>CM038673.1:339614777-340214777 GCA_021605145.1 Aegilops bicornis | reverse complement strand
CCTCATAAATTCCTTGCCCCTTTGTCTAAACGGATTAATACTTGGAGCCCTATCATGCTCTGCCTTTCCTTGGGAAAGTTATACTCTAACACTTGGGTATAAACATCTTTCCTTTCCATTGGTCTGATTATCATAATAATCACATTTTTCTTCCATTGTTTTGTTTCACCTTTCTTGTCATCTAACTTGTTTGAGCAGATAAATCCTCGCTTAAGTAAGCACCTCGTGTACAACCCTCGCCAAGAAGACCTTGTTACTATTGTTGATGACATTCCGGTAAGAACCACCGATGGATCTAGAACTTTACCTATTGGTCCTACCAGACACGAGCAGGAAAATGGTTCTCTTCGTCCCTCCCCCTTGGTACCAACGTTGTTGCCAACATAATTGGCAGGCTATCCTCTGACCTACCTTGCTATCATGACCGTGCAAAATTTTAGCGCCTTCATGCTTTTAACCCACATGGGAGGGCCCATAACCCACAGTTCCACACGATCGAAACCTGACTCTCCTGTACATCCCTGTCTTCCAAAATTGTTCCTCGCAGCTTGGCTTCATATGTAATTCACGAGCCACCTTCTTGTGATATGTTCTGCATCGCACGCAATACTTATTCCCATTGCTCAACCCCTTTCACCCTTCCTCTGCTCCTGTGCAATGAATGATTGCCTACCAAGTTGAAGCTTCTTATTGCACCTTCTTACCTTGCTCTCGATGACTTTCTTGGATTTCATCTCGAGAGATGCCTCTATGCCACGCTCAACCGAGATAGCCCCTGTGTACTTATCTTGTGTTGAGCTCCGTCCTTCCCGAGTCTTTCTCCCTTACTCCAGCTCTTAAATTTCGGGACGAGATTTCTTGTAATGGAGGAGATTTGTAACACCCCGAGAATCATGCTACAGTAATCCCCTTCTAATGATGCCTTGTCATCATTGTTATCAAGTTGCTAATCCTCACTTGATCCAAATCACCGATTCAAATTCAAATCCAATCTAAAGTCAAAAACTATTATTTGTCAGACAGGAGATCTAAAATGTTCTGCTTGTGGCAAATAGTCGTTTGTTAATATTGGTGGTGAACCAACATTTTTGCAAGGTGTTTAAATGGCCTAAAGCAATTAAAGCAGTGGCTAAAACAATAGTTTAAATGGCTTTTTACTTTATAAAAATTTCAAACTATTTCAAAAGCCTCACAACCTTGTTGTGGCAGTGCTAACTATTGCAATATAATTATGTGGCCAAGTCCCACTTTTTTTTTTACAAAATTCTTTTGGCCCCCCAAATATTACCATGCTTTTTCTGTAAAAAGAAAAGAGCAAAAGTAAAAGAAAAAGAAGCCCCCTTCCCTATTCCCCTGGGCTCTAGCCCACCAGGGCAAACCCAGCAGGCCGGCCCACTTACCCCTTCCCCTACCTCCTGTTCATCCCCGTGCGGTGGTCGACCGAGGCACGTCCGTCGCCGCAGATGACCACGTGCCGGCCATCCGCCGCTCCTTAGCGTGGATAAGGCGCGCCCCGGCTCTCTCTCCCTCCCTCAACAAACCCAAGCGCTCCTACTCCCCTCGTTCGCCCCTCTTCCTCTCTGTCTCGTTCGCCCGTGCGCGGTCGTCGACGCGCCACCATCGATCCCGAGGCCACCGCCTCCCGATCGCCACACCGACGCGCCCTACCGCTCCGCCTCGCTCGGCTGCCTCGACTACACCTTGTCATCGAGCTCACGAATGACCGCATGCTCGGGATCGACCTCACCTCTCCTTCTCGGTTGACGGCGCCCGCCGTCGTCTCCGTCCAATGTTGTTGCTCCTAAGCTTGCACGGGCCTTTCTTGGCCGCACAGTGAGCTCCTCCCTTCCTCCATTCCTCTCCTCGCGCCGTGCCTTTCATCGTAGCTAGCTCGCCCGCAAGCCGAGCTCCGCCGTCCGCCATTGCCGTCGTAGGGCTCGCCACCGAGCTCCTCCGCCGAAGCTAGTAGCTCCGACGAAGCTCTGAGCGCCATAGACCTCGCCAGCCCTTTACTTTCGCCAGACGCTTCAGAAGCGCCAATCCCGAACTCCGTCTCGAACGCGCTGCCCGCGCCCGCCCGTCGATGTAGCGCCCACTTCGCCGAAGTTAGCCCACGGGATCACAGAGATCGATGCGGCGCCGACGCCCGATCGAACGCACTAGGCCATTCCCTCTCGCGCTTTGTGCGCGAATTTCGCCAACTCCGACGCGGATCCGCGGATGGCCTCGGCAAGATTGTTCGGCCACGGCCGACTGCACTCCCATGGGGCCCGCCTGGTCACCGGTGGGCCCCTCGCCCGATTGACCATGTTGACCATGGTCAACTGTGCTGACTGGGCACACAGTGTCACTGACACGCGAGCCCCATCACATATTATGTTAAATAAACGTTTTTCTAAATAAAGATGATTAGTTAATCTAAATAGTCACTGACATGTGGGGCCCAGATGTTAATTAACCTCTTTTTAGTTAGTTTAAAGTTCTGTTAATCCACTCTCTATGACAGGTGGGACCCACTAGCCGGGCTTTTGACTACCAATGCCGGGTCTCATGACTGGCCGATGTCATGTCGACACTCACGACATCATAATTCCTTTTCTATTAATATTAATAATTCCAGAAAATGCTTTAATCTTTGAAAATTCATAGAAAATAAACCGTGCCTCGGATGAAAAAAAATTCTATATGAAAGTTGCTCAGAAAAATCCAACGAATCCGAATACGCTGTCTGTTCATCTGTCACATGCCCCTAGCATGCTGAACATGGGACATTCCTCCTGGCCATCTGTCTCGACATAGTCCTAACCGGAAAACATTCCTGCTGAATCCCCTTCACCTATATCATGTAGCCATACGTTAGGTCACTCCCCTGACAAAGATATTGCCATGCTATGCTTTGTGATGCTATGTTTGCTTTATATTTATCGCTTTCTTCCCCTCTTCTCTCCCAGAGACCCGAGATTGATGTCGCCTGATCGACTACGCCAACGATTTAATTCCCTCCTTGCCAGAGCAACCAGGCAAGCCCCCCCTTTGATCATCCCGATATCGCCCATTCCATTCTCTCATGCTTGCATTAGAGTTTGCTAATGTTATGGTTTGCTCCTATTCTGATGCATAGCCTGCTTTTGTATCTGCTGTTGTACCTTACCTACTTATCCTAAAATGCTTAGTATAGGTTGGTTAGTGATCCATCAGTGACCCCCACCTTGTCGTGGTCATCGAGGGTGATTCCGCCTTAACCACTTCCGGTGCGACTCTGTCGTGCAACCCCTCAAGTGTGAACCTCGGGGGTGATTCCTCTTACGTTCACCTTGATGATTACATCGAGTGGAATTCATGGGGGGTGATTCCTCGGGTTTTCCCCTTGACGTTTGGACACACAGTTACTATGGTTACTAGGACTTTACACTGAACCATGTTACTAAAGACGAATTAGACCACGAGGGTACCTGCGAGCTTAATTGCAGTGATGTGGAGACGGGTTGACCCGGAGGGTGCCCGCGAGATAATTACGCAGGCGTGGCTGGCATTCCTAGCCCTTGCCGCAAGTCCACGAGACGGGGCAACGGGGTCACATCTTCCGTGAGTCTCTGCTTGTTACCGTGCGTTCCTAATCCACTACGATTTGGATATTTGATCCGAGGGCCCTCTGGCCTGATTGCACTAACCATCACGTGGGCATAGTATAGGCGTTCTGCGTTGTATGCATCAGCCGAAGCTTAATAGACGTCAGTGATTGAGCGGCGCGTGCCGGGTTGGACTGCGTAAGCGCCTGCCTTGTTGAAGGAGGTAGCTAGGTCTGCTCACCGGCCGCCCATGCAACGTGCAGGAGTTCCTGGGAGATGTCCCATGACCCCCGGGGCATAGGTTTAGTCGACATGTTGACCTCTCTATTAAGCCTAGGTCGGGTTGCAACAGTATTGTTTGGCCGAGGCGGGCATGACCCAGGAAAGTGTGTCGGTCGGAGTTAATCGAGCGTGGTGGGTAAGTTGGTGCACCGGAGGGAAGAAAACATCTATCGATAGCCCGTCCTACGATAACGGACACTTGAAGTTGTATCCCGATCGATACAACTAGAATCGATACTTGTGATGAGACCGGATGGTGATGAGTAATGGATTGTGATGATAACTGGATAGTATGGCTCTGGGATTGCTTTCTCGCAGGGAGTCTAGAAAGGATCTCTGGCCGAGGTTGATGACATTACTACTACTTTACTTTATGCTACTCTACTCCCTCCTGTTGCTGCAAGTTGGTGGTTTCCAGAAGATCATAGTCTTCGATAGGACTAGGCCTTCTCTCTATTCCGCATTTCGCAGCCCAAATTCACATATACAGCCTTCCTTTGATAATGTTGCATATGTAGTGTAGATCCTTGCTTGCGAGTACTTTGGATGAGTACTCACGGTTGCTTTCCTCCCCCTTTTCCCCCTTTCTTCTTCTTTCCGGTTGATGCAACTAGATGTCGGAGCCCAGAAGCCAGATGCCACCGTCGATGCCTACTACTATATGGAAACCGACAATGACCAGGAGTAGTTAGGAGGCTCCCAGGCAGGAGGCCATGCCTTTTCGATCGTAGATGCTTTTGTGCTAGCCTTCTTAAGGCAAACTTGTCTAACTTATGTCCCAGACTCGTATATTGTTGCTTCCGCTGACTCTTCTGTTTTCGAGCTTATGTATTCGAGCCCTCGAGGCCCCTGGCTTGTAATATAAAGCTTGTATTAGTTTAGTTTGTCTCTAGAGTTGTGTTGTGATATCTTCCCGTGAGCGCTTGATCTTGATCGTACACATTTGCGTGTATGATTAGTGTACGATTGAATCGAGGGTGTAACACCGTGCCATGGCGGATCTGAAGGTGCAAACCGGACAAAGCTACTTCGCAACCAGTGTTTGCTTTCAACTAGCCACTACGATTTGGTACGGATAAGAAAAGTACAGTAAAAAAATTACGATCTATTTTCTGGGTGAGATCAATAACTTAAGCACATATGGAAGAGTACCACCTCTCTTGCGACGCTGTGTAGGCCTATGCTGATACGTTGAGGGTGCCAAGGGTGCGATATGGTCAGCCAGCGGCGGGAAGAAGACTTTAGACGGCAGATGGTCGGGTTTGGGGATATATCTCGCTGTGGGACGAGGCGGTCGTAGGAGCGGCAACGGCAAGGTGGACGATGGCGCCGATGAAGCAAGAGGAGGCGATGAAAGGATCCTGGTCCAGCGTCGTGGATGAGAGACGTCCATCTCTTGCAGTGGATGACGGGGTAGGGGTAGCGGCTCCGGCAAGGTCGAGGATGGGGTGGCGGATGGAGGAGGTCAGTCAGCAGTGAGGTTGTCGTGTCACCGACGTTGTATGAATGGGGAAATGGAGGAGGAGGGGATCTCAAACTTTGGGACGCGCTTCTCCGAAATGGGGAAAGTTACGAACTTATCCCCGCTTAAAATTTCGGACATCGCGTCGGTTGGGGATAGGACGGTAATCTCATCTCCCAAATATTTGCCGGTAACTATTTCGGCAGGAGAGGGTGTTTTGTCATTCACGGTTGGTGCCTACGTGTATGAACGGGCTGACAGGTAGGGCGGTTGTGTCATGTCCGATGGAAGTTACACATCTGCCCCTATTTAAAATATTAGCCGACATCGATTTCGGACGAGGAGAGTTTGTTTTGCCGCCCACCGTGTATGAATGGAGAAATGGAGGAAGAGACACATGTCTTTCGGACAAGCTTGAATCAAATGTGTTTTGTCACCATCGCTTGGCGCCCACCGTGTCTGAATGGGCTCAGAGGCCGTTGTGTCATGTCTGATTGAAGTTACTAGTCTACCCCTATCAACAGAATGGTAAATCCGGTCGATAAGGATGTCAAGTGTCAGGGGTAGACAGTAATTTCCATCTCGCAAACACTTGCTTCGGGCAGCCCACAAATTATAGTGGGTGTTTAGCCGCTTGCTCAAAACTTGGGAGAATTAGCATTCACGCTTTTCCGGGACCGCAAACTAAATTCAAATCCAATTTGTATTCGACATTACGAATATCCACAGATAATTATATCGCTTTGTTATTTATTTCTTCAAAACCACAACAAAGATTTACTCCACCTTTATATATGATTATGATTTAGAAATGCCGTGATCTTCTAATTCAAGAGGGTTGGATACACTCGAGTCAAATAGTTATTTCATCCAATACAATATGCTCACACGAAAAAATACTTCACCTTATGTCAATCATACAAGTAATCGAGGATTACCTCGCCTAAAAAATTCGGATCATTACAACACATGGACAACATAGGGGGTCTCTTGCAACATAATCCATTCACGTATTACATGACACAACATGCAAGTACAATAATCTAATGACAATTTCAACCGGTATCTAAAGAAGAACCGGGATTACCTTTGGGCTTCAGATAGCGTAAAACAAAGGACCTCCTCCGCCTTCAAATGCAACATTCTTACTTCCTCCAATTCTTGGGTTGCTTGCATAATGCGTGCCGCTAATTCCGTAATTTCCAGCCTCAAGATAAAGATTACCTCATTCATGGCAGCCACACCATCTCTTTCGCCTCTAGTAGAGCTTCAAGCACTATAATATATGTGCTCGATCGCCTCCGGTGTTGCCTCTGAATCGCTACTACCATCTGGTAACATGGGTGGCGACCGCTTCCACAAATAGATTCGGGGTTGTACATTGTGTCCTAGTGTGAACGGCATCCCTAAAGGTTTCCACTGGACATGAGTAAGAGATAGTTATCGTATGATCCAGCAAGAAGCTTACATGGTAAACGATTTGACCTAATTATTATGAGCATGGCAAACTATATTTAAATGGTTCAAACAAGCATCATCGAATGTAAATTAAAATGGTAAGATGAAACTAGGGATGTAAGTGGCAAATAAAACTACATCCGCCATCCCCATCTAGTTAGTTTTTGCTACCTCCCTAGTTCATTTTCCTCAAAAACAAAAACTCTTTTGAACTATCATACCACTAGTGGACTTTAATCGGGATTAAACCGACCCGATTGACATCCCTAGTTGAAAGGGAGTGTAAAACCGCTATATTTAAGTTGCCAAGGCATCTAAGCAGCTTGAAATAATCTCGAGAAAGCACTTTAACAATGTGGCCTCATATAAACTACGAAGACAGCCTTGTGACGGTTGAGAGGAAAAGTTAAGGACTCAAATGAAATAGGCATGCATTTCTTTACGATAGTACAAATAGTAATCAACATATTGGCCAACTCTGTATAGCGTAACAACAAATAAGCATTCCAATCAAGCAATACAAAGCAAAGGCATAACCCGAACTATTTGTAATTCGGTAGGATTACACGTTGAGGGCACAAGCCAAGAAAGCAGCCCACTCGCATTACATTTCACATGTACTAAAAACACACCGGCTTACCATATGTTGTTGTGAAGCCTAGTCATTGCTGCAATGTTCTTTGAAGATATCACAAGATCCCGTGGTTGCAAATCTAGTTGTTGTAGTTTATTCTCGCACCATCTATTTAGGTAAAATTAATTCTAATCGCATGCAATCGTCCGAATTGATCATCAATGGTTCATCTAAACTAATGAAAGAAGGGTGTGCATACACGACAATATATCTGCTTCCTCTATTTTTTATGCTTGTTCATGTGCCACCCCAAATGAACAAATATTTTGCTTGATGGGGTTGGCAGCTCCATAATTAATAGAAGCATCAAATCACCATGCAACTTGGGAAGATCAAGAACACACAAACAAGTAATGAACAGAGGCTCGGAGCAAAGTGATGTAATAGCTAGCATCAGAAAATGTAGGGTAAAACAAACAAAAAGCAGCAGAACCACATGCTAGTTTGCTGATGTGTAATTAAGCATAGAGAACATTAAGCAGTCTGATGGAACCAACAGGTGGCATCTAAACAAAACTAAAGCATATTAACCATATGTGCAATCGGTATGTAATTTAGCACATGTAACATGTTCATCGCCGTAAGTATGGCCCTACAGTGCAAGCGAATAACGCTGCCTCATGAAAAACTGAATGATGCCTCAAGAAATTCAAAGGTGCGGTGCTTATGCTAGAAAGTGAACGTAGGCGCCGCCGTTGGATAATAGTACCGATTCTCGGCGGCGTATGGGTATCGTTGTCATACTTGATAGCTAAGGATCGTCGATGGTGCTCGTGTTGCGGTTGAGTTTGGGCGGTTGTCGCTGTCAAGCGGCTCCGGATTACTTTCTGATTGCGGCGCTGTCGACATACAAGAAAGCTCATGTGTGGTAAGTGAACAAGCTTAACGATAAAGAGAAAACCGAAGGAGTACAAATTGAAATAACTCGATGAGGTCATGCCGCTAAAGCAGGCCGATGGAGTTGAATATGGCATCCGTGGAGCGGGTCCGGCAAGGACGATTTAAGGCTTGGCTAAGCGCGTTGTGCTGCTTTCGTGAGGCGGATCTGCTGTGGCGCATTTCGAGGGCTTGTATGAAGGGCCAGCCAAGGGGCGACGAGGTAGTCGTCAGTGAAGAGCCTACGGCTGTGGTGGACGAGGGCGCCATAAGCGGATCCGGTCAAGGGTGGACCATGATGGCGTGGCAAGGAGATCTCGAGCGATGGACAAGCCGATCGGCGAAGCGGCTCCAGTGAAGTGGTGAGTTGGCGCTTGGGGGTTCCAAGGTGCGGAAGGTAGATCCAAGGGGTGTGAGGTCCACCGCGGCCGAGGACTAGATTCGGTGGCTTGCCGTGGTTGGGGGGTCGGGGAGGGAAGGGAGGCCTGGGGAAGAATGTTGGGGCAAAGAGGGAAAGCAATGGAGTTACCAAAGCAGCCCTTTTCCGCTCATGTGGCAGGGTAAACAGGAATATCGCAGGCTAAACTTTCGGGCGTGATATTTCGATGTGAGCGAAGTTTGAAAGCTTTTGGCGCCTAAAATTATAAGTATTCTGCTCTCGTATCATTTACCGACTATGATATCATGGTTTATTAATTTGTTTGTTTTGCACGCAAAAAAATGTGCAAGTTTTGAAAATCAATGTTCCAACTCAAACCTAAGATTGTCCATTCAATTCAAATATGGATCAATGAGCTACTACAAGCAAATACCATAATACGGTCCAATTCAAAATAAATTCCAAACGTGTTTATCCTAAATATGATGACAAAAGCAAAATGTGTATGTGTATGAATAAAGTGGATGATTATAAAGTTTGAACATGCCCGTATGTGTATATCTCTAGGTTTGATATATGAATTTGAAATCACGAAATCCCGGCTTAAAAATGTACCTCCGCTTAAATGAATTACAAAAACTAATGATGGAGTCAATTCCAAAATTCCAATCTTAGGTTTGTAATTCGCACATCAAGGTATATCACGCATGTTCAAAAGTATCGTTATCTCATAGTACAAACTGTGAAACAAATTTATCAAGCATGAGTGCACAATATCTCAATTACGCTTAAAGTCCCTCAAATATAGACACCTCACTCTTTATCCAAGTCAACCCCCCCCCCCACCACCACCACCACACACACACACACATAGAGAAGTCGTGCTCTCCCCCAAACACCAACACACGAGCACATTAACACCCCTCTCTCTTGTAAAGTCCGGACCCCAACATAGGTCTCTCATCACTTTTCTCTCTGCATGCACACATCTCTTCCCTCGCCTCTAGGTCTCCCACATCTCTCTTACCCAAGCACACGCACTATGTAGAGTGTATATTTCCCATACACACAAAATGTCGCCCCAAATGTCTATCTCCCTAGTTATGTGGTTCTCGCAAGACTCACCTCACACACCACCCCACCGCAAACAAGCACACTTTGTCTCCTTGTGCACCACTCTCCTCTTTCTATCTCTCCCACATGCGGACCCGCCCAGCTCCTTCCCCTCAGATACATATATGTCGTGACTCTTTGCATAGCTCCCTAATGTATAATCGTTCTCGATTTCGCACGTTGTTCTCTACACCATCTATTCTAGATCTCTCATGGAGTCCCTATCACACACACGATGACTCGCTTCCCTTATGCCTCCGCTCATAGGCCAATTTCGCATAACATCAACATTGTCTCCCTATCTATACGCCTATTTATGGACACAAACGACCCTCTCTCGCCTCCTCTCTTTCTCTCTCTCTCTCTCTCCGCTAGCTCTCTCTTTCTCTCTCGCTCTCACACCCCTCTCCCACACACACACACTCGATGTCTCTTCCAAATAGTTCTGCCCTCCACCTGCACCGTGCTATCTCTCTACTACACATGTCACACCATTCCCCTTCCCTTATACTAGGTTTACATCATAAGTGGTCTCTCTACTCCACATACACTCTCTCCTCTCACACACAAACGTGTGCACAAACACACATGACAGACACGCACAAACACCCATTTATCCTGATCCTCATCTCTCCTCATGTCCGCATGTGTATCTCACACTCACTCTCTAATTATGTATATGTGTCTCCACGCTACACAACACAAAGCCCCATTTACATGTCTCTCTCTATCCTCCACACACATAGACACAAAGAATCTGTTATCATTGCCTCAGTCTCTAACATATCACACACGCACTCTCTCTCTCTCTCTCTCTCTCTCTCTCTCTCTCTCTCTCTCGCAAACATGCTCAACAAGGGTTTCCCCGTGAATAACTTACGG
Source organism: Aegilops bicornis (assembly GCA_021605145.1). Classification (NCBI taxonomy): domain Eukaryota; kingdom Viridiplantae; phylum Streptophyta; class Magnoliopsida; order Poales; family Poaceae; genus Aegilops; species Aegilops bicornis. The sequence goes on along the minus strand of CM038673.1, from coordinate 340,204,122 downwards.
CCTATTCATCAACAGTCGTGGCAGTGCGGCGAACACGAGACGTGAAAAAGAATAAATCTACACGTGCTTAGACCACCTAGTATGACTACTAGGACTAGATCAAGCCAAAAGCGCCACTACCACACCCTCCTTGTCGGCGACGGGAAAATCTTTGTTTTACACAATGAGAAGTCATTGTGCTAAGGCCCCACATGCCGAGGCGTTGAATAGAATGTAGATGCTAGTTTACTAAGCAAGTATCGATAATACGCTTGTATCTCCATACGATATTTCTTCTCTTATAAAAAACCGAGTTGGTGATGATGGTACGCAAAGCATCTTGTAATATAGACCGTCCGATCTATATCCTGACGGATGTAAATTAAACTAAAAGATACCCGCACTCCTCTCCACATTTGCGCATAAGGCCTTCCCTCGCTCATCCTTATCTCTAACAAACCTCATTGTTGAGCAATTAAGAAAGGAAGCCTCTGAACAAACTGCTCGGTGTGGTGCCCGCCGCTGCCAATCCCCATGCCTCCGCCATTCCCACCACCAACCACCACCACACCCCACTCCTCTTCACCTTATCTCATATTTCTCGAGATATCATTAGTTTTTACACATGGGATTACTCCCGCAAGGGTCAATCACAACAAGTGTTTTATAAAAAATGCATCTTGATGTTTCGTGCAATGCACGGATCTTGATAGTACTCCTACACAAGACTAAGTTGGTGATGCTGGTGTGTCTCGCCATCCGTCAAGCTTCTAACCATTAGATCTACATCTAACGATTGTGAGGTAAGTTGTTGCCTTTTCTCACCAACATCCCACTTGTCTACCAATTTGCAGAAAAACCCATAATTAGTATCTTAAAACCAACCACATCCCTCCCCGACCTCACCAAAACAGCCCAAGGAATATATTCTAATTGAAACATAATATATCTCTAGTGACATATGTATATCAAAATTAGAGTGTTTTGTACCAAGTTTGTGAATAAGTATTATTCTAATTATGATTCGTTGCAACGGACATGAACATTGCTAGTATTTCCAACCATGCATTTTCCTAGTATTCCATAGTTTCGAGTTTTCCATCAAGATATTAGTCACTCATGGTTGATATTTACTTTCAATCATGTACACATATGAACTATGTAACTAGCCTTGCTTATTAGCTTCAAAAGCTTAACTTTCACTCCTACTTACAATATGTAGAGTATTTAACAAAAACTACCACTTTCAACCAGCCCTAGGAAGAATCTAGTACAAAAAATAGCAAAAACATACCCAAAATTTCTTAATCCACGCCAAAAACTACCTAGTACTCCTACCGATTAGGTTCGTTTAAACCCATTTATGACAGGGTTAGCCCACACATCCGTGCTGACGAGGCAGCTTAAACCAACACATTTTGTTTGACCGTTGACACGAGGTACCCACATCTGACCTTCTATCCTGTTCTTCCCCCTCACATCATTATTTTTCCCGAACATTACTTCAAACAGTATCGATGCGTGTTTCGGTGGCGCCCGGTGATGAGCGAAGTTGACGCTCCGCCACGGACGGGCAGACGCGTCTTGCAGCCTCACGCCTGGGTTGGCAGGTGCAGCGTGACTCACGAGCGAGCAAGCCATGTGGCCTTCGCCGAGCCGATGGTCTGGCCTTAATGGCGCTGCAGCAAGCAAGCCGTCGTCTTTGCCATGCCAATCTAGCTAGCAAACCTTGCGCATAAGCAAATTGGATCTGAGCTATCTTGGCTAGCTAGCGCCACGAGCGCCGGACGGATCTGGCATCCGGCCGCCGCAACATGGGCTCCGCACCGGGCGGTTTTGACCTCGCCTTACGGCCGTAGGCCGGTAGCTGCATCCCATGGCCGAGGATGACTAGGTGGACGGCCGGAGGTAGGAGGTCACCGAGGATTTTTGTTGGTAAGAGCATGTACAATGGTTGATAAGGTAGTCTTATCTTATGTCTGCCACGTATGCAAGTGGTAGTAGTTTCTTGGCATTTTAGTGGTTTCTTGCATTATTAGAGCAAGTACAATAGAGCTATCAGCGGGCTATAAGAAATAAACTAGTATATTTCTGCTTAGTTGGAGGAAAGAGAGAGGAGAGAGAAGGTAAGCGGGCTCTTCGTGAAGAGCCAGCTCTAGCACGTGCTCCTAGGCACTTTGTGAGAATGAGAAGTGGGCCACATAATTAAAAGAGTAGTACACTCTTTTGATCTATTATTGTACATGTTAGCTATAAGATGGGCTGTAGATGACATGGCACTGGCTTATAGCCGCCAAGAATTGCTATACTATTAACCATGCCCTTAGGCTGCTCATAGTGGGAGTAACATAGCAAGTAACATAACACATCCCATGAAAAATTTGCTTACATGGCATGTATTTAATGAGGAGAGAGATGGTTGGAGTAACATAATATGTTACTGTAACATAACACATCCCAAGGCAAAATGAGTCTACATCTTAATAAATGATGGTTTGCATGATACTACATACATGTTACTCCCCACTATGAAGGTGGTAACATAGACTAGTAACATATGTATGTTACTAGTCTAAGTTACTCCCCACTATGACCAGCCTTAGGGGTTTCTTGTAAGGAACAATGTAATGCATTACTACTAGCGACAAAAGGCGATTCTAGGTTGTGTTGTACTCCAACGAGTACTACTAGTGGTCGCGAGTGTATACCTCGCTTTGTGGGTTCGATCCTGCCGAACGCATCGCCGCCTTTTTTTAAAAATAGTACTACTACACTTTGTCATGCGAGCCAATATTTTACACGGTAGTTTGAGATTTGAAGTCAAACGGACATGCGGCCCACAACTGGGTGCACCTGACAGCCTAGCCACGTGAACGGGTTTTCCTTCCCAAGATCCCATGGCTCGTGATGCTCGCTTCTAGCCGCACCTCGCTTGCAGCTTCCTCATCAGCTAGTAGCATATTTAAACTAGCACCTCCCAATTAAGACCGAGGAGCCGGAAAAGCTCAAGCGGGGCATTGGGAACCTGTGCAATATGGCTTTGTACGTAAAGTGCTCTACTACTACTCAGAAGCTTGTATGCTGCACGATGGAATTCACTCCAATATCGGTTCTACTAGAAAAGAAATTCCTCTTGACGTGTTTTTTTTTTGAAACGGAGGCAAAAGCTTTGCTTCATCTCATTCATAAAGAAGGAACTACTAACAAAGTTCGACGAGATCCATTACACCTCCACAAATGGAAGCGAAAAGCCTAGTCTCGCTGTATCAAATAACTCAAACGTTCTGCCCCCGCAGTAATCGTCGCTGATGAACATGTTGCTAGTGTGTGCGTGAGAGGAGCGGCTGAGTAGGCCAGCTACGTGAGAGGAGCGGCTGAATAGAGCATCGAGAGTACCCACTAGGCCACTAAGCAGGTGTGCTTTCCCTGCATTGATAGTACAGCGATGGTTCTAGAGAACAGTAGTACCCTCCACTTCCAACTGTAGCTCCTTGGCCCTGAGATTCAAGAGTTCAAAACTGGTGCACTATACTAGACTAGACTAGAAGTACAATACATCGCACTACTAGTTGAGAAAAGGAGTACTAGTACTTCTACTATACGAGTACGTACTCCTCCATCACATAATGTAAGACGTTTTTTGACACTAGTTGGCGGTACAAAAATGGCAAAAACATACCCAAAATTTCTTAATCCACGCAAAAACTACTACCTAGTGCCAAAATTTCTTACTAGTGCTATTATTTACAGATAATGCAATCCCATAACGCTCCATAATGCTAGTACTATTAGTAAATAATAGCCTCACCCCTTCACGAGGAACGATCTACAGCTTGGAAGGGACGAGGCCCGGCGGTTACTACGCCTTATCTCCTCCTCGCCAGCCTCCCCCCGAAGAGAAGGCAGTTCGTCATTGCTCCCATGGATTTGCTGTGTGGTTCTCCTCCTCGTCGGGGCTGGGGAGACCTTGGACGACGATCCTCTAGGGAGAAATGGCACGCCGCCTCCGACGCCCTCACCGCAAGAAGATCTTCGGTGCTTCCCTCGCACTAACTTTTTCAAGACGCTACTTAAACAAAGCTTGGGAAAAGGCCATGCTTGTTTGTCTTCCATGCGCCCTCGAGGAGAAGGTTCTTCTATGGGACAATCCTTCAACAGTCCACCGCTCCCCGGCCATGGTTGCACGTTGACTCCGCTTAGAGTTGCCGACGTTGAGAGGTAGTCGGATTTTGTCCGATGAGCAGTGTCAAGACGGAGTTTGATCATGTAGTACTTAGTTATTCCATTTCCATCCCGTAATTTCTCCGGCTGCCCACCGCCTTATATATAGGTTTGGGTCGGTGCCAACGAAGATTGGCTTGCATACCTCCTACCGGATACCACCATCATGTTGCACAACATCCACAAAGAAGGCGGCCGCTCAGAGAACCCTTCTCCACCATTGGGATCGGCCTTCCGATCGGGTCGGGCTTGAATACGTATGATGATGCCTACATGAGATTGAAGAAGATAGCACTATGCACTACCGGACAAAGCGACGCTGCTACTACGACATTACTATCTCATCGCGGTGTTCGACATAAGGATTGCCATCAATGCAAGGGGCAGAACGGCAGAGGGTCGGGCGATGTTGGCGGCGCAGATTTGTACCCCTACACGCTCAAGACGCTGTGGCGCCATCTAGGCCGCATCTTCGCGGTGACAAGCCAGGGACTTGTTTCATCCGTTGCCATCCTATCGCTACGGAGATTACAAATGGAATGCACAAACCATCATTTGCATCTTAACAAGACTCCATTATTTTGCGGGGACCAGTTATCCCCGATCAAAATAAGATCGCCGATCCCGATGTGCATTTGCATCCGCGATTCTATCTAACCCGAACCTTGTAGCTGACTTTGGCATATTGGGATCAACTATCTTAGCAATGTTACCCATGGTACCTCCTGATGTGCAACATGGTCACACAAATCTACCACGATTGGACCGTCACCATCTACCTGTGTATTCCATTTTTAACCCCTCGCCTTCTCTTTCATTGTTGTACTAGTAGTATACTTTGTAGTACTAATAGGAGTACTTTTTACCTTGGAGGACGCCAGATAGCTAGCTAGGCCCTTGCGCATTCTTGAACCCACTAGCTGCCACCATTTTGTTTTTCCATGTCTTACTATCTCATCCATGTAGCCAAGAGTGGCTATATATAATAAGCCGGGTTATTTTACTTCCTCTATACCGAGTAGTACTATTTGCTCCACAAGATATCGACCGCCATATTTGAGCACAACATTATTATGCATGGACCTTGACTATGTACATCACCATGTGTCCAGATCTGGATGCCGCTGTACCGTATGAATGGCGCCGAAGTTCGACCCCGTGATGCTACGTGGGTGTCGAGGAACACTCTTGGAGAGTACTGCTTTCATCGGGATAGCTACCCATTGTGAAGCGGATGCCACCTTCCGTGCACGACCACGGAAGGCCTGTCGCTCATGAAGCATGGTTGTATCTTCAGCGCATCACCGGATAACGACATCTTACGGGACACGCTTATCCTCGATTTATGCCGCTCACTTGGATGAGTCTCCATCGTGGAACCGGACTAGAAAGTCATGACAATGATTCCTGCTGTCATCGCTATGGATCGTGCCATCCATGAAGAACACCTCGACCGGAACCTGGAGGAGGATATGTAGCCCATCTATAACGTGTAAGTGGAGTACGGTAATTGTGAACGGTAGCTTGTGAATATATGTAGACTAGTCGTGGCACAAATTTATCACATGAATTGTAGATGAACTGTGTGGCATAACGCATTTGTCCTTTAGAATTTATTACTAGTAAATGTGTTATGTGTACGTGCAACTTGTGTGGTTGTTGCACGGGCTCCAACACGCTTTTTGAGAAAAAAAAGGTGGCACAGCTTTGGATATAGGAGACGTGGCGGCATCATACAAGAGCATCGTTTCGCTATAGTTGTAGTACACTCCTACTAGGACAACAAATCGTATAAAACCTTTGCGCTTTGGCTCTTTGCCTCTTCGGAGGTTCAACAGTTCGTACTGGTGAACCTTGCACTTGGCTCTTCGCCTCTTCTAAGGTCCAACAATGATGATACTACAAAGACAATATGCTTCGGCAACTGGACACCGATTGAACGGTTGCACGTCCACCGCAAGGGCGATGGCGAGGGAGAGGGAGAGGGAGAGGGAGAGGGATAGGGCGCTATAGTCAAAACCCTCTCCTCGTCCTGCGAACCATCACAAGGCATGGCGTGGAGAGGCGAGTAAGCAAGCTTCTCCTCGTTCGGCGAAGTTGATGGGACACATCAAAGCGCATTAGTACTAGTAGTAGTAGTAGTACATACCGCGGCCCTTTTCAATAATATGGCTTAATTTGAAATGAGAAAATACATCGGGCGGTCAACGATGTAATAATACGCTTCTTACGGTCACTATATATAGTTTTGTGGCAATTATAATGATCACTAGCTCATCAGAGAGCAATCAGACAGCACCCTATCGACCGCCACATAGTCGACGTGGCACTTTGTCGACCGGTAAAATTGTCACCGGTTTCGGGTCCCACCACGCTAAGGCAGAGCAAAGAAACCGCTTAAACAAAACTTTACGCAGCGCCGTACACGAGTCCAACCTCCTTGCGAGTGAACCGCCTCGGCTGTGTATGTGAGTGCATGCACGTGTCCTCCCTCGGTCTTCCAACAAAGAGCGTACATCGGCTATAAAACAAAGAGTATAGTACATGATGTACATCTACACTTCCAATGCATTTAGCCTTTAATCTAAATCGATACTGATTGACTAATGCACCAACTTGTGTCAGAGGTATAGGCTACATGTCTATCCTTAATTACAACATGCAACGGCCTTCATTTAATCTTTCTTATCTCGATGGTCGCATGCACACATAAGTCTGCTACTTTTTGGGCGCTAATTATGCCCCCCTGGTCAATGTGTAAATCTCTAAATGTACAGTCTTTCACGGACGTAGGGAGTAGGTTGAGCACTTGAGCGTGAGCGTGTGTGTTGCGTCGTGTCTTGTGTGCCGCATGGGTGCGTGAGTGTTATGCAAGCGCCCATGTGTACGTGTGAGTGTTGTATGTTGCATGCATGCATGCATGGGGCTTACTCCCTCCCATTTGACATGTTCATATTTCAAGCTTCCTCTCTGCTCCTCCATATGGTGATACTCCTCCTGCTCCCAAATAGTATCGAGTAAAAGCTCTCCTCTGCTCCCAAATACGGAGTATTTGTCTTTCTACAGATTTCAACAAGTGACTAGGTACGGAGCAAAATGAGTGAAGTGGAGCGAGAGGCATAGGGATACTTTGAGAAAGGAAGTCCTCGCGATCCATTATTCCCCATCTCGGTCAGAGAGAACTATTCAACTAGTCTTCGCAGTGAAGTGACAATACACGCTGCAGCAGATGGGACACGTAATTAATAAGCTGAACCAGCGTGTTGGTGTGTTACTAAATCAGCCTTACACAGTACTGCCATCATGTTTGCCAGTAGAGCACACTTCCGCAAATACACCTACGCACCTCTGTCCTCCATTACTGACATATGGGCCCTGTTGTGGTAGACCCACATGTCATCGGTGTAACTATTTACACTCCGAAGGACGGTATATCCTGGTAGTAGTACTAGTAGAATTGAGATTGAATGCACTTTCTTCCCTGCCTTTCCACTCTTCTTCCTCCTCTTCCCCATCATTGGTCAGCATACACCATTTACCCCCGCCACTGCTACGCCTACCGCTCACGCCATCTTCCTTGGTAGCTCACAGATACCATATCCCCCGCCACTGCTTTCACACGAGGAGAAGCTTCTTCGCCGCTCACCGAATCCACTTCCCTCGTTGGCTCACAGCAATCGAAAACCCCAATGGCGTAATCCGACCGACACGCAGAGTCACATTGAATTCCCTCCCGATGTTCTCTTGGAAGCAGATCTCAGAGTCATATGGACTCTACTCAAAGACTGGCCCATCCGGGTCATGCTCGGTGTCTTTGTACCATCTACTTTGCTCGCAACCGGCTCTTTTTCAAGACACCGCTTATCGATGCCCGATCCTCGCAGGTGGCCCAGACACCGACTTGACGATCCTACGGAGGTTGCCATGGTGCCCCTCGACATGCTACCACTACCTGTCCACCTGTCCTTCATGCGCGGCCACTACTGGGCGGACCTGGAATCATACCAGCCGATGGGTGGTGGTGTATCGCTCGTTCACCGACGGCGGTCATTTGATGCTCATTAGCACGCACTAAATTGACCAAACCATTACATCAAACCACATGCCATACAATGCATGGGGCGCTCGTGACATTGATGGCTATGGCTGCTTCGTGTTCGAGAAAGATCCCAGCTCCATGGGGCCAGTGTATTCAATCGAGGCGGGTTTACAGCCTCGGCAACCACTCCTTGTTCCTCGAGCTCAATTATCCGATCATCCAACCAATCATCGATCATATCACCGGCGATGATTACCGTGCTATGCAACTTCCATTCGCGAGGGGGCTGTGTTTACACATCATACCATGGATTTCATGAGTCACCATATCCAAAGATTCGCCGACATGCCTTGTTGTCGATAATCTTCAAGGTGTGAAAGGCATCAAGCTTCCATGCAATGGATGGCTTTTTGCAAACCCTAAGATGGCGATGTGGTTCATGCCAATGTAAAATATGCACAACTTGGATTCGTGTTGATATCTAGACTGAGCCATGTATTCTCACGTCATTGTAGCACGACCCTCTTTTGTTGGATATTATGTAATCGCTGTTAGTTTAAAGCACTCCTCCGGTTTGAAGGATAGATACCTTCACTCGATCAAGTGCATCCTAACTCACCGTAGGATGTAATTTATAATGATGATGGAGATGTTGTGTGAAGCCATATATATATATATATATATATATATATATATATATATATATATATATATATATATATATATATATATATATCGCTTAGGCTTCAAGTGCGCATTTGTTAGTTAAACCTGTATAAATTGTGACACTAAATACGACTAGTAAGTAGTACAAGAAAGCGATTTTAGTATATCGCCGGTCAAATTATTCATCATGTCCACACATTGAATTGACGTGACAACATGTCGCTGTGAGGTGACACAAGAATCCCGGCGGCGTGTTCGGGTATTCTCGACTTCAGATTTGGAGTACCACTTATCCTGTCAAATCTTTTCATCATTCACTTAAAACAGTCGATTGATCATACATTGAGTACCATATAACTGGAATTACCGATGCAAATCAAAGAAGGATTGGCCGGTGCTGCCGGGCTGGCGTCTGTTCGATCCCACGGATCAGAGCTGATCGAGCACCTTGAGGCCAAAGTGAGTGCCGACAGCGAGATTTCAGTCTCTCATCGATTTGTTCATACCAACCATCGACAATGAAAGCACGGCATATGCTACACCCAACTCGAGAAACTTCCGTGTAAGACATCGATCGTCAGCCTACTTGCACAAACATATTCCTTTGTTTATAGCTCTATTTTCTTTTTAGACGCCTTGAGACACTGGTGAAGCAATTACAATTTGGCGCTTAATAAAAAGTGAAACAAGTGATCGCAACATGCCAAAGATGTTATGAAAATGCCAACTAGGTACATTAAAACCTGTATTCCACAATACCGCAGTATCACACCGAGTGGCCTAAGGAAGCATTTCTTCCAAAGACAATTCCAGGTGTTCAAAAGGGCACGTGGACGTGTCGCAAGATACAAATGAGTGCGGCATGCATGCGGTGTGGCACAAGACCGCAATACCTTGCCGGTGATGGTCAACTACGGCGCAGACGGGCAAAGAAAGGTTCTCGTGCTGCACACCAACAAGAACTTCGACCAGCGAGAGGACCAATCGTGATGCACCAAAGTACCACCTCGGGGACACGGAGCAAGAGAAGGAGCGGAGCTGGTCCTCCGCAAGATTTTCTACCGTATTTAACACTAGGGCCGTGGACTAAAAAGATTATAAGTTAGTTTGGTATTGGTAGTTGTATTACCTTGTCGTCCGCAAGTTGGTATTGTTGTTAACGATCTTTTGGTATGAACTTGCATTTGCTTCCAACCATCATGCCGAGGGTCGACATGGATATAAAGCTGAATCATTTGTTTTGAAACGAATTTTCAGGCACTTGACTTTTATTTGATGGGTATCATAAGCACCCGCCGTTTCAATTCCTCAGCTCTCCAATTTTTCAAACAAGTGCATGCACTTATTATCACGATAAAAAATATCCGTGCTGCATCCCGCTTATCGCACTTCTTGCATTCTCTCGCTTATTGAGCACGATATTGTTTTTTTCAGGTCGAAGAAGTTTCAACTGGCTGTAGACTGCCTGTGGTTGGTTTTGTTTTTAATGTGCCCAGCCCATGACGCACAACGGGCACAAAGATCCAAATAGGTATCTACTAGCCTCTCGCCCGCCATGTTAGTTATATTTTGTCTTACAACATCCGCAGGCAGTTTTTTTTTTATTGAATAAAACACATAGCCCAGTTCTATTTTCCTCTTGAAACGCATGTCCTACATCCGTTTTCTAATCTCTACCTATAGTTTTACTAATTCATATACACGTATCATTATATTGAAAACACGTATTCCATGCGTACACAAGGTTTCTCAAAACGCATGTTGTCTGCCACAGATTTGGAGGCTGACTTGTGGGCCTACTAAGTTCATGCGTAGACAAGGTTTCTCAAAAAAGAAACCTAGTCAACAATCGACTCTACTGTTGTCGGACCGTTAGATGTCAATCTAACGGCAATCGTGTTTCTTCGGGCCTCCGTCTTCCCCGCCCAACCGCTCAAACCAGCGCCGTCGGAACCGCCTGCTTCCCGCCTCCCATGGCTTCAAGTAGTTGTCAAGGCCAAGCAGGCCTCACGGCCCCATCATACTCGCATCCCTAGCCTGTCTATCCCTCTACTCACCCACACCTCAAGTTATTTTCCTCGGCTGACGGCAGCTCGAATCCAATCAACCTCCTCAGATTTCTCCATCACAGGCAGCCACCGCCGTGTCTTCCCCGGCTCCGTGTCGTTCGCCCTTTGGCCTCATTGCCGTCGTCTAACGCCTGGTGCTCTCGGCGTGGCGTAATTCAACGATGTCCATCCAACGGCCGTAGTGCTTCTTCAACCTCTCGGTCTTCTTGCCCCACCACCAAAGCAGCCGTCGTCAGGTCAGCATTCTCCCCGCCTCCCTGCGGGCCAGGCCATGAGGCCTCACCGTCTCCCATACTACTTCCCACCGCTGGCCAGCCATCCCTCCACTCACCCACTCCCCATGTTATTCTCAAGGCGACGGCAGCCTCACCGCAGCTTCAACCAAAGGAACCTCAGATTCTCTCCGCTGCGGCATCCATCATCGGCGTCTTCCCCGGCTCTGCGCCATCCCCTTCCTAGGCCTCGCTGCGTCCACCGCCGTGGTGCTCTCGGCGGCGGCGTGGTCAATGTGGTCAACGACCGACTTCCATCGGAAGAGTATCAGATGCGTGGAGAGGGCCGACAATTGGGTCCACGGCAGCCGCAAGGAAGTGCCTCCTTATTACAGCGCCAAAATAATTATTCCTCCACCGACAACAGGGACTCCACCGGACGGGCCACCAAGATTTCAAGGCAAAACGCTTCCCCCGACCGGGGATTCCACCGGACGGGCCACCGTGATTTCGCGAAAAAACGCTTTGCCCCCACTGCTCGGACCCACCGGACGGACCACCGATTTCGCGAAAAAACGCTCCCCGGTGTCAGCTCGGACCCACCGGAAGTGCCTCCTTATTACGCATAGAAAAATGAATACTCCCCACCTTCGGGACCCACCATGGTGGAGGCTGACTTATTGGCCTACTAAGTTGTTGATCGGGACGGAGGGCTTTGTCAACTTAGTCAATATGAACGATTCTAGCTCCAAAGGACTGCATAATGTCCATCCAACGGTCGTCAGGCTTCTTCAATATCTCTGTTCTTCCTGCTCCACCCGCCAAACAAGCGCCCGGCGGATCGCCGCTTCCCTCCTCCCGTGGCCGGGTCAGAGTTAGCCGCTGCAGCCTCACCGCCCCACCATACTCCCATCGCTGGCCTAGCCATCCCTCTACTCACCCACACTCGCCGTTAATCTCCGCGACGGTAGACGAACCAAGAAACCCTCAGATAGTCGCATTCCCTCGGCGGGGAAACAACCGCCGAAGTCTTCCCACGCTTCGTGTCGTTTCCTTCCTAGGCCTCGCCGTCCGCCCACCGCTTCGGTGCTTCTCGGCGCTCGGTCAACGTGGTCAACAACCGACATGCATCTGAAGTGGATCAGATGTGGAGAGGCCGATACCGGGTCCACGGCCGCACGCAAGGAAATGCCTCCTTATTACGCGCAAAATAATGATTCCTCCACCTGACATCAGGGACCCACCGAAAGGGCCTCTGTATTTCGTGAAAAAAATGTTACCGCCGCTGACAGCTCGGACCCACCAGCTATATCTTCGCACGCAAGGAAGTGCCTCCTTATTACGCACAAAAATGAATACTCCCCCTGTTAGCTGGGACCCAGTATAGTGGCAGGCCAACTTGTGGGCCTACTAAGTTAACGGGGACGGAGGGCTTTGTCAACTTAGTCAATATGCACGATTCTAGCTCCAAGGATCTGTATCGATGTCCATCCAACGCCGTCAGTGCTTCTTCAACCTCTCGGTCTTCTTGCTCCACCGCCCAAACCCGGCGGTTGTGCCAGCTCGTGCTCCTACCTCCCGTGGTCGGGTCATGAGCATGCAGAGGCCTCACCGCCCCTACTACTCCCACCACTGGCGGGCCATCCCTCTACTCACCCACACCCCTCGTTATTCTCACAAGCGACGGCAGCCTCACACCGCAGCGAACCAGTTGAACCTCAGACTTTCACGCTGCGGCATCCATCGCCGCGTCTTCCCGGCTCCGCCGTCCCCTTCCTAGGCCTCGCCGTCGCTCACCGCCTGCGTGCTCTCGGCGCTGCATGGTCAACGTGGTCAAGGAACGGCTTGCATCGGACGTGGATCAGACGTGGAGAGGCCGATACTGGGTCCACAAACCGCGAAGGAAGTGCCTCCTTATTACGTGCAAAATAATTATTCCTCCACCTGACAGCGGGGACCCACCGGACGGGCCATCATATTTCGTGAAAAATACGTTTTCCCCTGACTGTTGGGACCCACCAGCTACATCTTCGCATGCAAGGAAGTGCGTCCGGGCAAAAAATGATTCGCTTCCGATCACCGGGACCCACCAGCTACATCTTCGCAGTAAGGAAGTGTTCGACAGCTTGGGACCCACCGGTCGAACCGTGACATTTAGCGTTGTCATTCTGGTCGCGAACGTGTACGTACATATATACTGGTGGATGTAGAGGCGCGCACGTGTCATAGTAGAGGCGCGTACGTGTCGTAGTAGAGGCGCGCACGTAGCATGTACACGTACGTACAGCGGCCAGGGTGCAAGAAAGAAAATACGGCCACGTATGTGTACATACGGGCGGGGTCTCGAACGCCTACTCGCGCATACGTACGACCAGGCTCGTGTACATGGATGGGTCGGAACGGAGAAACAAGGTCGTCGTCGTGTTCATGGGGGAGGCAACGGAATGCGCCGTGTTCATGGGGAGGCAACGGAATGCGCCGTGTTCATCGGGAGGCAACGGAACGCTGGAGCCAACCGCCGGGTCGGAACGGAATGCGTGGTCGTGTTCATCGGGAGGGCTTTGGGCGGAACAGAGATGGAACGAGGCTCGCGTACCGCACAACGGAGGAAACGGACCTCCTCACGCTCTAACGGGTCCCTGCTGATCGGGAGGGGTGTGGCGTCGCAAAATGGAGGAAACGGACCTCCCTACGTACAAAACGGGGTCCTGCTGATCGGGAGGGGTGTGGCGTGCAGAAAACGGATTTAACATGTGCACCTCCCTACGGTCAAACGGGGTCCTGCTGATCGTGAGGGGTGTAGCGCATCGCCAAAATCGATTTAAACGGACCTCCTATGGTCGTAAACGGGGTCCCGTTTCATCGAGGTGTGGCATCGCAAAACGGGACTCCACGAGATCTGTTCATCTCCATCGTCGACCTCCTCCAGCCTCCACGGGCTACCGCCATCGACCTCCTCCACCTCCACGGGCTCCTCGCTCATCCAGCCTCCACCGCTGCTCCACTCCACCGCCATCGCTCAACCACCCTCCACAGCACCCCTCCACCGCTCATCGCTCATCCAAATTTCCACACCACGGGGTCCCGTTTCAACCACCCTCCACGGGCACCCCTCCACCGTCTACTGTTCATCCAACCCTCCAACACACCACGGGGTCTTGTTCATCCAGAGGCAACGCCACCGCCATCGCTCATCCAACCTCCCCGCAACGCCACTGCTCATCCCGGGCGGCATCGATCGGCTTCGATTAGCGGCGATGGCGAATCGCTCGATCGGGTTCGATTAACGACCATCGATCGTCGATCGCCGGGTTCGATGTAACGCCAGAGTTCGCTGCGATTCGCCGAGTCGATTAGGAGCCCAACGCCTCGCTTGGGTTGATTAAATAACGCCTACGCACACAGCAGCGTCGTAATACGAGAAAGCGCATCGCTTCGGACCCCGACCTCCCACCGTAACCAGAACTCCCAAATTTTCCTCCCTCGCTTACCACGGTTTTTTCGTCATGGATGGCCCAAAGAATGTCATGCAGCTGCATCTCCGACCGCCCAGACGAAAAGCCCATTTTCTGTCATGATTTTTTGTCATAGAAGTAGGAGCCCACCACATCTATGATGATACCGGGTTTTGTCACAATTATCGTCATAGAAGTGTCATATGTATGACAGAAAAAAAATCGTTCGGCCCAAAATGTCACGGATGTGTCTTTTTTTTGTAGTGTGAAGCCCAATGCTAAATGTTTCTTGCTCAATTATCCAAACACCGCTGTATGGGTAATGTCATGAAATTTCTCTCCCCTACCTGAAGAGTTTTCTACATTATATCATGTCATGGATATCATGCTCTGCTTGTCCTTGGGAAGAATATACCCTTGAAATATGTGTTTAAACACATTTTCCTTTCCATTGTTCTCATTTAATCGATAATCATATTTTCCTTTCCATTGGTTGGTTTAACGTTTCTTATGATCTATATGATCTAAGCAGTAATATTCTCCTCGCTTATGTAAACACCTCGGTGTACAATTTCATCGGCAAGACCTCACATTATTGTTGAAAACATTCCAGAACCACCGATGCGGACGAGAACTTTGCCTATTGGTCCGCCTCGCTCGACGAAAGCAGGAAAATGGTTCTCTTCGTCCCTTGCCCTTGGTACCGATGTTGTTGCCGACATAACCGATAAAGTTATCCTCCCGACATGCCTTGCTTACATGATTGTGCAAGACGTCACCGTCCTTCCTACTTTTAATCCACATGGTGGGCCCATAACCCATAGTTCCACAGGATCGAAACCTGACTCTCCTGTACCCCCTATACCCAAGGTTGTTCCTCGTGTGTTGCCTCGTATGTAATTCATGAGCCACCTTCAAATCTGGTATCAGAGAAAATACTTATTCTCATGGCTTTGAACCCCTTTCACGCCTTATAACGGGCATCGAACGATTGCCTACCCGCTCGAAACTTCCCATGATACCTCCTTACTTTGCTCTTGATATTTTCTTAAGTTTCAATTCGAGAGTTACTTCCGCCACCTTCCTCGATGTTATCGACCAGATAGTCGACCTTGCAGAGGTCTGTTCCCCTGGGTGCCCACCCTTTATTCTTTTGTAAGTACGATGAAGTTCCCGAAGAAAGGATGCCGACTTCATCATGATGACTGAAGCATAGGAATGAAGACATCAACTTAATGGATTGACCTCTTCGAGAAGAGTAACCAATACCGAGAAGACACGTTAGAATTTCGTAACCAGATCTTTCCCCCTTGCTCCACCTCTTAAATCTCGGGACGAGATTTCTTGTAGTGGAGGAGAATTGTGACGCCCGGATAATTAAGCTACAGTAATCCCCCGTTAACGATGCCACGTCACCTCGGTTATTGTTACTAATCTCGTGTAGTTCGAAACCGATTCAAATCAAATTTGAAATTAAGTCAAACGATAAAAGTTTTCAAACATTAAAACAAAAATGTTCGGAGTATGCCAAATAGTGCCTAGGTATTTAAGGTGAAGGTACCACACTTTTACAAATGCATAAATATTTTAAATTGAATTAAAACCGAATAGGAAAATATATAAAAAAAGGAAAAACAAAGCTAACAAATAAAAAATAAAAGAGGAAGCACTTCCCCACTGGCTCCGCCCCAAAGAAGCCATCGGCCCAATCACACGAACCACCAGGCCGGCCCAACCGGCCACTCCCCCACTCCCCATAATCCCCCACTCCCCCCGGTCCAATCCTAGCCACCACCCACTCCCCCCACTCCCCTCGTCAGCCCCCACCTCCCGATCCGATCCGGATCGTGGAAGGGATCGCCACCACGCCTGCCGCTGCACTAGCACCATCACCATCTCCGGCGCCTCGCCGCCTCCTGCGGGCACCTCGCCGGACCTCCCCGTCGGCCTGCCTCCTCTCTGTCACACCGTCTCCGTCCTCCTCCTCCTCACGCCCCGTTGCCACGAGCCCTACGAACCCCCGTGAGCAACCCTGGTCCTCCTCTCTCTCTCGCTCCGCTCACTTGCCGCGTCGACCGTGCCCTCCACGCGCTCGCTGCGTCAAGGTCTCCCAGCCTTCGCGACACCCAGCGGCGTCCAGCCACCCGCACCTGTTCCCCGGCTCTGCTCCACCCGGCTCCGTCCGCCACCGTTGCCACTGCATGCGGCCACACCGCGCCGCGCATCTCGGCCGCAACGCCACGCGATCGCCAGCGCATCTCGGCGCAGCGCCCACGATCGCCCAGCGTGCTGCCGCCTTCTCTCGGCGCCGCCACTACCCTCGGCACGGCTTTCCCCACCTTACAAGCCTCGCTGCAGCCCCACCGTGCCGCTGCTTTGCCTCGCCATGGCTCCGCTTCTGCGTCTCCTGCTCCCGCCGCCCAGCAGCTGCTTTGCCGCTTTCGCTTCTCGCCTACGCTTCCTGCGGCTGGCTCTTTTGCCTCTGCCGCCGCGCCCTCCACCGCCCGCCTTTGGCCGCCTCCACCGCGCCCTTGTCGCCCGGCCCCGCACTCGCCTTCCCCATGCCGCCGACCACCGCGGCCGCCCTTGTCACCGGCCTCGCCCGCCCGCAATCCACGTAGGCGAAGCGCCTGACCAGCGCCGTCGCCCTCCTCCCCGCGGCCCATTAAATCTTGGCGTCTGCGTGCACGTGCCCAAATAGCCCAGCGCCCGCTAAGGCCCCTCTGGGCCTATGACACGGGGGCCCCACACCCCAGAACATTTAAAAGAAAAAGGAGAATTAAAAAACTAAAATAATAATAATTAATTAATTTAATTAAACTAATTAGATAATTAACCTCATTAACTCTGTTTAATTAACGTGCTAACTAAAACAGTCTATGACCAGTGGGACCCACACGTCAGTTTGACCCAGTCAAACCCCCTGTTGACTGCTGACGTCATGCTGGAGTCATGATGACGTCAGCATGCACTATTCTGGATAATGTTGAATTAAATAAATTCTAAAAATGATTTAAAACTTTAGAAAATCATATAAAATAAATCGTAGCTCAGATGAAAATACTTTCTACATGAAAGTTGCTCAGAACGACGAGACGAATCCGAATACGCAACTCGTTCGTCCGCCACACATCCCTAACCTATCGAACTCGCAACTTTCCCCCTCCGGTTCATGTGTTCAAAAACGCGAAACACCGGGGATACTTTCCCGGATGTTTCCCCCCTTCGCCGGTATCACCTACTACCGCGATTGGGCACACCTAGCATCACGCTTTGTCATGTCATGCATCGTCATGCATTCGTTTGCATGTTATTTATTGTTTCTTCCACCTCTTCTCTCGCTAGACTCCGAGACCGACGCCGCTGCTACCCAGTACGACTACGGTGTTGACGACCCCTCCTTCTCTACCGAGCTTCCGTGCAAGCCCCCCGATCACCAAATATCGCCTATTCTTCTCTATACCGCTTGCATTAGAGTAGTGTAGCATGTTATCGCTTTCCGTTAACCCTATGCTTGATGCATAGCTTTGTCCTTGCTACTCTTGTTGTTACCTTTACCTCGCAATCCTACATGCTTAGTATAGGATGCTAGTATTCCATCTCGTGGGCCCTACATTCTTGTCCGTCTCATTGTGCTATACTATCGATTTGCTGTGATCACTCGGGAGGTGATCACGGGTATATACTATTGCTTTATACATGATACATGTGGTAAGTAAAGTCGGGTCACGTGGAGCACCCGCGAAAGTGATTCACTTGATTGGGGCTGAAAGGACCTTTGTCCCGACGGCCCTCTGGGTGAATATTTGTGTGAGCGGAGCTGACAGGCAGGTTGAGACCGCCTAGGTGAGAGGTGGGCTCGGCCTCGTCGGCGCTCGTGATTACTTCATAATAACACGCTTAACAAGATCTTGGTATTTGATCTCGAAGTTCGCCACCGCCTATACGCACTAACCAACTACGAGGGAACAGTTATGGGCACTCGGCGTCGTGGTATCAGCCGAAGCCTTCGTGACATCAGTGTCTGAGCGCCACGTGTCGAATTGGACTGGAACGCCTGCTAGGCTAGGTCTGCTTCCGGCCGCCCACGCAACATGCACGTGTGCAATGGGCGATGGGCCTGCACCCCTAACGCCATAGGATTTAGAACCGACGGCGTCTCTCTCTGTTGTGCTGCCTAGGGTGGGGCTGCGACGTGTTGATCTTCCGAGGCTGGGCATGACCCAGAAAGTGTGTCCTACAAATGGGATCGAGCGTATTAGGTTATGTGGTGCACCCTCGAGGGAAGTTTATCTATTCAATAGTCGTGATCTTCTTGATGTGACGACTTGGAGTTGTACCTTGACCTTATGACAACTAGAACCGGATACTTAATAAAACACACCCTTCCAAGTGCCGGATATAACCGGTGATCGCTCACACAGGCTGACGAGGAGGATCGCCGGGTAGGATTATGCTATGCGATGCTACTTGGTGATCTTACCATCTACTCTCTTCTACATGTTTGCAAGATGGAGGCTGCTGAAGCGTAGTCTTCGGCGAGACTAGCTATCCCCCCTTTTATTCTGGCATTCTGCAGTTCAGTCTACCGATATTGCCTCTTTACACATATACCCATGCATATGTAGTGTGGATCCTTACTTGCGAGTACTTTGGATGAGTACTCACGGTTGCTTTGCTCCCCCTTTTCCCCTTTTCCTTTCTTCCTGGTTGTCGCAACCGTATGCCGGAGCCTGTGAGCTGATGCCACCGTCGATTTACTCCTTCTACACCGGAGGTGCCTACTACTACGTGGAGACCGTTCGACGACCAGGAGTAGTTTAGGAGGATCCCAGGCAGGAGGCATGCGCCTCTTTTGATCTGTATCCCAGTTTGTGCTAGCCTTCTTAAGGCTAACTTGTTTAACTTATGTCTCGCATTTTATATTGTTGCTTCCTGCTAACTCTTCTATGATCGAGCACTTGTATTCGAGGCCTCGAGGCCCCTGGCTTGTATTATGATGCTTGTATGACTTATTTATGTTTTTAGAGTTGTGTTGTGATATCTTCCCGTGAGTCCCTGATCTTGATCGTACACGTTTGCGTGCATGATTAGTGTACGATTGAATTGGGGGCGTCACATTCAAGCTATCATTTGGAGATGATGTTGTTTACATTTGCTATATTTGTTTGATGTTAAGGTTGTTGTACTTATCATGCCTTTCCACTACTTATGTAGGACAACAACGGGAGTGGCCACCATTTTCCGCTGAGGTTACTTTCATCCCTCGGCTTGTACTCCCCCCATCATTCCATAATATAGTGCATATAGATCTAGGCCTGGACACTTGCTAGCTTCTAATATTGACTTGTTGCTTGTAGGTACATCTTGGCAAGGATCCACGCATCGACCCTTTTTGCGTATGGGGCAATGAGATATTCATGAACAAGCATCAAGTGAGGAAACTGGTAAGGATTATTAGCAAAAAGATACGAACAGTGGAAAGCAAATTATTTGTTTACGCTCTATCCACAGCCTTCTCTTTTTACTACCCATAATGAGTTGTTAGACAACAATGTCTGAATCTTTTTCCTTCGCAGTGGTTCTCGAAGTAGTTTACCCAAGATTACCTCGCAAGTACATGACTGGTGGACACGCAATGAAGGTTAAAGTATTTCATCCAGACTAAAATGAGCATCGAGAAGTCCTAATGAAGACAGTGAAGGATGGACAGGCAGCCATCACAAAGGGTTTGCCTAGAGTCATGCGCGCATTACACATGGAGGAGGGCACAATATGGGCATTCCGCTTCACCTTCTCCAAAGAACCGTAATGTCTTTCGCCTCTCTCTTTACGCCTTTAGTACAATTGTATTCATCATTCTTTAGTTGGTGCTTCTATAGTTCTTCAGTATATGTACCTGTGCATCGAATTATGCATTCGCGGTTGAACCTATATTTCTAATAAACATGGTTCGATATGAAATGAGCGATTGCCTACTTTCGAATTCAAAAATGTGATTTTCTAAATTTGGGATTAAATTAGGAATTAATTAGGATAAATTAGGGATTACACTGCACACGGTTTGCGAAAGCGTAACGCTTATGTATAGACGTGAAGATCGGATACACGTTTCTCCGGATCCACACGTGCGATCAATCTCTAATCGCACACACGATTAGCCAAGAAAAAGCGTAGCGAAAAAACAAAGATCGCATTACGCTCCTTTTTAATAAATGTTTGCGAAGTCACCTTATCACACACGCTTGGCAATTATGGACTGTTTATGATGTTGTGTGCATCGCAAACGTTTGGTCATAGAGGAACGCGTGTGATAGGTCTTCATCTGACGCGGGTACGACGGATGAATCGTGGTAGGATGTATTCAAGCTTCAGAGCAGTTTTATAGGGACAATCAGTATGGGCTCTTACATCGAATCGCATACATACCAAGGAAAAGTGAATGTGTGTGATTGTCTGCTTATCCTACATGTTCTATAATCGTGAACTGTTTGTGATGGGTCACACATCGTAAACATAGCACCACAGAATACCGACTGTGATGGCAATGCGAGCACAAACGAGTTGCAAGGATGAAGTGTTTTGGATATTCGAGATATCAGAAACATTTTTATAGGGACAACTGTATGCATCAAGACTCCCTATCCCCGACGTTTTCCGGGTCGTGTGGGAAGGACCCCCCCCCCCCCCATCGCACACACACTTGGCGACGGTTCAAAACGCCGTCGCAAAAAGGGCTTAAAAAATGTTTGTATAGCACCTCGTTGTACCCAGTTGATTAGCAGATCAAAATCTATCTCGTGCCATGGGGGCAATTATAAGGCGGGCGTTAACTTAGGCCAAAAGACAACTCGGCCATAAATGTGCGATGACATACTACATGGGCCTTTACAGTCGGTAGTGAGCACATGCCGGAATTATGCCATCCAGAGCATGGACCGTTATAAGGCGAATGTCACGTTGGGCCACAAATGACCCACGTGTAGATCCAGTCGTTAAAAAGGGTGAAAGACACACCAGGTTGGAAAAGACCCAGCTCTACAATGGGTCGCTAATAGGCCGAAAGACACACCTTTCAGAAAATGGCCAAATTCCACCACGGGCCGCTAATAGGCCAAATACTCACTAGACCATAACTGGGCCTATATAGATAGCGGACTATTAACAGGCCGAAACTGTTGATGGGACGCAATGATGTCGAATGGCCAACGGGCCGACGACGGGCGGAATTGGCAGCCTTTTTATGGGTCGTACGGGTCATGGTTGTAAATAGGCCATATGCAAACAGGCCTTAGTGAGCTAGGCCGCTAACTTTTGCCTGAATTTTGTGGGCCTCCATGTGACGCCCGGATAATTAGGCTACAGAATCCTCTGCTAATGATGCCACGTCACCATTATTATCAAGTATGCTAATCGCTCGTTAGTTCAAAAACCGATTCAAATTCAAATTCAAAATCAAGTAAACAATAAAAGTTTTCAAATATTAAAACTAAAATGTTCGGAGTGAACAAAATAATGCACAGGTAATTATTGTGGAGAAACCACAATTTTATAAAATGTTTAAAGGCTCTAAAGTAATTAAAACAGCAGCTATGACAATTAATTAAATGCCTTTTATAATTAATAATAATGCAAACTATTTTAATTAGGTGTCAAACTTTTGGGGCGTTAGAATAGATTATAACATTAATTTAGGAGTTGTATTTATCTTTTATAAAACAGAAATTAAAAGAATAAAATAGAAAAGAAAATAGATAAAGAAAAGAAAAACAGAAAACAAAACTAAAAAAGAGAAAGCAAACTCACCACTGGGCCTGGCTGCCCAGCCTTCAGCCAGGCCGGCCCCAAATCGGCCAGCCCACCCCGAGTCCTCCATTACCCCCCACGACACCCAAACCCTAACCTACCGCACCCACTCCCCCCCCCCCACATCGCCCGCTCCCCCCGATCTGGATCGAGATCGGGCGCAAGGACCACCGCCCCCAACCGCTCCGCCTCCCCCACTCCACTCCCTAGCAGGCCCACATGATCCGCTGCTCATTGGCCACAGTATCGGCTGGTCACAGGCGCTCGCCTCTGCGGCCAGCCTCTGTCAGCCTCGAGTCCCTCACACTGAACCACCTCGCCACCCCACCGGATCGCCTTCTCGCCGGACCGTGCCTCCTTGCCTCCTCCTCATTGGTTCTGCTGTCAGCCGACCTCATCCCCGAAGGCCTCCGTCGAGCCCATTGCCATTCCCTACGGCCCCCTGTGAGCTGCCACCCCCTCCTTCCTCTCCCTGCTCGCTGTACGGCGCCACCCCTGGTCGCGTCGGCTGCGCCCAGCTGGGCCCATGGGCTATGCCCGTGCTGCTCCCGCTCCTCACCTCCTCAAGATCAGCCACGCCTCAGCGCGCCCGACCCCAGCCTCCCACTCTCTCTGTCTCACACAGACTGAGCCGTCCACAGACACGCCTGTGTCCGGACCACGCCCAGCCACAGCGTTGGCCAAGGCCCGGCCAAGACGGGCTCACCTCGCCTAGGTCCCGCCTCCAAGGCGCTGGTGCCGCTCATCGGCGCGCCAGTGTTCTCCCTACAAGCGCCCGGCTGCATTCTGACCACCTCGCCTCCGCCTCGCCGTGGCGGTCGCCAAGCCTTCCCGTCGTCGGTGCCCGGCCTCGTCTGCTTATGGCGAGTGCCGCCGGTAAGCGCCTGCACCAAGGCCGACGCCTGTGAACCTCAAGACTATATGGCCCTCGTGCTAATGACAGTAGGGGCCCATGCCCAAAACGCTTTTAAAGAAAGGAAACGAAAAATAACAATAATAATAATAATAATAAGGCAATTAAAAAATAATATTAATTAATTAATTAGGACAATCAATTAACTTAATTAACCAAAGGTTAGTTAATCTAATTAACCAATTTAAACTAATAAATCATGTTTAGTTAGTCTAAGACAATGACATGCGGACCCCACGCTGGGCCAGCTTGACCCAATCGACACTCTGGCATCGCCGACGCATGATGACGCCAAGATGCACTATTCTCGGATAATGTTGATTAAATTAATTAAATAAATCCTAAAATGATTTAAATCTTTTAAAATTAATATAAAATAAACCGTAGCTCGAGATGGAAAAAACTTTGTACATGAAAGTTGCTCGTAATCTATCATTTAGATTTAACCCGAAAACGCAGCCCGCTCATTCGCCACGCCGTTAGCATAGTGAACCTGCAACATTTCACCTCCGGTTCATCTCGTCTAAAACGCTAAACAACGGGAATACTTTTCCCGATGTTTCCTTCACCCAGTATCACCTCATACCGCTTAGGGCACCCTAGCATCGACATACTTGTCATGTCATGCATGGCTATGCATCTGCTTGCTTAAATATTTATTGTTTCTTCCTCTTCTCTCGCTAGACACCGAGACCGACGCCGCTACCCAAGATTTACTACGGAGTTGACGAATTCTCTCTCTTGCTAGAGCAACCAGTAAGCCCCCTTTGATCACCGGGATATCGCCTATTCTTTTCTATACCGCTTGCATTAGAGTAGTGTAGCATGTTACTGCTTTCCGTTATTCCTATCCTCCGCCGATAGCTCCTGTCCTTGCTACTCACAAGTTGTTACCTTTATCTCGCAATCCTACATGCTTAGTATAGGATGCTAGTTTTCCATCAAGGTCTCTACATTCATGTCCGCCTCGGTGCTATATTATCGGGCCGTGATCACTTGGGAGGTGATCACGGGTATATACTATATACTTTATACATGATACATGTGGTGACTAAAAGTCGGGGTCGACATTGTGGAGCACCATGCGAGTGATTCACCGATTAAATGAAAGGACCTTTGTCGAACGGGCCCTCCGTGGTGGATCTTTTGTGGCGGAGCGTCGCCGGGCAGGTTGAGACTACCTGGGTGAGAGGTGGGCCTGGCCCTGTTCGGCGTTCGCGGATACTTAACACGCTTAACGAGATCTTGGTATTTGATCTGAGTTGGGTCGTTGACCTTATACGCACTAACTGTTGGGGAACGTTGCAGAAAATTAAAATTTTCCTACGGTTTCACCAAGATCTATCTATGAGTTCATCTAAGCAACAAGTCAAGAGAGAGAGTTTGCATCTACATACCACTTGTAGATCGAGTACGGAAGCGCTCGAGGGAGTGGTGATGATGAAGACGCTCCCAACGTGATTCCGATCACCGATGACCAAAGTGCCGAAAGTGACAGCACCTCCGTTTCAACACACGTGACGGGACGATGGCGTCTCCTCCGCCTTTGATCCAGCAAGGGAGAAGGAGAGGTTGAGGAAGACAACTCCAATGGCAAAGCACGACGCGGCAGTGCAACTGCACAACAGTTCCCGGCGGTGGCTTCGCCAAGCTCGTGTGGAGAAAGAGAGGAGTTTGGGAGGGGAGGGCTGCGCCTTCAATGGTGTGTGTAGCCTCCCCCACCCCTCTATTTATAGGAGGAGAGGGCAGGGGGCTGCCATCTAGGGAACCCTAGATGGGGCGGCGGGCCAAAGGGGAGGAGGGAGGGTGGCTTGCCCTGCTTGGGGGCACCCCCCCTTTTTTTTCTTAGGGTTTCCTCCCTTGCCCTAGTCCGCATGGGCTCAAGGGGAGGTGCGCCAGCCACCAGGCTGGCTCTCTCCCACTTAGCCCATGTAGCCCCCGGAGGGGTGGCCCTCCCGGTGGACCTCCTGAACCTCCCGGTGGCCCCTGCAGACTTTACCAAGATGCCCTCAAACTTTCCGTGAGTCCGCTTAACCACTTTCCATATATAAATCTTTACCTCCCACCATTCCGAACTCCTCGTGACGTCTGGATCTCATCCGGACTCCAACAACATTCGTAATCACATACTTGTCTTCCTATTAACCCTAGCGCCACCGAACCTTATGTGTAGACCCACGGGTTCGGAGACATGCGCATACATGACCGAGATCGCCTCAAGTCAATAACCAACAGCGGGATCTGGATACCCATGTTGGCTCCTACATGCTCCTCGATGTTGTCATCGGATGAACCACGATGTCAAGGGTTCAAGCAACCCCGTATTCTATTCCCTTTGTCAGACGGTATGTTACTTGCCCGACTCGATCGCCCAGATCCCAATACCTCGCTTAGTCTCAAGTATCGCAAGTCACTTTACTCGCATCAGAATGCATGATCCCGTGATCGTACATTTGATCACTTTGAGCTCATTATGATGATGCATTACCGAAAGTGGGCCCAAGGATACCTCTCCGTGAATACGGAGTGACAAATCCCGCCTCGATCCGTGTCAACCCAATGGACACTTTCGGAGATACCGTAGTGCACCTTTATAGTCACCCAAATTACGCCAGGACGCTTTGATACACCCAAAGCACTCCCACGGTATCCGGGAATTGCACGATCTCATGGTCTAAGGAAGAGATACTTTGACATTGGAAAAGCTCTAGCAAAACGAACTACACGATCTTGTGCTATGCTTAGGATTGTCTTGTCCATCACGCCATTCTCCTAATGACGTGATCCCGCTGTCAATGACATCCGATGTCCATAGTCAGAAACCATGACTATCCTGTTAACCAACGAGCTAGTCAACTAGAGGCTTACTAGGGACGATTGTAGTCTATGTATTCACACGCAGTATTACGATTTCCGGATAATACAAATATAGCATGAACAAAAGACAATTATCATGAACAAGGAAATATAATAATAATGCTTTTATTATTGCCTCTAGGGCATATTTCCAACAGTCTCCACTTGCACTAGAGTCAATAATCTAGTTACATTGTGATGAATCGAACACCCATAGAGTTCTCGTGTTGATCATGTTTTGCCCATGGAAGAGGTTTAGTCAATGGATCTGCGACATTCTGCATCCTTATGCACTTTACAAATTTCTATGTCTCCATCTTGAACATTTTCATGGATGGAGTTGAAGCGACGCTTGATGTGCTCGGTCTTCTTGTGAAACTCCTGCTCCTTGGCAAGGGCAATAGCTCCTGTTGTCACAGAAGAGTTTGATCGGCCCCACGCATTGGGTATGACTCCTTGGTCGGTGATGAACTCCTTCACCCAAATTGCTTCATGTGCTGCCTCCGAGGCTGCCATGTACTCTGCTTCACATGTAGATCCCGCCATACGACGCTTCGCTTGCACCGCATTCACCAGCTCACCGCTTCCACCATTCAACATAAACATCGCATCCGGTTTGTGACTTTGAGTCATCCAGATTCATGTCGAAGCTAGCGTCGACGTAACCCTTACTTACGAGCTCTTTGTCACCTCCATAAACGAGAAACATGTCCTTTGTCCTTTTCAGTACTTCAGGATATTCTTGACCGTTGTTCAAAGGTTCCTTGTCGGGATTACTTTGGTACCTTCCTACCAAACTTACGGCAAGGTTTACATCAGTCTGGTACACAAAGATGGCATACATAATAGATCCTATGGCTGAAGCATAGGGATGACACTCATCTCTTTCTTTATCTTTTGTCGTGGTCGGGCATTGAGCTGAGCTCAATCTCACACCTTGCAACACAGCAAGAACCCTTTCTTGACTGATCCATTTTGAACTTCTTCAAAATCTTATCAAGGTATGTGCTTTGTGAAAGACCTATGAGGCGCCCTCGATCTATCTCTATAGATCTTGATGCCTAATATATAAGCAGCTTCTCCAAGATCCTTCATTGAAAACTTTTATTCAAGTAGGCCTTAATGTCGTCCAAGAGTTCTATATCATTTCCCATCAAAAGTATGTCATCTACATATAATATGAGAAATGCTACGAGCTCCCACTCACTTTCTTGTAAACGCAGTTTCTCCATAAGTCTCAAGATAAACTCAAACGCTTTGATCATCTCATCAAAGCGAATGTTCCAACTTCTGAGATGCTTGCACCAGCCCATAAATTGAACGCTGGAGCTTGCATACTTTGTCAAGATTCTTAGGATCGACAAAGCCTTCGAAGTGCTGCATCATATACAGCTCTTCCTTAAGATATCCGCTAAGGAACGCTGTTTTGACGCCCATCCGCCATATCTCATAATCATAGTATGCGGCAATTGCTAACATGATTCGGACGGACTTAAGCTTCATACGGGTGAGAAAGTCTCATCGTAGTCAATCCCTTGAACTTGCCGATAACCCTTAGCGACAAGTCGAGCTTTATAGATGGTGACATTACCATCCGTGATCCGCCTTCCTCTTAAAGATCCATTTATTTTCTATCGCCGCCGATCATCTGGCAAGCAAGTCCTGCCAAAGTCCATACTTTGTTTTCATACATGGATCCTATCTCGGATTTCATGGCTTCGAGCCATTTATTGGAATCCGGCCCGCCATCGCTTCTTCATAGTTCAAGGTTCACCGTTGTTCAACAACATGATTTCCGTGATGTGGTTGCTGCATTCACTGTGCGGAACGTGTCCTAGTGGACCCTACGGGTTCAAGAGCAACTTGATCCAAGTACCTTGATCATCATCATTAATTTCCTCTTCGCTTGGTGTGGGCATTACAGAACATTTTCCTAGCTACACCACTATCCTGCTCAAGAGGTAGTACTTCATCGAAGTTCTACTTTTCCTCCCACTTACCCTTTCGAGAGAAACTCTTTTTCCGTAGAAGGTTCCGCTCGCAACAAAGATCTTGCCTTCGGATCTAAGGTAGAAGGTATACCCAAGGGTTTCCTTAGGGTATCCTATGAAGACGATTTTTCCGACTCTGGGTTCGAGCTTTTCAAAGTTGAAGTTTCTTGACATAAGCATCGATCCCCAAACTTTTAGAAACGATACCTTAGGTTTCTTCCTGCACTATAATTCATACGGTGTCGTCTTCAACGGATTTAGACGGGTGCCCTATTTAAAGTGAATGTAGTTGTCTCTAGAGCGATCCCCAAAAGATAGCGGTAAATCGGTAAGAGACATCATAGATCGCACTATATCCAATAGAGTGCGACATTTATCGCTCGACACAACCGTTACCGAGGTGTTCCAGCGGCGTGAGTTGTGAAACGATTCCACATTTTCTTAAGTGTGTGCCAAATTGCGTGACTTAAATATTCTCCTCCACGATCTCGATCGTAAGAATTTTATCTTTCGTCACGTTGATTCTCTACCTCATTCTGAAATTCTTTGAACTTTTCAAAGGTCTCAGACTTGTGTTTCATCAAGTAGACATACCCATATCTACTCAAGTCATCCGTGAGAGTGAGAACATAACGATATCCTCCATGAAGCTTCAACACTCATTGGACCACACACATCGGTATGTATGATTTCCAATAAGTTGGTTGCTCGCCCATTGTTCCGGAGAACGGAGTCTTGGTCATCTTGCCCATGAGGCATGGTTCGCATGTGTCAAATGATTCATAATCTAGAGACTCCTGTAAGTCCATCAAGATGGAGCTTCTTCATGCGCTTGACACCAATGTGACCAAGGCGGCAAGTACACAAGTATGTGGGACTATCAAGTATCAACTTTACATCTTTTGGTATTCACACTATGAACATGTGTAATATTACGCTCGAGATTCACCAAGAATAAACCATTGACTATCGGAGCATGACCATAAAAATTTCTCTCATATAAATAGAACAACCATTATTCTCGGATTTAAATGAGTAGCCATCTCATATTAAACGAGATCCAGATACAATGTTCATGCTCAAACTTGGCACCAAATAGCAATTATTAAGGTTTATAACTAATCCTGTGAGGTAAATGTAGAGGTAGCGTGTCGACGGCGATCACATAGACTCGAACCATTCCCGACGCCAAGATCGCCACCTCGTCCCTTCGCCAGCCTCCGCTTATTCCGCAGCTCCTGCTAGAGTTACAAATATGAGCAACGGCACCGTATCAAATACCCGTGGAGTTACTACTAGTAATCGGTAAGGTACACATCAATTACATGTATATCAAATATACCTTTAGTGTTGCCGGCCTTCTTATCCGCTAAGTATTTGGGCAGTTCCGCCTTCAAAGGACCCTTCCCTTGCAATAAAAGCACTCAGGCCTCGTGCTTGGGTCCATTCTTTGACTTCTTCTTCTTCCCTAAGCAACTTGCTTATCGGCACGGCAACCTCTTTTGTCATTCTTCTTGAAGTTCTTCCGCCCTTGCCCTTCTCTTGAACTTAGTGGTCTTATTGACCATCAACACTTGATGTTCTTTCTTGATTTCAACCTCTCACGACTTCAGATTGAGAATACTTCTGGAATGGTCTTCCATCCTCGTGATAATGTAGTTCATCACAAAGCTCTTGTAGCTTGGTGGGAGCGATCAAGGATTCTGCTAATGACCGCCTTCATCCGGAGGTTTATGTCCAATGGACAAAGTGTGATGCAACCTTACATTTTGAGTATGTGCTCACCGACGTAACTGTTTTCCTCCATCTTACAACTATAGAACTTGTTTGAGACTTCATATCTCTCTAACCCGGGCATGAGCTTGAAAAACCAGTTTCAGCTCCTCGAACATCTCAGATGCTCTGTGTTGCTCAAAACGCTTTTTGGAGCCCCGGTTCTAGGTCAGAAAGCATGCCGACCGAACGAGGGAGTAATCATCACACGAGACTGCCAAGCGCTCATAACGCCTTGGTTCTCTCGATGGGTGTTTCACCTAGCGGTCCTTCTAGGACATATTGTTTCTGGCAGCTATGAGGATGATCTCGTGTTCCTGACTCCAAATTCAGAGAAGTTGCTGCCATCATCTTTCAAATTTTGGTTTTCTAGGAACGCTGAAGTTCATGGTGACATGAGCGCTGGCCATTTGATCTACAAGACATATTATAAAGATTTTAGACTATTGTTCATGATAATAAAGTTCATCTAATCAAATTATTAATGAACACCCACTTAGATTTGACATCCCTCTAGTCATCTAAGTGTTACACGATCCGAGTCGACTAGGCCGGTCCGATCAACACGCGGAGACCGGACTAGTCTGCAAGGCTTGCGAACATTCTCATGTTGATCGTATCTTCCATACGACTCGTGTTCGACCTTTCGGTCTCCGTGTTCCGAGGCCATGTCTGTACATGCTAGGCTCGCTAAGTTAACCCTAAGTGTTTCAAGGTAAATCTGTCTTTACACCCGCTGTATGTGAACGTAAGAATCCATCACACACCCGATCAACACGTGGTGCTTAGAAGTTTAACTGTAACCGTAGTAACGGCACGCTTAGGGGAGAACACTTCTTGAAATTGTTCTAAGGGATCATCTTATTTACTACCGCCGCTCTAAGTAAACAAGATGCATAATCATAATAAACATCACATGCAATTATAAAGTAGTGACATGATATGGCCAATATCATATAGCTCCTTGATCTTCATCTTCGGGCTCCATGATCATCCTGTCACCGCATGACACCATGATCTCCATCATCATGATCTCCATCATCGTGTCTTCATGAAGTTGTCACGCTAACGACTACTTCTACTTCTATGGCTAACGCGCTTAGCAATAAAGTAAAAGTGAGTTACATGATGCTTCTTCAATGACACGCAGTCATACAAAATAAAGATAACTCCTATGGTTCTCGCCGTTGTCATACTCATCGACATGCAAGTCGTGATTCCTATTACAAGAACATGATCTCATACATCACAATATATCATCATTCATCACAACTTGGCCATATCACGTCACATGACAATTGCTGCAAAAACAAGTTAGACGCCCTCTAATTGTTGTTGCATCTTTTACGTGGCTGCAATTGGGTTCTAGCAAGAACGCTTTTCTTACCTACGAATAACCACAACGTGATCTTGTCAACTTCTATTTACCCTTCATAAGGACCCCGTTTCATCGAATCCGCCTCCAACTAAAGTGGGAGAGACAGACACCCGCCAGCCACCTTATGCAACTAGTGCATGTTAGTCGGTGGAACCGGTCTCACGTAAGAGTACGTAAGGTTGGTCCGGCCGCTTCATCCCACAATACCGCTGAAGCAAGAAACGACTAGTAACGGCAAGTAAGTTTACAAGATCCTCGCCCACACCAAAATTGTGTTCTACTTGTGCAAAGAGAACTACGACAGACCTAGCTCATGATGCCACCGTTGGGAACGCTATGCGTAAAATTAAAATTTTCCTACGGTTTCACCAAGATCTATCTATGAGTTCATCTAAGCAACAAGTCAAGAGAGAGAGTTTGCATCTACATACCACTTGTAGATCGAGTACGGAAGCGTTCGAGGGAGTGGTGATGATGAAGACGCTCCCAACGTGATTCCGATCACCGATGACCAAAGTGCCGAAAGGACAGCACCTCCGCTGCTCAACACACGTGACGGGACGATGGCGTCTCCTCCGCCTTTGATCCAGCAAGGAGAAGGAGAGGTTGAGGAAGACAACTCCAATGGCAGCACGACGCGTGGTGCAAACTGGTACAACAGTTCTCCTGGCTGTGGCTTCGCCAAGCTCGTGGGAGAAAGAGAGGAGTTTGGGGAGGGAGGGGCAGCGCCTTCAATGGTGTGTGTAGCCTCCCCACCCTCTATTTATAGGAGGAGAGGGCAAGGGGGCCGCCATCTAGGGGAACCCTAGATGGGGCGGCGCCAAGGGAGGAGGGGAGGTGGCTTGCCCTCAAGCCAGGGGCCTCCCCTTTTTTTTCTTAGGGTTTCCTCCCTTGCTTCTAGCCGCATGGGTTTGGGGAGGTGCGCCCAGCCCACCAGGCTGGCTCCTCTCCCACTTAGCCCATGGGCCCCCCGAGGGGTGGCCCTTCCGGTGGACCTCCTGAAACCTCCCTGGCCCCTGCATTTTACCTGCAAGATGCCCTCAAACTTTCCGAGTCCGCTTAACCACTTTCCATATATAAATCTTTACCTCCGACCATTCTCGAACTCCTCGTGGACGTCCGGATCTCATCCGGACTCCAACAACATTCGGTAATCACATACTTGTCTTCCTATTAACCCTAGCTTCACCGAACCTTATGTGTAGACCCTACGGGTTCGGGAGACATGCGCATACATGACCGAGACTGCCTCAAGTCAATAACCAACAAATGGATCTGGATACCCATGTTGGCTCCCCCATGCTCCTCGATGTTGTCATCGGATGAACTACGATGTCAAGGGTTCAAGCAACCCGTATTCTATTCCCTTTGTCGACGGTATGTTACTTGCCCGAGACTCGATCGATCGTCGGTATCCCAATACCTCGCTTAGTCTCAAGCACGCAAGTCACTTTACTCGCATCAAGAATGCATGATCCCGTGATCGCACACTTGATCACTTTGAGCTCATTATGATGATGCATTACCGAAAGTGGGCCTGTTGATACCTCTCCGTAACACGGAGTGACAAATCCTTACTCGATCCGTGTCAACCCAATGGACACTTTCGGAGATACCAGTAGTGCACCTTTATAGTCACCCGCCACGCCAGGACGCTTTGATACACCCAAAGCACTCCTACGGTATCCGGAATTGCACGATCTCATGGTCTAAGGAAGAGATACTTTGACATTGGAAAAGCTCTAGCAAAACGAATCTACACGATCTTGTGCTATGCTTAGGATTGTCTTGTCCATCACGTCATTCTCCTAATGACGTGATCCCGTTGTCAATGACATCCGATGTCCATAGTTAGGAAACCATGACTATCTCGCTGACCAACGAGCTAGTCAACTAGAGGCTTACTTAGGACGATGGTGGTCTATGTATTCACACATGTATTACGATTTCCGGATAATACAATTATAGCATGAACAAAAGACAATTATCATGAACAAGGAAATATAATAATAATACTTTTATTATTGCCTCTAGGGCATATTTCCAACACTAACCGCCACGTGGGACAAGATATGGGCAACCGACGTCGTGGTATCACCGGTATTTCGTGGACGTCGGCCGGACGAGCGCGCTGCGTCGATTGGACCGAACGCCACTAGGCTAGGTCTGCTTTGCCCACGCAACATGCGTGTGTGCTATAGGCGATGGGCCTGCACTGCAGGCGCTTTAGGTTTAGACCGGCGGACCTCTCTCATATGCCTAGGTGGGCTGCGACGTGTTGATCTTCCGCGCCGGACATGACCCGTAAAAGTGTGTCCGCCAAATGGGATCGAGCGTGTCGGGTAATGTGGTGCACCCTCAGGGAAGTTAATCTATTCAAATAGCCGTGATCTTCTTGTAATGTGACGACTTGGAGTTGTACCTTGACCTTATGACAACTAGAATCGATACTTAATAAAACACACCTTCCAAGTGCTGATACAACCCGTGGTCGCCTCTAATGTGGCATTGAGGAGGGGATCGCCGGGTAGGATTATGTTATGCGATGCTACTTGGAGGACTTCATCCACTCTCTTCTACATGTCAGAAGACGGATGTCGCCGAGCGTAGTCTTCACGGGATTAGCTATCCCTCTTATTCTCGGCATTCTCGCAGTTCACACCTTGATATGGCCCTTTACACACATATCCATGCATATGTAGTGTAGCTCCTTGCTTAAGTAGTACTTTGGATGAGTACTCACGGTTGCCTTGTTCCCCTTTTCCCCATTTCTTTACCCGGTTGTCGCGACTTTACGATGGAGCCCAGAGCCAGACGCCACTGTCACGATTTGACTACTACACTGGAGGCGCCTACTACTACGTGTAGCTCCATGGACGACGACCTCGTGAGTAGTTAGGAGGATCCTGTGCAGGAGGCCCGCGCCTCTTTCGATCTCAGATCCCAGCTTTGTGCTAGCCTTCTTAAGGCAACTTGTTTACTTATGTCCTGCATTTCAAGATATTGTTGCTTCCGGTGACTCGTCTATGATCGAAAGCACTTGTATTCGAGCCCTCGAGGCCCCTGGCTTGTATTATGATGCTTGTATGACTTATTTATGTTTTAGAGTTGTGTTGTGATATCTTCCCGTGAGTCCTCGATCTTGATCGTACACGCTTATGCGCATGATTAGTGTACGATTGAATCGGGCGCCACAAGTTGGTATCGAGCCGACCGCCTCAGAGGAATCCCTCTTACACACTCCTTGGCGAAGTCGAGTCTAGGCGCTGTAAAAACTTTTACTAACATGGTCAGTGTGTCTTACGGGCACATGTCGCCATTGGGTGGTAGTAGGATCTTTTATTCCTTGACCTATACTCTGGGACTCTGACATCTCTTCTATTCGGGTTAAACGATTTTATTAACTCGGACTCTAGGTTGTCGATAATACTTTCTCCCGGAGAGCCCTTCACCAGATGATCGCCGGGTCGCACTGTAAGATTTCAAGATACTCTCCGATTTTCTCTCGAGGCCTTGTGCCTGCTTGCTTTTGCAATTCCTTCAACCGAAATATCCCTATGGATAAATACTTACACTGTCAGGCTTACTTTTTATTCCCATCGATCTTGTTATTACAAGATACCCCGAGAATATTTTGTGCCTACCGCCTTGCGCTTCTTTGCCACCGAATACCCCTAAGAATAATTTCTCGCACTTTCCGAGTATCCGCCATCCCCAGCTTGTTTAGATGTTTCACAAAAGTCTTTGAAATACTATTCAATCCTCTACGAAAATCCTTTGCGACTTTATTGCTCTGCAAATACTTGTCTACTTGCATTATGGATGCTTCCCATATATCCGCAATATTCACTAGTATCTTTTGACACCGCCATTTTGATCCTATTGAGTTCAACATGTGTGCGAATGCACACAATCATCTATCAACCCTTCTAAATTATCTTTCCGGCTCAGACATCATTTTTGAACATGAGCTGGTTCTCGACCAATCTATTTGTCGTCAATTGTACCTCTAAGTCTATTCGACTTATCCATCCCTAATCAGAGTGTTTGCCTCTGATCCCTTGAATTGGAAATCATAATTCTTTTGCTTTTGAGCTTTGAATTAGTCAGTTGTTTCGATAAACTGAACTCCTTGCATTCCTTCTTCCTCTGGTTGAGTATCGATGCTCACATCAGATCCCTTGAGGACCAACGGAACCCTTGTTGGGTTTATCGGACAACGTCCTTCCTGTTCACTCACTTTGGAAGTTCTTTCCCTGATACATAATGCCATTGGTAAATCCTATTCGGATTTGGCCAACCATGCTCGCTTTTCGAAATGGGTAATAATTACTCTCAAAGCTTGTGGTATATGTTTCTAAGATGCCCCAATGGGTTGAACTTATGCCTTCCTTAATCTGTGAACCCGAAAGTTTTCCAAGGTTCATACTCCTCCGTAATTCACTGTAGATCTTCGCACTCAAATCAACTTTAGTAGAGCAAAGTGAATGAAAGATTATGCATTGGAGAAGTGGAGTCGACCTTGAACTTCGTGTTCATGCCCATGGACACGATGTAGATCTTATCGTTAAAGCTTCTCTTAAATTAATTATTCCCTTGGTATAAGTTCATATTATATCTAGGATCTGGCCTTTTGCAATCATGGTTCCGACCATGTTCTCCTTTAAATACCATTTCTTGTGCAAGTTTAAGCACTTGTCTTCTGTAGAGTAATACCCTAGTCCAACCTCTACTTTGATTTGTCGTCGAGTATTACCCCTCTCGTATCTCAAGATTATCACGGAACTGCATAACTTCTTATGAGTTCTTCATCAAGTGCTACATTCTCATTGATTCCAATTTT
This sequence comes from Aegilops bicornis, assembly GCA_021605145.1. Taxonomy (NCBI): domain Eukaryota; kingdom Viridiplantae; phylum Streptophyta; class Magnoliopsida; order Poales; family Poaceae; genus Aegilops; species Aegilops bicornis. The sequence continues at coordinate 340,167,921 of CM038673.1, read as the reverse complement.
TCACGGGCTCTGAGTTATTAAACACTCAAAGACACCGATAACTCCACTCGAGTCCCAGATCGCGATTAAGCAACTCTTGGTAACCTTCATTACTTACGAAGTTTGAACTCAATCACGCCATTCCTAGCCTGCTTGGCTATATCCTTGTCGTGTCGATTTTAACTGTATACTCGGGTCCTTAATCCCGGCACAACTTTCGATGATGAGCTAAGCTTACGCCGATCTTTCTCGTCATATCATTTCACCTTGAACAACAAGCTTGATTTCGAGTTTGTGTCGTACTCCATGGTTCCAATAACCTTTTGCTTCATAATTCCTTTGACTTGATGTCATCGCCGATAGATTACATCTTCATGAAATCTCTCGACAAATGGTCGTGATTAGCACCAACATTTTGAGCTCTTCCAGATATCAATCAATTCATAATGGGAAATACCATCCTCGTCCCTTGGTAATTTGAGTTACCATCGACAACATCCTTACCTTCCTTTCATCATTTAACTTGATCATGTTATGAAGCCCCTTCCTAACCAGCTTATGTTATGTTCTACCTTGGAGTATTACCTTCTTTTATGTCAAGGATATTGTGAGAATTGCTCCACCTCTTGAGAATTCTCGATATAGTAATACTTCTCGCCATCTCCATTCGTTTTCTGATCCCCGTGTTGTTTCTACCCTAAATACCGACAATTGAACTATGATGCGTGAATTCAAATCCTCTAGCAACCCTATTGCTTTGAAGTTAATGGTCGGCCGTTCATTCTTAGACTATTGATTATTGAATCACCATTCCGACGCTGGTCGTGCAACCCAGCCCATATTTCGGTGCACCTTTCAACCAATGTTTAATTGTGTATGTTTTCCCGAGCATACATCGTTATACCATTTGATCTCGACAAATGATATTTCCTTGTTCACATAATTGTGGAAATCCATCCTTGGAAATCTTGATGATTTGATGTTGAGCCTATCGCCCACCTCCTCATCCTCTCCTTGGTTTATTGATGAACTCTTGTTTCAAAACTTGCTTCCATAGTTCATTTCAGAGAATCTTGCAACGCCATTTTGTCAAATTGTGATGCACCCTTCTTTCTCAAGCATCATGAGTCTAAGGTATCCTAACAGCCATCAGATCTGAATCTCGGTCAGATATGCTGGTTGGAGCATATTTCCAAGAGTTTTAACAATGGTCTTTATATGAACCGGTAAGGTGATGTCATGCCTAGCACACCTGGCCGGAGGACCTATTGCTATAGTTTTCTTTGTAGCAAGGTTAGCCATTCTTCCATGAGCAAATTGTAAGACTTATTCTATAAGTTGTTCCTGATGGATCCTTTTTGCTTCCAAAGTCTGATCTTCACCTGTTGACCATGTCAATGCTATCTCGAAGCATGTCTATGGTATTCCGATTTTCAACAGTAACATTTGAAGCCCAATGCTAAATATTTCCTGCTCAATTATCTAAACACGTTTGTATGGGTAATGTCATGAAATTCCTCTCCCCTACCTAAAGAGTTTTCTACATTATATCCTGCCACGGATATCATGCTCCGCTTGTCCTTGGGAAGGATATATCCCTGAAAGATGTGTTTAAACACATTTTCCTTTCCATTGTTCTTTTACTCTGATAATCATATTTTCCTTTCCATTGTTTGGTTTAACCTTTCTTGTGATCTATATGATCTAAGCAGTGATATTTTCTCGCTTAAGAAAACACCTTAATTGGTGTACAACCGTGTCGATAAGACCATTGCATTTATTGATAGCATTTCAGTAGCCACCGGACGAGAACTTTGCCTATTGGTCCGCCTCGTTCAACGAAAGGTGAAAATGGTTCTCTTCGTCCTCGCCCTTGGTACCGACGTTGTTGTCGACATAATCGACGGGCTAGCCTCTCGACATCCCTTGCTTGCATGACCATGCAAGATGTCGCCGCTTCTTACTTTAACCCACATGGTGGGCCCATAACCACAGTTTCACAGGATCGAAACCTGACTCACCCGTACAATCATGTTTCTAATGGTTATTCCCCATGCTTGGCTTTGTATTTAATTGACGGGCCACCTTCCGAAAGTGCTCTATTCTCGTATCGACGCTATACTTACTCTCGCTTCTCAAACCCCTTTCTCACTCGTTCAGACTTGAGCAACTATCTATCTGCTTGGAACCTCTTATTGTACCTTCAACCTCACTCTCGATGTGTTTTATTTGTTCAACTCGAGAGGTACTCATATGCTCATTCATGGGTTAATCCTGACATTATTACCCTTATAGCATTCTCGTCGCTGCCGATCTGCCCTGTTACCTATTCGCAAGTACGATGAAGATCCCAAGAAAGGATGTCGACTTCATCATGATGACCGAAGCAAAGGAATGAAGACATCAACGTATTGGACCGGTCTCTTCGAGAAGAGCAAGCCGTAATGAGAAGACCCGCTAGATTCGCTACTAAACCTTCCACCCCCCTTCACTACCTCTTAAATCTCTGGACGAGATTTCTTGTAGTGGAGGAGAATTGTGACGCCTGGATAATTAGGCTACAATAATCCCCGTTAATGATGCCACGTCACCATTATTATCATTGCTAATCTCTCGTTAGTTCAAAAACCGATTCAAATTCAAATTCAAAATCAAGTAAACAATAAAAGTTTCAAATATTAAAACTAAAATGTTCGAGTGAACAAAATAATGCATTGTAATTATTGTGGAGAAACCACAATTTTATAAAATGTTTAAAGGCTCTAAAGTAATTAAAAGCAATGACTATGACAATTAATTAAATGCCTTTTATAATTAATAATAATGCAAACTATTTTAATTAGGTGTCAAACTTTTTGGGGCAGTAGAATAAATTATAACATTAATTTAGGAGTTGTATTTATCTTTTATAAAACAGAAATTAAAAGAATAAAATAGATAAAGAAAAGAAAACAGAAAACTAAACTAAAAAAAAGAGAAAGCAAACCCCACCACTGGGCCTGTTGGCCCAGCTCCTAGCCAGGCCGGCCCCAAATCGGCCAGCCCACCCCGAGTCCTCCATTACCCCCCACGACACCCAAACCCTAACCTACCGCACCCACTTCCCCACATCGCCTGGCCTCCTCGATCCGGATCGAGATCGGGCGCAAGGACCACCTCCCCCAACCGCTCCGCCTCCCCCACTCCACTCCCTAGCAGTCCTGAGCTGATCCAAGGCCGCCTCAGCATCAGTATCGGCCGTCACAGGCGCCTCACGCCTCTACCAAATCCCGTCGCCTCGACTCTCACACCGAGCCACCTCGCCACCCCACCGGACTGCCTTCCTCGCCGGACCGTGCCTCCTCGTCTCCTCCTCGCTGGTCTGCTCGCGTCGCCGACCTCATCCCCGAAGGCCTCCGTCGAGCCCATTGCCATTCCCTACGGCCCCCTGTGAGCCGCCACCCCCTCCTTCCTCTCCCTCGCCACAGACGGGCGCCACCCCGTCATGCTGGCTGCGCCCAAGGCCAGTAGCCATGCCTGTCTTTGCCGCCTCCTCACCTCCCCTTGGCCCACGCCCCAGTAGCGCCCTCGACAGCCCTCCCACTATCTCTGCCTCACAGACTCGGTCTGGCCGTAGACACGCCTGTCCGACCACGCCACCAGGCGCCCAGCGTGCCAAGGCTCAGCCAGACGGGCTCACCCTGCGCTAGGTTCGCTCGGCCTTTCGCCGTGCCGCTGCTCATCGGCGCTGGCCAGTGTTCCTGCTTCACATCACAGCCTTGCCGCAAGGGCCACCCCTCGCCTCCGCTTGGCCAGGTTCACTGGTCACACGGCTGACCTTCCCGTCGTCGGTGCCCTGGCCTCGTCCTACTTTATAAGTGAGGCTCCACGGTGCTTGTCGCACCCACTACTCGACGCCTGTGAACCTCAAGACTTTATGGCCCCCTCGATAATGACAGGGCCATGCCCAAAACGTTTTAAAAAAAAAGGAAACGAAAAATAACAATAATAATAATAATAAGGCAATTAAAAAAATAATATTAATTAATTAATTAGGACAATCAATTAACTTAATTAACCAGTGTTAGTTAATCTAATTAACCAATTTACACTAATAAATCATGTTTAGTTAGTCTAAGACAATGACATGCGGACCCCAGCTGTCGACTTGACCCACCAACACCTCTCACGATCGGCCGACGTCATGTCGACGTCATGATGACGTCGGCATGCACTATTCTCGATAATGTTGATTAAATTAATTAAATAAATCCTAAAATGATTTAAATCTTTTAAAATTAATATAAAATAAACCGTAGCTCGATGGAAAAACTTTGTACATGAAAGTTGCTCGTAACGACGAGACGAACCCGGAACGCAGCCCGCTCATTCCGCCACGCGTCGTTAGCATAGTGAACCTGCAACATTTCACCTCCGGTTCATCTGTCCGAAAACGCGAAACAACGGGAATACTTTCCCGGATGTTTCCCCCTTCACCGGTATCACCTCATACCGCGTTAGGGCACCCCTAGCATCGATACTTGTCATGTCATGCATCGCTATGCATCTGTTTGCTTAAATATTTATTGTTTCTTCCCCCTCTTCTCTCGCTAGACACCGAGACCGACGTCCTTGCCGCTACCCAAGACGACTACGGAGTTGACGACCCCTCTCTCTTGCCGAGCAACCAGGAAAGCCCCCTTTGATCACCAGATATCGCCTATTCTTTTCTATACTGCTTGCATTAGAGTAGTGTAGCATGTTACTGCTTCCCGTTATTCCTATCCTGATGCATAGCATGTCCTTTATCTGCAATCCTACATGCTTAGTATAGGATGCTAGTTTTCCATCAGTGGCCCTACATTCTTGTCCGTCTGCTGTGCTATACTATCGGGCCGTGATCACTTGGGAGGTGATCACGGGTATATACTATATACTTTATACATGATACATGTGGTGACTAAAGTCGGGTCGGCTTGTGGAGCACCCGCAGTGATTCACGGATTGGGGGGGAAAGGACCTTTGTCCCAACGGCCCTCTGTGGTGGATCTTTGTGGCGGAGGCGTCGAGGCAGAGTTGAGACTACCTCGTGAGAGGTGGGTCTGGCCCTGTTCGGCGCTCATGGATACTTAACACGCTTTAACGAGATCTTGGTATTTGATCTCGAGTTGGGTCGCTGACCTTATACGCACTAACCGCCACGTGGGACAAGATATGGGCAACCGCGCCGTGGTATCACCAAGCATTTCGGTGACGTCGGCGAATGAGCGGCGCAAGGCCGGATTGGACTAGAACGCCACTAGGCTAGGTTCTGCTGCCGCCCACGCAACGTGCACGTGTGTGCTAAGGGGCGATGGGCCCCGGAACCTCTGTGCGCTTAGGTTTAGACCGGCGTCTTTGACCTCTCTGTTATGCCTAGGTGGGGCTGCGACGTGTTGATCTTTCCGCGGCCGGGCATGACCCGTAAAAGTGTGTCCGCCAAATGGGATCGAGTGTGTTTGTAATGTGGTGCACCTCGCAGGAAGTTAATCTATTCGAATAGCCGTGATCTTGATAATGGTGATTTACTTGGAGTTGTACCTTGACCTTATGACAACTAGAACCGGATACTTAATAAAACACACCCTTCCAAGTGCGAGATACAACCCGTGGTCGCTTCTCAACGGGGCATTGAGGAGGGATCGCCGGGTAGGATTATGCTATGCGATGCTACTTGGAGGACTTCGCCTACTCTCTTCTACGTGTCAGAAGACGGATGTCGCCCGAGCGTAGTCTTCGACGGTGATTAGCTATCCCCTCTTATTCTCGCATTCTCGCAGCTTCACCCATCGATATGGCCTTTACACACATATCCATGCATATGTAGTGTAGCTCCTTGCTTGCGAGTACTTTGGATGAGTACTCACGGTTGCCTTGTTCCCCTTTTCCCCTTTCTTTACCCGTTGTCGCGACTCGCACGATGGAGCCCAGAGCGACGCCACCGTCGATGACGACTATTATACACCGGAGGCGCCTACTACTACGTGCAGCCCAAGCGGACGATTTACCACTGTGAGTACTTAGGAGGATCCTGCATAGAGGCCTCGCGCTTCTTTCGATATGTATCCCGCTTTGTGCTAGCCTTCTTAAGGCAACTTGTTTACTTATGTGTGTACTCAGATATTGTTGCTTCACGACTCGCCTATGATCGAGCACTTGTATTCGAGCCCTCGAGGCCCCTGGCTTGTATTATAATGCTTGTATGACTTATTTATGTTTTAGAGTTGTGTTGTGATATCTTCCCGTGAGTTCCTGATCTTGATCGTACACGTTTGCGTGCATGATTAGTGTACGATTGAATCGGGGGCGTCACACTCCAACTGGGCCAGCGTTCTTAATTAAACGGGACACTGTTGGGTCATGCCATGTGCCGCCGTTTCATTGGCACGTATCGTCCGTTGGATGAGCGACACCTATCGCAACGCCGAGCTGACGCATGATTCCGTTGTCGAATGAGAATTTGACATGTGGAAAATTATCACTAATCAAGGCTGTTAACGGGTATCTAATCCAAAACCCGCGTCTGGTAGCTTAACAGCGAACCGTTATGATGAATGCCATGTGTTGGTTACCCTTGACGAAAAAAAATGACGCGGCATTTATCATTATAGAAGTAAACACTTTCTTAATGATAAATGGATTATTGCATGGAACACTTCCACGATATGACTATTTTGATCATGTCATAAAATCGTCTCGTATAACTATCTCTATTTGTATCCATGTGTATTGATATGTGTGCTCCCCTTTATGATTCCCCTCGTGTTCATCGTATTTCTCCTCAAATCCATCTCTCCTCAAATTCATCTCTAATTCATGAAGATCGGGGCACATAGGGTCTCTACCCAACATCATACTCCCTCGTCATATCAGGAAATAAAGCAAAGTTGAACAACATATACGTTCCACAATATTCCCCTAATAAAGCATCCGGCTCATCACCGAGACAAACAAGTTTATGATTCCTTGGTGACAATAATACAAGGCGAAACCATTTCCATTCCTCAGTATGCCAGGTTTTACGTACACTGGTGTACTCAGGTCATCAAAGTTTCCACCCATGTCCAAAAAGTGCTTATGAAAATATCAGAACACGCAAGGTGCTACCAAAGGGTAAGGGCTCGGATCAAAGAAATGCAATTAAACCACTTCCTCAATGACCATATGACATGATAAATGATTGATGGTATCAGGTGATGATCTCAATTTTGCTGGCTGACTTCTACAGTGCACTTGGAACATACATATTCAGAGCGGCCTAATGCCAGCTACTCCCTACAACCAAAATAATATTTGCCTGCCTCTGGTGGCAGGACAATTACAGTAACACTAATACGCACAAGCCATCAACCTTGAACCTCGTCTCCGAGCATTGGCAGCACTGCAGATTTTCTCAAGCTACTGTACATGTCATGGCAGAAGAACGAAAAGTCCGCCATGTTTCTGAAGAGCTCTGGCAGGTGCATCCGGAGGTTTGCCAGCGTCTTCTCCCTCACCTGCCTCGCAAGCCTAAGGTGGAGCTTCTCCTCTTCCTTCAGCCTGATTTCTACTTCCTCAATGGCTATTCTCCTCTCGTTGACATGATCTAGGCTTGGAGTATTGGCTGCTTCAAGTTAGCTTCCTCACCCTGGGATGCCTTTCTTTCTGTGTACCTACGATGCCAGTCTTCAAACTGTGCCCTCTTACGGTCAAGATCCCTGCGAGTTTCCTCACACCTTCGCCTTAGGCTGACCTCCTCTTCCTGAAGCAGTACAATATTGCTTATGACTTCAGTAAAGCTTTTAATGGCAGTTTTGGCAAGTTCGACGGGAAGCCTCTCAAGCAGGTCGTGCCAGGCATATAGCAGATTCTTGATAGGTGGTTCCACCTGCCTTGGAGGGGAGGATACCTTCTCCTTCAGATTGCTCTCGATGGAGATGAGATTAAGCTTCAACCATGCATTGAGTGCTCTGATGTACCCTTTCTGATGGTCCATAAGTTTGTCAAACTGCATATGCCACTCCCTGACAATGTCACGTAGCTCACAGGTCTGCTTATAATGCAAATCAGTTGTCTCCCTTGGAACAGGCGGTACCTCAAAAGCTCTGATCCCCGATATGATCAAAAACTGGCTCTTGTGATGACGGTGCATAGAACTCCACATATTTGCCATGCTGCACGAGACATTATAGTGACTTGAAGAGAAATGCTAAACAAAAAAGCTGGAAAGCTTAGATGCAAGCTAAGATAACAAGCACTATATCACAAGAAAGGTATGATCTCATTTAATAAGAACAAATTATTAAAACATTACAAACTCCTTTATTACCCATGATGGCAATTCTTATTTTATCATGAATTTCACTATCTGTTATTGTACCTTGTCTCCAAAAAATAGCTGGCTACTTTTGAATTAGGGGAAAATAGATCCACCGACTAGTACAAATTTTCTCCTGCCTACACGCACCTAGACAACTGAATCATGGAATTCTTACTAACTTCTCCAATCGTTGCAGAAAATATGGTCCGGCTGTCCTGGCAATGAATTGGATGCATTGACAGATATATTTGGAAAACAAGTGCTTAATAGCAAACCATGCCCAAAATTGAACAGTATATAGGTACGAAGACATATATATATGGTGGATCTTCTGAAGATAACGACAAAAGCTTTCTTCCTCTTGATAGTTTGTTGGCCGTTTATAGGGGAAGGTTTTTTTTCTCAGTTTTCCTTTGCATGTGAGAGGCGAGGGTAAACTTCTTTTGCCTTTTTGTGGTTTCTTCAGTGGTTCGTGTCAGATGTGGGAGGTACTTTCCTGGTGTGCCGCAAGTAAATGAAATGCTAAATAAATCAATGGTAACAAACAAATAGGTGGTGTCGAAGAATTCTTTTTTGTCGGATCCTAACAACGGTACTAGAACAAGTACGTTGATTTGTAGTTGTGAAAACGTCACAGCAGGTTACCTGTACCCAATGTGGGTAACAGGCCTAATTACTGCCTTGCTCTCTCTTTCTCTCTTTTCTTATATAATATGTGGTGAGTACAAAAGATTACAATATCAAGGGTACTCGGCGAGTTAGGGGAACTTGACAAGATGGAACTAGGTCTCGACGGGAAGCGTTGAGATCTCCATGTGGAGTAAAGGTTCTAGGCAAGCTGAAAGGCATTGATCCCCTCTTCATGTGTCCCTCTGGCCCTTGTATAGCACAAGTAAGGAGAACCCCACATCAAAGGCGATAGGGGTAGGAGTCGGGCTCAGTCTTGGGTACCCTTTCCTTTGTGTTCTATAGGATTTCCTTCTATGTCATCCGGAAAGTTGCTTCCATGGACGGTGATGCATCGCCTTGGGAGCTCTCGCCCAGGCTGCCCATAGCTAGGCCTGTGGGGTTCCATTGATATGGTGTTGACTCACCAAGCTTTGGATAATTTTACTTATCGTCAACAAGCCCCTCATCAAGATTCGGAATAGAATTTGGTCCACGAGTAAGGTTGATGTAGATACTTGCGCCGTCTTGTCACCTCCTTGTTCGATCGAGGAGTCCTCTATAGTTTTCTTTGTAATCCTTGTTGCGTGTTGGCGATCGCGCTTGATAGTTGTTGGGTGCTCATTCCCTCCCTTCTAGCTGTTATTAATGAGTAGTCGGCTTTGCTTTGCTTTGTCGAGAGTTGATCCTCTTTGTCACGCGCCGTAGTCGATGTCGATTCTTGATCGCGTCCTTTAACGACTGAGATTCCATCTTATGGCCACGTGTCGTGGTGATAGGCTTTGGCGTGCCGGATCAGTGATAATTAGAAATGACAATGTAATGATGCTTGACAATGTGACGTTGTTGATTTGACACTTCCTCTTTCCTTGGGCCACAATCCGGCGATCTCCAGAATTTTGAACGGTGTCGTGCCCCTGTTCCTGTGCCATGTTCTCTAGAGTTTTTTGTTTTTGTTGTAGAGATACGACATTCTTCCTCCTTTCCTATCACTATGACCTTTTCGACTTCCCGTTTGCTCTTCTGCGAGCTTCTCCAGTTGCTAACCTCGTTGGCCGTTACCTACGCTTGATGAGCCGGTGATGAGGGATCTCCAGGACATGGAAAGCCTCCCATGTGATCTCATCTTCCATGCTCCTGCCTCTGGTTGAGTTGTCCATTGCCTTGTCCAAACGAGATGGTGGTGGTGGCGGATTCCTTACGATGCGGCATCAGTCTACCTATTTCCATCTTCATGCGGGGCTTACTTTTCTTCTATGGCATTGCTCTGGTGAGCTTGACGCCTGATTCCTTCTTGTATCATGCAGTATTTTGGGGCACATTTATGCAATATTTTGTCTCCAAAAAATATTTTGGGGCGCTGCCGGATGTGGCGTTGTTTTGATGTCACATTTCTTCTATGGGATTGCTATGCTAAACCTGACGTCGGATTCCTTCTTGTATCATGCAGTCTACACACATCTCATGCGATATTTGGGGGCACTGCCGGATGTGGCATTGTTTTTAAGTCACTTCTGCATGTCTTCCATAGATCAATGGTACTCTCTGGGCCTTTGTTGTTGTGTAGTTCGCCCTTGCAACAACTACAAGTCTCCACCCCTATTGGAGCCACCGGCAAAGCTAAGGCTGATTGTCGGGTCCTGTTGGATTTAAGTGGAGAGGACTTTCAAAGTGACCCCGCCTTCATTAACTTCTACACAAGAAGATCTCGAGCCTCTGGCAGATGGCAAGTTGTTGCCTCTTTGCGGCGACACCTACGAGCTTCATGGAGGTGGGGAGGTAAGATGACGAGCGCGAATTTGACCGATGACTTCACCCACATCGCCAAAGGCCCGGCCGAGATCTCATCCTCTTTCTTCCTGGGACTACCAAAATGGACAATAGATCGAGTATAGGAGCTCAATGGTGACTATCTAGTAACTTTCCATTTACTGTGTGTTCTTCACATTTTCTCTTCTTACTTCTATTTTATTTGATTTTGCCTCCTAGATCCTTTCACCTGGGAGGATGAGGAGGTGAGCGACTGTCTTACTATCTAGTAACTTTCCATTTACTGTGTGTTCTTCACATTTTCTCTTCTTACTTCAATTTTATTTGATTTTGCCTCCTAGATCCTTTCACCTGGGAGGATGAGGAGGTGAGCGAATCGCCTTACTAATCTCTTTGTGGGTGATTCCTGGGTGTGGACCTCCCCTAGTACGCCTAGGCCCTTGTCGATCGCTCACCACTCACCTGAGGAACCCGAGAATCGATCACAAGATGTTACCATCTTTTAGTTTCATGAATCACTTTTCACTTTTCTTGGATCAAGCCTGTCCTTATATTTTCCCCATTTTCCTTCTAGCATTGATACTAGATTATGAATATCCTATCTCTCTGATCATTGTTCCTTTTTGCCCTAGTGAAGGTAGAGCACGGTCTCCCATAGATAGGGAGGTCGCATAGGGAGGTCGCGGGGCATCCTCCTGCAAAGCGACAGAAGAGGGCTACATGGCGGATAGTTATTGCCGCGGAGGGTCCATCCCATGATTCGCAAGTGCCCAACTAATGGCATTGTCTTCCTCTAGTCCGGGGTAATTGCTCTTAGAATCCCTTCATGTTTTTCCTTCCCTTTTCAGTAGTAGCATCGATGGTACATTTGGGTTTTTTGGTTTAGCTATGTCCCCTTATGGGGAAGTATTTTAATGGATACATCATCCAACTCTCGATGTTATTGTTAATAACACCATACATGATGAATAAGATATGACTAAACTAGCCCTACATGATTACCTTGGGAATAAAGTAATGTCCTAAGCATGAGTGGCTTGTAGTAGTTGCCATCATACCGTTGTGGGTTTACAAGGGAATCGGTCTATGCCGTCACGAACATACACACGGATACATGGGTTTTACTTTCTCCCTTTTGTGCCATATCTTTGGGCAGGATGCGTTGTTGACCTTGTTGCTAATCTCGCTTGTAGGAGCAGTTTGTCCTCATGTTGAACTTGGCGAGTCTCTACTCTCATTTTAATTTTGTTCGTCCTCTTAGGCCCACGGGAGTTGTGTTTGGGTACGTGATGTGATGCGGAGCATCCCACAGACATCACCATGCCAAGTGCCCCATCATCAAGAGACACGTGCATCTCCCACACATGTATATAAAGGTGAATCTTCTCCTTTACGCATGTCTACTTCACTCTCCCGAGGATGGTATACTACTTGACCTCCCTACCATTCGCACCTATAGGTTTGAGCCGAATAACAAACGTGCAATGGAGGAGGTCGTGCACAAGCGAGCACCACACCATCCGCAAGGAAAGCATGGAAGCAACGAAGGAAACGTGAAGACCCAAGGCCGGATTCCGAAAGCATCGACAGGAGTCACCACGAAGGTCAGCAGCCTCTGGACCCCCGTGCACACAGCACCCCCACCCCCCACCCTCCCCCCACCCATTGCACCGGCATGCCTACGTGCAGCTATTGGTCTTTGCCCATGTAGCATTCCCTTTCTGCTCTTCGCTTGCCCCTTCATGCATAAGGACTATATATACCTCTCCCCTACCTCGAATCTAGGGTTAGCTAAGGAAAGGCTAAACATTAGAGCTTTAGCTCATGTACCTCCCCTTTGTGGGATCTGTCTCCCTAGTGGAATCAAGGCCTCCTCTTGAGGGAAGACTCCATAGGAGTGCAAGACATCCTAAGGGAGAAAATTCCTTTAGGAATATCAAGACCTCACTTTGTGTAGAAGAAGGCTTCCTTGAAGCATCAAGCCCCTTGCCTTAGGACTTGGGGAAGAATCATAGCTTGTTCCATCTCTGTCTTGTGGATGATTTGGATCAAGTATTTCTCCATGTGTATCTTGTGTTGAAACTTGTGTGTTGATTTGTGTTGGATTTACCTGTGATTCCTCGTGATTTTCCTCATGTTCTTCGTGTTCTTCAAATCCACCTCCAATTCATGAAGATTGGGCCACCCAGGGACTTGGTCCTACATCATGTCTTGTTTGTTTCCTTGATCATAATCGGTAAAGGTCCAAGAGAAACCATCATCTTCTTGTCGTGATAGACGCAGGTTTCAAACATCTATAGGAGATGCAATCCCAACACCATATTGGAGGGCATTTCTAAGTCCACAACTACGAAGATGCTCCATTTCGTGCGATGATTTCCTGTGGTCCCTATGTAGACAGAGAAACCGATGTACCCCTTTGGTCGATATGTTCTTCCTGCTAGGGGCATCACCGCCGGCCCAATTCTTGCGGGTCGAATTCCCATCCTTCTGAGTGTCTCCATGGTTATCAAGGTGTACTTGCTACAAACCGCTGGTAATACCCTTCGCAAGTCTGTGTTTCCTATTCTCATTATGATGATGGATTGTCCTTCCATTCATACTTCTTGGCAAGGTCCATCCAAAATCCTGTCCATGAAATGGCGCTGCTCTCCTTTTATCTAATGGCTCATCTTTGAGCCATGGGGACTCCAGGATGTTTCCTCCAACGAAACCACACCTAAGTTTTTGTGATTTAATTTCACATGGCATGGCGTGAGGCATGGTGTCGTCATCTTTCCAAGTGAGGGCTTCTTTGCTTATTTCTTCAACCATCCGATGAAAACAAATACTCTCTGGTACCATGGGTCCAAAGTGAGGTGGAATACCAAGTAGGCACTTGATTCTTCCTCGGGGATTGATAGTTGGATCACGCATGTCGTTATCATTGCCTTTTGAAGATGATTTCCTAGATCACCTCTTGCCTCCGTCAAGGTACGGTGTTGGTCTTTGTCGTGTTCTCTTTTTTTGGAGTTGTCTTTGTCGTTGCACTTGCTCCTGCCTGACCTCTTTCTTCCTTCTTGCACGACCTACTTCCTTCTGGCACGAATCCTTCAGCCACCATTCCATTGAAGCGTCCAAAACCGTGATCCTCCTCCGCTCAAATTGCCCCCAACGATTCCGCAGATCTCCTTGATGCAACAACAAGCTGCGATTCCATGATTATGCATTTGGTCGAACTTGCACCATACTCAAAGGCTGCCTTCTCTCAACCTTCTGCACCATTTTATTTCTCCATGCTAGTGCACTTTCTTTAGTGTTGGAATAGCCAACGGGACCCCTTGTGTTGAGCACTCTTTTTTCCATTGTTCTGGCATCCCACAAATAACCAATGAACTGATTACGTCTTCATACACATGTCGGGCAATGTTGTGCCGTCGAGATGGTGTCTCCGAAGGCCATTCGCCTTGGCAATCGCCATCGATTTTGTAGAGGTCCTCCTTGCAAAGTTAGCGAGAAACCTTCTCTTCTTTTGCAGCAAAATTTACAGGACAAATTTCCGAACAGGTTCCTTGTCGCTTAGTTTCTCATTGAACAAGAAGGCAACAGGGAATCATCATTCACCAAGCCCCCGAGCTTCTCTTCCTCGTTTGTCGGTAGTTGCTGATTATGGCGATTTGCTATCCGGTGATACGGACGGAGCCATAGACCCGATGTGATATCGTCACACAGCTGTCAAAGGATTTTCCATCACATTCTAACGGCGGTACTAGAACTAGTACATGGATTTGTAGTCATGGGACCGTCACGATAGAAGGGAACACGTGCTTTACCCAGTTCAGGCCCCTGTGTTGGTAAAAGCTCCACTTCCTGCCTAGCCCTCTCTTTTTTAAAATACGTGGTCAGTACAATGGATACAATATCAGGGGGTACTCGGCGAATTAGGGGAACCCGACAAGATGGAACTAGGTCTCGACGGTAATGTCGAGGTCTCTACGCGGTGTAAAGGTTATAGGCTATCTGAAAGGTGTTGATCCCCTCTTCGTGTGTCCCTTTGGCCCTTATACAGGGCTAGTATGGAGAACTAATGTCAGTCCGTCAGGCATATAGGGGTAGGAGTCGGATCCATATCGGTACCCAATACATTGGAGCCTTTCCTTCATGTTCTATAGGATTTCCTTCTATGTCCTATGGAAAGTTTCCTCCATACTCAGTGATGTGTCGTCTTGGGTGTGCTGGCCCACACTGGGGCCTAAGGGGGTCCATTTGATACAGTGTTCACTAGGACAGGCCTTGGATAATTTTACTTATCGTTTTCAATTGCAAAATGCTATATATAAGCAAAAACTAAGGCTAGGAGAGTATTTATGTGGACTGAAGCGCGAATTTAACTGCCTGTTGAAACAGCAAGGTCAATTAAGGCTAGGAGAGTATTTATGTGGCAGCATATTCCCTTTACTCTACATTATTAGACTGTAGCAATGCATATTTTAGCCTTGTTAAATCGATCTCCACACAAATAGATATACCTATAGTTCATCATATTAGCAAGGACAATCAGGTAGCTTAGTCGACAGATGGATAGCTGGATAAAATTATGAGAAGGAGCCATAAAATAGACAAAGTATATATCATTGACACAATTAATTGCTCCTGAACGGTAGAAACCAAATTGGCATAAAATATAAAATGACATAATTCATTTCCAAACAATTTTCATAAGTCAAAGAATGCTCACCCATCAACAAGGTCCACTAACTTCGGGTATAGCTGTTTATCACGTAGATTTATTTATTTCTGAAACTGTTGAATCCATGGATTGCATATCCACTATGTACCTTGTGTGCAAGTGGCTAACGGCAGCCTTTGTCTTCTCAAGGGTTTCAAGTTTAACACCACGTTTCTTTTGTTTATGCAGTAGATCAACCTTCTTTTGATAATCAATTTTCATAAGTTCCCCTGCCTGGTTTGGCGCATTCATAAAGCAGATCAGGCAACAAAATCAGAGACTGAAACAACAAACATGACAAAAGAACAATTGCTGACGATTTCACATGGAAAGAGCACTAAAATAAACCACAGGTCAAGAATGTGAACGAGACAGTTTGGTCAACACTCATTGCTCCTACTAACAAGAATTGACTTATCACTGCATTTGTAATCCCCCCTAAATGCAAATCCATAGTCCTACATTACTACATTTCATCTTGAATCTACTTTCATAATACATGATGTTTGCAGCTTTACAACAACATATTTTAGTAGCAATTAGCAATCAAAGTGGCTCATAGACCGGCCAACACCCGAACAGACTAAATTTGGATTTGGAGGGAGTATCTTCCGAATGATAGGATCTTTGGCAAGCAACCTGTATAAGAACGGTTAATTACACACCCTGATAAATGAAACATTTTAGAAAATATTGACCCTGATGCAACAGTAAGATATATAGTGCAACACGAAAAACAAAAGGTAGCAAAACTGGTGTTTGAGATAACAAAATTTATGTTCCACGGTTAAAAATTTGGCTAATAGTAGGGATTTAGCTGCAGAGGTGTTCACTGTTCACTACGGGTTTCAAAATATCACCACATAGCGGCTAGGACAAATGCACTAATATTCTAACAACGAAATGGGACATGGATAAACCAAAAAAAAGTATCCTAGCAAAGCTATTCCAAGAAAGTACTTTAATAGACATTACCTTCACTTCATCATACAATTTTTTCTCCCAGGCAAGCATCCGGTCGAGAACTGTGGCATGAGTTTCGAATCGTTCATCAATCTCGAAATTAACACCTAAATCCTCTTGGTCCGGTAAATTCTTGAAGGAGCGATTCCATGTGATAACATGCATGATTTTCGTAGAATGATCAATATGTCCTGAAAAATATCCAAGGATCGTAAAGAAGAGTAAATTCAGTACCACACTGCATACACCGAAAAATTGAGAAGTTTAAACTTGGAATTCAGTAAAGCAGAAAACTAGCTGCTGGTGGACCACAGCCGATATTTCCAAGTTATCTGAAATGAAGCTAGAGACAAAAACAACAAATGATGGTAACCTTACAGTAAATTTAGCACCCAAGACAAGTACAAAAATAATCTTGCAGCTGTGTTTGTGAGCACCGAGTCAACAAAGCATTACAACATGCAGTTTCCAAATTTGCAAAGGTGCTATAACAACAAAATAGAAGGGAAAATGACATCAAAGGGAAGTACACTATATACGCCCTAGTTTAGAAAATAGAGCTAGTCTGGGGGTACTGGGTTGTTAAACTAATCTGGCACGGGGCAGAACTTTAGTTTCCACTTTTATCTATACCAAAAGAACATCGATTGTTTCATAAATGTTAATTGCTTTCTTGTTTCCAAAACTAACGATCTGTGGCACGGTGATTGTCCGCACAATGGGTGCGGACTGATTGCTCAGGATTCAAAACCAAGGATTAATGTGGGGACCTCCCCTACAGTTTCCATTCAAAAGAAACAAGACACACTTGCCTCGACTGTCAGCATGGTTGGAGTGGTAATGCATCCGTGTGGCCTCAAGCTTTTTTGACACATCATGTGCACTCTCCGAAGACCTGAGAAAGTTATCATCAAGCTGAGCAATAATCTGCAGTAAGCTGGCAGACACCATCATAATCTTCCCTTTCCGGGTCTCAACTGAGCCCATGGACGAGGCATGCTGGTGGTGTACTTCTGGTTGCAGGCCAGGTGCCTTGGGTGGCTTCCTAACAATCGGCTTCGACGGGGGAAGGTTTGCCCCAAGCTCATCGATGGCCTTCGCCTTCTCCAGTGCTGTCTGTGGTGGCGGCTCCGCCCACTCCTCAGCACCACGTGATGGTGCAGATGCCTCACTAACAGTTGGATTCATCACTGGTGCCTTCACCTCGGGCACTGACTCCTTCTCCCGCCTATCCATCCAAGTATCATCAGTTTGCTGCTCCAGGGTGGGCGGTGGTGTGGGGTTGGACCGAAGAAGTAGTCCCAGGTAGCTACTTGAGCCTCCGGCATGGGGGGCGGTGGTGTCGCAGACGCAGGCGTTATTGGGGATGGGTTTAGCTGCGGTGGTGGCGGTGGTGTCACTGGAGAAGACCCCATACTGTCCATCACCCCTCTCTTTGGCGGCTGTCCGTGCACCGTATCATCCATGCTGAAATCGTCATGCTCGTGGTGATCGTCGTGGTCGTTGTCGTCGTCGTCCTCCTCCTCCTCCTCCTCCTCATCATCATCATCATCATCATCATCATCGCTGTCAGTTATGATATGACCATCGTCCTCCTCGCCATCCTCCTCCTCCTGGATAGCAGCACTAGCTGGGGCGCGGTTCTTGGTGGCAGCCTGGGATCGGGCATGGGGATGTTGGGGGTTGACGAGGAGCGCTGGAGGCCATGAGGGAAGTCCATGAAGGGCGGGGGCGGGGGGGAGGGCGGGATGAGGACAGTAGTGGTGGTCGGGGGCGGAGGCGCAGAGACTGAGGCTGAGGCTCCGGCTGCGGCCGCCGCAACGGCGGCCTGGTGGGAATGGGAGGCTATCATGCTGGGGTCGGGCGCCTCGCCATGGGCGAAGTCCGAGAGCGCGCCGCCGGTGCTCTTGAGGAGGACGGTGTAGGCCGAATGGGCGGCGGCGAAGGCGTTGCGCGCCTGGACAGCGTCAGCCATCAGCCGCTTCCGATCCCGGCAGCGGCACACCGCCTCCTCCTGGTCGATCTTGGACTGTGCGCACCCCATCTAGGGCGGCGATGGGAATCCGGGGTTCTGGCGATCGATCCTCAGAGGGATCTTTGGGGAGGCGACACGGCGGCGTGGGTGGCGGCGTGGCGAGGGGAGGGGGGGAGTGGTGAGGGCCGGTGGCAGCGGATCGGTGGTAAGCTGCTGGCCTAGTGCTGTAGAGTCTGGAAAGTGATGGAGTCTCTTCGCATTTTTCAATTTTTCCATTTTATTAGTTGTTTTTATCCGCCCCAGACATCCGGGCAGGCTGGCATCCCATACCATGTGCATGGGAGGATATCGGACACTATGAAGAAATCCCATGTTAGACCGATGGCAAGGGCGCGTCAATTCCTTAAAGACGTCACATCCTTGTGCGTCCTGATCTTTTCCTCTTCTCTTTTCAGCCTCATTTACACAGCCGTCATCATAGCTCCGTCACCATTGTTGCTCCGTCGTCATCCCCACCTACAACGTCGTCACTGGAGGCCCCAACCCACAACTCCGCCGTCCATGCTGTCAAGTTCGCTGCCACTGGATGTCGCCCAGGTACATGCAACTCCTTCCGACATACACCTCGTGTTCTTTGTGTTCGATGAAATGTCCAAACAGTTTTTTTATCCTTTTTGGTCATTTTTAGGTTATCGATGGACTTATCGTCGAATGATGCGTATGAAAACACGGACCTGGATGATTCATATATAAAGAGTTCATAAATTCGTCGAAATCGGGCATGAAGATGTTGAAATGATGATGAGCAACCAGAAGAATTAGAGAAGCAAGAGGAGCATGTACCGAACTTTAAGGGTTCGATAAAAGGGCATGAGAGCTCTTCCTGAGGATAGGTTCGCTGGCGCGAGGCTTCTCTACACCGACTACTTCAGATCGAACCGACCATACCATGAAGAAAATTTTTTCGACGCCGCTTCCTGATGAGCAGAGATTTGTTCTTGGGAGTAGTGAATGTTGTGGAGGAGGCTAATGACTACTTCAAGCTGAGCAAGGACTATGGCAGGAAACTTTCTTTCTTTGCTGTACAGGACAACTGCTTTCAGGATGCTTGCTTATGGTAAGGCCGCAGATGCCAATGATACTGAAATTTGGATGGGAGAGACCACATGCTAGAACATGACAATGTAATTTGCACGCGTCGTGCTGAAGATGTTTGGACCAGAGTACTTGAGAGAACTAATTGTGAAGGACACAAAAAAATGGTTGGCAGTTAATTAAAGTATCAAGAGGTTTACCAGGTGTGCTCGGTTCAGTTGATTGCATGCACTAGCAACGTATGAACTGTCCCAAAGGATTGTGTGGGCAGTACCAAGGTCACTCCAAATAGGTCACCATCATACTTGAAGAAGTGACATTGAAGGATTTACGGATTTAACATGTTTTCTTTGGGACACCTGGTTCTAACAACTAGATGTCATGTTGCGCCAACTAGCTCAAAGACCAACTGCAACCTTCACGTTAAGTGAATTATATGAAACATAAAATTGAAACTACATGCCGGAAGTTAAGCGAACTATTTAAAGGATTTTTCCCTCAACTCTCTGCAAATGATTATGCTCATATGAAAGTTGCGTTTCGCCATATGACTTTGTAGCTTTGCTGGTTGGCGTGTGCTGCTGCACTTTCTCACTGACCAGTCTCTGGCTCGAGCTGTGAATCCTCTAGGTCGGCGCAACACATGTTAAGCTAACTATTTGAAACTGCAGCCAGGAAGTTAAGCAACACCAAAGGCAGCACGTCTAACAAATGTTCGTTCTATAAATAATCCCAAAGGCCATTAACATCAATGAGAGCACACACGGGAATGAAATAAAATTATCAGATGTGAATAACAAATGGAAACTAAAAAATAAGCCAAAGAGCAGCCTTTGGGAGGTGGTTACTGAGGTTGTTCCCCATCATGCTACTACTCGAGCGATCCAAGTTGGGATTACCTGAATCGGCCCGTCCTTCTAGGCGTGTCACGGCATTGGGCTCTGTTCAAGCTCCCGGGCACGTGCTTTTTCGAGCAACTATGGCACCACATCCACCCATTCTTAGGTCCCGGTAGTGCTTTCGGTTCAAGCAGTGGACTAACCGCCCTTGCTAGCCGGACACGACTTAGTCATTTGTATCAATTAGCAACCTTTGTTGTCGATCATTGGCAATTTTGCAACTTTTATTTATTGCCGCCACAAACCAAGTTGCCTTGGACTTTTTAGAGAAATGTTGCCATTTTTTCTTCGGTGCTTGTATGAACTCACAGAAATCTTTTAAAGCATGCAAAACTGAGTTAGTTTCAATATGTGGTCCGTTACTAATATCTTTCATCATATTAGATTAGGAGAAGTTTTTTCATGCAATCATAATGTGGCTCGATTCCTCCTTTACTACATGTATCCAAATTCCAAGTTTCTTGGTTAAATTGAATTTCATCAAGCAACCCCCAAACTTGGGTGATGATATACTCCGTAAAAGCTCCGTTGGCAATACATGCCAAATTTCACATTCTTGAACGTTTGGAGAATTGTTTGCAGTTAGTTGCTTTTCAAATGATAAAGACCACTTGTTAGATGTACCAGAAAAATAGTTTGCAGGAATAAGCAAATACATATGAAGTAACACAGAATGTGCATACATTTTTTTTCTTTATGCTTGGGATATTTGCACTCATAGCACGTCAGACTAGACCAAACTCATGTGAGAGATTTTCATCAATGTTAAGCAAACTATTTGAAGCAGGTTAGTAATCTTGTGAAGTTGAATCTATTTGAACCAACTGCAGTACGGAAGACAAGTGAGCTATTTGAGTACTTTTTTCGAGATGTGTGCAAATGATTATGCTCAGATTGTGTCTCAGATTTTCTGTGGTGATGAGCATTGTCCATTGCTTTCTTTGGCGACACATAAGTCGTTTGCTTGGGCAGGTGAATGGACTCTGTTTTCTATGCTCTGACCTTTCTTCATTTTATAGTTCCAAAATTTTGGTTGTTCGGTTGCCCTGGCTGGTACTCTTTGTGAATGTCTATTTGGACACGACAACACACCCGAAATTGTGTTGATGTTCTTTGTTTTTTCATCGCAAAGCCAGCGAGTAACTTACCCGTCGAACAATATTCGGCCAACCTGAGTTGGATGTTTGCAATCGACGGGATGCGATGATGGCTTCTTTTAATTATCCCCTCTTCATTAAGGCTCCATGTGTCGCGTTAGTAAAACAACGAACTAATGGACGCAGACCAAATTTCATCTCTAGTTCATTAATATTGATGACCTCATGAAGTTGGTTTTTAGAGTCCGGGAACACATCCCAAAACATCCTGCCCAGCTAGACCGCAGTGTGGAAAGATGGACTCACATTTGAAAACACGTCGAGCATGCGCAAGCGCCCGACACGGTGTGCGCGTGGTTGCATCCTTCCGGGCTACTTCGTTCATTGCCAGGTGGATGTCAGGTTGTGTCATTATTGCATCCCATTGGTTGTATGCCTTTTGTAGGATGTCTCCCAGTATTTGCACTCTAGGAGTCCTGCTCGATGGCCCCGGGCCGCCTCGATTGTTGCCAATAGGGGTCCCCAGCCAGTGCCTGATGTCATGTACCATAGGGGGGTGTGGTCGGCTTTTCTATGAGCCGACTATTGGTTTGCCCTTGTGTAACACCCCTAGTGTCTTACTACAGTAACCTCACACTAATGGTGCCATGTAATCAAGATTGACTAAGCCAAATTGCCCCTTGATGAAAATCCAAGTCAAATTCAAATTTAAAATTTAAAGTGAGAATTTAAATTCACAAACATGGTTGGAAAATAGTTCATATTTTAGCAAATATTCCACAACAAATACTGGTGAAGAAAAAAATACTTCACTTGTTTGCACATTTGGGCTCTAGCATTTACAACAGGGCCAAACAATATTTTAAATGTTATTTATATTTATGAGAAATTTCAAACTATTTTAAATCCTTCCCACACTTTTGTGTTGGGGAACGTAGTAATTTCAAAACATTTCCTACGCACACGCAAGATCATGGTGATGCATAGCAACGAGAGGGGAGTGTGTCCACGCACTCGTGAGACCGAAAGCGAAGCGTTAGCACAACGCGGTTGATGTAGTTGTATGTCTTCACGGTCCGACCGATCAAGTACCGAACGCACGGCACCTCCGAGTTCAGCACACGTTCAACTCGATGATGTCCCTCGAACTCCGATCCAGCCGAGCTTTGAGGGGGTTCCGTCGACCTGACGGCGTGGTGACGATGATGATGTTCTCACTGACGCAGGCTTCGCCTAAGCACAGCCTACGATATTATCGAGGTGGACTATGGTGGAGAGGGCACCGCGACACGGCTAAAAGATCCAAGAGATCAATTGTTGTGTCTATGGGGTGCCCTCTCCTCCGTATATAAAGGGGAGAGGGGCCGCCAAGGAGGAGGCGCGCCCAGGGGAGTCCTACTCCCACCGGGAGTAGGACTCCTCCTTTTCCTATTTGGAGAGGGAGAGGGAAGGAAGAGGAAGGAGGGAGGAAGGAAGGGGTCGGCCCCTCCCGGTTCGGATTGGGCTTGGGCGCGCCTCCCTTGCTCCTTTCCCTCCTTTCCACTAAAGCCCATTAAGGCCCATATACCTCCCGGGGTTCCGATAACCTCCCTGAGCTCCTTGGATATCCCGATCTCACCGGAACCATTCCAAAGTATCCAAATATAGTCGTCCAATATATCGATCTTTATGTCTCGACCATTTCGAGACTCCTCGTCATGCCCGTGATCACATCCGGGACTCCGAACAACCTTCGGTACATCAAAACAAATAAACTCATAATATAACCGTCATCGAACTTTAAGTGTGCGGACCCTACGGGTTCGAGAACTATGTAGACATGACCGAGACACGTCTCCGGTCAATAACCAATAGCGGAACCTGGATGCTCATATTGGCTCCCACATATTCTACGAAGATCTTTATCAGTCAAACCGCATAACAAAATACGTTGTTCCCTTTGTCATCGGTATGTTACTTGCCCGAGATTCGAGCGTCGGTATCTCAATACCTAGTTAAATCTAGATTCTTAAGCAAGTCTCTTTACTCGTTCAAGTAATACATCATCCCGCAACTAACTCATTAGTTGCAATGCTTGCAAGGCTTAAGTGATGTGCATTCTTGAGTGGGCCCAGAGATAACTCTCCAGAGCAATCGGAGTGACAAATCCTAATCTCGAAATACGCCAACCCAACAAGTACCTTGAGGGACACCTGTAGAGCACCTTTATAATCACCCAATTACATTGTGATGTTTGGTAGCACACAAAGTGTTCCTCCGTAAGCAGGAGTTGCATAATCTCATAGTCATAGGAACATGTATAAGTCATGAAGAAAGCAATAGCAACATACTAAACGATCAAGTGCTAAGCTAATGGAATGGGTCAAGTCAATCACATCATTCTCCTAATGATGTGATCCGTTAATCAAATGACAACTCATGTCTATGGTTAGGAAACTTAACCATCTTTGATTAACGAGCTAGTCAAGTAGAGGCATACCGGTGACACTATGTTTGTCTATGTATTCACACATGTATTATGTTTAGGTTAATACAATTCTAGCATGAATAATAAACATTAATAATGAAATAATGAAATAAAAAATAACTTTATCATAGCCTCTAGGGCATATATCCTACAGACTCCCACATGCACTAGAGTCAATAATCTAGTTCACATCGCCATGTGATTTAACACCAATAGTTCACATCACCATGTGATTAACACCCATAGTTCACATCGTCATGTGACCAACACCCAAAGGGTTTACTAGAGTCAATAATATAGTTCACATCGCTATGTGATTAACACCCAAAGAGTACTAAGGTGTGATCATGTTTTGCTTGTGAGAGAAGTTTAGTCTACGGGGTCCGCCACATTCGGATCCGTATGTATTTTGCAAATTTATATGTCAACAATGCTGCACTTGAGCTACTCTAGCTAATTGCTCCCACTTTCAATATGTATCCAGATTGAGACTTAGAGTCATCTGGATCGGTGTCAAAATTTGCATCGACATAACCCTTTACTTAAACCTTTTGTCACCTCCATAATCAGAAACATATCCTTATTCCACTAAGGATAATTTTTACCGCTGTCCGTTGATCTACTCCTAGATCACTATTGTACTCCTTGCCAAACTTCGGTGTAGGGTATACAATAGGTCTGGTACACAACATGGCATACTTCATAGAACCTATGGCTGAGGCATAGGGAATGACTTTCACTCTCTCTCTATCTTCTGTCGTGGTCGGGCTTTGAGTCTTACTCAACTTCACACCTTGTAACACATGCAAGAACCCTTTCTTTGATCGCTCCATTTTGAACTACTTCAAAATCTTGTCAAGGTATGCACTCATTGAAAAACTTATCAAGCCGTCTTGATCTATCTCTATAGATCTTGATGCTCGATATGTAAGCAGCTTTACCGAGGTCTTTCTTTGAAAAAACTCCTTCCAAATACTCCTTTATGCTTTCCAGAAAATTCTACATTATTTCCGATCAACAATATGTCATTCACATATATTTATCAGAAATACTGTAGTGCTCTCACTCACTTTCTTGTAAATACATGCTTCACTGCAAGTCTGTATAAAACTATATGCTTTGATCAACTCATCAAAATGTATATTCCAACTCCGAGATGCTTGCACCAGTCCATAGATGGATCGCTGGAGCTTGCACATTTTGTTAGCACCTTTAGGATCGACAAAACCTTCTGGTTGCATCATATACATCTCTTCTTTAAGAAATCCATTAAGGGATACAATTTTGATATCCATTTGCCAGATTTCATAAAATGCGGCAACTGCTAACATGATTCGGACAGACAAGCATTGATACGAGTGAAAAAATCTCATCGTAGTCAACACCTTGAACTTGTCAAAAACATTTTGCGACAATTCGAGCTTTGTAGATAGTAACACTACTATCAGCGTCAGTCTTCCTCTTGAAGATCCATTTATTCTCAATGACTCACCGATCATTGGGCAAGTCAATCAAAGTCCATACTTTGTTCTTATACATGGATCCCATCTTAGATTTCATGGCCTCAAACCATTTCGCGGAATCTGGGCTCATCATCGCTTCCTCATAGTTTGTAGGTTCGTCATGGTCAAGTAACATGACCTCCAGAACAGGATTACCGTACCACTCTGGTGCGGATCTCACTCTGGTTGACCTACAAGGTTCGGTAGTAACTTGATCTAAAGTTACATGATCATCATCATTAGCTTCCTCACTAATTGGTGTAGGAGTCACAGGAACGGATTTCTATGATGAACTACTTTCCAATAAGGGAGCAGTATGATTACCTCATCAAGTTCTACTTTCCTCCCACTCACTTCTTTCGAGAGAAACTCCTACTCTAGAAAGGATCCGTTCTTAGCAACAAAGATCTTGCCTTCGGATCTGTGATAGAAGGTGTACCCAACAATTTTTTTTGGTTATCCTATGAAGACGCATTTATCCAATTTGGATTTGAGCTTATCAGGTTGAAACTTTTTCACATAAGCATTGCAACCTCAAACTTTAAGAAACGACAGCTTAGGTTTCTTGCCAAACCATAGTTTATACGGTGTCGTCTCAACGGATTTAGATGGTGCCCTTTTTAACGTGAATGTAGTTGTCTCTAATGCATAACCCCAAAAACGATAGTGGTAAATCGGTAAGAGACATCATAGATTGCACTATATATCCAATAAAGTGCGGTTATGACGTTCAGACGCACCATTACATTGTGGTGTCCCGGGTGGCATGAGTTGCGAAACTATTCCGCATTGTTTCAAATGAAGACGAAACTCGTAACTCAAATATTCTCCTCCACGATCAGATCGTAGAAACTTTATTTTCTTGTTACGATGATTTTCCACTTCACTCTGAAATTCTTTGAACTTTTAAAATGTTTTAGACTTATGTTTCATCAAGTAGATATACCCATATCTGCTCAAATCATCCGTGAAGGTCAGAAAATAACGATACCTGCCGCGAGCATCAACACTCATCGGATCACATACATAAGTATGTATTATTTTCAATAAATCAGTTGCTCGCTCCATTGTTCCGGAGAATGGAGTCTTAGTCATCTTGCCCATAAGACATGGTTCACAAGCATCAAGTGATTCATAATCAAGTGATTCCAAAATCCCATCAAAGATGGAGTTTCTTCATGCGCTTTACACCAATATGACCTAAACGGCAAAGTGCCACAAATAAGTTGCACTATCATTATTAACTTTGCATCTTTTGGCTTCAATATTATGAATATGTGTATCACTACGATCGAGATCCAACAAACCATTTTCATTGGGTGTATAACCATAGAAGGTTTTATTCATGTAAATAGAATAGCAATTATTCTCTAACTTAAATGAATAACCGTATTGCAATAACATGATCAAATCATATTCATGTTTAACGCAAACACCAAATAACATTTATTTAGGTTTAACACTAATCCCGAAAGTAGAGGTAGTGTGCGATGATGATCATATCAATCTTGGAATCACTTCCAACACGCATCGTCACTTCACCCTTAACTAGTCTCTGTTCATTCTGCAACTCCCATTACGAGTTACTTCTCTTAGCAACTGAACCAGTATCAAATACCGAGGGGTTGCTATAAACACTAGTAAAGTACACATCAATAACATGTATATCAAATATAGCTTGTTCACTTTGCCATCCTTCTTATCCGCTAAATACTTGGAGTAGTTCCGCTTCCAGTGACCAGTCCCTTTGCAGTAGAAGCACTTAGTCTCAGCCTTAGGTCTAGACTTGGTCTTCTTCACTTGAGCAGCAACTTGCTTGTCGTTATTCTTGAAGTTCCCCTTCTTCTCTTTGCCCCTTTTCTTGAAACTAGTGGTCTTGTCAACCATCAACACTTGATGTTTTTCTTGATTTCTACCTTCATGATTTTAGCATCGTGAAGAGCTTGGAATTGTTTTCGTCATCCCTTGCATATTATAGTTCATCACGAAGTTCTAGTAACTTGGTGATAGTGACTAGAGAACTTTGTCAATTACTATCTTATCTGGAAGATTAACTCCCACTTGATTCAAGCAATTGTAGTACCCAGACAATCTAAGTACATGCTCACTGGTTGAGCCATTCTCCTCCATGTTGTAGGCAAGAAATCGCCGGAGGTCTCATACCTCTTGACACGGGCATGAGTATGAAATACCAATTTCAACTCTTGGAACATCTTACATGCTCTGTGGCGTTCAAAACATTTTTGAAGTCCCGGTTCTAAGCCGTAAAGCATGGTGCACTAAACTATCAAGTAATCATCATATTGAGCTAGCCAAACATTCATAACGTCTGCATCTGCTCCTGCAATATGTCTGTCACCTAGCGGTGCATCAAGGACATAATTCTTCTGTGCAGCAATGAGGATAAACCTCAGATCACGGACCCAATCCACATCATTGCTACTATCATCTTTCAACTTAGTTTTCTCTAGGAATACATATAAAACATAGGGAAGCAACAACGCGAGCTATTGATCTACAACATAGTTATGCTAATACTACCAGGACTAAGTTCATGATAAATTTAAGTTCAATTAATCATATTACTTAAGAACTCCCACTTAGATAGACATCCCTCTAATCATCTAAGTGATCACATGATCCAAATCAACTAAACCATAACCGATCATCACGTGAAATGGAGTAGTTTTCAATGGTGAACATCACTATGTTGATCATATCTACTATATGATTCACGCTCGACCTTTCGGTCTCGAGGTTCCGAGGCCATATCCGCATATGCTAGGCTCGTCAAGTTTAACTCGAGTATTCTGCGTGTGCAAATCTGGCTTGCACCCGTTGTAGATGGACGTGAGCTTATCACACCCGATCATCACGTGGTGTCCGGGCACGACGAACTTTGGCAACGGTGCATACTCGGCAGAACACTTTTATCTTGAAATTTAGTGAGAGATCATCTTATAATGCTACCGTCAATCAAAGCAAGATAAGATGCATAAAAGATAAACATCACATGCAATCAATATAAGTGATATGATATGGCCATCATCATCTTGTGCTTGTGTTCTCCATCTCCGAAGAACCTTCATGATCACCATCGTCACCGGCGCGACACCTTGATCTCCATCGTAGCATCGTTGTCGTCTTGCCAACTATTGCTTCTACGACTATCGCTACCGCTTAGTGATAAAGTAAAGCAATTACGTATGCGATGTATTGCATGCAATAAAGCGACAACCATATGGCTCCGCCGATTGCCGATAACTAGGTTACAAAACATGATCATCTCATACAATAAAATATAGCATCATGCCTTGACCATATCACATCACAACATGCCCTGCAAAAACAAGTTAGACATCCTCTACTTTGTTGTTGCAAGTTTTACATGGTTGCTACGGGCTGAGCAAGAACCGTTCTTACCTACGCATCAAAACCACAACGATAGTTCGTGAAGTTAGTGCTGTTTTAACCTTCTCAAGGACCGGGCGTAGCCACACTCGGTTCAACTAAAGTTGGAGAAACCGACACCACTTGACCCACATGTGCAAAGCACGTCGGTAGAACCAGTCTCGCGTAAGCGTACGCGTAATGTCGGTCCGGGCCGCTTCATCCAACAATACCGCCGAACCAAAGTGTGACATGCTAGTAAGCAGTATGACTTGTATCCACTAGTAGAAAAAGGGGCTTTCGTTCGGGCCTGGCCAGCCCATTAGTCCCGGTTCTTATACGAACCGGGACCAATGGGTGCATTCGTCCCGGTTCGTGAGCCCAGGTGGCCGGCCGGGGCCTCGTGGGCTTTGGTCCCGGTTCGTCTGGACCCATTTGTCCCGGTTCTAGGCACGAACCGGGACCAATGGGCCTCGCTCCTGGCCCACATCCATTGGTCCCGGTTCCAAATACCGAACCGACAAATGATTTGCCTATATATAGCCCATCGCCCGAAGCGAGCACTCCACGGTGCTTTGTGTTTTCTTTGGCCGGGCGAAAGGGAGGGCATTTGGGTGCTCTAGATCACCTCCTATGCACATGAGGTGTTCGATGAAATGTCCCAGCCACACTAGTTAATATTTCTTCTCTCGAAACTCGACTTCCGAGCTCCATTTTCCCCGAGATTTTTCTAGGTTTAGCGGTCCGTCACATCCCATCCCCGTCTTCACCGCCGTCAATCGCCCACGCCGATCTAAATCACGGCACCACTGCAGTGAGCCTCTTGTTCTTATCTTCTTTCTAAAAGAAAAATATTCTTACTTGAGATAGATACTTGTCTAATTTTCTTACTTTTATTATTCCTTGTTATTATATAGTGCGATGGTTACGGTATCCGCCCCGTCGGCCCTCGTCACATCTATGATTCGGATGTGGTATATATTATCTTTTTATAACTATTTGGTTCATTTATTGTTTATGACAATTATGCCGACCAACGTGACATTGATTTTATTTATGTAGGAGGTAGTTGAACCGGAAATTCCAACCGACCCTATTGTCGAGAGATTAAATTTAGTTGAAGAAGAAAACAATTACTTGAAGGAAAAAATAAAAAATTGAGAAGGAGAAGATGATATTGGAGTTGCATGTTGCGGATGTCGTCGATGATCACAAGATCAAGATGGATGCAATGCGGATGAAGATTAGAAAGATTATAAAATATGTCATTCATACCGAGGCTTGGTATCATTATGCCGTTGGATCATTGTTACCTTAGTTGTGATTATGATCGCATTTGTTGTTGCATTGAAAGGTTTTACATAGTTTCAATGTATGGTTTAACTAGATGATCTCGAGAGCTATATGTTGTTCAATTTGAACTATGTATGTACTTTGGTTTTAATGTGATGATGAACTACTATTAATTTGGTCACTTATCTATCCATGTTCATTTGTAGTGCTTTTCAATTTCGTGGTCTTATAGCTGGAAAAAATCGGTAAATGCATGAAAAATAACAAATGAAGTCGAGAAAGGGTTGAAAATTGATGATGTGGCTTTGAATGGTGCATTTTGAACACGTAAAACTATGGAGTTCAAATAAGTTCAAAAAATGAAATCCCTTTGTAATAGACGAGTTTAGTGATGAAAACTGATACTTGAAAGAGATTGTCCGCTTTGTACACGAAGTGCATCCGATTTTGCCGTAACACTCTCTACTTTCTTGAACATGCTATGTGGGTGAAATGATGATACCATGCCAACTTTCAACCTTTTCGGAGTTCATTTGTAGTGCTTTTCAATTTCGAGGTCTTATAGTCAAAAAATCGGTAAATGCATGAAAAATAACAAATTAAGTCGAGAAAGGGTTGAAAATTGATGATGTGGCTTTGAATGGTGCATTTTGAACCTGAGAAAAAATATGGAGTTCAAATAAGTTCAAAAAATGAAATCCCTTTGTAATGCAGACGAGTTTAAGTATGAAACCCGGATACTTTGAAAGAGATTGTCCGTTATGTACACGAAGTGCATCTTGTTTTTAGTAACACTCTCTACTTTCTTGCACATGCTATGTGGGTGAAATGATGATAATATGCCAACTTTCAACCTTTTCGTAGTTCATTTGTAGTGCTTTTCAATTTCGTGGTCTTATAGTTCAAAATTATCGGTAAATGCATGAAAAATAACAAATGAAGTCGAGAAAGGGTTGAAAATTGATGATGTGGCTTTGAATGGTGCATTTTGAACACGGAAAAACTATGGAGTTCAAATAAGTTCAAAAAAATGAAATCCCTTTGTAATGCATTTAGTTTCGTATGAAACCACGATACTTGAAAGAGATTGTCCGCTTTGTACACGAAGTGCATCCGATTTTTTAGTAACACTCTCTACTTTCTTGCATGTGGGTGAAATGATGATACCATGCCAACTTTTAACCTTTTCGTAGTTCATTTGAAATGCTTTTCAATTTCGTGGTCTTATAGCTCAAAATAATCGAGTAAATGCATGAAAATTTAATAGCAAAAAGAATTATCATAAAATAAAATAAATAAGTAATTTGAAACAAAAATAATATAAACTTTAATAAAATATATAAGTAGAAACAAAATAAAATAAAATAAACTTTAATAACATAAATAAAATTTATGAAAGTAAAATTATCAAAGTATTTTCTGCTCAAAACATTATAAGCAACCTCTAAAATTTATGAAACTAAAATTATATAAAATTGATGCAACTAAAATTATCAAAGTATTTTCTGTTCAAAACCATTAAAAGCAAAAGGAGTTTTCAATGAAGAACTTTTTTTAGAAACTTTAATAGCAAAAAGAATTATCATAAAATAAAATAAATAAGTAATTAGAAACAAAATAAAATAAAATAAATAAGTATTTTGTTGTAAGTAGAAACAAAACAAAAAATAAAGAAAAAAAGAAAACAAAAAAGCTGGGAAAAAATAAAAAATTGCCACCCTCTTGGGCCACCACCAGGCGTGAATCTGACTAGAAACCCATTCATGGGCCAGGATTCAGCCCATGAAGGCCCAGAGGGCCCATCGGGCATATCGGTCACAATTAGGCCCGTAAGCTGCAATGGAGAGGAGCTTGAGAGGGGTGTGGCAGTGGGGCTTATAAACCACTGCGTGCCCCTCTCAACTAGCGAGGTGGGACTAAACTCCCACCACCACCCCGCTGTGCAAGGCCTTTGGTCCTGGTTGGTGGCACCAACCGAGACTAAAGGGTTGCATTGGTACCCGATTCGTGGCACCAACCGTACCAATGCCCCCTTTAGTTCCGGTTGGTGCCACCAACCGGACCAAACGCCGCTTCCCGCCCTTTGAAATTTGAAAAGAGACCTTTGGTCCCGGTTGGCACCAACCGGGACTAAAAGCGGGGGCATTAGTCCCGGTTGGTGCCACGAACCGTGCCAATGCTACTGAGTATATAAGAAAACACTTAGCAGTTTCGACCAAATCCATCACTTCTTCCCCGACGCCCTGCTCCTTCTCGCCATGTTGCCTGATGCCCCTGCTCCACCTTCTTTATTCAGCCACCGACCAAGCCACAAGCTTCTTTCGTCATTGTCGCCGCCACCACCGAAGCGTCGTCAGTTGCTCAACATCGCCGCCACGACGCCCTCTGCCTCGGCCGTCAAACCCTCAGCCCTACCCGACCGCCAGCCACTTGCCAGCGTGCCGCCGCCCCCTGTGAGCACTGGCTTTGCTCCGCGCCCTCACATCCCGCGCCCCTCACATCCCGCGCCCTGCCCTGCCTTGTACGTGGCCCTCCGCCGTGCCCCGCCGCCCCAGCGCCGTGCGAGCTATTAGATTTTTAGATGTTTTTTAGATGTTTTTAGATTCTATTTTAGATGTTTTTTAGATTATTGTAGTTTATGTTTAGTTTAGTGTTAAGATTAGGAAAATTTCAGATGTATAGTTATATTTATTTAGATGTATAGTTAATTTAGATGTTGTAATTTGTTCATAAAAATTGTGCACTTTTGTATAGAAATTTTATTTTTTTCATATGTACGAAAATGTAGAATGAAAAGCGAAAACAAACATATAAGAAAAAACAAAGGAAAAATGAAGAAGGACCATGGCCGAAGCAAGTCTTTTTTAAGGTAGTTCTTTGTTAAAGTGAGGGGGGGCGTCGGGAGCACCCCCCGGCCCTCTCGCTCGACCAAAACTCTCGAGGACACCCAAACCCTAGAAAAAACAATGTCGGTCTCCTACCCCCTCCCACCGCGCCCCTACCCGATCGACAAACTCTCTTAAGGCCACCCAAATTTACCAAGTTAAAAGAGCGTTGTCGTCGAGGCCACCCCGAACCCTTGAAGCGTTGTGGAGGCCACCCCAAACATTTGAAGCGCGTTTGAGGCCACCCCAAACCCTAGAGAAGCGTAGAGGCCGGAGCCACTAATATGAGTCCTTTGTGCTTAGCTAGCTAGTTCAACGTTTGCCACTAATATATCCATCTGTCATGTTTGAATAATAATTGCCATGTTGTAAATATTTGCAGAAACTATGGACCCGCACCCCCGAGATGAAGCAAAAGAAGCGGTGTTGGGGGGATAATCGCACACGGAAGTGGTGCCGTCTTGTTGTTTCTCAATGACACATGCACCGATGGTCTGGAAAGACAGGATGAAGAAGCAGGCTACGACGATGATCAAACAACTGATGACGGCTCCGGTGACCAAATGGAGGGGGAAGGACACCGTGATGATGGCTCCGGTGACCGAATGGAGGGGGAAGGACACCGTGATGACGGCTCCGGTGACCGAATGGAGGGGGAAGGACACCGTGATGACGGCTCCGTGACCGAATGGAGTCCGGCCAGGTATATATATTAATTAATTAAGCATGTGCTGACTATAGCTAATTGATGCATTAATTGTTTTTGGTATGTATGATACGTCCATTTTGCATCATGCTTTTATGTCAATATTTATTGCATTATGGGCTGTTATTTCACGTTATTTCACAATACTTATGGCTATTCTCTCTTATTTTACAAGGTTTACATGAAGAGGGAGAATGCCTTGGAATTCAGAGGCCGGAAAAGGAGCAAATATTGAAGGCCTATTCTGCAACTCCAAAGTCCTGAAACACCACGGAATACCTTAAAATAAATAAAGAAAAATCGCCGCCGAAGATGAAGGCCGGGGCCCACACCTGCTCACGAGGGTGAGGCGCGCCTCCCCGGGCGCGCCCCCTACCTCGTGGGCCCCCGGTGGCTCTCCGACGTCCATCTTCTCCTATATGAAGTCCTTCGATGAGAAAAAATCATAAGCAACCTTTCGGGATGAGACTCACTTGCCGCCACGAGTGAACCTGGCGGCACCAATCTAGGGCTTGGCAGGGCTGCTGCAGGGACACTTCTCCGGAGGGGGGAAATCATCACCATCATCATCACCAACGCTCCTCTCATCGGGAGAGGGCAATCTCCATCAACATCTTCACCAGCACCATCTCATCTCCAAACCCTAGTTCATCTCTTGTATCCAATTCTTGTCTCCAAGTCCGGGATTGGTGCTAGTAGGTTGCTAGTAGTGTTGATTACTCCTTGTAGTTGATGCTAGTTGGTTTATTTGGTGGAAGATCATATGTTCAGATCCTTTATGCATATTATTACCCTCCGATTATGAACATGTATATGATTTGTGAGTAGTTACGTTTGTTAATGAGGACAAGGGAGAAGTCTTGCTATTAGTAGTCATGTGAATTTGGTATTCGTTCGATATTTTGATGAGATGTATGTTGTCTAGCCTCTAGTGGTGTTATGTGAACGTCGACTACATAACACTTCACCATTATTTGGGCCTAGAGGAAGGCATTGGGAAGTAATAAGTAGATGATGGGTTGCTAGAGTGACAGAAGCTTGAACCCTAGTTTATGCGTTTCTTCGTAAGGGGCTGATTTGGATCCATATGTTTCATGCTATGGTTAGGTTTACCTTAATACTTTTGTTGTAGTTGCGGATGCTTGCAATGGAGGTTAATCATAAGTGGGATGCTTGTTCAAGTAAGAACAGCACCCAAGCACCGGTCCACCCACATATCAAATTATCAAAGCAATTTAACGCGAATCATATGAGCGTGATGAAAACTAGCTTGACGATATTCCCATGTGTCCTCGGGAGCGCTTTTCCTATTATAAGAGTTTGTTCTGGCTTGTCCTTTGCTACAAAAAGGATTGGGCCACCTTGCTGCACCTTATTTACTTTTGTTACTTGTTGCTCGTTACAATTTACCTTATCACAAAACTATCTGTTACCACTTATTTCAAGATTTGGCAGAGAATACCTTGCTGAAAACCGCTTATCATTTCCTTCGCTTCCTCGTTGGGTTCGACACTCTTACTTATCGAAGGACTACGATAGATCCCCTATACTTGTGGGTCATCAAGACTCTTTTACTGGCGCCGTTGCGGGAGTGTAGCGCCTTTGGTAGGTGGAATTTGGTAAGGAAAAATTTATATAGTGTCTTGAAATTTTCTATCACTTGTTACTATGGGAATTAATTCTATGAGGGGCTTGTTCGGGGTATCTTCACCCCTTCCAGTAGAGCAAAGAGTTGCCCCTCAACCTACTGAATCTATTGAAAATGAAACTCCTTTTGAATTTCCTTCGGGTATCATGGAAAACTGGCGGCTAATACTTTTACAGGAGATGGAACAAAGCATCCTGACGAGCATCTTCGCTATGTGGATGATATTTGTGGACTATTTAAGCTTGCAGGTATACCCGATAATGTTGTTAAGAAGAAGGCTTTTGCTTTATCTTTGAAGGAAGACGCATTGACATGGTATAGGCTATGTGATACGAGATCATGGAACTATAAAAGAGTGAAATTGGAATTTCATCAAAAGTATTACCCTATGCATCTTGTTCATCGTGATCGCAATTATATATATAATTTTTGGCCTCATGAAGGAGAAAGCATCGCTCAAGCTTGGGGAGGCTTAAATCAATGTTATATTCATGCCCCAATCATGACCTCTCAAGAGAAACAATTCTTGAGAATTTTTATGCTCGGCTTCGATAACAATCGCACCATGCTCGATACTTCTTGTCTTTGGCTCTTTTATGATGAAGACTATAGAATTCAGATGGAATTTATTGGATAGAATTAAACGCATAACTCAAGATTGGGACCTCGACAAAGGTAAGGAGTCGATATGACACCTAAGTTTGATTGTGTTAAATCTTTTATGGATACCGATATTTTCCGTAAGTTTAGCACTAAATATGGACTTGACTCTGAGATAGTAGCTTCTTTTACGTGAATCTTTGCTACTTATGTTGATCTCCCTAAGGAGAAGTGGTTTAAATATCATCCTCCCATAGAAGTAAAAGTAGATGCACCTACTAAAGTTGAAGAAAAGACTATCACTTATAATGATCCTATTGTTCCTACCTCTTATGTTGAGAAACCACCTTTCCTGTTAGAGTAAAGGATCATGCTAAAGCTCCAACTGTTGTTAAGTAAAAGCAATATCGGAACTTATGTACCTCCTGAGCAAGTTAAAGTAGAACCCAATATTGCAATTGTTAAAGATCTCTTGTCCGATAATATTGATGGGCATGTTATTCATTCAAGGTGAAAGCTGCTAGAATTGCTAAACCACATGCTAAAGATAAACATAGACCTGTGGTAGGCGTGCCTGTTATTTCTGTTAAAATAGGAGATCGTTGTTACCATGGCTTATGTGATATGGGTGCGAGTGCTAGTGTTATACCACATACTTTATACGAAGAAATTAAGAATGAAATTGCACCTTTGAATTAGAAGGTATTGTTGTCATAATTAAACTTGCCAATAGAGATACTATTTCACCAATTGGGATTGTTAGAGATGTTGAAGTCTTGTGTGGGAAAACTAAATATCCTGCTGATTTTCTTGTTCTTACTTTTCCGTAAGATAGCTTTTGTCCCATTATATTTGGTAGACCCTTCTTGAATACTGTTAATGCTACGATAGACGCAAAAGAATGTTGTTACTTGTTGGCTTGGATGATATGGTTCATGAGTTTAATTTCTCTAAATTTAGTAAACAACATCGTGAGGAAGAATTGCCTAGTAAGGATGAAATTATTGGTCTTGCTTCTATTGCCGTACCTCCCAGTGATCCTTTGGAACACTATTTGCTAGACCATGAAAATGATATGTTTATGAAAGAAAGAAGGGAAATAGATGAAGTATTCTTTAAGCAGAACCTGATTCTCAAACACAATTTGCCTGTTGAAATCCTAGGGGATCCTCCTCCACCCAAGGGTGATCCCAGTATTTGAGCTTAAACCGTTGCTGACAATCTTAAGTATGCTTATCTTGATGAAAAGAAAATATATCCTGTTATTATTAGTGCTAACCTTTGAGCATGAAGAAGAAAGATTATTGAAAACTCAAGAAGCAACATGCCGCTATTGGATATACTCTTGATGATCTTACGGGCATTAGTCCCACTCTATGTCAACATAAAATAAATTTGGAAGCGGATGCCAAACCAGTTTGTGATCCTCAACGATGTTTGAATCCTAAAATGAAAGAAGTGGTAAGAAAAGAAATACTCAAGCTCCTGGAGGCAGGTATAATTTATCCCGTTGCTGATAGTCAGTGGGTAAGTCCTGTCCATTGTGTCTAGGGATGAAAATGGAGTGGAAACTTTCCGTTTTTCCGGAAGAAAAATGGAAACGGAGAGGAAATATGAAAACGGAAATGGAAATTTGCAAAATGGAAGTGGAAATGGAATTTTTTATGCGGAAATGGAAACAAAAACGGAACGGTGTTTTTCCGATTGGAACATGCATGGAAATGGAACTTTCCGCTTCCGTGAATATGGAATTTCTGTTTTACTATAGACCAATAGCTACTTTGTAGCCGAACCACCAAAGAGAACACAATGATGTAATTAGTAGAATGGATCTAAGGCCCAACTTCTACTACCACACATGTACTCAACTTGACCCTATAATGCGAATTGTCCCAGATTACTACAATACTACGCTAAGTTGATAAAATAATGATATTATTTTGTAGCCATGTTAACAACTCATTAAATTTGTTTTTTTGTGTGTATTTCTCTATGATTCAAGGGGTTTTTAAGTTCCGATCAATGCATATTTCTGTTTCCGTATCCGCTTTGTATTCGCTCCGTGTCCGTTTCCGGTAATATCTGTTTCCGTATTCATTTCCGGAGTTTCTGTATTCGTTTCCGCTTCTGCAAAAAAATATGAAAACAAACATGATAGCACTCAGTTCCGTCCGTTTCCGCTCCATTTTCATCCCTAATTGTGTCCCTAAGAAGGGAGGTATTACTGTTGTCCCTAATGATAAAGATGAATTAATTCCGCAAAGAATTATCACAGGTTATAGGATGGTAATTGATTTTCGCAAATTAAATAAAGCTACTAAGAAAGATCATTACCCCTTACCTTTTATTGACCAAATGCTAGAAAGATTATGCAAACATACACATTATTGCTTTCTAGATGGTTATTCCGGTTTCTCTCAAATACCCGTGTCGGCTGAAGATCAATCAAAGACTACTTTTACATGCCCTTTTGGTACTTTTGCTTATAGACGTATGCCTTTTGGTTTATGTAATGCACCTGCTACCTTTCAAAGATGCATGATGGCTATATTCTCCGACTTTTGTGAAAAGATTTGTGAGGTTTTCATGGACGACTTTTTCCGTCTATGGTTCCTCTTTTGATGATTGCTTGAGCAATCTTGATCGAATTTTTGCAGAGATGTGAAGAAACTAATCTTGTCTTGAATTGGGAAAAGTGCCACTTTATGGTTAATGAAGGTATTGTCTTGGGGCACAAAGTTTCCGAAAGAGGTATTGAAGTTGATAAAGCCAAGGTTGATGCTATTGAAAAGATGCCATGTCCCAAGGACATCAAAGGTATAAGAAGTTTCCTTGGTCATGCCGGATTTTATAGGAGGTTCATTAAGGACTTCTCAAAATCTCTCGACCTCGACTAATTTATTAAAAAAGATGTACCATTTGTCTTTGATGATGATTGTGCGAAGCATTTGAAATACTTAAGAAAGCATTAGTCTCTTGCACCTATTGTTCAGCCACCGATTGGAATTTACCCTTTGAAATTATGTGTGATGCTAGTGATTATCTTTGTAGGTGCTGTTCTAGGGCAAAGAGTTGATAAGAAATTAAATGTTATCCATTATGCTAGTAAGACTCTAGACAATGCTCAAAGAAATTATGCTACTACCGAAAATGAACTTTTAGCAGTTGTATTTGCTTGTGACCCTATATTGTTGATTCTAAAGTAACTATTCACACCGATCATGCTGCTATTAAATATCTTATGGAAAAGAAAGATGCTAAACCTAGACTTATTAGATGGGTTCTCTTGCTGCAAGAATTTGATTTGCATATTGTTGATAGAAAAGGAGCTGAGAACCCTGCTATGCAGACAACTTATCTAGGTTAGAGAATGTTCTTGATGACCCACTACCTATTGATGATAGCTTTCACGATGAACAATTAAATGTCGTAAGCACTTCTCGTAGCACTCCATGGTATGCTGATTATGCTAATTATATTCTTGCTAAATTTATACCACCTAGCTTCACATACCAACAAAAGAAAAGTTCTTTTATGATTTGAGACATTACTTTTGGGATGATCCACATCTTTATAAAGAAGGAGTAGATGGTGTTATTAGGCGTTGTGTACCGAGCATGAAGCGATAAGATCCTCACGCAAGTGTCACTCCGAAGCTTATGGAGGACACCACGCTGGAGATAGAACTGCACATAAGGTATTGCAATCTGGTTTTTATTGGCCTACTCTCTTCAAGGATGCCCGTAAGTTTGTTTTATCTTGTGATGAATGTCAAAGAATTGGTAATATTAGTAGACGCGTCAAGAAATGCCTATGAATTAATCACTTGTTATTGAACCATGTGATGTTTGGGGCTATGATTATATGGGACCTTTTCCTGCCTCTAATGGAAACACTCATATTTAAGTTGTTGTAGTGCTGATCATAACACTACTATCAAAATGCTTAAGGAAGTTATTTTTCCGAGGTTTGGAGTCCCTAGATATTTAATGACCGATGGTGGTTCACATTTTATTCATGGTGCTTTCCGTAAAATGCTTGCTAAATATGATGTTAATCATAGAATTGCATCTCCTTATCACCCTTGATCTAGTGGTCAAGTAGAATTGAGCAATAGAGAGCTCACATTAATTTTGCAAAAGACCTGTTAATAGGTCTAGAAAGAATTAGTCCAAGAAACTTGATGATGCATTATGGGCATATAGAACTGCATATAAGAATCCTATGGGTATGTCTCCAGTATAAAATGGTTTATGGAAAAGCATGTCACTTACCTCTCGAATTAGAACATAAGGCATATTGGGCTATTAAAGAGCTCAACTATGATTTCAAACTTGCTTGGGTGAGAAGAGGTTATTTGATATTAGCTCACTTGATGAATGGAGAACCCAAGCCTATGAAAATGCCAAGTTGTTTAAAGAAAAAGTTAAAGATGGCATGATAAAGGATACAAAAGCGTGAGTTTAATGTAGGTGATTATGTATTGCTATACAACTCCCGTTTAAGATTTTTGTAGGAAAACTTCTCTCTAAATGGGAAGGTCCCTACGTTATCGAGGAGGTCTATCGTTAGGTGCCATAAAATCAATAACCCATGAGCACAAATCGAAGGTGGTAAAGCGGTCAAAGGATCAAACACTATATCTCGGGTAATCCTATAAATGTTGAAACTAATATTATTGAAACCGTAACCCGAGGAATACATAAGGACACTTTCCGTAAGCGTTCGAGACTCGAAAAGGAATAGGTATGTGTTATGGTAAGTAAACCGACTCCAAAACAAATTCTAAGGCAATATTTCTCCGTTTTGGAATATTTAGAAAAATAGAAAAATAAGTAGCGATCCGGGGGAGGACACGAGGCCTCCACGAGGGTGGAGGGCGCGCCCCTACCTCGTGAGCACCTCGTGTGCCCTCGAGACTCCGTCTCTTGCACGAT
Organism: Aegilops bicornis; assembly: GCA_021605145.1. Classification (NCBI taxonomy): domain Eukaryota; kingdom Viridiplantae; phylum Streptophyta; class Magnoliopsida; order Poales; family Poaceae; genus Aegilops; species Aegilops bicornis. The sequence goes on along the minus strand of CM038673.1, from coordinate 340,127,024 downwards.
CGTATTTTGGTCTGTAAAGTTCATTATATATTCTCCCAAAGGTTTTCATGACCGTATCACGCATAAATATCCTCTGTTTTCGTTCGAAATTTGTTTCCATTGCAGATTTGAGGATTAGGAGACTCGATCATCCTTCTATGAGGGTGAGCCTATGCCATGGAAGGTGGACGACAAGCTTGCATCATCAACAACACCTCCACCGCCAACAACAAAGAAGGAGACATAATCACATGGGTATGGGCACTCCCCTTGGCAACTCCCAAGCTTGGGGAAGTGCCCAGTGTCGTATCACCATCACAACTCCTATCTTTACCGTTTTCTTAGTTCGATCCTATTAGTAGTATCTTGATATAGTAGAATAAAGTCATGGCATGATCTAGTTATGAAGTTTTGCTTTATGATCCCTTTATGCAATCAAGTCCGTGAGCTATATATAATAAAGATTAGTGTTGAGTCAAGGGCTTGATTACTTTGCCATTATCTTGAGTGAATAAAAGAAAAGAATAAAAAGAATCAAAGAATTTATATTGATCTTAGTGAAAGTAATGACTCCACATAGAAAGAGTATGATGATTAAAAGTTGTTGGTTGGCAAATATAGCTTTGGTCATCATTGAAATTAATAGGAAGTAATAAAGAGAGAGAGGTTTCACATATAGATATATTATCATTGACATCTTTTATGATTGTGAGCACTCATTAAAATATGACATGCTAAAGAGTTGATGTTGGACAAGGAAGACAACATAATGAGTTATGTTTTCTTATATCTGAGATAAAGTATGTTGTCATGGATCCTCTAACATGTTGAGCTTGCCTTCCCCCCTCATGCTAGCCAAATTCTCGGCACCAAGTAGAGATACTACTTGTGCTTCCAAACACCCTTAAACCAGTTTAGCCATGAGAGTCCACCATATCTACCTATGAATTGAGTAAGATCCTTCAAGTAAGTTGTCATCGGTGCAAGCAATAAAAATTGCTCTCTAAATATGCATGACTTATTAGTGCAGAGGAAATAATCTTTATACGAACTTGTTGTGGGACTTAATAAAAGCGACGGACTGCATAATAAAGGTTCACATACAAGGGGCAATATAAAGTGACGTTCTTTTGCATTAAGATTTTGTGCATCCAACCATAAAAGCGCATGGCAACCTCTGCTTCCCTCTATGAAGGGCCTATCTTTTATTATTATCTTCTACCTTATGCAAGAGTCACGGTGATCTTCACCTTCTCCTTTCTATTTTATCCTTTGGCAAGCTCAAAGATGTTGGAAAGAACATGATATATATATATATATCTAATTGGATGTAGGGAGCATGAATTATTATTGTTGACATTACCCTTGAGGTAAAAGGTTGTGGGGCAAAACTATAAGCCCCTATCTTTCTCTCGTGTCCGATTAAAACTCCGTAACCACAAGTATTGCGTGAGTGTTAGCAATTATGAAGGACTAAGTGATAGTTGAGTATGTGGACTTGCTTTTAAGCTCGACATAGACTCTTTCCGATGTTATGATAAATTGCAATTGCTTCAATGGTGAGGTTATAATTTGTTGATGCTCAATAAGGTTTCGATTCATACTTTGGCTTTGTGAAAGATCATCACTTGAACATGAGTAATCATATGACAAAATCTATGTATGTTGCTGTTATGAGAATAATCATGATGCCTTCATGTCCGTATTTTACTTTTATCGACGCCTCTACCTCTAAACATGAGGACATATTTATTGTTATCGGCTTTTCGCTTGAGGACAAGCGAGGTCTAAGCTTGGGGAGTTGATACGTCCATTTTGCATCATGCTTTTATGTCAATATTTATTGCATTATCGGCTGTTATTTCACGTTATTTCACAATACTTATGGCTATTCTCTCTTATTTTACAAGGTTTACATGAAGAGGGAGAATGCTTAATTTGGAATTCTCTGGAAAAGGAGCAAATATTGAAGGCCTATTCTCGCCAACTCCAAAAGTCCCGAAACTCCACGGAATACCTTAAAATAAATAAAGAAATCATTGCCGAAGATGAAGGCAGGGCCCACACCGCTCATGAGGGTGGGCGTGCCCCCTCCCCGGGCGCGCCCTCACCTCGTGGCCCCCCCCGGTGGCTCTCCCGACGTCCATCTTCTCCTATATGAAGTCCTTCGATGAGAAAAAATCATAAGCAACCTTTCAGGGACGAGACTCCGCCACAGTACGAGGAACCTTAGCGGAACCAATCTAGGGCTCCGGCAGAGCTGTCTTCCGGGGACACTTCCCTCGGGAGAGGGAAATCATCACCATCATCATCACCAACGCTCCTCTCATCGGAGAGGAAATCTCCATCAACATCTTCACCAGCACCATCTCATCTCCAAACCCTAGTTCATCTCTTGTATCCAATTCTTGTCTCCAAGGCCGGGATTGGTGCTAGTAGGTTGCTAGTAGTGTTGATTACTCCTTGTAGTTGATGCTAGTTGGTTTATTTGGTGGAAGATCATATGTTCAGATCCTTTATGCATATTATTACCCTCCGATTATGAACATGAATATGCTTTGTGAGTAGTTACGTTTGTTCTCGAGGACAAGGGAGAAGTCTTGCTATTAGTAGTCATGTGAATTTGGTATTAGATTCGATATTTTGATGAGATGTATGTTGTCTAGCCTCTAGTGGTGTTATGTGAACGTCGACTACATAACACTTCACCATTATTTGGGCCTAGAGTAAGGCATTGGGAAGTAATAAGTAGATGATGGGTTGCTAGAGTGACGAAGCTTGAACCCTAGTTTATGCGTTTCTTTCGTAAGAGGCTGATTTGGATCCATATGTTTCATGCTATGGTTAGGTTTACCTTAATACTTTTGTTGTAGTTATGGATGCTTGCAATAGAGGTTAATCATAAGTGGGATGCTTGTTCAAGTAAGAACATCACCCAAGCACCGGTCCACCCACATATCAAATTATCAAAGTACCGAACGTGAATCATATGAGCGTGATGAAAACTAGCTTGACGATATTCCCATGTGTCCTCGGGGCGCTTTTCCTATTATAAGAGTTTGTTCTGGCTTGTCCTTTGCTACAAAAGGATTGGGCCACCTTGCTGCACCTTATTTACTTTTGTTACTTGTTGCTCGTTACAATTAACCTTATCACAAAACTATCTGTTACCACTTATTTCAAGATTTGCGAGAGAATACCTTCTTTGAAAACCGCTTATCATTTCCTTCGCTTCCTCGTTGGGTTCGACACTCTTACTTATCGAAAGGACTATGATAGATCCCCTATACTTGTGGGTCATCAATGTACACATATTAACTCTCTTCTTTTTCTTCTTTTCTAGCCCTCCGGATCGAGCAACACTTCGGTAATGAGACGAGGCCCGAAGAGAAAGTTCTTGCCATGATGAAAGGTACACGGTCATCGAAATTGATCGTGACGGCCAACCGATTGAACCCCTCCGGACCAAGCAAAAAGTTAATGCTCAGTGCGGGGTTCTAGTTAGGGACATGATCCTGATCAGCATCGAGCAATGGTTGAAGCCTAAGGACAAAGACTCTCAAGTGTCTTATGTTAGCGATAGGCAGAAAGTTGATCTTTGGACCGCGCTGCAGGAAAATTTCACCCTCCCGCCAGAGGAGGATCCGGAGAATCCAGTTAAAAAGCCAATGATCAAGGCTTATGCTCTTAAGAAGATGGCTGAGCTATTCAGGAGGTGGAAGAATGAGCTGAAATCATCGTTTGTCGACCAAGACAAGACTCCAGAATTCATCAGCCGATTTGAGAAGATCAAAGATCAGTGGCCCGCATTTGTCACCAAAAGGAAATCTGAGAGAGCAGCGAAGATGTTAGTGACAAACAAGAAAAATGCTGCAAAGAAGAAGCATCACCATTGCACGGGTCAGGTGGCTACCTGAAAGCCCGGCCGTTGTGGGACAAGGCTGAGAATGACCTCATTGATAAAGGGATCGAACCAGAGACGCGACGCTGGCACGACCATTGCGGGACTTGGTTCTTCGGGTTGGGGAAATTGGACCACAATAGTGGAAGTGCGTTTGGACCAACGAGCAGCTGAACACACCCATCGAGAAGCTTCAGGAGTATATCGAAAAGGCGCAGCAAGGGACGTTCGTTCCGGACAGAGAGAACGACGAGCTCATAGTGGCCCTCGGGAATCCTGAGCACTCCAGACGGACACGAGGCACGCCAGACTCCCTTTCGTGGAAGGCTGGATTTCCCGACGCAGGTGGTTACAAACGCCGGGAGAGGAAGAAGAAAAAGGAGTTGACCCAACTACAGGCGCTGCATGCAAGGGTACAAGCGCTAGAGGACCGAGACGCAGTTCGCAAAGATGCGACCTGCTTTACACCCGGTTACCTCCCGCCATCTCAGCGGAGAAGCAGCGTGGCTTCCACGGAGCTCCTTCAGGAGCCTGTCTTCATGCCTCCTGCTAGCTACCCCGTGGATGCTATCACGGAGTCTCGGCATTGCCACCTTATGACGCAGTAGATGGAATTGAAAGTCAAGGCGGCTGTTGGCTCTGTTGCACCTCCTGAACCTGGTGCAACTTTTCACTGCCGGCCGATTCCAGAAGGATATGCTAGGGTGATGGTGGATGAAATCACAGAAGGATTTGAGGACCTCCAGCTTGATTACCCTACGGGTGATGGGGAGACTCGGCTGGGTTCTTGTCTAAAGACTCCATGCCTATGGCGGAAGGAGCTCATCAACCTTCCGAACTGGACGCCTCCGCCTCCTCCTCCTCCTCCGTGAGTCGGGGCACTCCTCCTCCTCCGGGCGAAAGTGATCAGGGCACTCAGCCTCCTTCTCCGGCGTGTGGCGGCACTCCACCTCCTTCTCCGCCTGCACCGGCGTGCCCGAGCAGCCACCAGCCTCCTCCTTCTCCGCCTCGCCAGCAAGGGCGGAAGAGACCCGCCGCCGCCCTGGCTGCTCCGGTGCGTCATAGTCCTTCTCCTCCGCATCGTAAGCAAGCACGAAAGAAGACAGCCGCAGTCGCTCCGTCTGCTCCGGGGTCTAGCAGTACAACTAGAGGCGGGAGGCAATACAGATACGGTCCTCCTCTCAAGCCTCTAGAGAAGTTACCGTACGAGAGGACCGTGGAAGAAAAACAGAAGATCGTGGAAAAAGAAGTGAAGGACTTCTTTGAAGGGGTGAAAGCAAAGAGACATCCACCTCCGGAGGAGAAGGTAGATCCGGTGAAAGCAAAGCGCACTATCGATGCCCTGAGGAAACCACCAAAGTCTCCGCCGAAAACCAACTATGAGCGCGTTACTGAAAAGGTATATCTCGAAGCGGAGCAGTCAGGAAGTACTGTCAGTGATCAAAGGTTAAAAGAATGACGAGCAGCTGGGAAAAAAATTGCCCAGCTCGTGAACAAGCGAACCAATCGTGCCCCGCTCAATGTGTCTAGCGACATAAATGCGCTAATGATCTTGAGGACGGTGCCGGTTATAGCAATCTTGGAGATTACCTGCCCGACGATGTACATTATGATTTCTTGAGCTGGGCGAACACAGATACGTAGTACGGGAAGCCTCTCGTCAAAGATGAAAAATCTCTAACAACGATGATGCGAAGATTCCATGATTGGTACATGAAAACCTGCACAGAGTCTGCGGGGACGGATACTTTGTATCTTAGAGTTAAAGAGGAGCACGACCTCGTTGGAATTGATCTGTTCTATGTTCCATTTGAGGAGTTCTTCCAGTTCTTCAATCAAAAGGCCCTCGATAAATTAACGGTCACTTGCTACTGTCTGTAAGTACTACTTTTGTCATTAAGTCTCTATATATAGCTGATACGTCTCCAACGTATCTATAATTTTTGATTGCTCCATGCTATATGATCTACTGTTTTGGACATTATTGGGCTTTATTATTCACTTTATATTATTTTTGGGACTAACCTATTAACCGGAGGCCCAAATTTCAATTGCTGCTTTTTGCCTATTTCGAGTTTCAGAAAAGGAATACCAAACGGAGTCCAAAGCGGAATGAAACCTTCGGGAACGTGATTTTTAGGAAGAATATGATCCAGAGACTTGGACCCTACGCCAAGAAACAAAGAGGAGGCCACGAGGTAGGGGGGCGCCCTCCACCCTCGTGGGCCCCGTTGCTCCAACCGACGTACTCCTTCCTCCTATATATACCCACGTACCCCAAACTATCGACATCTGAGCCAAAACCTAATTCCAGCCGCCGCAACCTTCTGCATCTACGAGATCCCATCTTGGGGCACGATGCAGGAGCTCCACCGGAGGGGGCATCGATCACGGTGGGCTTCTACATCAACACCATAGCCCCTCCGATGAAGTGTGAGTAGTTTACTTGCACCTTCGGGTCCATAGTTAGTAGCTAGATGGCTTCTTCTCTCTCTTTGGATCTCAATACAATGTTCTCCCCTCTCTCGTGGAGATCTATTCGATGTAATCTTCTTTTTGCGGTGTGTTTGTTGAGACCGATGAATTGTGGGTTTATGATCAAGTTTATCTATGAACAATATTTGAATCGTCTCTGAATTCTTTTATGTATGATTGGTTATCTTTGCAAGTCTCTTCGAATTATCAGTTTGGTTTGGCCTACTAGATTGATCTTTCTTGCAATGGGAGAAGTGCTTAGCTTTGGGTTCAATCTTGCGGTGTCCTTTCCCGGAAGGATGAGGGGCAGCAAGGCACGTATTGTATTGTTGCCATCGAGGATAACAAGATGGTTTTTTTATCATATTGCATGAATTTATCCCTCTACATCATGTCATCTTGCTTAAGGCATTACTCTGTTTTCATGAACTTAATACTTTAGATGCATGCTGGATAGCGGTCGATGAGTGGAGTAATAGTAGTAGATGCAGGCAGGAGTCGGTCTACTTGTCTCGGACGTGATGCCTATATACATGATCATACCTAGATATTCTCATAACTATGCTCAATTCTGTCAATTGCTCAACAAGAATTAGCTCACCCACCGTAAAATACTTATGCCCTTGAGAGAAGCCACTAGTGAAACCTATGGCCCCCGGGTCTATCTTCATCATATTAATCTTCCAACACTTAGTTATTTCCTTTGCTTTTTTACTTTGCTTTTATTTTACTTTGCATCTTTATCATAAAAATACAAAAATATTACCCTATCATATCTATCAGATCTCACTCTCGTAAGTGACCTTGAAGGGATTGACAACCCCTTATCGCGTTGGTTGCGAGGATTTATTTGTTTTGTGTAGGTGCGAGGGACTCGCGCGTAGCCTCCTACTGGATTGATACCTTGATTCTCAAAACTGAGGGAAATACTTACGCTACTTTGCGGCATCACCCTTTCCTCTTCAAGGGAAAACCAACGCAATGCTCAAGAGGTAGAAATAGCTCAGCTCTTTCATTGCATGTATTTATAATTATCCTCACTATATTATGCAGATTGAAGATCGTCGAGTGCAAAAAAGTAGAAATGTATGATATTGGGTTCATTAACACAAATCTCATAGATGAATTTCAGGTTAAAAAGAGCGCCAAAGATGCCGAGGCCAACTTGCTCAAATCATTGATAATAAATCAAAACAAAGATTTAATACTATTTCCTTACAATTTCGAGTGAGTGTTACTGTCGCGCGCATATTCGGTTTCCCTTATTACTCGAGTGAGGTTATAGTAATGTAATTGATGAGTTATGCATGCGTGCGCAGTGGAGATTAAGCTTGAGCAGGGACTAGTAACCGTCTTAGACTCGAGACGAAAAGATCTCGAGACCTATGCGGACATGACTAAAATTCTCAACAAGTAAGTTCAATCGGTCATTATCGCATCATATCGGCAACTTTTTGTTCATTTCCTGATATCTCAAGTAATAATTATTTTCTTTATCTTGCAGGGTTTGGAAAAAGTTCACCGCAGAAGCTCCGGGACTGCCGAAGGAGTTGCGATATACATACCCGAAAGTAAGTACTACTAGCTAGCTAGTTGCGCGCATCTCCGCTGATTCTAGCTACTTTCATCAATGCCATTTATAATGCTTCATTATCAGTTTGATTGACCTCTATTTCTCGTAAAGTGCTTGTGGCGGGAACAAGGAATGATTATCGTGGATACTACGTAAAGCGAAGTTCATCTACAACGCGACTTGCAAAGATAAGCGGGGCTACTCTATAAAAGACAATATGAAGTGCGTAAGCAATAATATTCACAATTTCATTTTATTACACCATCATTTATGTTGAGTTTCATTCATATATATGTATTAACCCCCTCTTAAAATTAGACATGGCAGATGCAGAATGAACTCCTACCACAAGATCGCATGAAAGCAATTCAAGAGGAATTGGCGGGATTCTTTCTTGACCACGTCATCAATAAAGTCGGAGAATACCATGTGGAACTTGAGTTCAAATGCTAGGGTATTGTAAGAGATCTTACATATTGTATATGTATGTAGCCGATGGCGTCGGATAGATAATACGAAAACTTGTTGTTCGACCAATCTCTCGGAGAAGGAGAGGTCGATCACTTCTCTCGGTATGCATGACGAACTTCTGTACTTAATGGTTTCCTTCATTTTCTTACTAGCTAGCGTGTCTGGGGCCTCTCTATACGTATAGTACGTAGCGTCGACCAAGCACGGAGATAAGAGAGGACACTTCTCCCTATTAATTAATTAGCTACCTAACAAAATATATGAAACACCTTAATTAACCATACAAAACCCCCAAATCCACCCCCCTTTCAGAAAAAAAACAAAAACCCTAGTCCTTGAACAGCTGACGCGTGGATGCCTATTGGTCCCGGTTGGTGCCACCGGTTGGTGCCACCAACCGGGACTAAAGGGCCTCCGATGTCTACTATGCAACCTTCTCCTTGTAGACGTTGTTGGGCCTCCAAGTGCAGAGGTTTGTAGGATAGTAGCAAATTTCCCTCAAGTGGATGACCTAAGGTTTATCAATCCGTGGGAGGCGTAGGATGAAGATGGTCTCTCTCAAGCAACCCTGCAACCAAATAACAAAGAGTCTCTTGTGTCCCCAACACACCCAATACAATGGTAAATTGTATAGGTGCACTAGTTCGCGAAGAGATGGTGATACAAGTGCAATATGGATGGTAGATATAGGTTTTTGTAATCTGAAAATATAAAAACAGCAAGGTAACAAGTGGTAAAAGTGAGCATAAACAGTATTGCAATGCTAGGAAACAAGGCCTAGGGTTCATACTTTCACTAATGCAAGTTCTCTCAACAATAATAACATAATTGGATCATATAACTATCCCTCAACATGCAACAAAGAGTCACTCGAAAGTCACTAATAGTGAGAAGAAACGAAGAGATTATGGTAGGGTACGAAACCACCTCAAAGTTATTCTTTCCAATCAATCCGTTGGGCTATTCCTATAAGTGTCACAAACAGCCCTAGAGTTTGTACTAGAATAACACTTTAAGACACAAATCAACCAAAACCCTAATGTCACCTAGATACTCCAATGTCACCTCAAGTATCCGTGGGTATGATTATACGATATGCATCACACAATCTCAGATTCATCTATTCAACCAACACATAGAACCTCAAAGAGTGCCCCAAAGTTTCTACCAAAGAATCAAGACGAAAACGTGTGACAACCCCTATGCATAGTTCATGGGCGGAACCCGCAAGTTGATCACCAAAACATACATCAAGTGAATCACGAGATATCCCAATGTCACCACAGATACGCATGGCAATACATACATCAAGTGTTCTCAAATCATTAAAGACTCAATCCGATAAGATTACTTAAAAGGGAAAACTCAACCCATTACAAGAGAGTAGAGGGGGAGAAGAAACATAAGATCCAACTATAATAGCAAAGCTCGCGATACATCAAAATCGTGCCAAATCAAGAACACGAGAGAGAGAGATCAAACACATAGCTCTTGGTACATACCCTCAGCCCCGAGGATGAACTACTCCCACCTGCGTCATGGAGAGCGCCGGGATGATGAAGATAGCCACCGCTGAGGGTTCCCCCTCCGTGAGTCTTGAACAGGTCTCGAGAGGTTTTGGTGGCTACTGAGGCTTCTTGGCGGAACTCCAGATCTATTCATTCTCTGAAGTTTTAGGTGCGTGGGTATATATGGGTGAAAAGAAGCACGTCGGTGGACCTCCTGGCATCCACGAGGCGAGGCGCCGTGAGGGGTGGCGCGCCCCACCCTAAATGGGCAGCCCGACTCTCCTGGCGTGCACTCCAAGTTTTCCGTAGCTTTCCTTCAAAAATAACTTCTCCAAGTTGATTTCATTCCGCTTTGATTCGTTTGATATTCCTTTTCTTGAAAACACCTAAATAGGCAAAAAAACAGCAATTACGGCTGGGCCTTCGGTTAATAGGTTAGTCCCAAAAATAATATAAAAGTGGATAAGAAAGCCCAATATTGTCCAAAACAATAGATAATATAGCATGGAGCACTCAAAAATTGTAGATACGTTGGAGACGTATCAGGCATCCCCAAGCATAATTCCTGCTCGTCCTCGAGAAGGTAAATGATAAAAAAGATAATTTTTCATGTGGAATGCTAGTTGGCATAATTTCATTGTGATTATTCTTAATTGTGGTATGAATATTCACATCCGAAAGATTCAAGACAAAAGTTCATATTGACATAAAAATAATAATACTTCAAGCATACTGACTAAGCAATTATGTCTTCTCAAAATAACATGGCCAAAGAAAGTTCATCCCTACAAAATCATATAGTTTAGTCATGCTCCATTTTGTCACACAAGAATGTTCTCATCATGCACAACCCGATGACAAGCCAAGCAATTGTTTCATACTTTAGTAATCTCAAACTTTATAATCCTTCACGCAATACATGAGCGTGAGCCATGGATATAGCACTATGGGTGGAATAGAATATGATGATGGGGGTTATGTGGAGAAGACAAAAAAGGAGAAGTCTCACATCAACGAGGCTAATCAATGGCCTATGGAGATGCCCATCGATCGATGTTAATGCGAGGAGTAGGGATTGCCATGCAACGGATGCACTAGAGCTACAAATGTATGAAAGCTCAACAAAAGAAACTAAGTGGGTGTGCATCCAACTTGCTTGCTCACGAAGACCTAGGGCATTTGAGGAAGCCCATCGTTGGAATATACAAGCCAAGTTCTATAATGAAAAATTCCCACTAGTATATGAAAGTGACAAAACAAGAGACTCTCTATCATGAAGATTATGGTGCTACTTTGAAGCACAAGTGTGGTAAAAGGATAGTAGCATTGCCTCTTTTTTGGGCCTTCTTTTTTTTGGCCTTTTTTTATCGGGACAATGCTCTATTAAATGATGATCATCACACTTCTATTTATTTACAACTCAATGATTACAACTCGATACTAGAACAAAGTATGACTCTATATAAATGCCTCGTGATGTACCGGGATATGCAATGAATCAAGAGTGACATGTATGAAAGAATTATGAATGGTGGCTTTGCCACAAATACTATGCCAACTACATGATCATGCTAGGCAATATGACAATGATGAATGTGTCATGATGAATCTGGATGGTGAAAAGTTGCATGGCAATATATCTCGGAATGGCTATGGAAATGCCATAATAGATAGGTATGGTGGCTGTTTTGAGGAAGATATAAGGAGGTTTATGTGTGAAAGAGAGCGTATCATATCACGGGGTTTGGATGCCTTGCGTGAAGTTTGCACCAACTCTCAATGTGAGAAAGGGCAATGCACGGCATCAAGAGGCTAGCAATGATGGAAGGGTGAGAGTGCGATAATCCATGGACTCAACATTAGTCATAAAGAACTCACATACTTATTGCAAAAATCTACAAGTCATCAAAAACCAAGAACTACGCGCATGCTCCTAGGGGATAGATTGGTAGGAAAAGACCATCGCCGTCCCGACCGCCACTCATAAGGAGGACAATCAAAGAACACCTCATGTTTCAAATTTGTTACATAACGTTTACCATACGTGCATGCTACGGGACTTGCAAACTTCAACACAAGCATTTCTCAAATTCACAACTACTCAACTAGCACGACTTTGATATTATTACCTCCATATCTCAAAACAATTATCAAGCATCAAACTTTTCTTAGTATTCAACACACTCATAAGAATTCTTACAAATCTTGTATGCTTAGCATATTAGGATTATTTAAGCAAATTACCATGCTATTTAAGACTCTCAAAATAATCTAAGTGAATCATGAGAGATCAATAGTTTCTATAAAACAAATCCACCACCGTGCTCTAAAAGATATAAGTGAAGCACTAGAGCAAACGACAAACTACTCCGAAAGATATAAGTGAAGATCAATGAGTAGTCAAATAATTATGCAACTATGTGAAGACTCTCTAAAATTTTAGAATTTCAGATCTTGATACTTTCTTCAAACATCAAGCAAAACAAAATAAAATAAAATGACGCTCCAAGCAAAACACATATCATGTGGTGAATAAAAATATAGCTCCAAGTAAAGTTACCGATGAACGAAGACGAAAGAGGGGATGCCATCCGGGGCATCCCCAAGCTTAGACACTTGGTTATCCTTGAATATTACCTTGGGGTGCCTTGGGAATCCCCAATCTTAGGCTCTTGCCACTCCTTATTCCATAGTCCATCGAATCTTTACCCAAAACTTGAAAACTTCACAACACAAAACTTAACAGAAAACTCGTAAGCGCTGTTAGCGAAAGAAAACAAAACACCACTTCAAGGTACTGTAATGAACTCATTCTTTATTTTTAATTGGTGTTAAACCTACTGTATTCCAACTTCTCTATGGTTTATAAACTATTTTACTAGCCATAGATTCATCAAAATAAGCAAACAACACATAGAAAACAGAATCTGTAAAAAACAGAAAAGACTGTAGTAATATTTATCAAACTTATACTTCTTGAACTCAAAAAATTCTAAAATAAATTGTTTGTCCTTTGTAATTTGTATATTAATCATCTGCAATAAGTATCAACTAAATAGCACTCTCCAGTAAAAATTTGAAGCTAATCTCGTGAGTGCTAAAGTTTCTGATTTTTACAGCATGATCATAAAGACTTCACCCAAGTCTTCCCAAAGGTTCTACTTGGTACAAACACTAATTAAAACATAAAACCACATCTAACCAGAGGCTATATGGATTATTTATTACTAAACAGAACCAAAAAGCAAGAAACTAAAATAAAATTGGGTTGCCTCCCAACAAGCGCTAACGTTTAACGCCCCTAGCTAGGCATAATGATTTCAATGATGCTCACATAAAAGATAAGAATTGAAACATAAAGAGAGCATCATGAAGAATATGACTAGAACATTTAAGTCTAACCCACTTCCTATGCATAGGGATTTTGTGATCGTGGGAACAATAATCAACTAGCATAGGAAGGCAGAACAAGCATAACTTCAAAACTTTAAGCACATAGAGAGGAAACTTGATATTATTGCAATTCCTACAAGCATATATTCCTCCCTCATAATAATTTTCAGTAGCATCATGAATGAATTCAACAATATAACCAGCACCTAAAGCATTCTTTTCATGATCTACTTGCATAGAAAATTTACTACTCTCCACATAAGCAAAATTCTTCTCATTCGGAATAGTGGGAGCAAACTCAACAAAATAACTATCATGTGATTGAAAAGTAAGATCAAGACGGCAAGTTTCATGGTTATCATTATTCTTTAAAGCATACATGTCATCACAATAATCATCATAGATAGGAGGCATGCTTTCATCATAGTAAATTTGCTCATCAAAGCTTGGGGGACAAAAAATATCATCTTCATCAAACATAGCTTCCCCAAGCTTGTGGCTTTGCATATCATTAGCATCATGGATATTCAAGCAATTCATACTAACACCATTGCAATCATGCTCATCATATAAATATTTAGTGCCAAACATTATAATGCATTCTTCTTCTAACACTTTCGCACAATTTTCTTTTCCATCATACTCACAAAAGATATTAAAAAGATGAAGCGTAAGAGACAAACTCAATTCCATTTTTTAGTTTTCTTTTACAAACTAAACTAGTGCTAAAACAAGAAACAAAAATATTCAATTGCAAGATCTAAAGATATACCTGTCGTGGTTCTAAGTCCGACAAAGAGAATGGGGGTAGTGTTGTAGAGGCAAGATCCTAGCTATGGAGGAGTTGTACACGCGAGTTTTACGAGTCCAGGCCCTTCTCGGAGGAAGTAACAGCCCTACGTCTCAGAGCCCGGAGGCGGTCGACTGGATTATATGCGTGTGATTTACAGGGGGTGCGAACCCTTGTCACTGAGGAGGGGGGAGGCTTATATAGAGTTTGCCAGACCCCTCCGGCCCTCAGTTACACAGGGTTTAAAGTACATTAAGATAGGCATTACTGGTAACGCTAGAAATAAAGTGACATAATGATCATTAAAGCTACATAATGACCGACCGTTGCAATGCGGAGTGGCTTTAGAGTCCTGGCGGTCGAATGATAGTCTTCATGGTTGAGTGACTTCAAGTCGGTCGAGTGGAACACTTCATGGTCAATTGAAAGATGATTCTTCTTCGAATGCTCCTGGTGATAAAGTGATGTCCTTGGGGAGGGTATCTAGGTCAGGCCTATGACCCTACCCTAGGTACATGTCCTCGCTATTAGCCCCCAAATGGGTCGGGGTTTGAGTGGGGAAGGAGTTGAAAAATACTTCCGACTCATTTTAGCACTTGTGTGTATGCGCTCTTGGATCAACGAACCGAGGTGATGATGTCAACTTCTTTTTCAGTCGCCTTGATCCATTCTTGTTTTTGTCGAGTGAACTTTTACTGGAAGAGCTCCAAGCGTTGATGTGGAGGAGATCTTCCGTCTGACAAGTTGTTCTGCTGTCCGCGGATCTCGTGGGATTCGAAAATCGGGAAGCGCGCGGGGCGGAGGAGGCCGCAGTAATCAGATGGGATAAGGTAGGGTCGCCTCGATTTCCTCGCCACCTTTTTCGCCACGTATCACAAGGTGGCGATCGCTATGGATAAGATCGCCTTGGCCTACAAGTCACCACCGAAGTAACCTCATATAAGGCGCCGGACCGTGGTTTTTGAACAAAGGCGCTTTCATTCTTCCCTCCTTCTCAGATTTCTCCGCCTTTGCTCTCGCCCCGCCGCTCCGTTCGCGTTTAACGCTGCGGCGATGGGGAAAGAGAAGACGGTGGCTCGAGCTGGCGAAGAAGGCGATGGCGAAGGCGAAGGGGAAGAAGTCCGGTAGGCGGATCTTCCTCGAGGGCTGGCCTACTGCGAGGTTGGATCTGTGCGCATCGATCCACTCGTGATCGTCAAGACGACATCGGCGACATGGTCGAGGGAGGACTGATTCCCCACGAATCGGCGCGGCTTCCGGGGAACGAGACCGAGCCGCAACCTCGTGAGGGTGAGTGCGTTCTCCTCGCCACTCACGTCGACCGCGGGTTTTCCTTGCCTCCCCACCCTTTCTTTCGAGGCTTCTTGAATTTCTTTGGGGAGCAACTCCACCACTTTACTCCCAACACCATCGTGTACCTTGCTGCCTTCGTGTCTCTGTGTGAAAATTTCTTGGGTTGCCGACCTCATTGGGGCCTTTTCAAGCACATTTTCACCTGTCGCTCTCAGATGCTAAAAAAGGCCAATCCGAGTGACGAGAGGACGCAAGTGATTCAGATGTGTGGGGGTCTTGGGATTCAAATGAGGGGCAAAAGTTCCTTTCCATCCATGATCCTTCCCGATTCGGTCCGTGGGTGGCAGTCGACCTGGTTCTACTGCAAAGACCAGCCGACTCTAGGTCAGTCGACTGGACTTCCCCCTTTTTCCATGGCCCGAGTGGGGAAGCCTTCTCCTTTGAAGGTGATCCCGGAGGAGAAGGCACAAGTCGAGGTGCTGGTCGATCGAGTAGTTCAACTTGTCCGTGATGGGGTGACTGGTATGGATTTGTTGGAGGTCTTCCTCCGGAGACGCATCCAACCGCTTCAAGCTCGTGACCATCCGATGTGGATGTATTCGGGTATTGATGACACCACTCGGACCCATCCAGAGGAGGTCGACGAGACCACGTTGGAGGGGTGGCTGATGAGTATCACTGGAAACAAAGACAACCCCAGGGGAGCCAGGAGAATTCCTCCGCTCGACCAATCTTACGAACTGCATAAGGTCTAATTCTCAACTTCCGATCAGAATCTTGATTGATCGTGTAGCTGTTATGCTTCGACCGACTTTGTTCTGCTTGTTTTCTTCCAGGCCCTTATCGACATGTACTCGATGCCCAACGGAGAGCAGGAGCAGAATCCGGAGGGGGAGGCAAGCGGAGGTGAAAGTGGCGAGTGGCATTCTGACGGAGAGGGGAACGAGGAGAGTGACGACTTGAGTGATGAGGAAGAGGTCGATTCGCCTCTTCACAGGGAGAGGCGATCCAAGCTCGATCAAGATCGGGCGAGCGCCCGTGAAAAGGCGATCGCTCAAACTGGTCAGTCGTCAAAGCGTCCTCGAACGTCCTCTCCAGTACCGACTGAGGAAGCCCCAAAGCAGTCCAAGGTTGTAGTGCAGAAGCCTCGGAAAGCGCTGCCAAAGATTAAGATTGATATCCCTGTTGCTTCTGCGTAAGTGTTTTTCTTTCGCATTTACTCGACGTTCTGTGTTGTTTGTCTTTCCTTTGGTTTGACCAAATGAATCTTGAAACTGGCAGTGCCACTACCTCTGGGACTTCAGCTTATAAAAATGAGGATGAGGAAATGGAAGATGCGGTCACCTCCAATCTGGGTACAATCTTCGCTATTCTGTCTTCCTTTTGTCGACGGAACTGTGATATATCCAATCGGGTGATCTAATTTTGGCGACTGATCTTTTTACAGCTCCCAACGTCATTGACCTCCCCGACGATGATGAGGACAAGCCACAGAGGCCTTTGGGGAGGAGGAACAGGAAAACGTCCGCTGGCAAGACGCCTCAGTCGACGCCGGTGGTGGAGCCGGTAATTCAGGATGTCGGTGATGCCAATCGGACTTCTGTCTCCTTCGCCATATCGCTGTCGAGTGCTCTACCTTCCGCGTCAGCCGCCCAAGCTCCTGCCGATCCACCTTCAGTTTTTGCTACACATCACGTCCCGGAAGGGCAGTAGGTGCTGCCAAAGAAGCTATACGCCAAGCGGGCATGATGATGGAAAAGATGAAGATGGTGCGGGATGCCAGCCAGGCTGCTTATGATGTCAGCTCCGCTCTTCAGAGCAACGTTCAGGTTAGCAGATTGTTGACTGGCTCTCTTGGCCTGCTCTGTTTAGGATATGATACCTGAAAACTCTCTTTCAAGGGATCTTTGCTCCTGTACACCCACTGGGTGTTTCAATTTGTCGTCTATTGAATTTCTAGACTAGTGGGGGCACGCCGAAAGTGCACCCACTGGGTGTAGTCCCCGAGACTATGATGGACCGCGGCGATCGATTGTAGTCTTGAATTTTGAATTTCTTCACTCGGTCCGGCAGCCATGTCGAGTGGAATTTTGAACCGGTGGGGGCACGCTGAGTGCACCCACTGGGTGTAGTCCCCGAGACCGTGGACGACTGCTGGCAGTCAACTATGGTCTAAAGACTCTGTTTGTTGCTTTCTCTTTCCTTTTTTTGCACTCCCGCCGATGTACCTTGTCGAAAGTGTAAATCGAACCAAAAGGCATGCTAAGTGCACCCACTGGGTGTAGTCCCCGAGACTACTGTTGGATGTTTGATTCGGCACTAGTCTTAGAATTTGTTGGCTTTATCCTTTTACCTCTCCGAAATAACCAATCTTTCCATCAGTCGACTGTCCTGTACTTTGGTTGCAGAAATCTTGTGATCTTGGAGCTCGCTTTGTCGACTGGAGAAACAATGTATTCAACTCAACCTCGATCTGGAGTTGGCCAAGATGGAACTGCAGAAAGCCAAGGATGATGCCACTGGTAACAAAGACTCGTCGACTGGTTTGTCTTTGATCTGGATTTCATTCTGCCTTTTCTGAATAAAGCATTATTTCTTTTAGAGAAACTGAACTAGGCTCTGGCAAAAAAGGATCAAGATCTGGCTGCCGCGCAGAAAAAGGCTGATGAGAAAACCGCTCTGGCTGAACAGAATCTGGCTTCAGTCGGCAAATTAGAGGAGGAAATCGCCAAGATCAAATCTGCTCTGGACGAAGCCAATAAGAAAGTAACTCGCTTGAAGAAGGACAAGGTCAATCTGAACGAGAAGATGGAAGGTATTGCCCGCAGGAGGAACGATCTGTAGGGTTATCTGAGGAGCCTTGCTAAGAAGTTGTTCGTCAAGCTTGAAGGTATATTCTTTGTTCCGACTGGTTTGTCCTCATTTATTCGGCATACAACTATTGACTCTCTCTCGGATTGTGCATGCAGAGTTTTGCCGGGACTTCGAGGAGGAGACCGGGCGAATCGAACCAAGCTTAGACCCCATCAACTCCCCCGTGAAAGATGAAGGTGCCATGAATGTGCTCCGACTGGAATCCCGCATCGACGGTGTTGTCGACTACCTTGCTCGACTGAAGGTCGCAATGTCGCGGATCGACACAACACTTTGGCCAAGGGCAACGCTCCAGAATGACCTCGAGTCTCTAATGACTCGACTTAATGAGATTCCCGGTCGAGTGCAGGAGTGGAAGAAGTCTCCTGCCCGGTGCGGTGCTGATGTGGCTCTGTCTTTGGTCCGCGTCCATTGCAAAGAAGCGCGAGAAGATAAGATGGCAACGATCAAGGTCGCCAACACCAAGAGGCATGATTTCCAATCCTTTATGGAGACTTTCATTGCTGCCGCCACTCGGATTGCCGATGGAATTGACCTGGACGAATTCGTCGAGCCTGCCAGCCCTCCTCCTGCGGAGTGAACAAACTTTTTTGCTCCACCTTAAATTTGCCTCGGGATGCCGAGTGATTTTTGTAACCGTTAACCTCTTTTGGGCTGAATGCCCGAGTACTTTGATCTGCGGTCTTGAACTTTTAGGATTCATCTGAACTTGATTTATCTCAGGATATGCTTGCGATTGCTTTTGGAATTTGTTCTTCACTTGGAATGATCTTTGTGTTTGAGGTGCACCCCTGAAGTGGAGAGTTCAATCGACCTGTGCCTCATCGTCCTTGCGTACAAGGATGGAGCACACGTTGTATTTGTGGCGCAGCTCCGAAGGAGAAGGTTGCAGTCGACCTGCACCTCGTCGTCCTTGCGGATAAGGATGGAGCGCACATTGTATTTGTGGCGTAGCTCAAGGAGAAGGTTGCGATCGACTGCACCTCGTCAGATCCTTGCGGATAAGGATGGAGCACACATTGTATTTGTGGGCGCAGCTCAAGGAGAAGGTTGCAGTCGACCCGCACCTCGTCGTCCTTGCGGATAGGGATGTGTTTCAAACTTAGGCGAGTACAAGACTGCAGCTAAGCCTCCGAGTGGAAGGGTTGCTCACCACCCGGTAGGATTTTTTTTAAACTTAGGCGAGTATTGGACTGCAGCTAAGCCCCCGAGTGGGAGGGTTGCTCACCACTCGGTAGGATTTTTTGAACTTAGGTGAGTACTTGGATCAGTAGCTAAGCCCCCGAGTGGGAGGGTTGCTCACCACTGTAGGATTTTTCAAACTTAGGCAGTAATCGACTCTAGCTAAGCCCCCGAGTGGGAGGGGTTTCTCACCACTTTGTGAGGATTTTTAAACTTAGGCGAGTACGATCAGAAGCTAAGCCCCCGAGTAGGAGTGTTGCTCACCACTCTCTAGGATTTTTAAATCTTAGGCGAGTACTGGACTGCAGCTAAGCCCCCGAGTGGGAGGGTTGCTCACCACCCGGTAGGATTTTTCAAACTTAGGCGAGTACTGGACTGCAGCTAAGCCACCGAGTGGGAGGGTTGCTCACCACTCGGTAGGATTTTTTAAACTTAGGCGAGTACTAGATCGGCTAAGCCCCCAGTGAGAGGCTTGCTCACCACTCGGTAGGATTTTTCGAACTTAGGCGAGTACTGGACTGCGGCTAAGGCTCCGAGTGGGAGGGTTGCTCACCACTCGGTGGGATTTTTTAACTTAGGCGAGTACTAGATCGGCTTAAGCCCCCGAAAGTGAGAGGCTTGCTCACCACTCGGTAGGATTTTTCAAACTTAGGCTAGCATCGATCAGAAGTTAAGCCCCAGTGAGAGGCTTGCTCACCACTCGGTAGGATTTTTAAAACTTAGGCGTAAACGGATTCATGGCTAAGCCCCCGAAAGTGAGAGGCTTGCTCACCACTCGGTAGGATTTTTCAAACTTAGGCAAAACGGATTCGCGGCTAAGCCCCCGAGTGAGAGGCTTGCTCACCACTCGTTAGGATTTTTTAAACTTAGGCGAAACGAATTTGCAGCAAAGTCACCCATTGGGGGATTTTAGACAAAAACAAAAAAGCAACAACAATCATTTAAGAAGACTATAAAGCTCTCGTCTTTGATAAACAAACTACAAAGGTATTTCTGATTACATCTCATCCGAATGAGTACTTAAGTATAAAAGGGGCGGAGAAGTTCCGCATTCCAAGCCCATGGCTCGTCTTTCTTATGCTCGACATTGTAAAGGTGATATGCTCCGTTGTGGAGAACTCTGGTGATGATGAAGGGACCTTCCCAAGCAGAGGCGAGCTTGTGTGGTTTCTGCTGATCCACTCGAAGAACCAAGTCTCCCTCTTAAAAGGCTCGACCCCTCACATTTCTAGCGTGGAATCGATACAAGTCTTGCTGATAAATGGTCGACCGGATCAAAGCCATCTCTCTTTCCTCCTCTAGGAGATCGACTGCGTCCTGCCGAGCCTGTTCTGCTTCATCTTCAGAGAAGAGCTCGACTCGGGGTGCATTGTGGAGCAGGTCACTTGGTAGAACAACTTCAGCTCCATAGACCAAAAAGAATGGAGTTCGGCCAGTCGACCGATTGGGAGTTGTCCTCAATCCCCAAAGAACTGATGGAAGTTCATCGACCCAGGCGCCCGCTGCGTGCTTGAGATCACGCATCAGTCGGGGTTTCAGTCCTTTGAGAATTAAGCCATTTGCTCTTTCTGCTTGTCCATTCGACTGGGGATGAGCGACTGAAGCATAGTCGACTCGTGTGCCTTGAGAGGCGCAAAAGGCCTTGAACTCATCCGAATCGAAGTTCGATCCGTTGTCAGTGATGATGCTGTGCGGAACTCCGTATCTGAATGTCAACTCTCTGATGAAACTGACGGCAGTGCTGGCTTCAAGATTCTTGATAGGCTTAGCTTCAATCCATTTGGTAAACTTGTCTACTGCTACAAGCACATGAGTGAAGCCGCTCCTACTAGTTCTCATCGGTCCAACCATATACAATCCCCAAACGGCAAAGGGCCAGATGAGTGGAATGGTCTTCAGGGATGACGCAGGCTTGTGAGACATATTGGAGTAAAACTGGCAGCCCTCACATTTGTCGACTATATGTTTCGCCATTCGTTTGCTCGTGGCCAGTAAAACCCAGCTCGGTATGCTTTAGTCACAATGGTCTGAGAGGACGCATGGTGACCACAGGTCCCCGAGTGGATGTCATTGAGGATCACTCGACCTTCTTTTCCGTGTTACGATTTCCGGCCGACTCGGTTATGCTTTCCCTGAACAGTTGTCCTCTTATTACAGTAAAGGCTTTGGATCGACGGACGATCTGTCGAGCCTCTTCTTCATCCTCTGGGAGTTCCTTCCTAAGGATATATGCAATTTACGGCACTATCCAGTCGTGAGTGATGACCAAAACCTCCATGATCTGGTCGACCACGGCGGGGACTTCAACTTCAGTCGGATCTGTGGCACTCTTAATCTGCAAGGGCTCTTTAGTGAAAGGATCTTCTTGAACTGACGGTGTGTGAATGTGTTCCAAAAACACATTACTGGG
Source organism: Aegilops bicornis (assembly GCA_021605145.1). Taxonomy (NCBI): domain Eukaryota; kingdom Viridiplantae; phylum Streptophyta; class Magnoliopsida; order Poales; family Poaceae; genus Aegilops; species Aegilops bicornis. The sequence continues at coordinate 340,105,175 of CM038673.1, read as the reverse complement.
AATGACTTCTCTCTTGGAACCTATCTTTGCCAAATCATCGGCAGCTTGATTTTTCAGTCGGGGTATATGATGGAGCTCTAACCCCTCAAACTTCTTTTCCAATTTCCTTAATGCATTGCAAGAATTCATGGTTGGGCTTCGACGTCACTCCTTCATCACTTGATTGACTACCAAATCTGAGTCGCCATAGACCATAAAGCGATGACACCGAAAGTGAAACGGCCATATCGTAACTCCATATAAGAGTGCTTCATATTCCGCTTCGTTATTGGAGGAATCAAAGTGAATCTGGAGAACATATCTGAGCTTGTCTCCTCGGGGGGATACCAGTACCACCCCAGCACCGGAACCATTCAACATCTTGGAACCATCAAAGAACATGGTCCAGTGTTCCGAGTGAATTTGAGTCGGCAATTGCTGTTCAATCCACTCGGCGAGGAAATCTGCTATTGCTTGGGACTTGATAGCTTTCATTGCCTCAAACTTGATATCCAAGGGAAGGAGTTCAATCGCCCACTTTGCCACTCGACCAGTTGCATCTATGTTGCGAGTAATCTGACAAGGGAGCGTCACTGACGACTGTAATGGAGTGGTCAGAGAAGTAATGTGCAACCTTCTTCGTGGTCATATAAATCCCATAAACAAGCTTCTGATAATGAGGATATCTTTGCTTTGATGGAGTCAAAACTTCAGAAACATAATATACTGGGCGCTGAACTTTATAGGCTTTTCCTTCTTCTTCCCGCTCGACCGTAAGTATTGTACTGACGACTTGTCCAGTGGCTGCAATGTAAAGCAGTAAAGGCTCTTTGCTGATTGGGGGCGTAAGCACCTACCGGGTGGAAAGGTGGCTTTAGCTCGCAAATGCCGTGATCGACTTCAGGGTCCACTCGAACTTATCTCGACTTCTTCATCACGGTAAAGAGGCAATGCCTTTTCACCGAGACGAGAAATGAATCGACTTAGGGCGGCAAACAACCAAGAAGCTTCGGACATCATGCACATGCACAGGGCGTTTCATCCGGAGTATGGCACCAACTTTCTCTGGATTCGCGTCGATCCCCCGTTCGGAAACGAGAAAACCGAGTAATTTTCCGCCTGGAACTCCGAATGTGCACTTTGATGGATTAAGCTTGATATCATACCTTCTGAGGTTGGCAAAGGTTTCAGCAAGGTCACCCAAAGAGGGTCGGAACCTTTACGTGACTTGACCACAATGTCATCCATGTACGCTTCCACATTCCGACCGATTTGAGTGAGTAAACACTTCGAATCATCCGCATGAACGTGGCTCCGGCGTTTTTCAAGCCGTAATGGCATGGTGACATAATGTAAGCACCCAAATGGGGTGATGAAAGCTGTTTTTATCTCGTCGGGTCCATATGACGCCCAAAAAGGACAAACGCTCACACCCCGCAGTTGAGTCGACTATTTGGTTGATGCGGGGGAGAGGAAAGTGGTCTTTCGGGCAAGCCCGATTGATATGTTGAAGTCAATGCACATGCGAAGTGAATCGTGCTTCTTAGGAACCATGACAACATTAGCTAGCCACTCGGAGTGGTAAATCTCTCGGATAAACTCAGCTGCTAGAAGCCGAGCCACTTCTTCACCGATTGCCTTTCTCTTCCGCGCACGGCGGACCGTCGAAGATGTTCTTTGATCGTTCCACTTTTGGGTCGACTCACCAGACGATGCTCAGCCAGCCCCCTGGGAACACCCGGCATGTCAGAAGGTTTCCATGCAAAGATGTCCCAGTTCTCACGGAGGAACCGGATGAGCGCTTCTTCCTATTTGGAGTCGAGTGTTGTTGAAATGTGAGTCGGAGCAGTATTGGGATCCGTCGGGTGAATATGAATCGGCTTTGTTTCACCAGACGACTGAAACGCTGAATCCGTTGCAGGCTTCTTAGCTCGCAACAAATCACTCGGATCTGCATTCTTTTGATACTCCTGCAATTCCACTACTGCCATCTTTGCATCGGCGATCTTTGAGCCCTTCTAGAAGCACTCTTCCGCCTTCTTTCGATTGCCAGTGATAGTGATCACACCTTTAGGACCAAGCATCTTCAGTTTGAGGTACACGTAACATGGTCGAGCCATAAAACATGCATAAGCTCGGCTGCCTGCATAGCATGATAAGCACTCTGGAAATCCACAACTTCAAATGTCAACTTTTCTTTGCGGTAATTCTTGGAATCACCGAAAACTACATCAAGGGCAATCTGGCCGAGTGACTCAGCCTTCTTGCCAAGAATGACTCCATGGAAACTCATATTGCTTTCACTGAGTCTAGACATCGGAATGCCCATTCCTTTCAATGTCTCCGCATATAGAATATTCAGGCCACTGCCACCATCCATCAGAACTTTAGTTAACCGAGTGCCTTCAACGACTGGGTCGACCACCAACGCTTGCCTCCCAGGGGTGGCTATGTGTGTCGGGTGATCGGACTGGTTGAATGTAATAGCAATCTGAGACCATTTCAAATAACTGGGTGTCGCCGGGGCGACCATGTTTACTTCTCTGTTGATGACTTTCAGTCGACTTTTGCTCTCAACATTAGCAAAAATCATCAGAGTGGAATTGACGTGGGGGTAACCATCATCACTTTCCTCTTTGTCTTCAACTTTGTCCGACTCTTTTTACTTTTCTTTGGGCTGTTTCTCTCGGAACTGTTGTATTAGGAGCCGACACTGTCGAGTGGTATGTTTTGGGTAAATGAGATTACCCTCTTCATCTTTCTTTGTGTGAATGTGGCATGGCAAATACAACACATCATTTCCATCTTGATCTTTTACTTTCTTAGGGTTCCATGGCCCCTTGGGATTCCCTTGAACTTTCCTTGAGTCACGGCTAAGGCTTCTCCAGAGCAAATGGCTCGGCTTTTGCGCAATAAGCTTCCGACCATGGCGTTCCCTCCTCCGGTTTCGTTGGCATCGCTTTGTGCTTGCCACTCCGGAGCCGACCCTCCTCTTCATCATTGGCATACTTGGTGGCAATCTCCATCATCCGACTCAGAGACATATCTCCGGTCCGACGGAACCTCAAATTCAACTCTCGATATTTGACACCTTCCTTGAAGGCACAAACTGCTTGGTGATCAGACACATTCTCCACCGTGTGGTGCAACGTGATCCATCTCTAGATATAGTCCCTCAAAGTTTCATTTGGCTTCTGCACACAAGATTGCAGCTCTGTCAGCCCTGGTGGCCGTTTGCATGTTCCTTCAATGTTACGACAAACACTCGGGCAAGTTCTTCCCAATCAGAATATCGCCGGTGCTACTGATTTAACCATGCTCGCCGAGCCCTCCAACATCGAGAGGAAGATGCTTCATGGCCACCTCATCATTACCTCCACCAATCTGCATACCACTCGGTAGTCTTCAAGCCAAGTGTCGCTTGGACTCACCAGTTGAACTTATCGACTCCAGTCGCCAACCTGAAGTTGGGAGGAATAACCGCAGCCCTGATGGCTCTGCTGAAGCACTCTGGACCCGAGACATGCACTTTGCTGCTGGTTGGTAAATCTCTATCATGGCCGTCTTTGTGAGCTCTGTTTCTGTCGACCAAACCCTGAACGAGAACAGATCTCACATCAAAGCCCGGTTCTCTGGGTCGACTGGAATCCTTCGCCCACCACTATGAGGGCGTCTGTCATCATACTGCCGAGGCACGTATGACCCACTCCTTGGGGGAGGCGTGGGCACTTGACGACGATCATCGTGGTCGAGTCAGTGATCATACCGCTCGTGGTTTCTGTACTGATCCCGCCGATCTCCACGTCCCTCATGCCTTGGAGGCGATCTTGGGTTGTGAGCTGACTGAACTGTGTCTGCCATCACAGATCTGCTATGAATCCTATTCCGCGATTGAGATATCACGAAGCTGCTCTCCGCTGCCGTCAAGGAGAGCCCGGATCTGATCAAACCTCCGCCAGCCTCGACCGGGAAGGCTGAATGAATGCGCTTATTCGCTGCGGTGTGAGATTCTGAATCGGAGTTCGGTATACCTGAGTTGGAGGCGGAAAAAGCTATCGCCGACCGATTCAGAATCCGTTGTCGAAGCGCCACGTCGAAAAGCGTCTTTGGAGATTCTCCACCGAGTGCGCCGCTAAGTTTGCCAAAGGCTTCCTCTAAGGCCTGGGCCTCAGGGGTTTCTCCAACGATAGGAGTGTGTAGTGCATCCATATTGCGGCGGCGGAGCTCTTCTCTCTGCTGCGACGAAAGAGGCTCGGGACGGTATTCATCATGAACACACGACGGATCGCCCCCACCATCGCCGCCGTCACCGTGGGGGAAGCCGGGAGGACTGCACGGTCCATTGACCATCAAGACTTCCGCTGCGGGGTCACTAATGTCGCACTCGGATGCAGTTTCTACGGAGCCAGTCGAACAGGCCGTAGAGAGTTTCGTCGGGCTCGATTGCCGCGACTTGGGGGGCGGTCGACTGGCGGGCCACCACGTGCCTCACCCATCGCTGAAGCCTCGATCGACCGGAATGGTTGCACCGGTGAGCAATAGGGAGGGTGGACGTCACAGGAGCCGACCGATACTGAGTCGACGGCTGCCGCAGGAGGACGCCGCGGACGCACGCGCGAAAGTGCGTTGCCCCGCGGACGGGGAGCGCCTTGACGTCGAGTGGAGCTTCTTGAAGCCAAGCGAAGTAGTTGGCGACGAACACAAGCGCGTTGAGACGGATCTCGCGGCCCTCGGGCAAACCTTCGCCTAAAACCATGTTGATGGGGATCGAAAAAATTGCAACTTCTCCAACAAGTCGCTAAGACACCTGCCCCACGGTGGGCGCCAACTGTCGTGGTTCTAAGTCTGACAGTAGAATGGGGGGTAGTGTTGTAGAGGCAAGATCCTAGCTATGGAGGAGTTGTACACGCGAGTTTTACGAGTCCAGGCCCTTCTCGGAGGAAGTAACAACCCTACGTCTCGGAGCCCGGAGGCGGCCGATCGGATTATATGCGTGTGAGTTACAGTGGGTGCGAACCCTTGTCACTAAGGAGGGGAGGCTTATATAGAGTTCGCTGCACCCTCCGCCCTCGCCACGCAGGTTTAAAGTACATTAAGACAGCATTACTGTAATGCTAGAAATAAAGTGACATAATGATCATTAAAGCTACATAATGACCGACTGCTGTAATGCGGAGTGGCTTTAGATCTCCCGCGATCGAGTGATAGTCTTCATGGTCGAGTTACTTCAAGCTCACGAGTGGAACACTTCATGGTCGATTGAAAGATGATTCTTCTTCAAATGCTCCTGGTGATAAAGTGATGTCCTTGGGGAGGGTATCTAGGTCAGGCCTATGACCCTACCCTAGGTACATGTCCTCGTCAATACCTTCAAGCACTCACCTCCCAGGCAACGGCGCCAGAAAAGAGCTTAGTTGATGGGGTGTGAGTGCCGCTTACCTAGCCTCCTCCCCAACGGTGCTTAAAAGAGCTTGATGTTCACTACGCAACCTTCTCCTTGTAGACGTTGTTGGGCCTCCAAGTGCAGAGGTTTGTAGGATAGTAGCAAATTTCCTCAAGTGGATGACCTAAGGTTTATCAATCCGTGGGAAGCGAGGATGAAGATGGTCTCTCTCAAGCAACCCCGCAACCAAGTAACAAAGAGTCTCTTGTGTCCCCAACACACCCAATACAATGGTAAATTGTATAGGTGCACTAGTTCGGCCGTAAGAGATGGTGATACAAGTGCAATATGGATGGTAGATATAGGTTTTTGTAATCTGAAAATATAAAACAGCAAGGTAACAAGTGGTAAAAGTGAGCATAAGCAGTATTGCAATGCTAGGAAACAAGGCCTAGGGTTCATACTTTCACTAATGCAAGTTCTCTCAACAATAATAACATAATTGGATCATATAACTATCCCTCAACATGCAACAAAGAGTCACTCGAAAGTCACTAATAGTGAGAAGAAACGAAGAGATTATGGTAGGGTACGAAACCACCTCAAAGTTATTCTTTCCAATCAATCCGTTGGGCTATTCCTATAAGTGTCACAAACAGCCCTAGAGTTCATACTAGAATCACACCTTAAGACACAAATCAACCAAAACCCTAATGTCACCTAGATACTCCAATGTCACCTCAAGCATCCGTGGGTATGCTTATACGATATGCATCACACAATCTCGTATTCATCTATTCAACCAACACATAGAACCTCAAAGAGTGCCCCAAAGTTTCTACCGAGAATCAAGACAAAAACGCAGTGCCAACCCCTATGCATAGGTTCATGGGCGGAACCCAAAGTTGATCACCAAAACATACATCAAGTGAATCACGTGATATCCCATTGTCACCACAGATACGCATCGCAAGACATACATCAAGTGTTCTCAAATCATTAAAGACTCAATCCGATAAGATTACTTCAAAGGAAAAGTCAATCCATTACAAGAGAGTAGAGGGGAGAAAAACATAAGATCCAACTATAATAGCAAAGCTCGCTATACATCAAGATCGTAGCAAATCAAGAACACGAGAGAGAGAGATCAAACACATAGCTATCGGGTACATACCCTCAGCCCCGAGGGTGAACTACTCCCTCCTCTCGTCATGGAGAGCGCCGGATGATGAATATAGCCACCGGTGAGGGTTCCCCCTCCAGAGGGTGTCTTAACAGGTCCCGAGAGGTTTTTGATGGCTACAGAGGCTTGCGGCGTGCGTAACTCTAGATCTATTCTGCTTCTACTAAGTTTTAGGGCACGTGGGTATATATGGTCGAAAAGAAGCACGTCGGTGGACCTCCTGCTGTCCATGAGGCAGGGCGCGCGCCTCACCCTCGTGGCAGCCCGGATTCTCAAGCGTGCACTCCAAGTTTTTCCGTAGCTTTCCTTCCAAAATAACTTCTCCAGTTGATTTCATTCCGCTTTCAATCCGTTTGATATTCCTTTTCTTGAAACATCGAAATAGGCAAAAAACAGCAATTTTGGGCTGGGCCTCCGGTTAATAGGTTAGTCCCAAAAATAATATAAAAGTGGATAATAAAGCCCAATATTGTCCAAAACAATAGATAATATAGCATGGAGCACTCAAAAATTATAGATACGTTGGAGACGTATCAGCCTCCTGCCTGGGCTTGCAGCACCGGCCACGTGGAGGCCCATCTGTCCCGGTTCGTGTAAGAACCGGGACTAAAGGCCTAGGCATTAGTAACGACCCTTTAGTCCCGGTTCCCCAACCGGGACAGATGGGCCTTATGAACCGGGACAAATGGCCCTTTTTCTACTCGTGCATATAACATCAACGCATAAAACCAGGCTCGGATGCCACTGTTGGGGAACGTAGTAATTTCAAAAAAATTCCTACGCACACGCAAGATAAGGTGATGCAAAGCAACGAGAGGGGAGAGTGTGTCCACGTACCCTCGTAGACCGAAAGCGGAAGCGTTAGCATAACGCGGTTGATGTAGTCATACGTCTTCACGATCCGACCGATCAAGTACCGAACGCACGGCACCTCCGAGTTCAGCACACGTTCAACTAGATGACGTCCCTCAAACTCTGATCCAGCCGAGCTTTGAGGGCGAGTTCCGCGGCGGCGTGGTGATGATGATGATGTTCTACCGACGCAGGGCTTCGCCTAAGCACCGCTACGATATTATCGAGGTGGACTATGGTGGAGAGGGGCACCGCACACGGCTAAAAAGATCCAAGAGATCAATTGTTTTGTCTATAGGTGACCCTCTCCTCCGTATATAAAGGGGGGAGGAGAGGGCCAAGGAGGAGGCGCGCCCAGGGGGAGTCCTACTCCCCACCGAGTAGGACTCCTCCTTTTCCTATTTGGAGAGGGAGAGGGAAGGAAGAGGAAGGAGGAGGAAGGAAAAGGGGGGGTGGGGCGGCCCTCCCAATTCGGATTAGGCTTGGGGGGTGCCCCTCCTTGCTCCTTTCCCTCCTTTCCACTACAGCCCATTAAGGCCCAGATACCTCCCGAGGGGTTCCGATAACCTCCCGGAGCTCCGGTATTATCCCGATCTCACTCGGAACCATTCCGGTATCCAAATATAGTCGTCCAATATATCAATCTTTACGTCTCGACCATTTCGAGACTCCCCATCATGTCCGTGATCACATCCGGGACTCCGAACAACCTTCGGTACATCAAAACATATAAACTCATAATATAACCATCATCGAACTTTAAGCATGCGGACCCTACGGGTTCAAGAACTATGTAGACATGACCGAGACACGTCTCCGGTCAATAACCAATAGCGGAACCTGGATGCTCATATTGGCTCCCACATATTCTATGAAGATCTTTATCGGTCAAACCGCATAACAACATACGTTGTTCCCTTTGTCATCGGTATGTTACTTGCCCGAGATTCGATCGTTGGTATCTCAAAGATCTAGTTCAATCTCATTACCGGCAAGTCTCTTTTACTCGTTCTTTAATACATCATCCATAACTAACTCATTAGTTGCAATGCTTGCAAGGCTTAAGTGATGTGCATTACCGAAAGGGCCGGAGATACCTCTCCGACAATCGGAGTGACAAATCCTAATCTCGAATACGCCAACCCAACAAGTACCTTCGGAGACACCTGAGAGCACCTTTATAATCACCCAAATTCGTTGTGACGTTTGGTAGCACACAAAGTGTTCCTCCGGTAAACGGGAGTTGCATAATCTCATAGTCATAGGAACATGTATAAGTGATGAAGAAAGCAATAGCAACATACTAAACGATCAAGTGCTAAGCTAATGGAATGGGTCAAGTCAATTACATCATTCTCCTAATGATGTGATCCCGTTAATCAAATGACAACTCATGTCTATGGTTAGGAAACTTAACCATCTTTGATTAACAAGCTAGACAAGTAGAGGCATACCAGTGACACTATGTTTGTCTATGTATTCAGACATGTATTATGTTTCCGGTTACAATTCTAGCATGAATAATAAACATTTATCATGAAATAAGGAAATAAATAATAACTTTATTATTGCCTCTAGGGCATATTTCCTTCAGTTTGTGGCGATGCCTAAAATTGCAATGTGATTTATGGACCAAGTTCCATATTTAATAAAAGTCATTTGCTATTTAAATTAAAGGAAAAACAGAAGAAAAAAACACTGGTGGACTGGGCCTTAGCAGAGCAGGCCCAGCCCACCACCACCTTGTCTTCTACCCCTGCTACAATGGGGGGGGGCAGCCGTGGCAGACATCCATGGAGCCTCGGCCACGTGCGGCCATCCCCCTGGCTCCCCTGCTCGATAAGGGCATGCCCCTGCCCCCTCTCACTCTCCCCCGCAACCCTAGCTCGCCCCCTTCTCTCCCTCACCTTTTTTCCTCGCTCTGGATCCGCCTCCGCGAACTCCTTCGAGCGGACTCGTCACCGCCGTTCATGGTCCGCATGGCCACCGACGACAAACTGTCGCACGGGCTAGTCAACGAGGACCCCGCAGTCTTCTACTTCGACTACGGTGACTAGGTCGATCCGGCGCACCCGAACGACGAGCCCGCGACTGTCTTCCTCGCCATGGCCGCGGCCTTGATTCGCTGCCGTCCGAGGCCCCCGGCCCCACTCAACCTCGTCGTCGACTCCCCAATGAGCTCTCCTCCTCGCCCCCTCAATTCGCTGCAGTTGGGTCGCCCCACGCGATGGCCGCCATGGTAGGGAGCCCGAGCTCCGCTCGCCGCGCCCACTGTCCATGCCCGCGGGCCCCCGGTCGCATCATGCCTTACCCCGCGCCTGCGCTCCCCACGCTCCCGCGCGCCACTAGCCGCCCGTGCCCGTGGTTGCATCACCCCGCACGCGCGCCACACCACCGCCGCTCACCCGCGTTGCTGCTGCTCGCCCACGCGTGTCCGCGCCTACCGCCGTTGCTGCTGTGCTCCTACACCGCTGCTGCCTGATACGTCTCCAACGTGTCTATAATTTTTGATTGTTCCATGCTATTTTATTATCAATCTTGGATGTTTTATAATCATTTCATAGTCATTTTATATAATTTTTTGGTACTAACCTATTGACATAGTGCCAAGTGCCAGTTGCTGTTTTTTCCATGTTTTTTACATCGTAGGAAATCAATATCAGATAGAGTCCAAATGCCACGAAACTTCACGATGATTTTTTATGGGCCAGAAGGAAGAAGTTGGGCCTTGGTTGCACCTTGGGGGAGTCCCGAGGAGGATAACCCGACTTCTGGCCAGCATACCTGGTGGGTTGTGCCCACCTCTGCCCAGGACCGCCTCTTTGCTCTATAAGTACCCCAATATTCCAGAAACCCTAGGCACGTCGACAAAATATTCATCCAGCCACCGCAGAGTCCACAACTGATAACCCACAAGTATAGGGGATCGCAACAGTTTTCGAGGGTAGAGTATTCAACCCAAAATTATAGATTCGACACAAGGGGAGCCAAAGAATATTTCAAGGTATTAGCAGCTGAGTTGTCAATTCAACCACACCTCGAGATTAATTATCTGCAGCAAGTGATCAGTAGCAAAGTAGTTTGATAGTAGTGACAACATTAACAGTAACAGTAACAGTGATAGCAGTAATTTTGTAGCAAGTGCAACAGTAACAGCATCAGTAGTAACGTGGCAAGAACAATATAGGTAAATTCATAGGCATTGGATCGGTGACTTGTTGGATGATATTCATCATGTGACAGTTATAACCTAGGGAGATACGACACTACCTCCAGTTCATCGATATAATGTAGGCATGTATTCCGTAAATAGTCATACGTGCTTTATTAAAAGAACTTGCATGGCATCTTTCGTCCTACCCTCACATGGCAGCGAGGTCCATATTGGAAACTAAGGGTTATTAATGCCTCCTTTTAATAGAGAACCGGAACAAAGCATTAACACATAGTGAATACATGAACCCCTCAAACTACGGTCATCGCCGGGAGTGGGCTCGGTTGTTGTCACTCTGGGGTTACCGGATCATAACACATAGTAGGTGACTATAACTTGCAAGATCGGATCTAAAACATGGATATAATGATGAATTCATAAACGGTTCAGATCTGAGTTCATGGCACCCGGCCCAAAGTGACAAGCATTAAGCATAGCAAAGTCATAGCAACAACAATCTAAGAACATAGTGGATACTAGGGATCAAGCCCTAACAAAACTAACTCAATTACATGATGAATCTCATCCAAGTCCTCACCGACCAGCGAGCTTACGAAGGAATTACTCACTCCCGGTGGGGAGCATCATGGAATTTGCGATGGAGATGGGTTGGTGATGACGAAGAACGAAGATCCCCCTCTCTGGAGCCCCAAACAGACTCTAGATCTGCCCTCCTGATGAAGAACATGGGTTGGTGGCGGCTCCGTCTCGTGGAACGCGATAATTCTTTCTCCTTGATTTTTTTCTGGAATAATCTGATTTTATAGTATCAGGGGGGTCGTCAGCGGGGCCACCTGGGCGCGCCAGGAGAGGGGTGCGTGCCCTAGTGCGTTGTGCCCACCCAGGTGCCCCTCTCTGGCAGGTCTTGTCTCCAGAAATTCTTATTATTGATATAAAAATCCTCGCAAAGTTTTGTTCCATTCCGAGAACTTTTATTTCTGCACAAAAACAACACCATGGTAGTTCTGCTGAAAACAACGTTAGGCTGGGGTTAGTTTCATTCAAATCATGCAAATTAGAGTCCAAAACAAGAGGAAAGCATGAGAAAAAGTAGATACGTTGGAGACGTATCAAGAACCACTAGATCAAATCTAGATACCATCACGGAGGGGTTCACCAGTTCCATTGGTGCCTCTCCGATGATGCGTGAGTAGTTCTTTGTAGACCTTCGGGTCCGTAGTTAGTAGCTAGATGGCTTTCTCTCTCGCTGAATTCTCAATACAATGGTCTCTTGGAGATCCATATTATGTAACTCTTTTTGCGGTGTGTTTGTTGGGATCGATGAACTTTCGAGTTTATGATCGGTTATATCTTTTTATATCCATGAAAGTTATTTGAGTTTCTTTGATCTCTTATATGCATGATCTCTTACAGGCTCGTATTTCTTCTCCGATATTTGATTTTTGTTTGGCCAACTTGATCTATTTATCTTGCAATGGTAAGAGGTGCCCGGTAGTGGGTTCGATCTAACGGTGCTTGATCCCAGTGACAGAAAGGGAACCGAGACGTATGTATCGTTGCTACTAAGTATAAAAAGATGGGATCTATATCTAACGCAATAGATAAACGGATCTTGTCTACATCATGTCATCGTTCTTATTGCATTACTCCATTTTCCATGAACTTAATACACTAGATGCATGCTGGATAGCGGTAGATGTGTGGAGTAATAGTAGTAGATGCGTGTGGAGTCGGTCTACTAATCTTGGACGTGATGCCTATGTAATGATCATTGCCTGGATATCGTCATAATTATTTGAAGTTCTATCAATTTCCCAACAGTAATTTGTTTACCCACCGTTTGCTATTTTTCTCGAGAGAAGCCACTCGTGAAATCTACGGCCCCCTGGTATTTTTTCTCATATATTTGCTTGCGATCTACTTTTCCTTTGCATTTTTATTCAGATCTATTAAACCAAAAATACAAAAATAATTTTCTGCACTTTATTTTATTTGCGATCTATTATTTCAATCTATTACAACCTTCTCCCGTCCACACACCATTTCCGGCGTCGTATCCCGAAAGGGATTGACAACCCCTTTAACACGTCGGGTTGCGAGGTGTTGTTATTTGTGTCTTGAGGACTGTTTATGTTGTGTTGCTTGGTTGTCCCTCTTGGTTCGATAACCTTGGTTTCATATCTGAGGGAAATACCTACCGCCCATTTGTCGCATCATCCCTTCCTCTTTGGGGAAATACCAACGTAGCTTCAAGCGACATCAAAAGGAATTTCTCGCGCCTGCTGTCAGAGGATCTTCAACATAACCAGGTTCCTAATCACAAATCTCATCTCCTCGCAATTTATATTATTTGCCATTTGCCTCTCGTTTTCCTCTTCCCCACTTCACAAAAAATTTCCCGTTTTATTCGCCTCTTTTTCCGGTCACCATTTTCTTGCCAGATCTATTTTTGAGTGCAATCTTGTTGTTGTGGTCATCATGACTCAAGAGAACACCAAGTTATGTGATTTCTCAAATACCAACAACAATGATTTTATTGGCACTCCGCTTGCTCCTCCCGCCACTAGTGCGGAGACTTGTGATATTAATACTGCTTTGCTGAATCTTGTTATGAAAGACCAATTTTCCGGTACTCCTAATGAGGATGTCGCGTCCCATCTTAATACCTTCGTGGAATTATACAATATGCAAAAGAAAAAATATGCGGACAATGATGTGGTCAAGATGAAATTATTTCCGTTTTCTTTGCGTGATTCTGCAAAAATTTGGTTCTCTTCTTTGCCTCGCAATAGTATCGATTCATGGAATAAGTGCAAAGATGCTTTTATTACTAAGTATTTTTGGCCCGCAAAAATTATTTCCCTTAGAACCCAGATCATGAATTTCAAGCAACTTGAACATGAGCATGTTGCACAATCTTGGGAAAGGATGAAAATGATGCTAAGGAATTGCCCAACTCATGGGTTAAATCTTTGGATGATCATACACATTTTTATGTCGATTGAATTTTGTTTCTCATAATCTTTTAGATTCCTTGAATTGGTACTTTTATGGAAATTACTTTGGGTGAAGCCACCAAATTTCTTGATAATATCATGGCAAATTATTCACATTGGCATACCGAAAAGAGCTCCTACTAGTAAAAAGTTAATTCGTTGAAGAAATTTCTTCTTTGAGTGATAAAATTGATGCTCTTATGAAATTGGTTGCTAGTAAAAGTGCTCTGTTGATTTTAATGATATGCCTTTGTCTACTTTGATTGAGCAAAATAGTGATACCATTGATGTGAATTTTATTTCTCGCAATAATTTCAACAACAATGCTTATAGAGGAAATTTTAATCCTAGGCCTTTTCCTAGTAATTCCTCTAATAATTATGGTAATTCCTATGGAAATCAGTCCTATAATAATAATAGGAACACCTCTGATTTTGAGAACAATATTAAAGAATTTATCAACACCCAAAAAGTTTTCAACAATTCCAGAGAGGAAAAGTTGAATAAGATTGATGATTTGTCTAGAAGTGTTGATAGAATTGCTCATGATGTGGAAAATCTCAAGATGAAAATTTTTGTGCCTAAAGTTGATGAATCAATTAAAGATCTTTATGTTTCTATGGATGAAAGTAAGAAAAGAACTACTATGCTTAGAGCTAAAAGAGAATTTTTAGAGAAAGCTTTTTCTAGTGATTATTCTTGCAAAAATGATGAAGATCTTAAAATGATTGGTGTTTATTCTATTGATTCCTTGTTTAGTAAAGATAAGATTGATTAAAAAGGGACTGGAAAAGAGTCAACTTTAGGTAGAAGGCATCCCAATATTTCGGAGGGTGAAAATCTTGTTGAGAAAATTGATAAAAGTGGGTTTGGAGAGATCAAAACTTTAGTTAGTGGTCCACCCACTATTTTGGATTACAAAGACTTTAATTATGATAGTTGCTCTTTGATTGATTGTATTTCTTTGTTGCAATCCATGCTAAATTCACCCCATGCTTATGAACAAAAGAAAGCTTTTACTAAACATATTGTTGATGCTATGATGAAAGCTTTGGAAGAAAAGTTGGAATTAGAAGTTTCAATTCCTAGAAAATTGCATGATGAATGGGAACCTACTATCAAAGTCAAGATTAAAAATTATGAGTGTTTTGCTTTGTGTGACTTGGGTGCTAGTGTTTCTACAATTCCGAAATCTTTATGTGATGTGCTTGGTCTTACCAATCTTGAAGAATGTTCTTTGAATTTGCACTTGGCGGATTCTACAATTAAAAAGCCTATGGGAAGAATTAATGATGTTCTTATTCTTGCAAATAGGAACTATGTGCCCATAGATTTTATTGTTCTTGATATTGATTGCAATCTGTCTTCTCCAATGATTTTTGGTAGAACGTTTTTACGCACTATCGGTGCCGTGATTGATACGAAAGAAGGCAATATTAAATTCCAATTTCCCTTGAGTAAGGGTATGTAACACTTTCCTAAAACAAAAATCAGGCCACCTTATGAATCAATCATGAGGGCATCTTATGGATCTCGAACCAAAGATGACAAAACTTAGATCATTGCCTTGCGCCTAGCTAAGGGCATAAAACTATAGCGCTTGTTGGGAGGCAACCCAATGAATAAATTTATTTTTGCTTTTTGCTTTCTGTTCTTGTGTGTTTGCACAATTATGCTACTGGTATGATTGTGTTTTTTGTGTGTTTTAATTAGTGTTTGTGCCAAGTAAAGCCTATAGGATCTTCTTGGGTGATAGTTGTTTGATCTTGCTGAAAAAGATGTAAAACTTTATGCGCTCATTTAAACAATTCTCATTTTTTATCAGAAAGAGCTTTTTCCCTGATTATTTTTGCAGAAGATTAATATATAAATTATCCAGGTCTTCCTAGTTTTGTAGAATTTTTGGACTTACAGAAGTATTCACCAAAGTCAGATTACTACAGACTGTTCTGTTTTGACAGATTCTGTTTCTATTTGTGTTGTGTGTTTATTTTGATGGCTCTATGGTTTTATTTGATGAGTTTTTTTCCATATAAAGTTGGAATACAGTATATATAATACAAAAACAAAATATGGATTGGTTTTATACATCACTTATAGTAGTAGTTTGCTTTCTTATACTAACGGATCTCACGAAGGTTTTGTTGAGTTTTGTGTGGTTGAAGTTTTCAAGTTTTGGGTTATCTTACGATTGATGAAGGAAGGATGGAAGAGCCTAAGCTTGGGGATGTCCCGGCATCCCAATCTAATATCCAAAAATGAGCAACCAACTAAGCTTGGGGATGCCCCCGAGTGGCAACCCCGCTTTCTTCCAACAACTATCGGTATTTTACTCGAAGCTATATTTTTATTCGTCACATGATATGTGTTTTGCTTGGAGCATCTTGTATGATATGAGTCTTTGCTTGTTTTATTTTTTGTTTTAAGTCATCAATCCTTGCTGAACACACCTATTTGAGAGAGCCAAAATTATATCATGACTTGTTAGAATTGCTCTTTGTGCTTCACTTAAATCTTTTATGAGCTAGGACTTGCTCTAGTGCTTCACTTATATCTTTTTGAGCACGGTGTGCTTTGTTATTTTTGAAGGAATGCTCTCTTGATTAACTTAGATTTATTTGAGAGTTAGTAAAATTTTAAAGAACTTCTCTCTTGCTTCACTAAATTATTTTGAGAGAAAGAAAATTTGTTATGCTCATGATCTTCACTTATATTTGTTTGAGCTTATGAAAAGCAACACATGAAAATTAGTCCCAAAGTGATATATATCCAAGAAGGATAAAAGAAAAAATGTCATGAAGATCATTGGACAGAATAAACTTGATTCTTAGTAATAGTTTTGAGATATGATGATGTGATATGGGAGTCATGTTGATGAGTAATTGTGCTCTAGTAAGAATATTGGTGTTAAGGTTTGTGATTCCCTATGCATGCACGAAAGTCAATAATCATGCAATGAAAATTATATCCTACTTGTGGTGCATCATTTGGTGTTAATTATGCTTAATGCTTGCTTATGAGATTATTCGTTTCTTGGTTGGTCGCTTCTCAATCTTTTTTGATATCCTTCATTTTGCACCAAGTATGACATCTACTTGTGCATCCAAAAACCATTAAACCAGTTTTGACACATGAGTCCACTATATCTACCTATATGCAGTATTATTTTGCCGTTCTAAGCAAATTTGCATGTGCCATCTCTAATTTTCAAAATAAACTTCTCTTTTGTGTGTTTGTTTCGCTCACGGAACTGTAACAGGTGGCTAATATTTTACATGCTGGATGTGCTATTCTCACAATGAGTGTTTATTCACTTGTCATTGCACGAGAGTAAAGCAAAGGTTTTAGGGATGCCTAGTCCCGAAATGCAAAAATGAATTTACTTTATGTTGTCAAATAATAAATTCCTTGGAAGTGTTGGTATGGAAGGCACCCACGGCTAGCCATGGAAAGTGAAAGAATGGTGGAAAAAGGAACAAACTTTATTTTCTGTTTGGGAACCGCCTATGGCTTATCTAGCATGGAAAGTGTTCATAGCTCTACGTCTTTTTCATTCGTGGGATGGATACACCTCCCAAAATGTTTTTATCTCTAACTTTTTTCGCTTTGAGCTCTGGCACCTCTACAAATCCCTACCTCCCTCTGCGAAGGGCCTTTCTTTTACTTTATGCAATTTTTATTTTGAGTCTCCATCTTCTCTTACAAAAGCACCAACTAAGAGGTAACATGATCGTACTTAAGTATTGGGTGTAGCAAATATTCGAGTGTGTTTCTTGAATGGATCAATGTTTGAGCATGATGGGCTAGGGATAACTTGTTTTAGCATTGATATTTTGAAAGACATGGTTGCTTGTTGATATGCTTCAAAGATTCAAATTATTATGTCAAAACTAGACTATTGCTTTGAATCACATAAAAGTCCAAATGTCCATGATATAAATAAAAGAATATGATATGACATGATAAACAACACTCCATATCAAAAATTCTATTTTATCACTTACCTACCGAGGACGAGCAGGAGTTAAGCTTGGGGATGCTGATACGTCTCCAACGTATCTATAATTTTTGATTGTTCCATGCTGTTTTATTATCAATCTTGGATGTTTTATAATCATTTTATAGTCATTTTATATCATTTTTTGGTACTAACCTATTGACATAGTGCTAAGTGCCATTTGCTGTTTCTTCCATGTTTTTTACATCGCAGGAAATCAATATCAGACGGACTCCAAATGCCACGAAACTTCATGATGATTTTTTATGGGCCAGAAGGAAGAAGTTGGGCCCTGGTTGCACCTAGGGGGAGTCCCGAGGAGGGGACAACCCACCAGGGAGCGCCAGGAGGCCCTGGCGCGCCCTGGTGGGTTGTGCCCACCTCGGGTGCCCCCCGGACCGCCTCTATGCTCTATAAATACCCCAATATTCCAGAAACCCTAGGCACATCGATGAAATATTCATCCAAATTACCGCAGAGTCCAGAACCACCAGATCCAATCTAGACACCATCACAAGGGGTTCGCCACTTCCATTGGTGCCTCTCCGATGATGCGTGAGTAGTTCTTTGTAGACCTTCGGGTCCGTAGTTAGTAGCTAGATGGCTTTCTCTCTCTCGCTGAATTCTCAATACAATGGTCTCTTGGAGATCCATATGATGTAACTCTTTTGCGTGTGTTTGTTGGGATCTAATGAAGTTCGAGCTTATGATCAGTTATATCTTTTTATATCCATGAAAGTAATTTGAGTTTCTTTGATCTCTTATATGCATGATCTCTTATAGCCTCATATTTCTTCTCCGATATTTTGGTTTTGTTTGGCCAACTTGATCTATTTATCTTGCAATGGGAAGAGGTGCCCGATAGTGGGTTCGATCTTACGGTGCTTGATCCCAGTGACAGAAAGGGAACCGAGACGTATGTATCGTTCCTACTAAGGATAAAAAGATGGGATCTATATCTAACACAATAGATAAACGGATCTTATCTACATCATGTCATCATTCTTATTGCATTACTCCATTTTTCCATGAACTTAATACACTAGATGCATGCTGGATAGCGGTCGATGTGTGGAGTAATAGTAGTAGATGCAAAGCGTGGAGTTGGTCTACAAATCTTGGACGTGATGCCTATGTAATGATCATTTCCTGGATATCATCATAATTATTTGAAGTTCTATCAATTGCCCAACAGTAATTTGTTTACCCACCGTTTGCTATTTTTCTCGAGAGAAGCCAATAGTGAAATCTACGGCCCCGGGTCTTCTTTCTGATATATTTGCTTGCGATATACTTTTCCTTTGCATTTTTATTCAGATCTATTAAACCAAAAATACAAAAATACTTTGCTGCACTTTATTTTATTTGCGATCTATTATTTGAATCTATTACAACTTTCTCCCGTCCACGCACTGCTTTCTAGCCGTCACTGAAAAGGGATTGACAACCCTTTAACACGTCGGGTTGCGAGGTGTTGTTATTTGTGTGCAGGGGTTGTTTATGTTGTATTGCTTGGTTCTCCTACTGGTTCAATAACCTTGGTTTCATATCT
The DNA here is from genome assembly GCA_021605145.1 of Aegilops bicornis. Lineage (NCBI taxonomy): Eukaryota > Viridiplantae > Streptophyta > Magnoliopsida > Poales > Poaceae > Aegilops > Aegilops bicornis. The sequence goes on along the minus strand of CM038673.1, from coordinate 340,086,058 downwards.
GAGGGAAATACCTACCGCCGCTGTGCTGCATCATCCCTTCCTCTTTGGGGAAATATCGACGTAGCTTCAAGCGACGTCACTGCTGCGGCCGCCCCACTCGAGCACGCCTGCCTGTGCCCTGACTCCGCTTTGCGCCGACCTCTGCCCGGCCGCGCCCGTGTCGTCCGCTCGCCTGATCGCCTATGCTCGCCGCTGCCTCCTGCTTCGCCCCTTGTCTCCTTCCCTACCGCACTCCTTGTCGCACCCCCCTGATCGTGCGCTCTAGTGGCCTGCGCCGGTTTGGGCATGCGCGTCGCCGCGCCCCGCCTACAGCCACCTCTTTCTCACAGCGGCCTGCTGCTACCCCTCGCGCTGTGCACGCTCGTCGTGGCCGCCAGCGCCCTATGTGTAGTTGTGCGTGCCCAGCCGCACTGGTCGTTGCCTGGGCCACTGCTAGGCAGGCCCGCCCTTTTTAATTAGCTACTAACAACCCCTCTGGTTCACTAACAGCGGGGCCTGCCCATTAATTAAGCCGATTAACATCTCTGTTTAGATTCAATAATAAACCTTGCTGGCCCACGTGTCAGCTTTGACCGTTGCATAGTCAGCATTGACTAGGCCCACCGATCGAAGGATCGTAGGTCGGCTCATTTCGGGTATAAAAGGAATCGACACTACTTAAATTTTAATTAAATGATTAAAACAATTTCTGAATATTAATAAAACTTTGAAAATTAATAGAAATTGAACTGTAGCTCAGATGAAAATAATTTATATATGAAAGTTTCTCAGAAAATATAACGGATCCGAATATGCTATCCACATACCTGTCACATGCCTCCAACACAGCAAACATGGAACCTTCTGATAACCCACAAGTATAGGGAATCGCAACAGTTTCCGAGGGTATAGTATTCAACCAAAATTTGTTGATTCGACACAAGGGGAGCCAAAGAATATTCGCAAGTATTAGCAGTTGAGTTGTCAATTCAACCACACCTGAAAGACTTAATATATGTATCAAGGTGATCAGTAGCAAAGTAGTATGGTAGTTTGGTAGTTCATACGTCTCCATTGTATCTACTTTCCAAACTCTTTTGCCCTTGTTTCGGATTCTAATTTGCAGGATTTGAATGAAACTAACCCGGACTGACGCTGTTTCCAGCAGAATTGCCATGGTGTTATTTTCGTGCCGAAATCAAAGTTCTCGAATTGACCTAAAAATTTACGGAGAATTTTTTGTGGAATATATAAAAAATAATGGCGGAAAAAGATACCAAAGGGGGGCCACCCAGGAGCCACAAGCTCTGGGGGGGCGCCTACCCCCAAGGGTGCGCCTCCCAGGCTTGTGGGTCCCCTGGACCTCCGGCAACCCTAACTCCAACTCCATATATACCTATTCGCGGAGAAATTTTTTTGGAGAGAAGGATTCATCGCGTTTTACGATATGAAGCAGCCGCCACCTCCTGTTCTTCATCGGGAGGGCTGATCTGGAGTCCGTTTAGGGCTCCGGGGCGGAACCTGACGCTGTCATCATCATCAACCTTCCTCCATCACCAATTTTATGATGCTCACCGCCGGGAGTGAGTAATTCCTTCATAGGCTTGCTGGACGATGATGGGTTGGATGAGATTTATCATGTAATCGAGTTAGTTTTGTTAAGGCTTGATCCCTAGTATCCACTATGTTTTGAGATTGATGTTGCTATGACTTTGCTATGCTTAATGCTTGTCACTAGGGCCCGAGTGTCATGATTTCATATTTGAACCTATTATGTTTTCATGAATATATTTGTGTTCTTGATCCTATTTTGCAAGTTATATGCACCTATTACGAGTTATGATCCATATACCCCAAGGTGACAATAATTGGGATTCTTTCCGGTGATTATCGTAGTTTGAGGAGTTCATGTATTCATTAAGTGCTAATGCTTTGTTCCGGTTGTTTATTAAAAGGAGGCCTTAATATCCCTTAGTTTTATTATGGACCCTGCTACCACGGGAGGGTAGGACAAAAGATGGCATGCAAGTTCTTTTCCATAAGCACGTAGGAGTATATACGGAATACATGCCTACATTACATTGATGAATTGGAGCTAGTTCTTTGTCGCCCTAGGTTATAGCTGCTACATGACGAATATTATCCAACACAATTATCATTGCCGATCCAATGCCTACGAGCTTTTCACATGTTGATGTTTGCTAAGTTACTTTCACCGTTACTCATATAATCACTATAAAAGCTGCTACTATTACTATTGTCATCAAGTATCAGAATTCATCATACTACTTTGCTACTAAATACTTTGCTGCAAATATTAAGTCTTTCAGGTGTGGTTGAATTGATAACTCAACTACTAATACTTGTGAATATTCTTTGGCTCCCCTTGTGTCAAATCAATAAATTTGAGTTGAATATTCTACCCTCATAAACTATTCTGATCCCCTATACTTGTGGGTTACACCATATGTTATGCTTGATGATGACACTTGTTGGGTGAATTACCTCTTGAATGCTTGGTTTTGCACTAATGCTAACCACATTTGTTTTTCCAAGTGTTTGTTGTCTTTGCTCCTTTTGAAGGAATCACTAGGCAGTGCGACATTGGGGAGTGCCCATTTCGAGCTTCAAGATGATGAGTACTTGGTGATCGTCCAATTCTACATAGAGACACCATCTCTTTCCCATGGTGATTTGGTTTTTGATCTGAGGACATATCTTTCCCAAGCGGGAGGGGATGATGCGGAGCATCCTATGGACATCACCATGCCAAGAGTCTGTTTGGCAAGTGACACGTGCCACATCTACTTCATGCATACAAAGGTGAATCATCTACTTTACATGTGTCCACTTGTACCCTTCGAGGATGGTATACTACTTGACCCCTCTCTCCTGTGCATACATAGGTGTGAGCGGAGCTACACGTTCATCAAGGAGGAATCCAAGCTTAGGAGAACAACTACACCATCCAAGAGGGAAGCCTGGAAGCAGAGAAGGAACCGCCAAGAAAAAGGCAGCAGCTCCCGAGCGACCCCGTGCACACGGTCCTCCCCAACCCCATGCCCACGGGCCTCCCAGTATGAACAGATCTGAAGACCCCGTGCACACGGGAATGCACCGTGCCCATTGGACCCCCGTGTCCATGGGCCTCTCTGACCCCATGCGCACGGGCTAAGTGTGTCACGTCGATGGCGACCCCGTGCGCACGGGCTCCACTGATACGTCTCCAACGTATCTATAATTTTTATTGTTCCATGCTATTATATTATCTGTTTTGGATGTTTAATGGGATTTAATATGCTCTTTTATATTATTTTTGGGACTAACCTATTAACCGAAGGCCCAAGTGCCGCTTTTTGTTTTTTGCCTATTTCTTGTTTTTGCGTAAAAGGAATACCAAACGGAATGAAACCTTCGCGAGGATCTTTCTTGGAACAAACGCAATCCATAAGACTTGGAGTTGAAGTCTAGAACTCCGCGAGGCGGCCATGAGGCAGAAGGGCGCGCCCCCCACCCTCATGGGCCCCACGGAGCTCCACCAACGTACTTCTTTCGCCTATATATACTCTTATACCCGAAAAACATCAGGGAGAGCCATGAAACCACTTCTCCACCGCCGCAACCTTCTGCACCCATGCGATCCCATCTTGGGGCCTTTTCCGGTGATCTGCCGGAGGGGGAATCAATCACGGAGGGCTTCCACATCAACATCATAGCCTCTCCGATGAAGCGTGAGTAGTTTACCATGGACCTTTGGGTCCATAGTTTTTAGCTAGATGCCTTCTTCTCTCTCTTTGATTCTCAATACAAAGTTCTCCTCCATGTTCTTGGAGATCTATTCGATGTAATACTTTTTGCGGTGTGTTTGCCGAGATTCGATGAATTGTGGATTTATGATCAAGATTATCTATGAATAATATTTGGTTCTTCTCTGAATTCTTATATGCATGATTTGATATCTTTGCAAGTCTCTTCGAATTATCGGTTTAGTTTGGCCTACTAGATTGATCTTTCTTGCAATGGGATAAGTGCCTAGCTTTGGGTTCAATCCTGCGGTGTCCTTTCCCAAAGGATGAGGGGCAGCAAGGCACGTATTGTGTTGTTGTCATCGAGGATAAAAAGATGGGGGTTTATATCATATTGCTTGAGTTTATCCCTCTACATCATGTCATCTTGCTTAATGCGTTACTCTGTTCTTATGAACTTAATACTCTAGATGAATGCTTTGGATAGCGGTCGATGTGTGGAGTAATAGTAGTAGATGCGTAATCGTTTAGGTCTACTTGACACGGACGTGATGCCTATATTCATGATCATTGCCTAGATATTCTCATAACTATGCGCTTTTCTATCAATTGCTCGGCATTAATTTGTTCACCCACCTTAATACATGCTATCATGAGAGAAGCCACTAGTGAAAACTATGGCCCCCGGGTCTGTTTTACATCATATAATTTTCCGATCTATAATTCTAGTTTCCTATTTATTTTGTTTTGCAATCTTTACTTTCCAATCTATACAACAAAAATACCAAAAATATTTACTGTACTATCTTTATTAGATCTCACTTTTGCGAGTGACTGTGAAGGGATTGACAACCCATTTATCGCATTGGTTGCAAGGTTCTTGATTGTTTGTGCAGGTACTAGGTGAATTGCGTGTAATCTACCTTGGTTCTCAAAAATTGGGGAAATACTTACGCTACTTTGCTGCATCACCCTTTCCTCTCCAAGGGAAAACCAACGCATGCTCAAGAGGTAGCAAGAAGGATTTCTGGCGCCGTTGCCGGGGAGATCTACGCTCAAGTCAAAACATACCAAGTACCCATCATAAACTCTTCTCCCTCGTATTACATTATTTGCCATTCGTCTCTTGTTTTCCTCTCCCCCACTTCTAAAATGATTTTCAAAAAACCTTTGCCTTTTCTTCACCTCTTTTCCGCTCGCCTCTTTTCGCTTGCCTCTTGTGTGCTTGTGTGTTGGATTGATTGTTTGTCACGATGGCTCAAGATAATACTAAATTATGTGACTGTTCCAATACCAACAATAATGATTTTATTAGCACTCCGATTGCTCCTATTACCGATGCTGAATCTTGTGAAATTAGTGCTGCTTTGTGGAATCTTGTCAAGAAAGATCAATTTTCTGGCCTTCCTAGTGAAGATGCCGCTACCCATCTAACCAACTTTGTTGATTTGTGTGATATGCAAAATAAGAAAGATGTGGATAATGATATTGTTAAATTGAAGCTATTTCCATTTTCGCTTAGAGATCATGCTAAAACTTGGTTCTCTTCCTTGCCTAAAAATAGTATTGATTCATGGAATAAGTGCAAAGATGCTTTTATCTCTAAGTATTTTCCTCCCGCTAAGATCATCTCTCTTAGGAACGAGTATTATGAATTTTAAGCAACTTGATCATGAGCATGTTGCACAAGCTTGGGAGAGGATGAAATTAATGATACGTGAATTGCCCTACACATGGTTTGAATTTGTGGATGATTATACAAAACTTTTATGCCGGATTGAATTTTGCTTCTAGAAATCTTTTAGATTCGGCTGCGGGAAATCACTTTAGGAGAAGCTACTAAACTCCTATATAATATTATGGTTAATTATTCTCAATGGCACACCGAAAGATCCACTAGTAAAAAGGTTCATGCGATTGAAGAGATTAATGTTTTGAGTGTAAAGATGGATGAACTTATGAAATTGTTTTCTAATAAAAGTTTTTCTTTTGATCCTAATGATATGCCTTTGTCCACTCTGATTGAGAATAATAATGAATCTATGGATGTGCATTTTGTTGGTAGGAACAATTTTGGTAACAACGCTCCTAGAGGAAATTTTAATTCTAGGCCGTTCCCTAGTAATTCCTCTAATAATTATGGCAATTCCTACAACAACTCTTATGGAAATTTTAATAAGATGCCCTCTGATTTTGAGACTAGTGTTAAATAATTTATGAATTCGCAAAAGAATTTCAATGCTTTGATTGAAGAAAAATTGCTTAAAATTGATGAGTTGGCTAGGAACGTGGATAGAATTTCTCTTGATGTTGATTCTTTGAAACTTAGATCTATTCCACCTAAGCATGATATCAATGAGTCTCTCAAAGCCATGAGAATTTCCGTTGATGAGTGCAAAGAAAGAACCGCTAGGATGCATGCTAAAAAAGATTGCTTTGTGAAAGCGTGTTCTTTTAGTTTTCATGATAATAACGATGAAGATCTATAAGTGATTGATGTGACTCCTATTAAATCTTTGTTTTCCAATATGAATCTTGATAAAGATGGGACTGGAGATGAGTCACCTTTAGTTAAAAGGCGTCCCAATGATTCGGAGTTTTTAGATCTTGATGCAAAAATTAATAAAAGTGGGATTGAAGAGATCAAAACTTTACATAGCAATGAACCCACTATTTTGGATTTCAAAGAATTTAATTATGATAATTGCTCTTTGATAGATTGTATTTCCTTGTTGCAATCCGTGTTGAATTCTCCTCATGCTTATAACCAAAATAAAGCTTTCACTAAACATATCATTGATGCTTTAATGCAATCTTATGAAGAAAAGCTTGAACTAGAAGTTTCTATCCCTAGAAAAATTTATGATGAGCAGGAACCCACTATTAAAATTAAGATTAAAGATCATGAATGCTTTGCTTTATGTGATTTGGGTGCTAGTGTTTCCATGATCCCAAAAACTTTGTGCGATGTGCTAGGTTTCCGTGAATTTGATGATTGTTCTTTAAATTTGCATCTTGCGGATTCCACCATTAAGAAACCTATGGGGAGTATTAATGATGTTCTTATTGTTGCAGATAGAAATTATGTTCCCGTAGATTTCATTGTTCTTGATATAGATTGCAATCCTACATGTCCTATTATTCTTGGTAGACCTTTCCTTAGAACGATTGGTGCAATTATTGACATGAAAGAAGGAAATATTAGATTTCAATTTCCGTTAAGGAAAGGCATGGAACACTTCCCTAGAAAGAAAATTAAATTGTCTTATGAATCAATTATGAGAGCCACTTATGGATTGCATACCGAAGATGGCAATACCTAGATCTATTCTTGTCTTTATGCCTAGCTAGGGGTGTTAAACGATAACACTTGTTGGGAGGCAACCCAATTTTATTTTTGCTCTTTGCTTTTTGTTCCTGTTTAGTTATAAATAATTCATCTAGCCTCTGCTTAGATGTGGTTTTATGTTTTAATTAGTGTTTGTGCCAAGTAGAACCTTTGGGAAGACATGGGTGAAGTCTTTGCGATCTTGCTGTAAAAAACAGAAACATTTGCGCTCATGAGATTAGATGCCATTTTTTACTGGAGGGTGCTTTCAGGTTGATTCTTTTTGCATATGATTAATAGAAAAAAATCCTCACGTCCACTAATTTATTTCAGAATTTTTTGGAGTTCAGAAGTATTCATTCGATACAGATTGCTACAGACTGTTCTGTTTTGACAGATTCTGTTTTTCGTGTGTTGTTTGCTTATTTTGATGAATCTATGAGTAGTATCAGGGGGTATGAATCATAGGGAAGTTGGAATATAGTAGGTTTAACGCCAATATAAATAAATAATGAGTTCATTACAGTACCTTAAAGTGGTGGTTTATTTTCTTATACTAATGGAGCTCATGAGATTTTCTGTTTAAGTTTTGTGTTGTGAAGTTTTCAAGTTTTGAGTAAAGATTTGATGGATTTTGGAATAAGGAGTGGCAAGAGCCTAAGCTTTGGGATGCCCCAGGCACCCCAAGGTAAAATTCAAGGACAACCAAAAGCCTAAGCTTGGGGATGCCTGAAAGGATCGAGAAGAGGTGTCTAGAGGGTGGGTGATTAGACACTAAGTACCAAAAGTTACAGTTTTTAATGTCTTTAAGTTGAAGTGGAGTTTTGGCACAAGTTTAACAAACACAATACATATCAAGCAAGCATGCAAAGAGTATATGAGCAGCGGAAAGTAAAGCATGTAACTTGCAAGAATGTAAAGTGAAGGGTTTGGAGTGTGCAAACACAATTTGGAGACACGGAGATTTTTGAGACGTGGTTCCGATAGGTGGTGCAATCGTACATCCACGTTGATGGAGACTTCAACCCACGAAGGGTAACGGTTGCGCGAGTCGATGGAGGGATCCACCCATGAAGGGTCCACGAAGAAGAAACCTTGTTTATCCCACCATGGCCGTCGCCCACGAAGGACTTGCCTCACTAGCGGTAGATCTTCACGAAGTAGGCGATCTCCTTGCCCTTACAAACTCCTTGGTTCAACTCCACAATCTTGTCGGAGGCTCCCAAGTGACACCTAGCCAATCTAGGAGACACCACTCTCCAATAAGTAACAAATGGGCGTGTTGATGATGAACTCCTTGCTCTTGTGCTTCAAATGATAGTCTCCCCAACACTCAACTCTCTTTCACAGGATTTGGATTTGGTGGAAAGAAGATTTGAGTGGAAAGCAACTTGGGGAAGGCTAGAGATCAAGATTCATATGGTAGGAATGGAATATCTTGGCCTCAACACAAGTGTAGGTGGTTCTCTCTCAGAAAATGTAGGTTGGAAGTGTAGGTTCGTTCTGATGGCTCTCTCAACGAATGAAGAGCAGGTGGAGGGGTATATATAGCCTCCACACAAAATCTAAACGTTACACACAACTTGCCAAACTCGGTGGGACCGAATTGGTAAACTCGGTCTGACCGATTCAGCAAATCCAGTGACCGTTAGGATTTTTGGTGGGATCGACATGCAACTCGGTAGGACCGATATGGTTAGGGTTAGGGCATAACGTAATCTCGGTGAGACCGATTACACAAACTTCGGTGAGACCAATTTTGGTAATAAGCTAACCAGAGAGTTGGTCGTAAACTCAAGGGACCGATTCGCTAATTTCGGTGAGACCGAAATGTTACAAAAGGAACCAGAGAGTTTACATTGCAATCTCGGTAGGACCGATTACGCAAACTCGGTGAGACCGATTGCGGTGATGGTTCCATATAGAGAGATTGCAATCCCATCTCGGTGAGACCGAGATCCCTATCGGTGAGACCGATTTTCCTAGGGTTTGTGGCAGTGGCTATGACATCTGAACTCGGTGGCGCCGGATAGAAAGAATCGGTGGGGTCGAGTTTGACTTTTGGTTTGGGTCATATGTGGATGTGAGAAAGTAGTTGAGGGCTTTGGAGCATATCACTAAGCATTTTGAGCAAGAGCCTCATCAAGCAACACCTCATCCCTCCTTGATAGTATTGGCTTTTCCTATAGACTCAATGTGATCTTGGATCACTAAAATAGAAAATCTAGAGTCTTGAGCTTTGAGCTTGAGCCAATCCTTTTGTCCTTAGCATTTTGAGGGGTTCCACATCCTCTAGTCCATGCCACTCCATTGTTGAACTTATCTGAAACATACTAGGTAAAAGTGTTAGTCCAACAAGAGATATGTTGTCATTAATTACCAAAACCACCTAGAGAGCACTTGTGCTTTCAGTCTCCCCCTTTTTGGTAATTGATGACAACATACATCAAAGCATTAGATAAAGATATAGAGAATAGTAAGTAAAGCTTTGGAAAGACATGTAACATGCATTGGCTCCCCCTACATGTATGCAATCACGTGAACATGGAATATAGGAGCATGTGAATGCATAAACATGACAGAGTAAGCAATGTGTTACATGTATCTTGGCTATATGCATTAGAGCAAATGATGTAGATATGAGAAATGTACCTTCATGCTCATGAATCCTTCTTGCAAGCAGTATGTACATCAGCAAGAATTTCTCATTCACATGACTGTGATGCATATACTTACCTTGTGGTCTTGAGTTGGCTTAGGATGGGATGGACCTACGTAAACAAGGTTAGATAACACAGATACACCTACTGGCCAGAGCAAACAAGAGAAACCACAAGAGTACCAAGACTGGGATGGCATGTAGAGTGAGTACTAAGTACCACATTGGATATAGACATGTCCCCAAAGGTAAAGATGTGCAATAAATTCAAGGATTTCTTCCCTTAGATGTCTTGCTCCCCCTAAATCTAGCATGGGATATTGGGAGAAGATAGGGAACAGAAAATTATAGCAAGATCAGAACTCAAAGGAAATGAACAGAGCTAATGCAAACAAGCAGATATGAACATGTCTTTCCCCTCTTGAAGACATGTGACTTCTCTCCTCTTGAACACCAAGCATCTGGGGTCTCTTTCTTCCCTAGAGTATTCTCTCCCCCTATAGATATGATTAAGCTTTGATGTGATCTCTCTCTCCCCCTTTGACATCAATTTCCAAGAAGGGTTCTTCTGGATTTTTGTCATGATGGGTTTGGTCCTTGAGTCACAGAACAAAGCAACAAGTTGAGTAGGATGCTGGTCGAGGACAAGATTCATTGAGTGGAGCTGGATCAAAAAGAATTCAGAAACAAGTGGCAAGATGTTCTTCCTGCAGTGCAATCGGTAGCACCGAGTTGGGTGCTTCGGTGGCACCGAAAGGGTTCGGTTGGACCGAAGTAAACAGCCCGGTGTGACCGAGTTCATCACAGAGAAAACACTTGTCACCTCAGCTCACTAGACAAGTAAGATCTCACAAGGATTTGCAATGAATTTACTGAAAGATATGCAATGAATTGGATGCAGAAAATGCAGAACAGAAAATAAAAGAGAAGAAACTAAAAGATCTAGATGAAGTCACAAATATGCATGAGACAAATGCAAGAGCACAGAAAAGAGCACAAGAGAACTTCATCTAGAATTGGGCGGTGAAAAAGTCACCTATGTTAGAGTATGTTGACTCAGGAGTCAAGTGAGATCACTTGATCTTTGGTCATACTCATCGTCTCAAAATGGGGTTACCATTTTTCGTTTAAGCTACTTGATGTATTCACATCTTGTTGAGTTGCTTTATCCCATGACTCGGAGTAAAGCTTCTCTAGATGGAATAACATACCTTGGGTGGTGGAGTTGATCATGATCATGTAGTTGAACTTGTGTGGGTTGCTCAAGGTTGATGTAGCTCATCAAGAGTTGGGAGCACCACTTGGAGTTTGATTTTATCTACCTACATGTGTTAGTTTTTGCAAGGAAGAGCACTTGTGTATCCAAAATGACAATCATGAAACTCAACATAGAATTTGTCAAAGGATATGTTTGAATGGTTGCGTGCTTCCTTGTCTTCATCCACCATTGTGTAGAGACTTGGTGATATAGAGATTGCTCAAGATGTAAGTGCCTTGCAATCTCATAGATTTAGATTCATCTAAGTACCTACACGGGTTAGATAGCATGCAAGGTGCAAATATATCCAAGACATATAGATGGCATCATGAAAGAGATATCAAGGATTAGTCATGGGCTCATGCCTTGCATGTATAAAATGGAGTTCCTACTCCAAGTTTGAAGCATCAATGATGTTCAATTCACCTCTTAACCTGCAAAACACCTTCTCATCAAGCGGTTTGGTAAATATATCCGCTAATTGCTTATCGGTGCGAACATGCTTAAGATTAATGTCCCCTTTGGCAACATGATCTTGAATGAAATGATGACGAACTTCAATATGCTTAGTTCGAGAATGTTGCACGGGATTGTGAGCAATCTTAATAGCACTTTCATTGTCACAAAGCAATGGAACATGTTTCACATATATCCCATAATCTTTAAGAGTTTAGGTCATCCAAAGTAATTGAGCACAACATGAACCAGCGGTAATGTATTCGCCAAGCAAGTGGATAAGGATATCGAAGTTTTGTTTCTTGGAGGACCAAGACACAAGAGATCTACCAAGAAATTGACAAGTACCCAAAGGGGACTTTCTATCAACCTTGTCTCCGGCATAGTCCGAATTGGAGTAGACAACAAGATCAAAGGAAGCCCTCTTTGGATACCAAATGCCAAAATTTGGTGTATGGATTAGGTATCTCACTATCCTTTTCACAGCCTTAAGATGACATTCTTTAGGTGCAGCTTGATATCGTGCACACATGCACACACTTAGCATAATGTTGGGACGAGAGGCACATAGATATAACAATGAACCAATCATAGAGCGGTAAACTTTTTGATCAACCGGTTCACCATCTTTGGTCAAGTCAAGACGTCCACTAGTAGGCATGGGTGTAGTCATACCTTTGCATTCTTGCATATTGAACTTCTTGAATAAGTCCTTGGTGTACTTTGTTTGAGAGACAAAGGTACCTTCCTTAGTTTGCTTGATTTGCAAACCAAGAAAGAATTTGAGTTCACTCATCATCGACATCTCAAACTTCTCCGACATTAGCTTTCCAAACTTTTCACTAAAATGAGGGTTAGTTGATCCAAATATAATATCATCGACATAAATTTGGCACACAAATAGTTCTCCATTAACCCTTTTAGTAAAAATATTAGAATCTATTTTTCCAATTTCGAAGCCTTTTTCAATAAAGAACTTGGTCAAGCATTTATACCATGCTCTAGGAGCTTGTTTAAGACCGTAAAGAGCTTTGTGAAGTTTGTAGACATGATTAGGTTTCTTAGGATTGACAAAGCCGGGAGGTTGCTTAACATAAACTTCCTCCTCAATTTCACCATTTAGAAAAGCACTTTTACTGTCCATTTGGTACAAGGTGATATCATGATGATTAGCATAGGCAAGTAAGATGCGAATGGACTCCAAGTCTAACAGCAGAGCATATGTCTCACCATAGTCCATACCTTCGACTTGGAGTGTAGCCTTGGGCGACTAGGCGTGCTTTTTTTGGACGACTTGATCATCTTCATCTTGCTTGTTGTGAAACACCCATTTGGTACCGATGATGTTGTGGTTGTTCTCGGGCTTCTCAACCAATGTCCAAACTTGATTTCTCTCAAAGTTGTGTAGCTCTTCATGCATAGCGTTTATCCAATCCAGATCTTCCAACGCTTCTTCAACCTTCATAGGTTCAATGCTAGAGATGAATGAGTAATGTTCACAAAAGTTAGCTAAACAAGTTTTAGAGCGAGTGATTCTCCCGGTTTGGATATCATTGTAGATTTGCTCGACGGGATGATCCTTGGCGATTCTTGCTCGAACTCGTGGAAGCTTTGGCTTGGCTCGGGGTGGAACATCTTCTTCATCTTCTTCTTCTTCTTGGCCTTCTTTGTTGTTGACATTGTCATTTTCTTGTCGTGGTGGAGAAGGAGGTTGTTGATGTTCATCTTGGTGTGCTTCCTCGTTTTCCTCGTCTTGGTGTGTCCCACTTGTGGATGCTTCCATATCAATTCTTGGTTCACCTTGACGTGAGGTAGAAGCTTCCACTTGGACGGACGAGGTAATCTCCTTCACCTCCGTTGGACGAATCTTGCCAATGGATAAGTCTTGGATTGCTTCTGAAGGGTCTTTGTCTCCTACATCAATTGGCAATTGCTCTACTTGCGAGCCGTTAGATTCATCAAACTTCACATCTACCGTCTCTTCAACCTTTCGGGTGAAATTGTTGTAGACACGGTGAGAGTTTGAGCCATAACCAAGTAGGAAACCTTCATGGGATTTAGGAGCAAATTTAGAACGACGATGCTTATCAAGAATGTAGCACTTTGAGCCAAATACTCGAAAATATCCAACTTGGGGTTTGTTACCGGTGAGAAGCTTGTATGCTGTCTTGCCGAGTAGCTTGTGAAGATACAAGCGATTTGTTGCATGACAAGCTGTCTCAACCGCTTCCGCCCAAAAATGCTTTGGCGTCTTGTATTCATCACGCATCGTTCTTGCCATCTCTATAAGAGTCCGGTTCTTCCTCTCAACAACTCCATTTTGTTGAGGTGTGTACGTAGCCGAGAACTCATGTGAAATCCCTTCTTCTTCAAGAAAGGTATCCACATTTGCGTTCTTGAACTCCGTTCCGTTGTCGCTTCGAACCTTCTTGATCTTCACATCAAATTGATTTTGGGCCTTCCTAGCGAAGTTTTTGAAGATCTTTTGGACCTGCGATTTGTCATCAAGAAAGAACACCCACGTAAATCTTGAAAAATCATTAACTATGACTAGTCCAAATGATTTACCACCGAGACTCTTGTAGGCATTTTGACCAAAAAGATCCATGTGAAGTAGCTCGAGTGGTCTTCTCGTGGTCATGATGTTCTTCGCGCAATGACTTCCTCCAACTTGTTTTCTCGCCCGCCGACAAGCACTACAAAGTCTATCCTTGTCAAATATGACATCTTTTACTCCAAGGATAAGATCACCTTTAATAAGCTTATCAAGATTTTGCATGCCCACATGACCTAGCCTTCTATGCCATAACCAACCTTTAGAAGATTTAGCAATTAAGGAAGTTCTAGGTTGAGCCTTTTTAGTGAAATCAACAATGTAAAGATCACCTCTACGTATACCGGTAAACACCATTTTATGATTGTCTCTACGAAACATGGCAATCTACTTCAGTGAATAAGACATTGAAACCGAAATCAACAAGTCTAGAAACTGAAAGTAAATTGTACCCAAGAGATTCAACGAGCATGACATTTTGTATGGAGCTATCATGTGAGATGGCCACCTTACCGAGGTCAACCACCTTACCCTTTGAGTTATCACCAAAGGTGACATATTTTCGAGGGCCGTCGTTTTCAGCAAGCTCACGGAACATGTCTTTATCTCCGGTCATGTGATCGGTACATCCACTATCAAGGACCCATTCCTTTCCTCCGGCCATGTAGCCACGAAGGTTTGCCATAAGACCAAAGTGTCTCATTGCATCATCAAGATCATAGTCACTATTATCATCCTCATCATAGTATCCATGTTCAACATCCTCTTGTGATTGATCAATTCCTAGAGAGGGTAATTCATTAGACAAATGATCATTTCTATGATTGTCTTTATGGATTCTAATAACTTCGGAAATGATATTGCTAATGATCCCAACATCTCCTATGGCACGCATGAGATTAGTAACCTCAAATAAACAATCACCAAAGCTAGGAACACTAGAATTCATCTTACTCAAGGAAATAGACTTATGGAGAATTTCGTCTAAATTTTTCAAGGAATAGTCTGGAAATCGTTCCTCAAGAAATCTCCATATAGCATAGGCACAATCAAGAGTCGGCAAACTAGCAATCAAATTTTTGGGCGATCCTCTTATGATAAGATTGATGGTTCTAAGATTGCGAATCATGTCAAGATCCTCTTCGGGTGTGGGATGCAAGGGATCAATATGAGGTGCACAAGGACTAGCAATGTACTTGTTTAAATGATATTCATTGAAAATCTCAAGCATTTCATTTTTCCACTCATGAAAATACTCTCCATCAAGAATAGGCACTCTATGTCTAAGACTCCCCAAAGTAGACACATACATCTTCCTCCAAAGGTGTTTAAACCAAGGCAATGGAGACCAAAGCTCTTATACCAATTGGAAGGATCGAGAAGAGGTGTCTAGAGGGGGGGGGGTGATTAGACACTAAGTACCAAAAGTTGCCGCTTTTAATTTCTTTAAGTTGAAGTGGAGTTTTGGCACAAGTTTAACAAACACAATACATATCAAGCAAGCATGCAAAGAGTATATGAGCAGCGGAAAGTAAAGAAGGTAACTTGCAAGAATGTAAAGGGAAGGGTTTGGAGTGTGCAAACGCAATTTGGAGACACGAAGATTTTTGTGATGTGCTTCCGATAGGTGGTGCTATCGTACATCCACGTTGATGGAGACTTCAACCCACGAAGGGTAACGGTTGCGCGAGTCGATGGAGGGATCCACCCATGAAGGGTCCACGAAGAAGAAACCTTGTCTATCCCACCATGGCCGTCGCCCACGAAGGACTTGCCTCACTAGCGGTAGATCTTCACGAAGTAGGCGATCTCCTTGCTGCATAAATTCCTTGGTTCAACTCCACAATCTTGTCGGAGGCTCCCAAGTGACACCTAGCCAATCTAGGAGACACCACTCTCCAATAAGTAACAAATGGTGTGTTGATGATGAACTCCTTGCTCTTGTGCTTCAAATGATAGTCTCAACACTCAACTCTCTTTCACAGGATTTGGATTTGGTGGAAAGAAGATTTGAGTGGAAAGCAACTTGGGGAAGGCTAGAGATCAAGATTCATATGGTAGGAATGGAATATCTTGGCCTCAACACAAGCAGGTGGTTCTCTCTCAGAAAATGTAGGTTGGAAGTGTAGGTTCGTTCTGATGGCTCTCTCCACGAATGAAGAGCAGGTGGAGGGTAATATATAGCCTCCACACAAAATCTAACCGTTACACACAACTTGCCAAACTCGGTGGGACCGAATTGGTAAACTCGGTCTGACCGATTCAGCAAATCTAGTGACCGTTAGGATTTTCGGTGGGACCGACATGCAACTCGGTAGGACCGATATGGTTAGGGTTAGGGCATAACGTAATCTCGGTGAGACCGATTACACAAACTCGGTGAGACTGATTTTGGTAATAAGCTAACCAAAGAGTTGGTCAGGTAAACTCGGTGGGACCGATTCGCTCATTTCGGTGAGACGAAATGTTACAAAAGGAACCGGAGAGTTTACATTGCAAACTCGGTAGGACCGATTATGCAAACTCGGTGGGACCGATTTTGGAGATGGTTCCATACAGAGAGATTGCAACCCCATCTCGGTGAGACCAAGATCCCTATCGGTGAGACCGATTTGCCTAGTGTTTATGGCAGTGGCTATGACATCTGAACTCGGTGACGCCGGATAGAAAGAATCGGTGGGGCCGTGTTTGACTTTTGGTTTAGGTCAGATGTGGATGTGAGAAAGTAGTTGAGGGCTTTGGAGCATATCACTAAGCATTTTCAGCAAGAGCCTCATCAAGCAACACCTCATCCCTCCTTGATAGTATTTGCTTTTCCTATAGACTCAATGTGATCTTGGATCACTAAAATAGAAAATCTAGAGTCTTGAGCTTTGAGCTTGAGCCAATCCTTTTGTCCTTATCTGAAAATCTAGAAAATCTATTTTGAGGGGTTCCACATCCTCTACTCCATGCCACTCCATTGTTGAACTTATCTGAAACATATTATGTAAAAGTGTTAGTCCAACAAGAGATATGTTGTCATTAATTACCAAAACCACCTAGAGATCACTTCTGCTTTCAATGCCCCAGAAGGCATCCCCTCTTTCGTCTTCGTCTACACATGAGGCTATATAATTCACCACATGATATGTAACTTTACTTGAGGCTATATTTTTATTCACCACATGATATGTGTTTTGCTTGGAGCGTCTTGTATGATTTGAGTCTTTGCTCTTTAGTTTACCACAATCATCCTTGCTGTACACACCTTTTGGAGAGACACGCATGAATCGGAATTTATTAGAATACTCTATGTGCTTCACTTATATCTTTTGAGCTAGATAATTTTGCTCTAGTGCTTCACTTATATCTTTTTAAAGCGCGGTGGTGGTTTTATTTTATAGAAATTATTGATCTCTCATGCTTCACTTATATTATTTTGAGAGTCTTTTAGAACAGCATGGTAATTTGCTTTGGCTATAAAATAAAGTTAGTCCTAATATGATGAGCATCCAAGATGGGTATAATAAAAACTATCATATAAAGTGCATTGAATACTATGAGAAGTTTGATTCATTATGATTGTTTTGAGATATGAAGATGGTGATATTAGAGTCATGCTAGTTGAGTAGTTGTGAATTTGAGAGATACTTGTGTTAAAGTTTGTGATTCCGGTAGGATGCACGTATGGTGAACCGTTATGTGATGATGTTGGAGCATGATTTATTTATTGATTGTCTTCCTTATGAGTGGCGGTCGGGGACGAGCGATGGTCTTTTCCTACCAATCTATCCCCCTAGGAGCAAGCGCGTAGTACTTCGTTTTGATAACTAATAGATTTTTGCAATAAGTATGTGAGTTATTTATGACTAATGTTGAGTCCATGGATTATACGCTCTCTCACCCTTCCACCATTGCTAGCCTCTCTAATACCGCGCAACTTTCGCCGGTATCATACACCCACCATATACCTTCCTCAAAACAGCCACCATACCTACCTATTATGGCATTTCCATAGCCATTCCGAGATATATTGCCATGCAACTTTCCACCGTCCCGTTTATTATGACACGCTCCATCATTGTCATACTACTTTGCATGACCATGTAGTTGACATTGTATTTGTGGCAAAGCCACCGGTCATATTTTTTCATACATGTCACTCTTGAATCATTGCACATCCCGGTACATCGCCGGAGGCATTCACATAGAGTCATATTTTGTTTTAAGTATTGAGTTGTAATTCTTGAGTTGTAAGTAAATAAAAGTGTGATGATCTTTATTAGAGCATTGTCCCAGTGAGGAAAGGATGATGGAGACTATGATTCCCCACAAGTCGGGATGAGACTCCGGACGAAAAAAAAGAGGCCATAAAAAAAGAAAAGAGAAAGGCCCAAACAAAATAAAAGATGAGAGAAAAAGAGAGAAGGGGCAATGCTACTATCCTTTTACCACACTTGTGCTTCAAAGTAGCACTACGATCTTCATGATAGAGAGTCTCCTATGTTGTCACTTTCATATACTAGTGTGAAATTTTTTTCGTTATAGAACTTGGCTTGTATATTCCAATGATGGGCTTCCTCAAATTGCCCTAGGTCTTCGTGAGCAAGCAAGTTGGATGCACACCCACTTAGTTTCTTTTGTTGAGCTTTCATACACTTATAGCTCTAGTGCATCCGTTGCATGGCAATCCCTACTTACTCACATAATCTATTGATGGGAATCTCTATAGCCCGTTGATATGCCTAGTTGATGTGAGACTATCTTCTCCTTTTTGTCTTCTCCACAACCACCTTTCTATTCCACCTATAGTGCTATGTCCATGGCTCACACTCATGTATTGCGTGAAGATTGAAAAAGTTTGAGAACATCAAAAGTATGAAACAATTTCTTGGCTTGTCATCGGGGTTATGCATGATTAAATACTTTGTGTGAGGAAGATAGAGCATAGACGGACTATATGATTTTGTGGGGATAACTTTCTTTGGCCATGTTATTTTGAGAAGACATGATTGCTTTATTAGTATGCTTGAAGTATTATTGTTTTTTATGTCAATATTAAACTTTTATTTTGAATCTTATGGATCTGAACATTCATGCAATAATAAAGAGAATTACATTGAAAATTATGTTAGGTAGCATTCCACATCAAAAATTCTATTTTTATCATTTACCTACTCGAGGACGAGCAGGAATTATGCTTCGGGATGCTTGATACGTCTCCAACGTATCTATAATTTTTGATTGTTACATGCTATTATATTATATGTTTTGGATGTTTAATGGGCTTTAATATGCTCTTTTATATTATTTTTGGGGCTAACCTATTAACCGAAGGCCTAGTGCCAGTTTCTGTGTTTCTTTGCCTACTTCAGTGTTTTGCAGAAAAGGAATACCAAACGGAATGAAACCTTTGCGATGATCTTTCTTGGAACAAACGCAATCCACAAGACATGGAGTTGAAGTCTGGAACTCCGCGAGGCGGCCACGAGGCAGGAGGGCGCGCCCCCACCCTCGTGGGCCCCATAGAGCTCCACTGACGTACTTCTTTCGCCAATATATACTCTTATACCCTAAAAACATCAGGGAGAGCCACGAAACCACTTCTCCACCGCCGCAACCTTCTGTACCCGTGAGATCCCATCT
Source organism: Aegilops bicornis (assembly GCA_021605145.1). Lineage (NCBI taxonomy): Eukaryota > Viridiplantae > Streptophyta > Magnoliopsida > Poales > Poaceae > Aegilops > Aegilops bicornis. The sequence continues at coordinate 340,066,450 of CM038673.1, read as the reverse complement.
TGGGGCCTTTTTTTCGCGATCTCACGAGGGGAATCGATCACAAAGGGCTTCTACATCAACACCATAGCCTCTCCGATGAAGCGTGAGTAGTTTACCATGGACCTTCCGGTCCATAGTTATTAGCTAGATGGCTTCTTCTGTCTCTTTGATCCTCAATACAAAGTTCTCCTCGATGTTCTTGGAGATCTATTCGATGTAATACTTTTTATGTGTGTTTGCCGAGATCCGATGAATTGTGGATTTATGATCAAGATTATCTATGAATAATATTTGGTTCTTCTCTGAATTCTTATATGCATGATTTGATATCTTTGCAAGTCTCTTTGAATTATCGGTTTAGTTTGGCCTACTAGATTGTTCTTTCTTGCAATGGGAGAAGTGCTTAGCTTTGGGTTAAATCTTGCGGTGTTCTTTCCGATGATAGTAGAAGCAAGGCAACGTGTTGTATTGTTGCCATCAAGGATAAAAATATGGGGTTTATTTCTTATTGATTGAGTTTATCCCTCTTAATCATGTATTGTTGCTTAATGCGTTACTCTTTTGTTCTTATGAACTTAATACTCTAGATGCATCTTTGGATAGCGATCGATGTGTGGAGTAATAGTAGTAGATGCGTAATCATTTCGGTCTACTTGACACCGATGTGATGATTATATTTATGAACATTGCCTAGATATTCTCATAATCTGTGTGCTTTTCTATCAATTGCTCGGCGAGTAATTTGTTCACCCACCGTAATATATGCTATCATGAGAGAAGCCACTAGTGAAACCTATGGCCCCCGGATCTATTTTACATCATATAAGTTTCCAATATACAATTCTAGTTTAATATTTATTTTATTTTGCAATCTTTACTTTCCAATCTATACAACAAAAATACCAAAAATATTTACTTTACTATCTTTATTACATCTCACTTTTGCGAGTGACTATGAAGGGGTTGACAACCCCTTTATCGCGTTGGTTGCAAGGTTCTTGATTGCTTGTGCAGGTACTAGGTGACTTGCGTGTAATCTCCTACTGGATTGATACCTTGGTTCTAAAAAACTGAGGGAAATACTTACGCTACTTTGCTGCATCACCCTTTCCTCTTCAAGGGAAAACCAACGCATGCTCAAGAGGTAGCATCCACTTACCTCGTGCACACGGCGCTGTGTGTGTGTTACTATTGGGATTTGCCCTTGTATCCCCATTTTGTTCCTCCTTACCCCTTCATGCCTTGTACCTATATATACTCCTCCTCCTCCATTTAAGGAAAGCTACAAATAGATCTAGACATTAGAGCTTAACTCATGTACCTCCCCTTATGGGATTTCTCTTGAGAGAGAGGAGACTCCATTGGAGTTCAACACATAGAGAGAGGAAACTTGATATTATTGAGATGTATATAAGCATAAGTTCCTCTCTCATAATAATTTTCAGTAGCACCATGAATGAATTCAACAATATAACTATCACATAAAGAATTCTTTTCATGATCTACAAGCATAGAAATTTTATTACTCTCCACATAAGCAAATTTATTCTCATGAATAGTAGTGGGAGTGAAAGTGCTAGTTATCGACTAGAGGGGGGGTGAATAGGCGATTTTTATGAAAATTTTCAAAATATGGGAGTTTCGAAGACAGACAATAGAAATGAACCTATAGATATGCAGCGGAAAGAAGACTACACTAGACAAGCCATAGTCATGTAAGTAATGAAGTGGAAGCACGAAGATTATTAGCAGCTAGGCAGTATGGATCAGGATGGAAGATAGTATGAAGCCAAACAACAACAGTCTTCACACAGTGAAGTCAATCAGATCATGCAAGCAGGCAATGACTTCATGAAGACAAATAGTAACTAAAGAGAGGGAAGTGATAGAACCAGTTGCTTGGAGAGGACAAGGATTTGTTGGACAAGTTCCAGTTGCTGTGACAACTGTACGTCTGGTTAGGGAGGCTGAGTTTCAACTCAGAAGACCGGGTCTTCACCTTATTCCCCTTGAGCTAAGGACACCTAGTCCTCGCCCAATCACTCTGGTAAGTCTTCAAGGTAGACTCCCAAACCTTCACAGACTTCGTTCACTGGCAATCCACAATGACTCTTGAATGCTCGTAATCATGACGCCCTAATCGGCTGGAGGATTCCACAGTCCTCAAGTGTAATAAGTCTTGAGATCACACTGCAGACGAAAAGACTTCACCGATGCCTAACACTCTTTGGCTCGGGTGTTTTGGGCTTTGTCCTCGCAAGGATCTCTCTCTCAAATGCTTCTGAGGTGGGTTGCTCTCAAACGACAAAAGCCGTGCACTAACTCTGAGCAGCCACCAATTTATGGTGTAGGGGGTGGGCTATTTATAGCCAGGAGGCAACCCAACCTGATTTGTCCAAAATGACCCTGGGTCACTAAGGAACTGACACGTGTCCAACGGTCAGATTTCAAACACACGCGGCAGCTTGACTTGGGCTACAAGTAAAGCTGACTCATCGAGCTCTGGATAAGATTTGCTCTCATTGTCTTCGGTCGAAGACATAGGATTTGGTTGAGCATCACTTCAGTCACTCTGACTTTGTTCACTTGGACCCCACTTAACAGTACGGTGGTTCCTATGACTCAACAAAGAAGAAAACGAAGCTACAAAACAACTATGTCTTTGCACTCCATAGTCTTCATGTGAATGTCTTCTCTAGTCATAATATTTGTTGTGAATATCTTCACAGACCACCATTGTCTTCAATGTCTTCACACATTTTTAGGGGTCATCTCCGGTAGGTAAACCGAATCAATGAGGGACTACTACATGTGTTATCCTGCAATTCTCACAAACACATTAGTCCCTCAACCAAGTTTGTCGTCAGTACTCCAAAACCAACTAGGGGTGGCACTAGATGCTCTTACAGGGAGCAAACTCAGTGAAATAACTATCATATGACACTTGATTCACATAATCAATCTGAGCATTAAAATCACGGTGACAAGTTTCATGGATATCATTACTCTTTATAGCATACATATCATTACAATAATCATACAGATAGCATTTTTTATTGAAGTCAATTGAAACCTCTTCCAAAATAGTGGAATCATCATTAAATAAAGTCATGACCTCACCAAATCCACTTTTATCATTATTACAATAAGATTCAACACCCTCCAAAATAGTGGGATCATTACCTAGAGTTGACACTCTTCCAAACCCACTTTCATCAATATAATAAATAGGAGGCATGATATCATCATAATAGATATTCTCATCAAAACTTGGGGGACTAAAAATATCATCTTCATCAAACATAGCATCCCCAAGCTTATGGCTCTGCATATCATTAGCATCATGGATATCCCAAGCTAAGGAAGGAGTACGACGCAAGACGGCATTCCGGCGAGGTGTGGAATCAAACTTGTAGCACTCTGTGAAGCCATCTTCGCGAAGATCGTCTTCAGAGCTTAGCAATGTCAGACTCTTTCGGACCTCCGACAGGCTTCATGTGATACGAATGCATTCTTGGTGGCAAGATTGTGAATGCTATTAACATCCACCAAGAGGCTCTACATCTGATGCTTCAGCCAGTCATGGTGCTTATCCTGTTTCTGATGCAAGGCCACAAGAAGCTCTCGGTCATTGAGTACACGAGATCGCTTCCGAGGCCTTTGAGCAATGGTGCTTTCAAAGGCTTTTAGTTGCATGATGAGGTGCACGTGTATTTCCAGCCAGAGGATAAACACGAGTTTTAGCAAGAACTCCTTCAATTGGTTGCGAGAAGCTTTGGCGATCAACATTACGAAGATAAAGTGGCTCCTTGGCAGGCTCAGGGTAGATGGCTTCGACAGACATATCTACCTCGTGCAAGAAGATAAGATGGTTGTGCCGCAGAGGGGTCGATAGTTAGCGGAGAGGAGTGAAGCTTGATTAAGCGCATCACCCATGGAGCATAAAACTTCAGGCCAAAGAGATCAATTCCAGATGCAGCAAGTTGCCTGATGAAGAAATCTTGAGCATTGAAGCTGATGCCATTGAGAATATAGAACACCAATGTCTTCATCGTGCCTACAAGCTTGGCTGCAGGAGAATATCCTTAGACGGGCCATAGAGTTCACCTTACAATGTGATAAATGGTACGGGGCAGATACTCGAGGTCTTCGACAAAGAATTCCTTAGGATATTCAGCATCTTGTGGGAGGGCCTTCATCATGCTGAGCATCTGACTCATGTTGGGCTCAGGCTTCTGAAATATGCTCTCCAATGCAGTCCTGTAGTCGACAACCAGGTTCATAGAGCTCACCCAGGTGGCGGGGAAGTAAGCTCAATGATATCTTGAGCTTTGGCTTCATGGTGCACATCACCGTCATCCACTCAAGGACCCAAGTCTTTGGATCCCAGTTAGCAGCCACGAATGTGAAGAGTGGCATAGAATTGCAGCAAAAGCTCCTCATTCCAATGATCTTTGTCAGTTATGAACTGCAGAAGGCTAGTGCTACCTCTTGAGCACTGCGTTGGTTTTCCCTTGAAGAGGAAAGGGTGATGCAACAAAGTAGTGTAAGTATTTCCCTCAGTTTTTGAGAACCAAGGTATCAATCCATTAGGAGGCTACAGCACAGTCCCTCGCACCTACACAAAACAAATAAATCCTGCAACCAACGCGATAAGGGGTTGTCAATCCCTACACGGTCACTTACGAGTGAGATCGATAGATATGATAGGATAATATTTTTGGTATTTTTTATGATAAAGATGCAAAGTAAAATAAAAGCAACGGAAATAACTAAGTGTTGAAGGATTAATATGACGGAAGATAGACCCGGGGCCATAGGTTTCACTAGTGGCTTCTCTCAAGAGCATAAGTATTTTACGGTGGGTGAACAAATTCTTTGTTGAGCAATTGGATGTAATTGAGCATAGTTATGAGAATATCTAGGTATGATCATGTATATAGGCATCACGTCCGAGACAAGTAGACCGACTCACTGCATCTACTACTATTACTCCACACGACCGCTATCCAAAGATGCATCTAGAGTATTAAGTTCAAGAAAACAGAGTAACGCCTTAAGCAAGATGACATGATGTAGAGGGATAAATTCATGCAATATGATAAAAACCCCATCATGTTATTCTCAATGGCAACAATACAATACGTGCCTTGCTGCCCCTCATCACTTTGGGAAAGGACACCGCAAGATTGAACCCAAAGCTAAGCACTTCTCCCATTGCAAGAAAGATCAATCTAGTAGGCCAAACCAAACTGATAATTCGAAGAGACTTGCAAAGATAACCAATCATACATAATAGAATTCAGAAGATTCAAATATTGTTCATAGATAAACTTGATCATAAACCAACAATTCATGGTCTCAACAAACACACCGCAAAAAGAAGAAGATTACATCGAATAGATCTCCACAAGAGAGGGGAGAACATTGTATTGAGATCCAAAAAGAGAGAAGAAGCCATCTAGCTAATAACTATGGACCCGAAGGTCTGAGGTAAACTACTCACACTCCATCGGAGAGGCTATGGTGTTGATGTAGAAGCCCTCCTTGATCAATGCCCCTTCCGGCGGAGCTCTCGAACAGGCCCCAAGATGGGATCTCATGGGTATAGAAGGTTGCGGCGGTGGAATCAGGTTTTTGGCTCCGTATTTGATCGTTTGGGGGTATGTAGGTATATATAGGAGGAAGGAGTACGTCGGTGGAGCAACGTGGGGCCCCCGAGGGTGGAGGGCGCGCATGGGGGGGTAGGCGCGCCCCCCTACCTTGTGGCTTCCTGGAAGCTTCCTTGACATAGGGTCCAAGTCTCCTGGATCATGTTCGTTCTGAAAATCACGTTCCCGAAGGTTTCATTCCGTTTGGACTCCGTTTGATATTCTTTTTCTGTGAAACTCTGAAATAGGCAAAAAAACAACAATTCTGGGTTGGGCCTCCGGTTAATAGGTTAGTCCCAAAAATAATATAAAAGTGAATAATAAAGCCCAATAATGTCCAAAATAGAAGATAATATAGCATGGAGCAATCAAAAATTATAGATACGTTGGAGACGTATCAAGCATCCCCAAGCTTAATTCACCGTCATTCCTCGAGTAGGTAAATGATAAAAACAGATTTTTTGATGTGGAATGCTACTAGGCATAATTTCAATGTAATTCTTCTTAATTTTGGTATGAATATTCAGATCCGAAAGATCCAAGACAAAAGTTTAATATTGACATAAAAATAATAATACTTCAAGCATACTAACTAAGCAATTATGTCTTCTCAAAATAACATGGCCAAAGAAAGTTATCCCTACAAAATCATATACTCTGGCTATGCTCTATCTTCACCACACAAAAGATTTAACTCATGCACACCCCGATGACCAGCCAAGCAATTTTTTCATAATTTTGACGTTCTCAAACTTTTTCAATCTTCACGCAATACATGAGCGTGAGCCATGGACATAGCACTATATGTGGAATAGAATGGTGGTTGTGGAGAAGACAAAAAGGAGAAGATAGTCTCACATCAACTAGGCATATCAACGGGCTATGGAGATGCCCATCAATAGATTATGTGAGTAAGTAGGGATTGCCATGCAACGGATGCACTAGAGCTATAAGTATATGAAAGCTCAACAAAAGAAACTAAGTGGGTGTGCATCCAACTTGCTTGCTCACGAAGACCTAGGGCATTTTGAGGAAGCCCATCATTGGAATATACAAGCCAAGTTCTATAATGAAAAATTCCCACTAGTATATGAAAGTGATATCATAGGAGACTCTCTATCATGAAGATCATGGTGCTACTTTGAAGCACAAGTGTGGTAAAAGGATAGTAGCATTATCCCTTCTCTCTTTTTCTCTCATAATTTTTTTATTTGGGCCTTTTTTATGGCCTCTTTTCTTTTTTCATCATCCGGAGTCTCATCCCGACTTGTGGGGGAATCATAGTCTCCATCATCCTTTCCTCACTTGGGACAATGCTCTAAAAATGATGATCATCACACTTTTATTTACTTACGTCTCAAAAATTACAACTTAATACTTAGAACAAAATATGACTCTATGTGAATGCCTCCGGCGGTGTACCGGGATATGCAATAATCAAGAGCGACATGTATGAAAGAATTATTAACGGTGGCTTTGCCACAAATACGATATCAACTACATGATCATGCGAAGCAATATGACAATGATGGAGTGTATCATAGTAAACGGAACGGTGGTAAGTTGCATGGCAATATATCTTGGAATGGCTATGAAAATGCCATGATAGGTAGGTATGGTGGCTGTTTTGAGGAAGGTTTATGGTGGGTGTATGATACCGGCGAAAAGTGCGCGGTATTAGGGAGGCTAGCAATGGTGGAAGGAAGAAAGTCATTATAATCCATGGACTCAACATTAGTCATAAAGAACTCATATACTTATTGCAAAAATCTACAAGTTATCAAAGCAAAGTATTACGCGCATGCTCCTAGGGGATAGGTTGGTAGGAAAAGACCATCGCTCGTCCCCGACCGCCACTCATAAGGAAGACAATCAATAAATAAATTATGCTCCGACTTCATCACATAACGGTTCACCATACGTGCATGATACGGGAATCACAAACTTTAACACAAGTATCTCTCAAATTCACAACTACTCAACTAGCATGACTCTAATATCACCATCTTTATATCTCAAAACAATTATCAAGCATCAAACTTTTCTTAGTATGCAACACACTCATAAGAAAGTTTTTACAATCTTGAATACCTAGCATATTAGGATTATTTAGGAAAATTACCATGATATTTAAAACTCTCAAAATGATCTAAGTGAAGCATGAGAGATCAATAGTTTCTATAAAACAAATCCACCATCGTGCTCTAAAAGATATAAGTGAAGTACTAGAGCAAAACTATATAACTCAAAAGATATAAGTGAAGCACATAGAGTATTCTAATAGTTTCCGAATCATGTGTGTCTCTCTCAAAAGGTGTGTACATCAAAGATGATTGTGGTAAACTAAAAAACAAAGACTCAAATAATACAAGACACCCCAAGCAAAACACATATCATGTGGTGAATAAAAATATAGCTCCAAGTAAAGTTACTGATGGAAGTAGACGAAAGAGGGGATGCCTTCCGGGGCATCCCCAAGCTTTGGCTTTTTGGTGTCCTTAGATTATCTTGGGGGTGCCATGGGCATCCCCAAGCTTAGGCTATTGCCACTCCTTGTTCCATACTCCATCAAATCTTTTACCCAAAACTTGAAAACTTCACAACACAAAACTTAACAGAAAATCTCGTGAGCTCCGTTAGCGAAAGAAAACAAAAGACCACTTCAAGTTACTGTAATGAACTCATTCTTGATTTATATGGGTGTTAAACCTACTGTATTCCAACTTATCTATGGTTTATAAACTATTTAACTAGCCATAGATTCATCAAAATAAGCAAACAACACACGAAAAACAGAATCTGTCAAAAAAAAAAACAGTATGTAGTAATCTGTAACTAAGGCAGACTTCTGGAACTCCAAAAAATCAGACAAAATAGGAAGACCTAGACAATTTGTTTATTTATCAGAAGCAATTGTAATCAATATTTTATCACGTTCTGGTGATTTTTAACAATTATTTTCGTGAACAGAAAGTTTCTGGAAATTACAGCAAGATCAAATAGCTATCATCCAAGAAGATCCTATAGGTTTAACTTGGCACAAACACTAATTAAAACATAAAAACACATCTAACCAGAGGCTATATAAAATATTTATTCCTAAGCAGAAGCAAAAAGCAAAAAACTAAAAATAAAATTGGGTTGCCTCCCAACAAGCGCTATCGTTTAACGCCCCTAGCTAGGCATAAAAGCAAGGATAGATCTAGGTATTGCCATCTTTGGTGGGCAATCCATAAGTGGCTCTCATAATAGATTCATATGGTAGTTTTATTTTCTTCCTAGGGAAGTGTTCCATGCCTTTATTTAATGGAAATTGGAATCTAATATTCCCTTCCTTCATATCAATAATTGCACCAATCGTTCTATGGAAAGGTCTACCAAGAATAATAGGACATGAAGGATTGCAATATATATCAAGAACGATAAAATCTACGGGCTCTTAGTTCCTATTTCCAACAATAAGAACATCATTAATTCTTCCCATAGGTTTCTTAATGGTGGAATCCGCAAGGTGCAAGTTTAAAGAATCAACATCAAGAGAAATTCTCATGGCTTTGAGAGACTCATTGATATCATGCTTAGGAGGAATAGATCTAAGTTTTAAAGAATCAACATCAAGAGAAATTCTATCAACGTTCCTAGCCAATTCATCAACTTTAAGCAATTTATCTTCAAGCAAAGCATTGAAATTCTTTTGCGAATTCATAAACTCTTTAACACTAGTCTCAAATTCAGAGGGCATCTTATTAAAATTTCTATAAGAATTGTTGTAGGAATTACCATAATTATTAGAGGAATTACTTGGATAAGGCCTAGGATTAAAGTTTCCTCTATACGCGTTGTTACCAAAATTATTCCTACCAACAAAATTCACATCCATAGATTCATTATTATTCGCAATCAAAGTAGACAAAGGCATATCATTAGGATCAGAAGAAACACTCTTACTAGCAAATAATTTCATAAGTTCATCCATCTTTCCACTCAAAACATTAATTTCTTACATGCATGCACTTTTTTATTAGTAGATCTTTCAAAGGTGCCGGTGAGAATAATTAACCATAATATTATCTAGGAGTTTAGTAGCTTATCCTAAAGTGATTTCCATAAAAGTGCCTCCCGCGGCCAAATCTAAAAGATTTCTAGAAGCAAAATTCAATCTCGCATAAATTTCTTGTATAATCATCCATAAATTCAAACCATGAGTAGGGCAATTACGTATCATTAATTTCATCCTCTCCCAAGCTTGTGCAACATGTTCATGATCAAGTTGCTTAAAATTCATAATGTCGTTTCTAAGAGAGATGATCTTAGCGGGAGGAAAATACTTAGAGATAAAAGCATCTTTGCACTTATTCCAAGAATCAATACTATTTTTAGGCAAAGATGAAAACCAAGCTTTAGCGCTATCTCTAAGCGAAAAAGGAAATAGCTTCAATTTAACAATATCATTATCAACATCTTTCTTCTTTTTCATATCACACAAATCAACGAAGCTATATAGATGAGTATCGGCATCTTCACTAGGAAGGCCGGTAATTGATCTTTCATAACAAGATTCAACAGAGCAGCATTGATTTCACAAGATTCAGTATCGGTAAGAGGAGCAATCGGAGTGCTAAGGAAATCATTACTGTTGGTATTGGTAAAGTAACATAATTAGGTATTATCTTGAGCCATCGCGACAAACAAGCAATCCAACACACAATCGAACGAGAAGCAAGCGAAAAAGAGGCGAACGAAAAAGAGAGGGCGAATAAAACGGCAAGGGGGAAGTGGGGGAGAGGAAAACGAGAGGCAAATGGCAAATAATGTAATGCGGGAGATAAGGGTTTGTGATGGGTACTTGGTATGTTGACTTTTGCGTGAGACCTCCCCAAGAACGGCGCCAGAAATCCTTCTTGCTACCTCTTGAGCACTGCGTTGGTTTTCCCTTGAAGAGGAAAGGGTGACGCAGCAAAGTAGCGTAAGTATTTCCTTCAGCTGTTGAGAACCAAGGTATCAATCCAGTAGGAGGATACGCGCGAGTCCCTCGCACCTACACAAAACAAATAAATCCTCGCAACCAACGCGATAAGGGGTTGCCAGTCCCTACACTGTCACTTACGAAAGTGAGATCTGATAGATATGATAGGATAATATTTTTGGTATTTTTATGATAAAGATGCAAAGTAAAATAAAAGCAACGGAAATAACTAAGTGTTGAAAGATTAATATGATGGAAGATAGACCCGGGGGCCATAGGTTTCACTAGTGGCTTCTCTCAAGAGCATAAGTATTTTACGGCGGATGAACAAATTCTTGTTGAGCAATTGATGAATTGAGCATAGTTATGAGAATATCTAGGTATGATCATGTATATAGGCATCACGCCCAAGACAAGTAGACCGACTCCTGCCTGCATCTACTACTATTACTCCACACATCGACCGCTATCCAGCATGCATCTAGAGTATTAAGTTCATAAGAACAGAGTAACGCCTTAAGCAAGTTGACATGATGTAGAGGGATAAATTCATGCAATATGATAAAAACCCCATCTTGTTATCCTCGATGGCAACAATACAATACGTGCCTTGCTGCCCTACATCCTTTGGGAAAGGACACCGCAAGATTGAACCCAAAGCTAAGCACTTCTCCCATTGCAAGAAAGATCAATCTAGTAGGCCAAACCAAACTGATAATTGAAGAGACTTGCAAAGATAACCAATCATACATAAAAAGAATTCGTAAGATTCAAATATTGTTCATAGATAAACTTGATCATAAACCCACAATTATTATGTCTAAACAAACACACCGCTAAATAAGATTACATCGAATAGAACTCAACAAGTGAGGTGTAGAAAATTGTAATGAGATCCAAAAATAGAGAAGAAGCTATCTAGCTAATAACTATGGACCCGAAGGTCGGAGGTAAACTACTCACACTTCATCGGAGAGGCTATGGTGTTGATGTAGAAGCCCTCCATGATCAATTCCCCTTCCGGCGGAGTACGTCGGTGGAGCAACATGGGGCCCACGAGGGTGGAGGCGCGCACGGGGGTCGGCGCGCCCCCCTACCTCATGGCATCCTGGAAGCTTCCTTGACATAGGCTCCAAGTCTCCTGGATCATGTTCGTTCTGAAAATCACGTTCCCGAAGGTTTCATTCCGTTTGGACTCCGTTTGACATTCTTTTTCTGCAAAACTCTGAAATAGGCAAAAAACAGCAATTATGGGCTGGGCCTCCGGTTAATAGGTTAGTCCCAAAAATAATATAAAAGTGAATAATAAAGCCCAATAATGTCCAAAACAGAAGATAATATAGCATGGAGCAATCAAAAATTATAGATACGTTGGAGACGTATCAGCTAGCATCTCTGAAATAGTCTACAGCTTCTTCCAAGCAGGGCAAACCAGCAATGGCTTCACAATCCAGATGCATGTGAGGAAAGATTCTCCCTTGATTGTATAAGATACATGAGTAATAACTGCGCTGCCGATAGCTCCAGAAGCGATCAGATGAGATCTTTGGCTTCATGTACGGGTTCTTGGCACTGTCAAAGAAAGTGTTGTGTGCCCTCAAGCTGTTTACATTGAACGATCCTGGCGATGTTGCAGCACCGGGAAATCTTGGCAGTATGGGCTTTGGCTTCTGAACTTGAGGCCTTTGCTCCACATGGTAGTCAAATTGTGGTCCGGGAGCAGTCGGAGGAACCAGAACAGGCTATCGGACAGTGACAAGTTGGCCGCGATCATATGCCTGCTCAATAGTTTGAGGCCTTGGGGGTGGAACAACAACATCGGCATTGACTGGGGCTTCAGGTTGCACACTAGTTTCAGGCGCAACATTACTTCATGCGCCACAATGTCTTCAGCCATGACAACGTCATTGGCTTCAGCAGTGGTGTTTGTGGCTGCCTCAATGTTTTCAACCTCCTCTTCAGTAGCAGGAGGGTCGGGCACTGACACGTTCTCCTCGAGAACAACTTCTTGAGTGACTGGTGTTGTGGCAACTCTTTCTTCTTCTTGACGCGGTTCTTCATTGTCATCAACTGATGCAGCCAGAATGTCTTCAGTAGCTTTTGCTTCGGACTCAGAGACATTCGCAGTGGGAGTGGCTTCAGGAAACACTTGGCGTGCTACTGAGCTTTGTTGCATTTCTCCCTCTGGAATGCTCGACATGGCGACCTTTGGCCTAGGGCCTTTGTGAAGCCTACGGAAAGTTGGCGACGCCTGTGGTGAGGGAGTGGTCTGCACCATGTAATTGTCATTGTCAAGCACCGGAGTGGTGACTTGAGGTGGGGGAGTACTGGGGGTGTCATCTTGACTTGGTGTGTCTTGTTGAGGGTGATCAGCCCACGACGCATCCTGAGCAATTGGCATCAAAGGACAACAAATGCTGATGAGTTCGCTGTTCGTGAGAACCGGCGATGATACCAGTTGGTGCCCGATCTGAGGAAGGACTTCATCATCTCCTACATTGTCGCCATGACCAATGTCTTGACTATGGTGGGGTCGACACCGAACTTCTTCATCTTCGTGAGCCTCTGTGAAAGCGGGCTCGTGAACTACAAGTTGACACTCTTGGTTGGTGGAGGCGGGGCGAGCAACCCGAGATGGGCTCGACAACAAGTGGCTCTGTGGCAGCAGCACGCTCTTTCCGGGAAGACTTTTTCTTCGACTTCTTCGTTGATGGAGCACCATTAGAGGCATTCTTGTGCTTGCGCTTCTTGGCTTCGGCCTCCGCTGCCCTTGTCTTCTTCAGTTCTGAAGCTGCTGAGGGGACCTTGGGCTTCGAGCACATCATCCGGGTGGAAGACAATGCGAGGTGCTTCTGCCTTGATGCTTCAGCTTGGGCCGCAGCAGGCTTCTTCTTCTGTTTGGCAGCCATCTTGGGGTCGATGCCAGGACACCCAAGAGCCTTTTGCTTCTCTGCCTCATTGTGAGCTTGAACACATTTAGCAGCGAATTATTTCATCCGCTCCCTTGAACCTTTGGCTTCCTCACGCTTCTTGTGAAACTCTTCCTTGAGGTCATGCAGCATCTGCTTGAAGCTTTGAACATCAGCCACACTAAGCTTGTCCATGTTCTGCTTGAATTGAGCCTTTTCATAATCGATTTTGTTCTTCAAATTTCGGCGATCTTTCCGAGGCGAGCCAACTCATTAGCAATGGCTCCGTGGAATGTGACAGTTATGTCTACTGGGAGCTGAAGATCATCAATGCCGAGGCTCGGATTGTCAAACCACTCATCATTGAAATTATTCAGAATACCCACATCAAAGAGGGGCAGATCGTTGAAAATCTTTGCCTCTTGCTTGCTCTTGATCAGGAGCTCAAGAGCATCATCACCAAGATATTCATCGCTAGACAGATCAATGGTGGCATCCTCATTCTGCGAAATGGCAGCAGGGGTCAGTTCTTGCGCAGAACTCTTGATGAGCTTCTTCTTCTGCTTGGACTTCTCTGTCTTCTTGGAGATACGAGAGAGATCTTCAGATTGCACACTGGCTTCAGGAGGTGTAGTGGGCCAATGGCTTCGCACGCGAAGCTTTTGGTGCGGCAGAGGGCTTTGAAGCCTTTGATTTCTTCTGCTTCTGTGGCTTAGGAGGAGCTGGCGCTTCATCAGAATCTGCGTCATCAATTTGAGTGATCCACTCGACCCCTCGTGCTACTATGTGAGTGATGAGGCCTTGAGGAGTTCTGAAGGGGCCGACGACGTTTGGATTGGCATCACGGGTGCCATCATCCCTTGGAGCAGATGGACCAGGGTTGAAGTCGAGTCCAAATGCTTTCTTGTTCTTCACAGTAGAATCTTTTGCAAACTTATAGTTACGCTTGAACAGATTGTCGTCGCGACACCATAACAGAGAAGATGGGTCAGCATTCTCTGGCTGTGGTCCTCGGACCATGCAAGGATAGAAGCCTTGAGCAATGGCTTCAGACCGGGACTTGGGCAGTAGACCTCTGTATATAATATCTCCCCATGGTCGCTTGATAGCGTTCTTTTCAGCATACTCAGCGGTGAAAAATCTGTACTTGAACCATTCCTCCGCCTAATATCTTTGAATCCATTGGATTCGAGTCTTGCATTAATTGTAGTTCTCTTCAGGATCTGTCTTGTACATTTCAAAAAGATCTGGGGGCAAATCCTTAGCTGTATCCCCACGGCGCTGCCTGCCGCCCTTTCTTGCTGACTTGTCAGTAGCCATGATGTTCAGACTGAAAGGCTTCAATACTGTGAATGGCTTCCTCTTGCGGTCGACAGAACTGCTTCGGAGAATTGATGTGTCATTGTAAGAATTCTGCAAATGAATGCAGACTATGAGAACCAAGGGATTCTCCCATGGACATGTACCGTGACAAGAGATTAGAGGTGCGAGGAAGGGAAGAGGTCATATGCATTCTCGTAAGATTTTGAAGATAAATCAGTTTGAAGACATTGACCTCATAGCGCGAAGACATTCAGTTATTTGGTGAGAGTCGGTTCCAGATTTGTACGAATCCAAGAATAAGTACAAGTGAGGAATCTAACTAGTTGTGAAGCATAAGTGAATATACTTGGCAAGATATGAGATGCAGAAGAAGACAGATCCAGTTTTGGAAGTTAAGAAACCACTTTTGGTTAAAGTGGATGGATCTGATAGATCAAAAAGGCAGTAAAAAGTAAGATTTAATTACCACACAAAGAACTGCTAGACGAAGTTGAGAGGGAGGCCGAGCAGTTCAATCTCCCGCGCCCTAACTCAGCGGCGGAAGACACATACGGCGGCGGCGGAGAGGACGAGGTCCGCGGCCGGCGTGAGGACAGCGTAGAAGAAGTTGCGGCAGCTAAGCGCCTGCCTCCCAAGGCCGACGCCGAGCTAAGCGGAGGCGCCACGGTTTGTGCGAGGTGGCGAGGTGGAAGAAGAGATTGTGACCGCGGTGAGTTGAGTATTTATAAGGAAAGGGACAAGACAACGCATTACGTAGGTGCCCCTGGCGGTTCACATCTGAATGGCACATGGCATGCATGCAACACATTGGAAGTTGTTCCATGTTCCCACACACGCCTGGACTGTTGGGTGGTTGTTCCGGCTTCTCCGGGTTTCAGGCAATAAGGATTTAGCATTAAAACAGATTCAACTTTTGTCTCTGTATCTTCTGCTGACAAGGACGCAGAGAAGACATTCGACAGTATCAATAGAATGCATATGATTTAGATGGATAAAATCTGAGGTAGAAGCATAGAAGGGGTTACGGTCCGATCACATTCACTTAGATCAAAAAATTCAAACAAAAAGACTTAGCTATAAGTGAATGCTGTAGAGGATAGAACACACATATATGAATATATCAGTATTAGACTAAATCAACATTGCACAGATAAACGCAAAAGCAAATCAATGTTGAAGACAAACCAAATGTGAAGACTTTACAAATGCAAAGTGCCCACAGAAATTTGCTAGCTGAGTTGCTTTTGAACGCGTGAGTGGACCAGGTGCATTGATGCTATCAATTATCTTCTCAAGCTGTACTTCATTTGCAACATGAGGATGAACTGGACGAAGATTTTGCTCTTGTTGACCATTGTCTTCTTCTTCAACATTGGCTTCAGGCTGAGCAGTGTCTTCAGGTTGGTTTCGGTGCAATAATGATAAGTTCTTCTTCAGCTTGTGCCTCTGAAGGTATGATTTCTCCAGTTCCCATAAGCTTAATCGATTCACTAGGAGGGACTTCATCTAGCACATTTGGCAGGTGCTCTCTTTGCGAGCCATAAGTCTTACCGAACCGCACATCCACAGTTTCAACCACTTTATAGTGAAAGAGGTTGAAGACTGCAGGGAGTGCGAATCCTTTCCGTAACCAAGCATAAAACCTTCATGTGCTTTTGGTGCAAATTTTGAAGTGTGATGTGGATCCTTGATCCAACACCTAGCACCAAATACTCTGAAGTAACTGACATTTGGCTTCTTACTAGTTAGGAGATCATAGGATATCTTCTTCAGAAGCTTGTGAAGATAAACATGGTTGATGACGTGACATGCAGTATCAATGGCTTCAGGCCAGAACTTCCTTGGAGTCTTGTACTCATCAAGCATCGTCCGAGCCATCTCAATGAGTGTCCTGTTCTTGCACTCCATGATGCCATTCTGCTGAGGTGTGTATGGAGCAGAGAACTCATGAGTGATGCCCAATGTATCAAGATAAGTATCGAGGCCAGTGTTCTTGAACTCTGTGCCGTTGTCACTTCTGATGTGCTTGATCTTGATGTCATAGTTCGTCATGGCACGGTTGGCAAATCGTCCGAAGACATCCTGCACTTCATTCTTGTAGAGGATTATATGCACCCATGTATATCTTGAATAATCATCAACAATGACGGGTTTACAGAGACAGTCAGTGGCGAAGAGTAGAGTATTGAGTAGGGCCAAATAAGTCCATGTGAAGTAGCTCAAGGGTTGAGATGTAGTCATGATTGTCTTCGAGGGATGCTTGGCCCTTGTCATCTTTCCAGCCTTCAAGTGCACCACATGATGATACTTCTTGAACTTGACGCCTTGATGCCTCGACATGTTTCTTCTTCGCGAGTGTGTACAAGTTCCTCATGCCAGCATGCCCTAGCCTCCGATGCTAGAGCCAGCACTCTAAAGCTTTTGCTAGAAGACATACGGCCATCTGTGGTCCTGCTGAGAAATCTACCATGTACAGGTCGTCTTTTCGATACCCTTCAAAGACTAGAGATTTGTCAGACTCCATAAGCACAAGGCAACGATATTTTCCAAATATCACAAGCATGTTCAAATCACAAAGCATTGAGACAGACATTAAGTTGAAACCAAGGGATTCAACAAGCATCACTTTATCCATGTGCTGATACTTTGAGATTGCAATTCTACCTAGACCCAATACCTTGCTTTTACCAGTGTCAGCAAATGTGATGTGACTCTTGTCAGATGGACATAAGGTTGAGTCCATGAGAAGACTTCAATCACCAGTCATGTGATTAGTGCATCCACTGTCCATAATCCATTCTGAAGCATGTGGTGTCATACCCTACAGTGTAGTTAGGGGGATAGGCTTCACCAAGGGTATTGTGAAGCATAAACATTTGACGAACAAGCAGATTATCAAAGCTAGGATCCAGGTTAGGACTGATAGGATGATAGGAAAGTGATTCAGGAATAAAATACATAGTAAGACCATTTGGGCATTTTATCTTGCGTCCCACAAGATGTTTTAGGTCCCCAGCAATAGCATCAAACGCCTTTGATTTCCAGCTGGAGACCTTTCCCTACAAAAGAGAGTTAAGTTTTCTTAACCACCCACATTTTCAGGGGTGGCTTCGAAGCAATGAGTCTAAGTGCAGCATCTGAGGACTTTGGCTTTGGAGCCCTAGCAAATAGCCTTGCAGGAGGCGAATAATACTCATAAGAATAAGCAGAATAGTTCTTGGTCTTATGAACATAGTGGTTTGAAGGAACACACTCATATTCACAAGTCTGAGTATGATTTCCTTGCAAATATTGGCGTTAGGGTGACTCTGGTGAGTCCTCTGTCTGTATGAAGCCTTTGGACCATATGAAGCCTTTGGTCTGGGGTTTGTCTTCTTCCCGGGTGGTGTCATGATGACATTCACCTAAAGGTTCTCAAGACAACTCCTAGGCACCCAGATCCTCTTCAAAGAAGGTCCATTCCTGCAGTTAGTACCAATATACCTGGCAAACACTTCACCATTCTGGTTCTTAAACAGTTAATAGTTTGCATCAAAGGATTCATCAATGATAATCGGGTTAGCACAAGTGAAGCCAGATAAGGTGGATGGATCCACTAAAGGTCCCTTTGCAGCAACCCATGTGGTTTTGGGATACCGCTTTCGGGCTTCTAGTAAGAACCATCAAGATTCATTTTCCTCTCGAACCCAACACCCTCTTTCCTAGGGTTTGGTTCGTAATCGCTTTTTGAGGACATCACATAGTGTCCGATGTCCTTTGAGACTTTGTACATCCCTATCTCAAGCAATGTCTTCAACCTAGCATTCTCATCAAGAATAGTAGTGGCATCCTCGGCAGAGGGTTAGTTACCACATCGTGATAGCTGAAGATATTGCAGCAAAGAGTGTTAGTGAGAACATTCAGCAACAGAGGTAGCGTTATCGCGCTCAAGGCATTTTAGACATGGTGGTTCAAATCCTTCCTGAGCGGGACTGGTCTATTGAGCGCGAAGTGACTCGTTCTCTTTTTGAAGATCTTCATGAGCCGCTCTCAATTTCTCAAGGTCTCGCTTCCTTTGAAGATAATCGTAGGAAAGCTTTTCATTAGTTGTTGAAAGCATTTCATGACGACTTTCAAGTTCCTTGTACTTAACATGAAGATTTTTGATGTCTTCAATTAAGGACTGAGATCAAGTCATTTCCGCATCCAACAGGTCATCGCTTTTGTCTAACAATTTTTGAATATGTTCCATAGCTTTCTGTTGTTCAGTTGCAATTTTAGCAAGTGTTTTGTAGCTAGGTTTGGATTCACAATCGAGTCATCTTCACTTGATGTTTGAAAGTAAGCCTCACGTGAGTTTACCTTGGCACCACGTGCCATGAAGCAAGAGGGTGGAGCAGAGTCGTCCTTGTCATTAGCATCGGCGTTGGACGGAGCCATTGTCTTCAAGGTTGAAGATGGACTTGGCAACGAGGGTCAGTAGCTAGAGCTGAGACTTGCAACGCCAGAGTTGGACTCCTCCTCAGACTCCACCTCTGCCTCCTCAGAAGCAGACTCCTCCTCTGAATCCATCTCCTTGCCAACAAAAGCATGAGCCTTGCCAGATGAGCTCTTCTTGTGTGATGAAGACTTGGACGAAGACTTGGAAGAAGACTTTGAGGATTTCTTCTTTTTCTTGTCATCAGAATCATATTCCTTGCTCTTCTTCTTCTTGTTGTTCTCATTATCCCACTGTGGACACTCAGAGATGTAGTGACCAGGTTTCTTACACTTGTGGCATGTTCTATTCTTGTGTTCATGAGTAGAAGCTTCATCATTTCTCGAGCTGGATCTTGAAGACTTCTGAAGCCTTTCTTCTTGGTGAATTTCTGGAACTTCTTCACAAGCATAGCAAGCTCCTTTCCAATGTCTTCGTGGATCCCCGGATCGCAGTGATTCTTCTTCGTGATGAGGAAACAACCTTTGCCTTCAAAGCACGAGTACGACCATAGCTGGGACCATAGATATCTCTTTTCTCAGATAACTGGAACTCATGTGTGTTGAGCCTCTCGAGTATGTCAGATGGATCGAGAGTCTTGAAGTCAGCGCATTCTTGAATCATCAGGGCAAGGGTGTTAAACGAGCTGTCAAGTGATCTCAGGAGTGTCTTGACGATTTCATGCTTGGTGATCTGTAGCGCCGAGTGCATGAAGCTCATTTGTGATATCAGTGAGGCAATCAAATGTGAGCTGGACATTTTCATTGTCATTTCTCTTGAAGCGGTTGAAGAGGTTGCGAAGAACACTGATCCTTGAGTCTCTCTGGGTTGAGACGCCTTCATTAACCTTGGAGAGCCAGTCCCAGACTAGCTTCAAAGTTTCCAGAGCACTCACACGACCATACTGTCCTTTGGTCAGATGACCACAGATGAAGTTCTTGGCAGTAGAATCCAGTTGAATGAACTTCTTG
Organism: Aegilops bicornis; assembly: GCA_021605145.1. Taxonomy (NCBI): domain Eukaryota; kingdom Viridiplantae; phylum Streptophyta; class Magnoliopsida; order Poales; family Poaceae; genus Aegilops; species Aegilops bicornis. The sequence continues at coordinate 340,046,195 of CM038673.1, read as the reverse complement.
ACATCACCAGGGGTGACACCTTCACCGGTCTTGGGAACACCGTTCTTGACGACATACCAGAGGTCGACATCAATGTCTTCAAGATGCATGCGCATCTTATTCTTCCAGTAGGGGTAGTCAGTGCCATCAAAGACAAGGCACGTAGCGGAGACTTTGATTATCCCTGCAGTCGACATAGCTAAAACTCCAGGTGGTTAAACCGAATCACACAGAACAAGGAAGCACTTTGCTCTGATACCAATTGAAAGTGCTAGTTATCGACTAGAGGGGGTGAATAGGCGATTTTATGGAAGTCTTCAAAACATGGGAGTTTCGAAGACAGACACTAGAAATGAACCTATAGATATGCAGCGGAAGGAAGACTACACTAGACAAGCCATAGTCATGTAAGTAATGATGTAGCGACCCGACTCGGTAAGAGTCGAAGTCTCTGTGCTTACCGTGCTAGTCCCTGGATCGACTTGCTAGCACACACAGTACTCGATGAAATAACAGAAATAACACACATCTCTTTATTACATCGATAGCCGTGAGCAATACATTTATTACAAAATAGGGCATAGAGCCAATAAACAAATACTGCGGAAGCAAAGTAGTAAATGAGTCCAACTCCACGAGCAAGGTTGAGTGTAGAACATCGACCTATCGCACCTTAATCCTCGTCGGATATATCTACAACGTGATAAGCTGCAGCCATATAGGTCAGTACATTGAATGTACTGGCAAGTCACATCATAAAAGAACCTACTTGTACATGCAATTTGGCTGGTGGAAAGCTCTAAGTTTAGTTTTTTGCATAAAGCTAGTTTTTCCTATTAGGAAAAGATGTTATTCTACTACTACACATTTGCATAGGATGAGTTCGCAAACCCAACTCCATCCGTTCCCAAGTTTCATTTAAAACCCAACTGTTTAATTAAAGGTGAGGAGATCTCCCGGCATTTTCACTACTAGATGCTCAACTTGTCCGTAACCGGGGACACGGCTAATCGATTAGGTTGACACTCTGCAGAGGTTGCGCACTTTTCCCCACAAGACTCGACCACCTCCATGATCGGAAGATCGAGACATAGTCTTTCGAAAATGTTCCCCCTTAACCCACGGATAGGCCGGTACACCTACATCATTCTACATCTGCTAGCCCATCCCGGAAGGGGTCACACTAACTACTCAACTAAGCCAGAGCCCATATTGGCTTGTGGCTGCACATGTAAGCTTCTAGACATGAGAATACGATTGATCTATTTGAGCCTGAGCGGACGGTCCACTAGTGGTGCACCACCATGGATTTCCCATGCGCTACATCGCATTTCGCCACCATTCCAACAAGTTTCCGCCTGTGTAGTTCATTAATTATCTTAGGTCCTATTTACTACATTGTCACTCATACTTTACAATGATCACTCCCCAATCCACGTCTACTTAGCGAAGCAACATAATGTAAAACGATGGCGACAATGTGGTAAGGTTCAGACCTACCTCAATGAACTACTTGGTGTAAGCATAGTCATACGGAATGAATTCCTACCATGCAGTCCTACCGCAAAGAACTACGTGCATAATAAAAACATAGGTAATGAAACATGATCAAGATGCAACTTGCCTTGATACTGCTGGTTGAATTCTAAAGACTGATAATATTCTGCTTCACACTCCGGGCAATCTATCGCAAAGAAGATAAACAAACATAAGAAAACATTTCAGAGAACCAAGAAGAACATGCAAAGCAAAAAGTCTCGAAAAAACCAAATGAACAAACATCACACTTAACTAGCATGAAATTATTCTAAGTGCAAAACAACATAGGCCTATGGTTCAAGAAGTGATGTGAACTACAGTGCATACTATGCATACTAGTAAAAATATTAATGGACAGATTTTAGTGTATGAAAATTATTGTGGCAAAGGTCCAGGTGATAGGGTTTGGCTACGGTGACAAAGTGCAAAAAGAATCAACTTATTCGGAGCTACGGTTTAGGAGATATGGCAATTTGAAGTTCAAATTCAAATCTGAATAAATTCAAATTTGAATCTGATAAAAGTTTGCAAAAAGGATACCACTGGATAGATCTAAACAATACGAAGAATTTGCCGCTGGTTTCATCGAGTTTGGATCTACGGTTAAAAAGTTATGGCTAATCTAAGCTTAGGGACTCATCTGTGATAAAAGGGACTAAATAAAGGAAGAAAACTATCGCAAACAGGTCCTCGGCGCGTGGCAGATTCTCATCGGCGAAAGGTGTTCACCGGAGGCTATATGGTGAATGGCCGCTAAATAATAAAAACAAGTGGCGGATAACTAAAAAAAACCGAAGCTCGGTTTAAATAAACCGCACGGTCTAAGGAAACCGCGGTTAACCGCGTACCTCTTCGCGAAATAAAAAAACAAACCTAATCTATTCTAAGCCGTGGATCTTCAATCTAACGAACGAGGGTGGGGCGGTGGCTCACAGTGGGCTGGAGGTGGCCGGCGACGATGTCGACGACGGTGGCGGCGGCTCGGGTCGAACGGGGCGGCGGCTACGGCGGGTCCCGGCGTCGGTGAAGAAGACGGGGAGGTGCGGCGCGGCTTGGGCGTCCGGATGGTGGCGTCGGGGCTCCTCAGGGGCGTCGGGTCGGCGAGGCGAGGCGGCGGCGCTGCTGGCTCCGGCGAGGTCGGGCGTCGTCGAGCGTCGTCTCCTACGGACCTAGGCGAGGAAAAGGTGTCAAAAGACGCGCAAGTTCACGCTGCCACGATCGACGGCGAACAAGGGCTCGGGGTGGTTTATCGGGCAGCGGAATGCTTGGCGAGGTCCGCTCGGCCGCGAGATCCAAGCGGCGACTCACCGGTAGGAGCGGCATGGGAATAAGCAAGACGACGGGTTTGGAAGAGGGTCGAGGGCTTTTATAGGCGAGGGCAGAGGGTCGGGGTCGATTTGGATAAGCATTATCCGAAAGGCGAGGCGGCCGGGCGGTTATGGGCAGCGAGGCGCGGATGTTTATCTCACGCGGGAGGTTGGGGACGGGCTGTCGTCGGCGGGCCTCTGGCAGCGGCAGCGAGAGGAGGCGAAGCGTGGAGCGGTCGACCGGCGGTAGATTTTGGCACAAGGCCTTGGGCCGAAATTGCCGGTGGGCTGGTTGGCTGGCCGGTTGGGCTGAAGGCCAAGGCCCTGGGCCGAATCGTTTCGTCCCGGCGGGTGAGTGTGTGCGTGCGTGTTTTTTTTAAACCGAACACTAAGGTGGCCCTAAATAATTCAAAAGAATTAATAAAAACACCACAACAATTTCTAAAATAACTATACAATATTTAGAGCCTAATGAACATTAACTTAAGCACAGAACAAAATGAAAATATTTTCCTAATGCATTTAATGCACTTTTGGCAAATAAAATACATACCAATAAACTCCAAAACTTCAAATAATATTCAAAATAAAATTTCTCACTCTTTTATAATTCGAGGAAGTCATCTTATCCCCTCTCATTTGTTTTTCTCGAGTGGAAAATATTATTTGAATATTTCAAAACTCCAAAATGCAAAGAAATATGATATGCATTGAATGATTCTATTAACATCCAAATTAAATAAAATTGGGATGTTACAAACCTACCCCCCTTAAGATGAATCTCGTCCTCGAGATTCGGGTTGGCTAGCAAAAAGGTGTGGATGATCCTGCCTAGATCTTCCTCTCGCTCCTGTGTAGCTTCCTCCTCGGTGTGGTGGATCAGACTGAACTTTGCGTAACTCGATGATCTTGGTGCGAGTGATCCTCTCTGCAGCCTCAAGAATCTTAACAGGCTTCTCCTCGTAAGTCGATCGCTCTCCAACTGAATTGCCTCCAAAGGGTAATCAGTATCTCTCAAAGGATTATCTCGCCATCTCTCGCATGGCACTTCTTCACCGGGAAACATGAAACACATCATGAACTCGACAAGGCCTCCGTAATTCCAACCGGTATGCAACCTCTCCTCTGCGTTCTAGAATTTCAGATGGCCCCACAAATCGTGGTGCTAACTTTCCTTTACTCCAAATCTCTTAATACCTCAAGTGGAGACACTCAAGATATGCTCTATCCCCCACTTCATAGGTCACTTCCTTGCGTTTAGCATCAGCATAACTCTTCTGTCTGGACTGAGCTATCTTAAGTCTATGACGAATCAATTTGACCTTCTGCTCAGAATCTCTGATCAAATCTGGTCCAAACAACTTGCGATCTCCAACTCCATTCCACATCAAAGGTGTCCGACATTTCCTGCCATACAATGCCTCGAAAGGGGCCATCTGCAAACTAGCTTGATAGTTGTTGTTGTATGAGAACTCTGCGTAAGGTAAGTTATCATCCCAACTAGACCCATAGTCTAGTGCACAAGCTCTCAACATGTCCTCCGTAATCTGATTGACTCTCTCTCCGCCCATCGGTCTGCATGGATGGAAGGTCAGATCTTGAACTCTAGCCTCGGTACCCAAAGTTTCGTAATCGCTTCCAAAACTTTGAGGTAAACCGTGTTCCTCTATCTGATACGATGCTCCTTGGAACTCCATGCAGACACACGATCCTGGTCATATATATCTTTGCCAGCTTAGCACTTGTATAGGTGGTCTTCACTGGAATGAAGTGAGCAACCTTGGTCAAGCGATCCACTATCACCCAAATGGAATCATAACCTCGAACGAGTCCTCGTAACCCTGTGATAAAGTCCATACCAAGTTTATCCCATTTCCAATCAGGTATCGGCAACGGCTGAAGTAAACCTGCTGGTTTCTGATGTTCTGCCTTCACTCTCTGACATACATCACATATTGCCACATACTCAGCAAACTCTCTCTTCATAGCGGCCCACCAAAAATTTTCCTTCAAGTCCAAGTACATCTTGGTGTTGCCTGGGTGTATCGAATATGGTGAGTCATGAGCCTCCTGAAGAATCAACTTCCTGATCTCTGGATCATTGGGTACACAAATCCGTTGCTCAAACCATATGGTTCCATTTTTATCCTCACGTAATCCTTCCGCTTTCCCTTTGCTCATCATTTCCTTTATCTCAGAATACCTTGGTCCAACTTCCGGCTTCTGATTCTTCCCAACAAGGTGGATCTGTACCTCGAGTGTGGCAACATAACCTCTTGGAACTATTTCCAACTCAAGGTCTCTAAGCTCATCACATAACTCCCGAGGTAAACCTCCCGCCGTAAGGGTATTAACATAACTCTTACGGCTCAAAGCATCCGTCACAACATTGGCTTTTCCTGGATGATAATGCAGACTCATGTCATAATCCTTTATAAGTTCTAACCATCTCCTTTGCCTGAGATTCAACTCCTTCTACGTGAAGATGTACTTCAAACTCTTGTGATCCGTGTAAACATCACAACGATTCCCAATAAGATAGTGTCTCCATGTCTTGAGTGCATGCACTACGGCTGCCAACTCCAAATCATGCGTGGAATAGTTCAACTCATGAGGTTGAAGCTGTCGTGAAGCATAAGCTACAACCTTTCCCTCTTGCATAAGAACACCTCCAAGTCCCTGACGTGAAGCATCACAATACACCTGAAAGTCCTTGTGTACATCAGGCAGGATTAGTACTGGGGCTATAACCAAACGCTTCTTCAACTCTTGAAAGCTGGCTTCACACTCTTCACCCAAACGAACTTGGTGTCCTTCTTCAACAACACCGCCATGGGCCTTGCAATCTTGGAGAAATTTTCAATAAATCTCCGGTAATATCCTGCAAGTCCAAGGAAATCATGAATCTCGCCAACCTGTGGTGGGTGCATTCCATTACGTGGATCGACCCTACCTTGGTAGGGTCCACTGCAATCCCTTCACTGACACAACATGTCCAAGGAATCCGACTTCCTTGAGCCAAAACTCACACTTCTTTGAACTGGCATAAAGTTGATGTTCTCTCGAGCTTCTCCAAAACCAAGCGCAGATGTTCAACAGTGTTCCTCCTCATTCTTGGAGAAAACCAATATGTCATCAATGAATACCACAATGAACTTATCCAAGAACTCCATGAACACCTTGTTCATCATGCTCATAAAATAGGCAGGGCATTAGTCAAACCAAAGGACATGACTCAGATACTCATAAAGCCCATACCTTGTGGTAAAAGCTGTCTTGGGTATATCCTTCTCACGGATCTTCAATTGGTGATAACCCGATCAAGATCGATCTTGGAGAAAACACTAGCTCCTTCTAGCTGGTCAAACAAGTCATTGATCATCGGCAGGGGATACTTGTTCTTTATGGTCACCTCGTTCAAAGAGCGGTAATCCGCACACATCCTCAAGGTTCCATCCTTCTTCTCCACTAAGAGTACTGGGGCTCCCCAAGGTGATGAACTCGGGCGAGTATACCCTTTCTCTAGCAACTCCTTGATCTGTTTCTTGACTTCCTCCAAATCATTATCGGGCATCCGATACGGCCTCTTGGAGATAGGTCCGGTACCTGGCAGCAACTCAATCAAAAACTCAATCTCCCGATCCGCGGCATACCCAGAACTCCTCCGAAATACATCGATAATCCTTCACCACTGTACTTCTTCCCGGACAACTCCGTAAGAGAGTTCACCGAGTCCTCTTAGGCTTAAGCCCGGATACATACTTGATCCTCTTCTTCTCTGGGTGGTGAGTAAAATTGATCTACTAGCACAATCAATGTTTCCCTCATACTTGGACATCCAATCCATCCCTAGGATTACATCCAACCCTTGTGACTCTAGTATGATCATATCCGTGGGAAAAACATGTCCCCCTATGTTCAAAGGCAACTGGAAACATCCCTGACTAGCCATAGACTTGGCTCCTGGGGAACTCACTAGAATGGGTGACTTAAGAGCTATGGTAGGCAACTTATGTTTATCCATGAATCCCCTTGATATGAATGAATGCGATGCACCCGTGTCAAAAAGAATGAGTGTTGGAAATGAATTAACCAAGAACTTACCAATCACCGCGTCAGGCTGTTCATAGACCTCTTCCACATTGACATGATTCACATGCCCCTTAGTGAAAGGATTAGGCTTCTTGCCTCCAGAATTCCCATTGCCATTTCCATTCTGTGCCTCAGGACACTCATTGGAGTAGTGCCCTGTCATGAAGCAAGTGATGTGACTTAGATCTTTCTTCATTGGTGTAGAAGAGTTGAAATGCTGCTGATTGCCATTCCCTCCATTGCCATTGCCATTGCCATGCTTGTGGCCATGGTGGTTGTGTCCATTTCCTCCATGCTGAATGTGGCCTCCATGGTTATGATGATTCCCTCCAAACTTGCTAGTGCCTGATCCACAACTTCCTGAGTGCGGGCATGGTTTCTGCTGAACTCCAGAGTTATACTTTCCCTGAACGTACTTCCTCTTACGATTCACCATCTGCTGGTGCTTGCCTTCGAGAATGGTAGCCTTGTCAACAAGCTCCTGATAGTTTGCAAAGGTCGCCATACCAATCGAACTCCCAACTCATCGCTTAGTCCCTCCGTAAACTTCTCCCGCTATCGCATCAAGGCCACGCCCTTCCGGGCATAACGGGCCAACTTATCAACTCATCAACATATCGAGATACCGTAAGGCCTCCCCTCGCGCAAGCTGCGGAACTCCTTCTTCTTCGCACTCATGGCTCCAAATGAGACATGAGCAGTGCGTAACGCTCACTGGAACTGAGTCCAAGTCGCACTCTCCAAGGGGTATGTGGTGGTGTAGTTCTCCCACCAAGCAGCTGCCGAGCCATCCAGCTGATGGGCGGCAAACTTCACCTTCTCAGCATCATTGCATCCTGCCGTGGCTAGCTCCCTTCCTATCTTGCGGAGCCAGTCATCTGCGACAATCGGCTCCGTGCTGCTGGAGAACACGGGTGGGTTCAGCCTCAGAAAACGGGTAAGACTGTCAACTGGGGGTGGCGGCGGTGGGTTGTTGTTGTTGTTGTTGTTGTTGTTCTGGTTCTGGTTCTGAATGAGCATCTGCATAAGAGCATTCTGCTGCTAGATCAATTGGGTGAGCTCCGGTGGAAAGTTGAATCCGGGGTCACGTCTTGGAGGCATCTGATTGGTTTAGAGTGGATGAGAAGTTAGAATAGAATAAGGCCTAGTGAGTAAAATCACACTACCCATATGCACATAATAGCAATAAAACTTCAAATCACTCCAATTCAATTTCAATCAAAGAGGTTCACATGAACAATCAAACCTAAGGTAAGCCATGTCACAAGATTTGACAAGGTCTCACAAATGAAATAAAACTAATCGGATAACGAAATCGAATTTCTAACTCCCATGGTGGTATAAAATCTAACTCTCATCGGATGAAGACCAGTCAACCATGTTGACATCAGGTGTCCTTGCATCACTGTCTGTGTCGTCATCTCCAAGCTCATCATCCTGGTCCTTGTCCTAGCTGATGTAATCTCCATAAGAGTGATCCTCCCTGATGTTTTCTCCTCATCCAGCCTTCTCCTCGGCCTCCTCAAGCTCAAGCTTCAGATCGTCGATCTTCTCCTGCAATGCATCCAGCTCTCCCTCATGCTCGATGCGAGCGTCCTGGAGTTCCTCCTCGAGATTGGCCTTGCGATTCATGAGGTTCTTGATGACGATCATGTTGTCAGACAACTCCAGCTCCATCATACGAATGTGATCCTCCATGTCCTGGATATGGGATGCTATCGTCTCGCCCTCCGTGGTACGCACTACATCTCCATTTGCGTCATGGCGTCAGTACATCACAAAGGAGGTCCTCTTGAGGTCTTCGCCATACTCCTCCGAATGCGTCCGAGAGCAATGTGAGCAGCGATGCCCCTGCCCAAGCCCCATGTTGCAGATCCACATGGAAATCAATGGGTTTGGTGCGGTTTCCGAGGATGCGTCCGGGATATGGGCATCGATCCTCCAACATGTCTCCTCGGGCAAGGTGGCGGTGAAGGTTCCAAAGTGAATGTGGGAAGCCCAATCTTCGTGTACTTCACGATCTTCACCAAATTGCCGTCCAAAAGGCATGGTCTCATCGGGCTGCTCAAACTCAACAATGGCGGATTTACATCTACATTTTGAAAGAGAGAAGAAATTAGTAATCAAGTAGAGAAGGTACGAGACCAAAGGATATATAGGGAAAGTCAAAAATATATAGTTTTTTATCCTATGGCTTTTCCATTTTCTAGGGTCACGCCTCATACCAACGTGGGCTCGATACCATCTTGTAGCGACCGACTCGGTAAGAGTCGAAGTCTCTGCTTACCGTGCTAGTCCTCGGATCTACTTGTTAGCACACATTACGATGAAATAATGTAAATAACACACATCTCTTTATTACATCGATAGCCTGTGAGCAATACATTTATTACAAAATAGGGCATAGAGCCAATAAAAAATATCATGGAAGCAAATTAGTAAATGAGTCCAACTGCACGAGCAAGGTTGAGTGTAGAACATCGACCTGTCGCACCTTAATCCTCATCGGATATATCTGCAACGTGATAAGTTGCAGCCATATAGGTCAGTACATTGAATGTACTGGCAAGTCACATCATAAAAGAACCTACTTGTACATGCAATTTGCCTGGTGGAAAGCTCTAAGTTTTGTTTTTTGCATAAAGCTAGTTTTTCCCTATTAGGAAAAGATGTTATTCTACTACTACACATTTGCATAGGATGAGTTCGCAAACCCAACTCCATCCGTTCCCAAGTTTCATTTAAAACCCAACTGTTTAATTAAAGGTGAGGAGATCTCCCAGATTTTCACTACTAGATGCTCAACTTGTCCGGTAATCGGGACACGGCTAATCGATTAGGTTGACACTGGCAGAGGTTGCGCACTTTTCCCCACAAGACTCGACCACCTCCATGATCGGAAGATCGAGACATAGTCTTTCAAAATGTTCCCCTTAACCCACGGATAGGCCGGTACACCTACATCATTCTACATCTCCTAGCCCATCCCTAAGGGGTCACACTAACTACTCAACTAAGCCAGAGCCCATATTGGCTTGTGGCTGCACACGTAAGCTTCTAGACATGAGAATACGATTGATCTCTTTGAGCCTCGAAAGTGACGGTCCACTAGTGGTGCACCACCATGGATTTCCCATGCGTCTCTAATCGCATTTCTCGCTACCATTCCAACAAGTTTCCGCCAGTAGTTCATTAATTATCTTAGGTCCTATTTACTACATTGTCACTCATACTTTACAATGATCACTCCCCAATCCACGTCTACTTAGCGAAGCAACATAATGTAAAACGATTGCGACAATGTGGTAAGGTTCAGACCTACCTAAATGAACTACATGGTGTAAGCATAGTCATACGGCATTAATTCCTGCCATGCAGTCCTACCGCAAAGAACTACGTGCATAATAAAAACATAGGTAATGAAACATGATCAAGATGCAACTTGCCTTGGTACTGCTGGTTGAATTCTAAAGATCGATAATATTCTCGTCAAGACCGAAATCTATCGCAAAGAAGATAAACAAACATAAGCAAACATTTCAGAGAACCAAGAAGAACATGCAAAGCAAAAATCCTCGAAAAAACCAAATGAACAAACATCACACTTAACTAGCATGAAATTATTCTAAGTGCAAAACAACATAGGCCTATGGTTCAAGAAGTGATGTGAACTACAAAGGCATACTATGCATACTAGTAAAAATATTAATGAACAGATTTTAGTGTATGAAAATTATTGTGACAAAGGTCCAGGTGATAGGGTTTGGCTACTGTGACAAAGTGCAAAAAGAATCAACTTATTCAGAGCTACGGTTTGGGAGATATGGCAATTTGAAGTTCAAATTCAAATCTGAATAAATTCAAATTTGAATCTGACAAAAGTTTTCAAAAAGGATACCACTGGATAGATCTAAACAATACGAAGAATTTGTCGGTGGTTTCATCGAGTTTGGATCTACGGTTAAAAAGTTATGGCTAATCTAAGCTCAGGGACTCATTTGTGATAAAAGGGACTAAACAGTGAAGAAAAACTATCGCAAACTGGTCCCTGGCACGTGGCAGATTCCTATTGGCCGAAAGGTGTTCGCCGCGGAGGCTATACGGTGAATGGCCTCTAAATAATAAAAACAGTGGCGGCGGCTAACTAAAAAAACCGAAGCTCGGTTTAAATAAAACGCACGGTCTAAGGAAACCGCGGTTAACCGCATACCTCTTCGCGAAATAAAAAAAACAAACCTAATCTAATCTAAGCCGTGGATCTTCAATCTAACGAATGAGGGTGGGGCGGTGGCTCACAGTGGGCTGGAGGTGGCCGGCGACGATGTCGACGACGGTGGCGGCGGCTCGGGTTGAACGGGGCGGCGACTACGGCGGGTCCCGGCGTCGGTGAAGAAGACGGGGAGGTGCGGCGCGGCTTGGGCTTCCGGATGGTGGCGTCGGGGCTCCTCAGGGCGCTGGTCGGCGAGGCGAATGGCGGCGCTCCGCTGGCTCCGGCGAGGTCGGGCGTCGTCAGGCGTCTGCTCCCGGGACCTAGGCGAGGAAAAGGTGTCAAAAAGACGCTGGCAAGTTCACGCTACTACGATTGACGGAAGGAACAAGGGCTCGGGTGGTTTATCGGCAGCTGAATGCTCCGGCGAGGTCCGTTCGCCGGGAGATCCAAGCGGCGACTTGGCGGTAGGAGCGCGTGGGAATAAGCAAGACGACGGGTTTGGAAGAGGGGTCGAGGGCTTTTATAGGTGAGGGCGTAGGGTTTCGGGTCGACGGATAAGCATTATCCGAAAGGCCGAGGCCGGCCAGGTAAGTGGGCGGCGAGGCGGATGTTTATCTCAGCGTAGAGGTTGGGGACGGCTGTCGTGCGGGCCGCGGCAGCGAGAGGAGGCGAGCGAGGGCGAAGGCGTGAGCGGGCCATGTAGACTTCGGCCATGGGCGGCCTTAATAAATGGCGGTATGGCTGGTCGGTCAAGCAATGGTCGAAGGCCAAGACGTCCTTGGCCGAATCGATTCGGTCCAAGCGGGTGAGTGTAAAAGTATGTGTTTTTTAAACCTAACACTAAGGTGGCCCTAAATAATTCAAAAGAATTAATAAAAACACCACAACAATTTCTAAAATAACTATACAATATTTAGAGCCTAATGAACATTAACTTAAGCACAGAACAAAATGAAAATATTTTCCTAATGCATTTAATGCACTTTTGGCAAATAAAATACATACCAATAAACTCGAAAACTTCAAATAATATTCAAAATAAAATTTCTCTCTCTTTTATAATTCGAGGAAGTCATCTTATCCCCTCTCATTTGTTTTTCTCGAGTGGAAAATATTATTTGAATATTTCAAAACTCCAAAATGCAAAGAAATATGATATGCATTGAATGATTCTATTAACATCCAAATTTAATAAAATTGGGATGTTACAAATGAAGTGAAAGCACGAAGACTATTAGCAGCTAGGCAGTATGGATCAGGATGGAAGATAATATCAAGCCAAACAACAACAGTCTTCACACAGTGAAGTCAATCAGATCATGCAAGCATGCAATGACTTCATGAAGACAAATAGTAAGTAAAGAGAGGGAAGTGATAGAACCAGTTGCTTGGAGAGGACAAGCATTTGTTGGACCAGTTCGATTCTTTGTCAGGATTTAATCGTGACGTCTGGGTTAGGGAGGCCGAGATTCAACTCGTAAGACCGCATCTTCACCTTATTCCCTTGAGCTAAGGACACCTAGTCCTCGCCCAATCACTCTAGTAAGTCTTCAAGGTAGACTTCCAAACCTTTCATGACTTCGTTCACCGGCAATCCACAATGACTCTTGGATGCTCAGAACGCGACGCCTAACCGGCCGGAGGATTCACAGTCCTCAAGTGTAATAAGTCTTCGATCACGCGGACAGAAAGACTTCAATGATGCCTAACACTCTTTGGCTCTGGGTGTTTTGGGCTTTGTCCTCGCAAGGATCTCTCTCTCAAATGCTTCGGAGGTGGGTTGCTCTCAAATGACAAAAGTTGTGCACTAACTCTGAGCAGCCACCAATTTATGGTGTAGGGGTGGGCTATTTATAGCCCGGAGGCAACCCGACCTGGTTTGTCCGAAATGACCCTGGGTCACTAAGGAACTGACACATGTCCAACGGCCAGATTTCAAACACACGCGGCAGCTTGACTTGGGCTACAAGTAAAGCTGACTCATCGAGCTCTGGATAAGATTTGCTCTCATTGTATTCGCTCGAAGACATAGGATTTGGTTGAGCATCACTTCAGTCACTCTGACTTTGTTCACTTGGACCCCACTTAACAGTTCGGTAGGTCCTATGACTCAGCAAAGAAGAAAAGGAAGCTACAAAACAACTATGTCTTCGCACTCCATAGCCTTCATGTGAATGTCTTCTCTAGTCATAATCTTCGTTGTGAATATCTTCACAGACCACCATTGTCTTCAATGTCTTCACACATTTTAGGGGTCATCTCCGGTAGGTAAACCGAATCAATGAGGGACTACTACCTGTGTTATCCTGCAATTCTCACAAACACATTAGTCCCTCAATCAAGTTTGTCGTTAGTACTCCAAAACCAACTAGGGGTGGCACTAGATGCTCTTACAGGGAGCAAACTATTCACATAATCAATCTGAGCATTAAAATCATGATGACAAGTTTCATGGATATCATTACTCTTTATAGCATACATATCATTACAATAATCATATAGATAGCATTTTTATTAGAGTCAATTGAAACCTCTTCCAAAATAGTGGAATCATCATTAAATAAAGTCATGACCTCACCAAATCCACTTTTATCATTATTACAATAAGATTCAACACCCTCCAAAATAGTGGGATCATTACCTAGAGTTGACACTCTTCCAAACCCACTTTCATCAATATAATCATCATAAATAGGAGGCATGCACTACAGGAATCAGCTACTTTGCCGTCCGCCACGGCGGATGGCAAAGGCACGAATAATGGCGGATTTGACAAAAGGTCTTTCCGCCACGGACGGCAAAAGTGGACGGCAAAGAAAGGTCCCAGAAGAGCTACGTTGCCGTCTGCTTTTGGTGGCTGACGGCAAAGGGGCCTTTGCCATCAGCAGAGGACGGCAAAGAACACGGACGGCAAAAATTGCGCTGTTAGTACGTTAGGTGGCTAACGGCAGGACTTTGCCGTTCGTCACGACGGCAAAATTGTCTCCGCTTTGCCGCCCCGCCATCAGAGGCAAACTGACTAAATGGGTCAGCTCCCAGGAAGCACAGTTGGCTACCATGTGCCTTATTTGCCGTCCGCGGCTGTTGGCAAAGTGCCCATTGCCTTCGGTGGCAGACGGCAAAGAGCCTGCATATTGGCTCTTTTTTGTCTGTTTTTTTGTAAATCCAACAATTTTCACAACAAATATATATGACATATATAGATATTTCACAGGGCTATTTAACATCACATAAGTTTCATCGTACATACATATGTAGTTCCATCCATTCATACATAGCAAGTTGCACATACACATAAGTTGCAACCATTAGGAAGTTGCACATACATATTACAATGCAAAGTTTCATCAAGATAGCAAGTTTCATCAGAAAGCTAGAAGAATACTAGAAGAGAATGAAATAAAAACAAGCACTCCATCATAGCAAGCTAGCTTCCGAGAAGTGAATGAAATCTGCAAAATGGCAAACAAGAAAGTTAGGAAAAGGTGACTAGAAGAAGAAGCACGCCATCGTTTGTGAGGTAACTTAGGTGAAATGGACCGTTTATGAGCTAAATTAGGTAAAATGCATCATTTTAGAGCTAACATAGGTAAAATGGATCGTTTATGAGCTAACTAAGCTAATTATGCCGTTTTTTTTACATAAGTAAGCTAAGTACATGTCATTATTGAGCAAACCTAGTTAACTAAGCATACTATAACTAACTTAGGTCATTTTGGAGGAAACAAAGCTAAGTATAGATCGTTTTAGAGCTAACTTAGGTAAAATGGTCTGGTTTTGGAGGTCAAGAAGTTTATTAAGTCATTTTGGAGGAAAATAAGCTAACTCTAGGTCATTAAGGTAAGCATATTGGAGGAAATAAAGCTAAGTCTAGGTCTTTATGCATTTGTTAAGCAAAAACTAGAGAAACTTACCTTGATCATGGAGGTGTAGGAGCGGGTCTGGCTCGTGCCAAGAGTCGGAGAAGGATCGTGTGATGCTTGTGTGGAGTTACGTTGCACCAAAGATCATTTCCAATGTTTCGTTAGCATGATGACACTCAAATGTTAAGACTAGCAAGTAACGCCCATTCAAATTAAACTCACCATGGTCTCGTGGAGCAATCTCTGGATCAATGGCTATGGAGCCACGGGACCTCCCGCCACCAGATATCATCACCTGCTCTGGATCAATGGGAATCTGGCTCGGCTTGAACTCCTCCCCTTTCCTCGCCTTCCCCTTCACTTGCTTGTAAGAGGCAAAGGGCCATGGCATATAGGTCGTACCCTCCGCACCTTATCCGGCCTTATTGTAGCATGCCCCGAAAGAGAGAAACAAAGTAAATTAGTAATTAAAGGGCTCAAGCTAGCATGATGAATGAATTGCATTAATCATGAAGCAAACCACGCACTCCGGGCCCGCCTCGAATCGATATAAGTCGAGCTACCTTGATGGTGTGGCACACCTTCAATTTGGGCACGTTGTCCTTGGCCTCACCGGCTCCCCTTCCATCTTTCAACACCAGCCATGACAACGAGTAAACGTAAATTAGTACAACATAAAAAAAATACCGACATGAATAATAATATGTATATCACTTAAGTGTATCATCATCAAGTACAACATAAAAAATTGAATACCGACACTACTAATAATCTCGATCAAGATCATCAATAAATGCATAATCATCATCATCACTATAATCAATGATCGGCTCATAGGGTTCAGTGGCATCAACATGTGGAGGGCCACCTTTACGTAATCGGTCAAGCATTGACAGTCATCCGCAGCAAGAACCTCTTCTTGTTCTCGCTCTTCTTGTTCCTCCTCCTGGGTGATGTGGGATTCACTGTCATTGTCTACTTCAATGTTTTGGGGTGAAGTATACCGGTTCTTGAAACGCTTTTTGGAAAGACGTGTCTCTTGGAAGAATTCTCCTTCATATGTGCCTGTTAATGTGAGGTTCATAATCCTCTTCCTTTGGGAGGAGATAGTCTAGCACGTGGCGGCACTTCATAAATGACATCCCAACCTTTCAGATTTGGATTAGTTTGGCAGGCCCACGGTAGATAGAATACTTGGGTCGCTGTTGAGCCCTAATATAGACATCAGAACATCTAAATGGGTGCTTTGGTTGATTTCAACTAGCCCTATATGTTCATGAGTCCTTCTAGTCTCCTTCGGTCAAACCAATAACATTTGAAGACTACGACATTCGTGGGTTTTCACCATAGAATAGAAGTTCATAAATTGCTTCAACTCTCCCATAATACTCGGTACCTCCTTCAATCGATAGCAGATACACAACAATTTGTAGACTTTTGGTCGGCCATAGATAGCTCTTTGCCATAGGTACGAAAAGCGATACCCGTTGATGTCAGATTTGTCAAATGAACGGACCTTATAGTCACAACCATTAGCGATTTGTCTCAATTCGCGTCCATAGACTCGAATTAGCCTACAAGTTTAATATAAAAGGATTGTTGCATTACGCACAAATTAGCGAATGAAATGAAATTGTCTAATAGAAATTACCGCTTGTTTGAACCAAGAGATGAAACCGGATAGCCGCCTCCTTGCTTTGCGAGAAGCTCATACTCTTCGACGGAATCCTTTTGGATCACCGCTCCATACGAGAATATGGCGACGTATCGACTGTATGAAATATCCAGGAATAAGAGCAGTTCAAAGGAAATAGAAGTTGCGAAACAATGTACCGAGAACTTACTCGATGTACGGCCACACTTCTATCAGGTTGTTGAAGATATACAACGAAATGGTCCGCCATTCTTCGTTATCCAAAGATACTGGATTTGAAACACTGGCTGGTGCGAGATTCCCTTTGAATAGGCTGAGGTTGGATCCACCCTTTTTAGGCTCGTCGACAAGATTGTACCGAGGCTTCGGATTATGCAAATGACGATTTTTGGTTTCAGAGTGTCACACGAAGTTTGCCGCCTCCTCAGTGATGAATGCCTCAGCCATCGATGCTTCAATTCTACGTTTATTTTTCATTTTTCTTGAAGCGTCTTCTGCATCCTCTCAGTTGGGTAGCACCAACAATTTTGCACGGGCCCCCCCAATCTTGCCTCGGTCGGGATATGCAAAATCAAATGCTGCATTGGATTAAAGAAGCCCAGTGGAAAGATCTTCTCTAACTTGCAGATCAACTCCGGCGCCAACTCTTCCATTTCTTCTAGCACGCCAAAGTATAGTTCTTTCACAAAGAACACGGAAGAAATAGCTGAGTTCGCCAAGATTAGCCATTCATCCTCGTGGATGAAGCCACGCAACATCACCGGCATTACCCGCCTCAATCCATATGTGCCAATCATGACTCTTGAGACCAAATATCTTCAATTTATCAAGACTCGCTCCCCTCTTTAGATTCGCTGCATACCCATCGGGAACATCAATCGCATTTTCACCCACAAGATAATTTCCCTCATAGTCGGCCTTCCAAGATTGAACCATGCCTTTGGCTTCGTCCGATTCGCTTTCCTTTCGGTTCTTTCATGTTTTGCAACGGCCTATCACATAGCGCCCAGATCGACTCTAGCGTTAGTATTATCCTTTGACTTCCCATCTATGCCGAACAATGTACCAAAAAGTGCCTCGGCGATGTTCTTATCAGTGCATCACGTCGATGTTGTGTGGGCAAAGGAGGTCTTTGAAGTAAGGCGTATCCCATAAGCATGTTTTGTGAGTCCAGCGTGCTCGTAATTATACCCATTGAAGTACTCGACGCCTGGATCCTGCTCGAGAGCGTTTAATCGATCCAGGTCCGCTGGCTGTCACAACGCAGGTGGTGCAGAGTTTTTACAACTCTACCTCACGATGAAGTTCTTGTTGTCTTTCCTGAACTTATGACGAGGATCCAGGAACCGTCTATGCATGTCGAAGCAAGAAAACGTATGATCGCCTCAAGCCAACGAAACTCAAGAGCTCCCTTGCATGTGGGGCACGGAACCTTCCATGCACACACCAACCAACGAATAGCGCATACGCCGGCAAGTCATGCGCCGAGTACATGTACCGGATAACGCATTATGAAGTTTCGCTTTGCTATAGGCGTCGTATGTCTTGAACCCATTATCCTGTGCTTCTTGCAATTCGTCCTTAAGCGGCTGCATGTACACATTCATATTTTTCCCCGGATAGTTGGGCCCTGGAATTATCAACGTCAGGAAAATGTTCTTTCTTTGCATAATCTTTCCGGGGGGGAGATTGAGTGGATGTTTTGAAGACTCCAACATTTCATTGAAGGCCTTTGCAGATTCCTCCATCTCCTCATCCGAATCCCGAGCATCATCATAGTCTTGCACCATGTTTTCCATTCCGGTACCATGCTCGCAAGTGCGACGATTTATCCACCTCAGCTCGGTCATGTTGGGCAGACTCACCATGAAATGTACACACCGCATAATGGGCGTAAAACCATTCTTCTGCCGTGTTTGCCCATTTCAGCCTCATCCTCTTTTCCCAATTGCCGCACCGGAAATGGGGCACCAGCTTTTTTTCTCCGGCCATTTGCAATGCGGCTTGCACAAACCCCTTGGTTTTTGTGAACCATTCAGCGCTCCATTTGTTCTGACCAACGTGACCGGTATACATCCACGCATACGATCACTCATCTTGACTTTTAGAGCTCTGGACACACAACAATTATATATATAATTCACCATGTATATATTCATCGCTTGATCTACTTTGTCAATTTTATTATGTCCATGCAACCTACACTCTAATAGGTAATGATAGGTCTCTAATCTCACCGAGTATGTGTAGATTGGGTTCATTTTCCCATAAGAGTGCTCGGATCCGACGCAAAATTTGGCAGCACCTCCCCGCTGTTCTCCTCGATACACGCCTCTCGCAATAAACAGAGAGGATGTGTACCCGGAGAACAACAGGAGGCAATCGATTTAAATTTATTCGCCGATCCGGAGCAAAGCATATGGGAATATGACCCAATCTACATATACCGGCTATCCATGGATAGCGTTGGACAATTCGTAAGAATCAAGGTTATAAATATGCAAATGCATGCATATTTATAACTATGACGCTTTCGAACGGGAGACACATATTGGTTACGCATACTGATGATTCAAGACACATATATAGCTAGCTATCAAATTTCATCGGCACGAACACCAGAACAGAGCAAATAATTAATGGGGGAGGAGGACATGTCATTTGTGCTCACCCACGAACGAAGCAAGCGAGCTTGTCAAACGACGGGGTCAGTCGAACACCAAACCTCGCAGCGGTGAAACAACTGCACATTTAAATCAACCCGATCAACACAATTATATATGATGTTTTTCATAACAAAATCTAAAAATATTTGACCTAACTAATAATTCACAAATATAAGACCCCGTCGGCCTGGGGGGTTTGGGTGTGGGGGTGTCTGGGTGTCGGGGTCTGGGGTCAGGGTGTGGTGTCGTGGTCGGGTTGTCGGGGTCAGGGGTCATGGGGTCGGGGTGACGGGTCGGGGTGTCGTGGTCGGGGTCAGGGGTCGGGTGTGGTGTCGGGGTCAGGGGTCGGTGTTTCCTTCTATCCTTCTTCTTTCTTTCTCTTCTTCTTCTTCTTTCCTTTCTTCTTCTTCTTCTTTCATCTTTTTTCTACTTTTTTACTTCTTTTCGTTTCTACTTTTCTTCTTCTTCTACTTCTTCTACTTCTTTTCTTCTTCTTCTTCCTTTTTCATCTTTTTTCTACTTCTTTTCTTTTCTTCCTTTCTTCTTCTTCTACTTCTTTGCCATCTGCCGTTTCTTTGCCGTCTGCTTTCGGTAGTCGATGGCAAGAGTTTTTAGTCATTCGCCAGCGGACGGCAAAGATCTGGCTGATGGCAAAGTAGCTGATTCCAGTAGTGATGATATCATCATAATAGATATTCTCATCAAAACTTGGGGGACTAAAAATATCATCTTCATCAAACATAGCATCCCCAAGCTTATGGCTCTGCATATCATTAGCATCATGGATATTCAAAAAATTCATACTAAGAACATTGCAATCATGCTCACCATTCGAAGTTTTTATGCCAAACATTTTATTGAATTCTTCTTCTATCAGTTGAGAACAATTTTCCTTTCCATCATTTTCAAGAAAGACATGATAAAGATGAATAATATGAGGCACCATCAATTCCATTTTTTGTAGTTTTCTTTTAAACAAAACTAGTGATAAAACAAGAAACTAAAAGATTCAATTGCAAGATCTAAAGATACACCTTCAAGCACTCACCTCTCGGCAATCACGCTTAAAAGAGCTTGATGTCTACTACACATCTTATTCTTGTAGACTCGTGTTGGGCCTCCAAGCGCAGAATTTTGTAGGACAGTAGCAATTTTCCCTCAAGTGGATGACCTAAGGTTTATCAATCCATGGGAGGCGTAGGATGAAGATAGTCTCTCTCTCTCGCTCTCTCTCTCTCTCTCTCTCTCTCTCTCTCTCTCAAACAACCCTGCAACCAAATAACAAAGAGTCTCTTGTGTCCCCAACACGCCAAATACAATGGTAAATTGTATAGGTGCACTAGTTCGGCAAAGAGATGGTGATACAAGTGTAATATGGATAGTAGATATAGGTTTTTGTAATAGGAACAATAAAAAAACTACAAGGTAGCGATTGATAAAACGGAGCACAAACGGGATTGCGATGCTTGAAAACAAGGCCTAGGGTTCATACTTTCGCTACTTCAATCTCTCAATAGTGCTAACATAATTAGATCATATGGCAATCCCTCAACGTGCGATAAAGAATCACTCCAAAGTTCTTATCTAGCGGAGAACATAAGACGAAATTGTTTGTAGGGTACGAAACCACCTCAAAGTTATCCTTTCCGATGGATCTATAGAGCTATTCCTATAACGTCACAAACAACCCAAGAGTTCGCACCAAAATAACACCATATGATACACATCAAACAACTCTAACGTCACCTAGATACTCCAATGTCACCACAAGTACCCGTGAGTTGATTATATGATATGCATCAAACAACTTCAGATTCATAATATTTGATACGTCTCCAACGTATCTATAATATATGAAGTATTCATGCTATTATATTATACTTCTAGGATGTTTTATATGCATTTATATGCTATTTTATATGATTTTTGGGACTAACCTATTAACCTAGAGCCCAAAGGCCGCTTCTGCTTTTTTCCTTGTTTTTGAGTATCACTTTAAAAGGAAAACTAAATGGAGTCCAATTGACCTGAAACTTGACGGAGCTTATTTTTGGACCAGAAGAAGGCCATGGAGTAAAAGAGTTGGGCTAGAAGAGTCCCGGGCTACCCACGAGGGTGGGAGGCGTGCCCACCCCCCTGGGCGCGCCCCTGCCTCGTGGACAGCCCGGAGACCCCCCTGACTTGTTCCCGATGCCAAAACCTCTTATGTATACAGAAACCCCCAGAACATAACCTAGATCAGGAGTTCCACCGCCGCAAGCCTCTGTAGCCACCAAAAACCAATCAGGACCCTGTTCAAGCACCTCACGGAGGGGGATCCTCACCGTGGCCATCTTCATCATCCCGCGCTCTCCATGACGAGGAGGGAGTAGTTCACCCTCGAGGGTATGTACCAAGAGCTATGTGTTTGATCTCTCTCTCTCTCTCTCTCTCGTGTTCTTGATTCAGTACGATCTTGATGTATCGTGAGCTTTGCTATTATAGTTGGATCTTATGATGTTTCTCCCCCTCTATCTCTTGTAATGGATTGAGTTTTCCCTTTGAAGTTTTCTTATCGGATTGAGTCTTTAAGGATTTGAGAACACTTGATGTATGTCTTGCATGTGCTTACCTGTGGTGACAATGGGATATCACGTGATCTACTTGATGTATGTTGTGGTGATAAACTTTCGGGTTCCGTGACCTCATGAACTTCTGCATAGGGTTGGCACACGCTTTTGTCTTGACTCTCCCAGAGAAACTTTGGGGCACTCTTTGAAGTTCTTTGTATTGGTTGAATAGATGAATCTGAGATTGTGTGATGCATATCGTATAATCATACCCATGGATACTTGAGGTGACATTGGAGTATCTAGGTGACATTAGGGTTTTGGTTGATTTGTGTCTTAAGGTGTTATTCTAGTATGAACTCTATGATAGATTGAACGAAAAGAATAGCTTCGTGTTATTTTACTACGAACTCTTGAATAGATCGATCGTAAAGGATAACTTTGAGGTGGTTTCATACCTACCATAATCTCTTCGCTTGTTCTCCGCTATTAGTGACTTTGGAGTGACTCTTTGTTGCATGTTGAGGGATATTTATATGATCCAGCTTATGTTATTATTGTTGATGTAACTTGCACTAGTGAAAGTATGAACCCCAGGCCTTGTTTCAACGCATTGCAATACCGTTTACGCTCACTTTTATCACTTGCTACCTTGCTGTTTTTTTATTTTCAGATTACAAAAACTTATATCTACCATCCATATTGCACTTGCATCACCATCTCTTCGCCGAACTAGTGCACCTATACAATTTACCATTGTATTGGGTGTGTTGGGGACACAAGAGACTCTTTGTTATTTGGTTGCAGGGTTGTTTGAGAAAGACCATCTTCAACCTACGCCTCCCACGGATTGATAAACCTTAGGTCATCCACTTGAGGGAAATTTACTCTTGTCCTACAAACCTCTGCACTTGGAGGCCCAACAACGTCTACAAGAAGAAGGTTGTGTAGTAGACATCAATATTCTATCCAACACAAAGAACCTCAAAGAGTGTCCCAAGATTTCTACGAGAGAAACAAGGACGAAAACGTGCATCAACTCCAATGCGTAGATTACCCCAATGTCACCTCGGGAATCTGTGAGTTGAGTGCCAAAACATACATCAAGTGAATCAATATAATACCCCATTGTCACCATGGGTATTCATATGCAAGACATACATCAAGTATTCTCAAATTCATAAAAGTATTCAATCCGATAATAGTGAAACCTCAAAGGTAAAAACTCAATTCATCACAACAAGATAGAGAGGAAAAAACACCATATGATCCAATTATATTAACAAAGCTCGCGATACATCAAGATCGTGCCAAATCAAGAACACGAGAGAGAGAGAGAGAGAGAGAGAGAGAGAGAGAGAGAGATCAAACACATAGCTACTATTACAAACTCTCAACCCTGAGGGTGGACTACTCCCTCGTCATCATGGTGGCCGCCGGGATGATGAAGATGGCCTCCGGTGATGAGTTCCCTCCTCGTGAAGTCTTGAACAGTCTCTGTGTTGAGTTTTCAAGGATACAGAGGCTTGCGGCGGTGGAACTTCTCATCTAGGGTTATTTCTGGGGGTTTCTGTATTTATAGGATTTTTTGGCGTCGGTCTCACGCTAATATTGGCCTCAGGGAGCCAACCACCCATCAGGGCACGACCCCCCCCCCCCCACAAGCGTGCCCTAATGGGTGGTGGACACGTCGGGACTCTTCTGGCCTTCCCACGAAGCTTCTAGTGCCTCTTTTCTTCCAAAAAAATCATCAAAAAGTTATGTTGCATTTGGAGAACTTTTATTTCTGCACAAAAAACAATACCATGGTAATTTTGCTGAAAACAGCGCCAGTCCAGGTTAGTTCCCTTTAAATCATATAAAATTGCACCCAAACCATATAAAATTGTTGTAAACATGGCATGAATACTTCATAAATTATAGATACGTTGGAGACGTATCAACCCTGTAGGGAAGCCCTTTGCACACTCCATGGTCGATGTTGAGTCTAGACTTGAAAAAAAACTATTTTACTAATGTGTTGTGTGGCTTACGGTCCCACATCACCAATGGGTGGGATTAGGATCTTTTATTCCGCTCCTTTACTCTGGGATTCTGGTCACTCTTCTCTTCGGGTCAAATATTTTATTAACTCTAACTCTAGGTTCACGCGATGACTTCACTCCGAGATCCATTGGTTGCTGCTACTCTCTTGATTCACCAAAAGACTCCAAAGATACCCCCTGATGTTCTCCTGAGAACTTGTGCTCATCGCTTTTGCAATTCCCTTCCACCTTTAAACCCCTATGGATAACTACATACACCTTTTGATCATTCATTCATTCCCAGTAGCAATTGTTATTACAAGATACCAGGAAATACTCTTCGTTGTTCCGAGAATCCTTTGTGCTTACTTCCTTACAGTTCCTTGTCCCGTGGATACACTTATGAAGAATTACTCACCCTTATCGTGGAATTCGTTCATCCTCAGCTGTTCACGTGTTTCACAAAATTCTTTGAAATGCTATTCGATCTTCCAAAAATCCTCTACAACCTATTGCTCTTGAAATTCTTACCTGCTTGCATTATGGTTAATCCCATATGTCTAGTAATCTTCATTAACATCCCTTGTCATTGCCATTTTGGACCTAATGATTCAATGTGTGCGAATGCACACAATCATCAGTTGATCCTTATAAATTATCTTTCCGGCTTAGACGTCATTCCGGATATGAGCTGGTTTTCAGCCAATCAAACCTTGACTGATTATGCCTCTAAGTCTATTAAACTTACACATATTTGATCAGAACATCTGATTGTGATACAGTAAGCTGGAAATCAGAATTCCTTTGTATTTAAGCATCGAACCGTTCAGATGTTTCTATAATCCGATGCCTTTGCATTCTTTCTTCCTCTAGTTGAGTATCAATACTCATATTAGCTCTGTTGTGGACCGCCAAATCCTTTGTTGGATTATTATAGGACAGTGTCCTTCATATACAACCACCTTGTGAGTTCTCCCCTGATACATAATGCCTTTGGTGAATTGTATCCTCTGCTTTTGTCAACCATGCTCTACTATCGAGCTCGTGTTAATTACTGTTGAAGTTTGTGGTATATGTTCCTAAGATGCCCTGATGGGTTGAATCTATGTCTTCCATAATATGTGTGAACCCGAAGGTTATGTGGGTTATATCTACTAGCATTTCGTCGGATAAATTTTCAACTCTACAACTTCTTCAAAGACGAGAAGTGAATGAAAGGTTATGCATTGAAAAAGTGGGAGTCGACCTTGAACCTTTGTGTTCATGCCATGGACCCGATGTGGAACTTATCATGGAAACTTCTTGCAAAATTGTCGGATCTCGGGTTCCGGCAGACCCTCTAGGTTCGAACTCTGGGGTGCGCGCGGAGATCTCACCCCCTACCAACCTGCACCTCGTCGCCTCGCAAGGATCTAAACTAGACAAAGGGCAACACAAGGGACGCAATGTTTATACTGGTTCGGGCCACCATTGTGGTGTAATACCCTACTCTAGTGTGTGGTGTGGTGGATTGCCTCAGGGGCTGATGACGAACAGTACAAGGAAGAACAGCCTCTGGAGGGTCTGCTCTTGGCCGGTGGGACGAACTGCTAGGAGGAGTTCGGTCGCCCTCTCTCTCTCCCTCTGGATTCAAGATCTACCTCAATGTGTCTCTATACCTGTGTGTCTTCCGTCTACCCTCTACCCTGTGGGTGGCTAGTCCTATTTATAGGCGGAGGCCCTGGGCCTCTTCCCAAATATTGAGCGGGAAGGGCGCCAACAGTTGGCCATTTTGAAGGGGAACATCTAGTACACTTATCCTGACTAAAGTTGGTCCTCGCCTGCCAAAGGTTCTGATGATGACGCCGGCTTGGGCTCCACGATGACCTCCTTCCTGCCATTATGTTGGTCTTGGTCTTGTTGCACCGAAATGGCTGCCTTTGCTTGATGCTCGCCTCGCTTGCCTCCTTTGCACCAAAGAGGAAACGAGGACATCATGCGGGCCGGGCGCCCACCGCGCCTTGGTCGCCATGGCTTGCGTCATGGGCACCTCGTGAGGTACCCACCTTGATCTCTCCGCCTCGCGAGCCACCGACGAGGCCGTGCTCGAGGAGGCTTCCTCGTCGCCCGCATGAGGCTTGGCCCCTCGCGAGGGTCTTGAGCTTGTGCCGATGAAGATGGGCCGTGCTGGGCCACCCCTTGAGCCACGCCGCAGGCCGCAGGCAGGCAAGTCTGGGTACCCCCGTTCCCAGAACGCCGACAGTAGCCCCCGGGCCCAAGGCGCGCCTGGACTTGGCTTAGCGGAGAAGCGAAGGGGCAAGTGCGAAGCGCCGCAGGCCCTAACAGCCTGCGGCCTTGGGCGCCGCGTGGCGGTTGATTGGACGTGGGCGTCTCTGCTTCCCACGACGCCTACGGGTGCCACGAATTGACAAGACCCTGCATGCAAAGCGGGTCATGATTACCTGTGATCATGGAGGTCGACGGTTGGCCTCCCCCGGCTATAAGTACGGGATGGCGCGTGCCCTTCCAGTCCGCTTCCGCCGACATTGCGGCAATGGCTCCGATTCGCCGGTTCTCCGCAGAAGAGAAAGGAAAGGCTCCCTGAGAGGGTCCCGATCCGCTTCCGCCGAAGAAACGGTTAGCCCTCCGCCACCGAGATGAGGGCGCCCGGCAGGAGGTGTCGAGGCCCTGGTACGAGTGCCTTTGTACGCCCGCATTGAGGGCCCTGAAGGAGTTGACGCCGAGCGCCATGGACGACGCCGCCGTCGGTGCCGGCGGGTCACGGCGGTGCGCGTTGTTCCCCCTGGAGTCCACGCCGAGGGCTCCTCCCGAGAGTTTGTGCTCCACGCCACCATGCCTCCTCAGTCTTGGATTCGCCTTCCTCCCTCCTTCGCCATGATTCCGCAGAGAGGATCTCTGGAGCTCGCTCAAGCAGACCTTGCGATCGGGGTGAGGTCGTGGTCGTTCGGGCAGGTCTTCATGACTCAAGGTCAGGCGAGATCGCCTGTCTGCAGGACGAGGGGCACCTCGCGATCCATCTCGAGTACGACGGCGCTTCCATGATGTTCTTCAAGGTCTTCGACGCCAAGGACGCCGCCGGAGTGCTGCCCGAGAGGGGTGGTTTGCCCCGCCAAGGGCGAGGACTAGGCTCGCCGACCGCTCCCCGGCAGCTCCTCAGCGGCGGAGGCGCCGGAGGATCCAGCGAATCCACGAGCTCTTTTCGCGCTCGAGACGAAGCGACGATTCTACGAGCCCCTGGCTTGCGCCGCCTCGAGCAGTGGCTGCCTGCCAAAGCCGCCATTGCCTCTAATCTGGATGGGTTGGCACCGGTGCCAAAGTGCCCATCATGAGGATGGCGCCTTGCGGAGGCGCGTGCAGATTAGCGTTCTTTAGGGTCTGCTCCTTCTGTTCCCTGCGAGGACTCGAAAAACGCGCCCTGTGGGTGCTTGTAAGGTGCATGTGATTCTGTTTGTTAATATGATCATTGGCGTGAAGTAGTGTGAGATGCTCATCCCATCTTAGCGTAGTACCTCCATTCGAACCTCACGAGGGCTTGATGCTCACACGATGTGTCCCGGTCCCAAGGCAGCTTCACCGTCATTGTATGCTGTGTCGCGATGCCGTGGTCAAGGCCAGGAGGTGAGCGGCCCGGTCCAAAGAGGAGCCCCTGAGTCGCGATGCTCAGGAGGTCCCCTTTAGCACTCAAGCAGCCATCGTTCGGTGAGAAAGGAGCGCGACGTTGCTAACACGGGATTGCCTTAGGTGCGAGGTCGGTGCTGCGATAGCTAGTGTTTCCGGAGGATGACTTATCTCGGGAGTCAGGAACCGCTTCCTGGTGCGGCATTATGTCCGCACATCGGCAGATGAGGAGTTGCCTGGCGAGGTCCCCGCGTGCCTCTTCCCTCTCGCCCTCACTCCCCTTTCTGCTCTACGTCCCCTGTCCCGGCCTCGAGCGAAGTCTCAAATTGTCACTGGTATGCTGTGTCACGATGCCATGGACAAGGCCAGAGGGTGAGGGCTGGAGAGCCAAGAAGAGCCCATGAGTCGTGATGCTCGTGTACCCCCTTTAACGTGCAAGCGGTTCACATGACGAGAGTGAAGGAGACGCTGTGAGGGCCTCGCCCGGGCGCTGCTCCTTGAAGAGATCCTGCAGCTCATCACAAAAAGAACAAGGGTTCGCCATGACAATCGGCTACCACCAAATTGGTGGCTCTGGAGGGATGACGAGGCACCAAGGCTTGGTGAGGTGGCGCTATGCTTGCGGATCGCCAGCGCCAGAGCTCAGCCATTCAGGTTTGTCGGCGTTGCAGGGACGGACCCATGCGCAAGCGTCGTGCCGTTAGGGAGCGGCTCCATCAGTTGGTGTCAATCGAGCGGGCGATTAGGTCAAGTACGTTAATCACGAAAGAGCAAGTCTATTTAGATAGGTGCAGAGAAGGCAGACATCGCGGGGTCGGGCCCGAGCGACTTGGGGATGATGCAGCCCGAGGGGCGCCCCCGATAAAGTAAGCTAGGAACATGAAGCAAAAGGGATACACACCACAGGGACGGACCCACACGGCCTGGGAATGATGCAGCCCTGGGGCGCCTCCCAAACCAAAATGAAACTTCAAGGATGTCACCCGATAACGTTGAAGACGAAGCGATGCTGAAGTAATGGACGCCGTGCGCCGCAGGCCGATCCTCACGAGCCCCTGTGCCCAGAGCCTCGGGAGGCTCCGGAGGCGCTGTGGCTCCTCGCGGACCATCTCCATCTTCGCCAGGCTGCGAACGCCTGGCCTCTTGAGCCTCCGGGATGCTCCTCATGAGGCGCCGGGCGCGGCAGCGCTGCTCAACAAACCGTAAGGCATGCGAACGTAGCTGGGGTGGACCTTCACAGCGCCCCACGCGCGAGGGGCCGAGGCGCCTCGAGAGGCGGCTTCGGTTGAGCCTGGTATGTCGATGCAGACGCCCACCCCACCATCCTCGCCTGGATGGGGAGCTACTGGCCAGGTAAGCGGGCGGCCACTCATGACTCTTGACTCCTGCAGCCTCAATGATCTGGCTGACGAACTCCTGAGGGTTTGGCCCTCCTTGCCTCGCTCCTTCCTGAGGGGAACGTGCTTTGAAACACGCCTCCAAGTGGTGCCCAAGCGCCTCCCTCGTGATCTTAGCAAAGTCGGTGGCCCTCCAAGAGAGAGCCCCCGAGCCTTGCTCGAGGAGGGCGCCGGGCGCGCCTTCCTATGTGATAGAAGGAGGCGCCTCAACAAAGCGCGCGACCACGAGGGGGCCCGCCTCCCGAGGGATCGGGCCAGCAATGTCTTCTTCTTCTTGAGAGCGACCTGGGAGCCTCCCGCCTCGTGATCTGGGTCTTCAAGTGATGCGGCCCGAAAAGCACGCCCAGGAACACACTGCGTCTCTCTCTTCACAAGGCACCGTGATGACTCCACCACTTCCCGCATCTTGAGGACATTGTAGCCGTGATGGGTCACGGCCATGAACTTGGCTGTAGCCGGATACCCGAGGATGGGATTGTATGGCAGGCAAATGTGGGCGACGCCAAGTCGATGAGCTCGGCAGTAGTTGTCACGCCTCAAGGTGACACGAAGGCGGACTCTGCCTAATCGAAACCGTGGAGCCATCTGGTGACTCCGAGAAAGGCTTGGTTGGTCAAGCTGATTGTACGGCACTTGGAGATTGTTGAATGTCTCGGCAGCACGGGACATTGAGCCCTGCTCCGCCATCGATGAGGGTCCCGGTGACTTGCACGCTTGTCGATGATTGGGGAGCAAAGCATCGAGGACTCCTACTGTGGCTGCGCGACTTGAGCCGATCCGCTGAGCTGAACGTGATGGCGCACGCCGACCACCCGAGAGGGCGCGTGGCTTCGAGCTTGGGAGGACTGCATTCACTTCATGGGCGAATCGCTTGAAGATGCGCCGAGAGGCTAGGGCTTGAGCTCCGCCCCAGATGCAAGCGATCACACAAGCTCCTGGAAGCCCTGCCCCCTCGTCCGATGATGGTCTTCATTTCTCCTTGGCTGCGGTGGCAAGTGGAGGGAGGCCTGCTGCCTTGCAGGCGATCCTCGCAAGGCTGATCCCTCCAGCCTCCTCGCGAGGCGGGTCCCTCCAACCTCCTCATGAGGCTGATCCCCCGCCAGCGTCCTCGCGAGGTCGGTCACGCCACCCTTGGCGAGGGCCACGGCCTTCCCAGTCCCCGCTGCTTTCTTCCTCGCCCTCCTCGTCAGAGCTCGATCTTTGCGGTCAAGGCCGACCGATTCACCCTTCTCGCAGGCTCTGAGCTCTTGACATTCGTTGGTGTTGTGGGTGGAGGTCGTGGTACACACAAGACCGGCTGCCCTTGGAAGACTCGGCTGATCCCCGCCTCGGTTGGTATCTGGTTCTCACATGAGCACGGCAGCAGCCCCTTGCGCTTTCACGCCCTGGCCTTGGGCTTCTTCTCTTCCTGGGTCAAGAATGCAGCTCGAGGAGGGAAAGGCGCCCTTCCTCGCTCGGGCGCGCTTGGTCATCAAGTTGAACAGCTCTGTGGATGTGCATGTGTCTTCATGCATCGCCAGCTCCTCCTTCATCTTGACGCCACGCACACCGGCTTCTGGAGAAGGCTGAGATGATGGCCTCTCGGTCACCTTGGGAATCTTGAGGCGCGTTGTTGAAGCTACCGGATGTACTTCTCGCAGGTTTCTCCCGGTTGCCGCTTGATGCGGCGCATGTCGCCACGGCAGAGGCCGTCGCGAGTGCCTTGAAGTTGGCGATGAAGCGGGTGCGCATCTCGCCCCAGAGGAGATCGTGCCAGAGCTGTGTTCAGGAGCCAAAAGTGGCACCGCCCTTGAGCGCCATGGGAAACCATTCGCCATGACCTTCTCGGCCCCGTTGGTGGCTTTGATGCGCAGCTCAGAAGATGGAGGAACTCCGCAGGTCGGCCGTGCCGTCAGAGCGAGGAGGCAGGTCTGCTTGAACTTGCCGGCCACGCGACGTCACAGAATCTCGGCGGTGAAGGCGCGGCAGCCTGCGATGGCCACGGAGGCCTTTGGTGACGAAGGGCCTGGTCTTGCGGGTCCTCATGCGCTGTCTTTGAGCAAGCGTGGGTCTTGGTGTGCGGAGCAGGAGCGTGGTCGTGGACGGGCTGGTGCAGGAGCACTCAGGCACTTCTTGGGGCGAGGAACCTCTTGGCAGCTCTGCTCTTGCTTTCTTGGTCTTGCCGACGGAGTGGGTTCTGCCCACGGGCCACGGCCTTGGGGCCAAAGCGCCTTCTTGAGGGGCGGTGAGGCGCCCGGAGCTCCGTCGCTCATAAGGCGAAGCGCGATGCAAAGGAAGGGCAGCGCATGGAGCCTCTGCGGCGCGGACGAGCTTCGGCGACGCGGTCGAGCCACTCCTCGTGACGCGTCGTCGATGGGCGATAGCGCAGGAGCTCGTTGTGCCGATGAAACGCAGCTCGAGCCTCCATGAAGCGGGCCTTGCGAAAGAAGAGCTAGCTGGGCGAAAGCGAAGGAGTAAGGCTGTCGGCCGTCTCGCCTCACGGATGATGCCGGGACGACGCTTGCTGCTGCGTTCCCCGCCGGGCCGGTGGCGGGCGTTGACGGCAAAGCAGCGAACGGCAGCGGCCGCCAACGGGGGCCGTCTGGGCGACGCGAGTGGCGAGAGCAGCCCGGCGCTCGGCGCGGGCCCGACGAGCGTCTGACATGGATGCGATGGGCGGTGAAGAACAGGGCGGTGGAAGGCGGATTCCGGCGCACCCCTACCGGGCGCGCCAAATGTCAGATCTCGGATTCCGGCAGACCCTCTAGGTTCGAACTCTGGGGAGCGCGCGGAGATCTCACCCCCTACCAACCTGCACCTCGTCGCCTTGCAAGGATCTAAACTACACAAAGGGCAACACAAGGGAGGCAATGTTTATACTGGTTCGGGCCACCATTGTGGTGTAATACCCTACCCAAAGGTGTGGTGTGGTGGATTGCCTCGGTAATGATGAATAAGACAAGGAAGAACAAATTTCGCGAGGGTCTCGCTTCTTGGCCGGTGGGATTTAACTGCTAGGAGGAGTTCGGTCGCCTCTCTCTCTCTCCCTCCGATTCAAGATCTACCTCAATGTGTCTCCTCAGACTGTGTGTCTTCCGCTCACCCTCTACCCCGTGGGTGGCTAGTCCTATTTATAGGCGGAGGCCCCGGCCTCTTCCCAAATATTGAGTGGGAAGGGCGCCAACAGTTAGCCATTTTGAAGGGGAACATCTAGTACACTTATCCCGACTAAAGTTGGTCCTCGATCGCCAAAGGCTCTGACGATGACGCCGGCTTGGGCTCCACGATGACCTCCTTCCCGCCGTTGTGTTGGTCTTGGTCTTGTTGCACCGAAATGGCTGCCTTTGCTTGATGCTCTCGCCTGCGCTTGCCTCCTTTGCACCAAAGAGGAAACGAGGACATCATGCTGGTCAAGCGCCTTCACCGGGCGCCTCTTGGTCATCATGGCTTGCGCCATGGGCACCTCGCGAGGTACCCCGCCTTGATCTCTCCGCCTCATGGAGCCAAGATGACGAGGCCATGCCCGAGGAGGCTTCCGCTGCCCGCCCTCACAGGCTTGGCCTCACGAGGGTTTTGAGCTTGTGCCGATGAAGATGGGCCGTGCTGGGCCACCCCTTGAGCCACGCCGCATGCCGCAGGCACGCAAGTCTGGGTACCCCCGTTCCCAGAACGCCGACAAAAATATTTAATCATTTGAATAATTCTTCCAATGTCATTAAATTGGATCCCTTGTAGTTATGGTTCCGACCATGCTAACCTTATCCAATATATCTTAAAGGAATCCATTACAGTGCCTCATCTATTTTTGGCAAGGTTAAAGTATCTGCTATCGCAAGTCAACGATCCAGTTCAGTTTCTATTA
This sequence comes from Aegilops bicornis, assembly GCA_021605145.1. Lineage (NCBI taxonomy): Eukaryota > Viridiplantae > Streptophyta > Magnoliopsida > Poales > Poaceae > Aegilops > Aegilops bicornis. The sequence goes on along the minus strand of CM038673.1, from coordinate 340,013,456 downwards.
TGTTCTATCTTCGAGTATCACCCTTTGGTATTTTGAGGATATCATGCCATTGCACTACCTATTGTGAATTTTTGTTGGAATACTCCTCACCGTTTTAGTCACTCCGCAAGCTTGAGTTGTTTATCACTCGGGAGGCCCGACAAGTGACTCGGATCCACACTGTGGTTCATTACTCCTAGTAATTTGTTGCTGGGAAGTTTAATACCCAATCTTGTCATTCCTAGCCAGTTACATCCTTATCATGCTATCCTTAACCATGCTACCTCGTCCTCCTTTGGTGCACAAATTCTTCAGACTGTGAGCAAGGCTTACATCGAGTTTTCGACATCATTTTGTTGTCTTGAAAAGCAACTCCGATTCTGAGCTTGCATCTTATCTGTTGTTCCGATAACTTTCACTTCATCATTCCTTTTGCTTGATGTCATCGTTGATCGATTACATCTTCATGAAACATCTCGACAAAATGTGTCATGATCATCACTAACATTTTGACTTCTTCCAAAAGGTCAATTGAATTCATGATGAGAAATATCATCCTTCCCCCTCGATGATTTGTGTTACCGTCGACAACATTCTTGCCTTCCCTCCAACACAAACTTGTTTATGTTCTGTGTTGTACCTTGACTTCCTTGCTATCCAGCTTATGTTATTCTCTACCTTGGAGTATTACCATCGTTTATGTCAAGGATGTTGTCAGAATTGCTCCACCTCTTAAGAATTCTTGATATAGTGATACTTCTCGCCATCTTCATTGATTTCTTGGTCCCCGTATTGTTTCCAACCGGAATACCGACAATGGACTATGATGTGTAAATTCAAAACTTCTAGCAACCCTATTGCTTTGGAGCTAATGGACGATAATTTCATGCCTTGTGTGTTGACTATTGAATCAACATTCTAAACATTGATCATGCTACCTATTCTAGATTTTCGAGTGCACTTTTCGATCAATGTTTAATTGTGGATGTTTTCCTCAAGCATACGCATTATAGCATTTGGTCTGGTCATTGTTATCACCTTGTTCACATAATTATGGAAATCCATCCCTATCAAAATCTCGATGGATTGTTACTGAGCACATCGGCCACATCCTGATCTTCTCCATGGTTCATGATGAAACTTTTGAAAGCATTATCCTTGAGGCTAGCTCATAAAGTACTTGTTTGACGCAAGGAGTATCTTCTCTAAGTTCATGTGCATTTGATGCAAGCTGCCGCCGTGAATATGAGAAAGTTTTGTTTTGCTTCCTCTGGGATCATTCCAAATCATTCTTGCATGTGAGAAGTATTCTATGGTTTGATAGATTGGCTACCTTCACTCCATATGAATTTCCTAGCACAGCAATCCACTGATTGATTTGTACGAGGAGAAGGAGTTCATTTGTAAGAGCTAATCCGGACTTACAAAAGACTTTGATATCCTCGATGATGGTTTCCAACCAGAACTTGGTTGGGACTCCCATGTGGTCACGATTGTCCTGGACGACATGTTCATGTGTGTCTTGCAATCCAAATCATGTTTTTGAGCTTGCTTCCATAGTTCATTTCTCGAGATTCTTGCAACATCATCTCGTCGTTTTATGTTGCACCCCTTTTCCTTCTCAGCCATGTTGAGTTTGAAGTATCCTGAGACCAATCGGATCCTAATCTCTATGCAGATTTGACGGGTGGAATATTTTTCAAAATTATAACATTAGTCTCTAGGTAACCTAGTAATGTGATGTTATGGCTAGCACACGTGCCCGGATGACCTATTGTCATAGTATCTTATTCAACAAGATTAGCCATTCCCCCATGAGGAAATTCTATGACTTATTTTCTAAGTTGTTCCTGATGGATCCTTTGCGTATCCAAAGTCTGACCTTTACCTGATGACCATGCCAATGCTATCCCGAAGCATGTTTGTGGTACTTCGATCATCAACAAGAACATTGGAAGCACAATGCAATTTTTTCTTGGTCAATTATCCAAACACCGTTGTATGGGTAAACATCATAAATTCCTTGCCCCTTTTAGCTAAAGGGTTATGCTTTTGTCAGTCTTGACATGATTATCCCACTCTACTTGCTCTTGGGAAGGATATACACCTAATACTCGTGTATAAATACATTTTCCTTTCCATTGGTCTGTTTTAATCTGATAATCACTTTTTCCTTTCCATTGGTTTATTTAACCTTTCTTGTGATCTTTATGTTATAAGCAGTAATAAATCCCTGTTTACATAAGCACCACGGTGTACAACTCTATCAGTAAGGCCCTGTTACTATTACTAAACAATATTACACAGCTAGCTAGGAGCCTCCACAGCGATTTGACGTTGTCAGCCATACGATCTCCTTATTGAACGTTGCAGATCTTCCCGTCAGTCCACCGCCGTGTTTGGATATTTTTTACAACGCATCGCCATTTCGTGGACGTTTCGCCTACTTAGCTGGGCCGCTTCTCGCAGTCGAGCCGGCGACTCCGTCGTTAATCGGGCTCTCCCGATACTTTTCGCTTCTCCATTTGTCTAGATTCTGACGCCGGCCACAGACGTCGTCTCCTCGCTGGGCGGCAGTACGCCGTCGGCCGCCCACTGCCCCCATGGTCCCGCAGATCTCCTTGGTTGCGCGTGGGCCTCGGTGTCCTCTCCTGTTCGCCATCATCTTGGCACGCGAAGGGTCTGCTCAGCCCGGAAACTGTTTTCTGATGCCCCGGGATCCAGTAGGCATCCCAAGGTAAGGACTTGTTAATACCCGAGAAACCATAAAACTGCAACGGCAGCGGTCGCTTATGCCTTCCGGTGTGTCTTGTTTGCATGGTTGACTCAGCACCCGATGGGAGTGGCACAACACTGCAGGCAGAAACTATCGCATGGCAATGTGATAGACTGATAGCCATCAAATCTGCGATGGCTTCTGTCTGGTACCTACTCTTCATTCCCATATATCTCTAATTAAACTGCCTTCCACCATGCCCACAACCCCTTGGCATATAGCAAATCATACACATGAATTTCAGAATTTCCTAGCTTATATTAGTTCAAGGTTGTGAAGTTAATGATGAGGAATACTGGACCATCTCCCCCTGATCTTTGTCACCTAGTAGTACATTCAGGGGGCACTATACTTGGTTTTTGGATTCAGCTAGATTATATTTACCTGTTAGACCAAAATATAAAAGTTGTCTTGCCGAATCCGCATCACTCATTTAAGCAATGTCTGAATGCATTAAGTTCTTTCAGATTTTCTTGGAAATTTATACCGCCCATATCTTCTCATGTAATTGTACAATCTATTTTTGCTTCAACCATTTGTACGTTTTTACTCAGGCTTCCCATTTCTTTGCCTTTTTCAAGATGGTTGGGCACCATGATGTGGGACTTTGCTAGAAGAGAATTTGTTTTGTTCTTTTTTCTTTGATAGAACTTCCCATCACAAAGCTAAGTCATCTTCGATTACTTACCACTATGTACGGGTTATCTTATGCAAAGTGAAACTCCATGTTCTATATCTTCATATATTAACGGAAGTTCTATCATTCTATCGTAAACATGGACGGGCGCGGCAACGCGTGTTATCATGGTCTAGTTGTTGATGACATTCCAGTAACCACCGGTGGACGAGAACTTTGCCTATTGGCCCGCCTCGTTTCAATGAGCAGGAAAATGGTTCTCTTCGTCCCCCGCCCTTCGTACCGATGTAGTTACCAATAGAGTCGACAAGCTATCCTCCTCGACATGCCTTGCTAATCGACCGCAAGATGTCACCGCTCTTCCTACTCTTAATCCACTCTAAACATAGTTCCACAAGATCGAAACCGACTCTCTGCACAACCTTGATTCTCAAGTATCCTTTGCATTGGCTTCGTATGTAATTCACGAGCTAATTTCCTTACCATGTTTCATTCCTATCGATGCAACATTATTCTTCATTGCTCTAAACCCCTTCATCAATTGTTTTTGCATCACCGATGCCTATCCTGTTGAAACTTGTTGAACCTCCTTATATCACTCTCGATATGTTTTCCGTGCCTCTAAAATCCCCTTCCACGATATTAATTACCGGATGCCAATCCTTGCGCACATCGGTCCTTATAGTTTTTCTCCATATCCTTTCAGAATACGATGAAGATTCTAAAGAAAGGATGACGACTTCATCATGATGCCCTCGATGCAAAGAACTGAAGACATCAATGTAATGGATCAACCTCTTCGATGAGAGCAACATGAATGAGAAGATCCGTTAGAATTTCAGAACTGTAACTTTCCTCCTTACTCCACCTCTTAAATCTCGTGATTTGAGATTTCTTGTAGTGCAGAGATTTATAACACCCCAAGTGTCTTGCTACAAGAATCTCAAACTAATGATGCCATGTAGTGAAGATTGACTAAGCCAAATTGCCCCTTGATAAAAATCCAAGTCAAATTCAAAATTCAAATTTAAAATGAGAATTTAAATTCACAAACATGGTTGGAAAATAGTTCACCTTTTAGCAAATATTCCAAAAAAAATATTGGTGAAGAAAAACTACTTCACTTGTTTGCTCATTTGGGCTCTAGCATCTACAACAGGGCCAAAACAAATATTTTAAACGCTATTTATATTTATGAGAAATTTCAAACTATTTTAAATCCCTCCCAAACTTTTGTGGCAATGCCTAAAATTGCAATGTGATTTATGGACCAAGTTCCATATTTAGTTGTAACGACCCGAACTTGATAAGATTCGATGTCTCTGTGCTCACCGTGCTAGTCCCTGGATCAATAGCTAGCACACACAGTACACGATGTAATATCAAGAATAAACCACATGTCATAATATTACATCGTAGATCCAGAATTTAATATAATACATACCTGCATAGCTCAAGGCTAGCTCATAACAAAAACACAGCAGAAAAGCAAATAAAATCTTCATGTAATCCATCAACACCACAGGAAAATGTCGAGTATAGACATCGTAACCCTACATCGTATCACTCACTCGTCATATAAAATCTGCAACATGAAACGTTGCAGCCACGAAGGGTCAATACTTTGAATGTATTGGCAAGTCACACAAGGAATGATATAACAGACCTACATCTACATGCAAGGTATATCAAGATGATAGTGGTGGTTTGTTTTGCAGAAAAGCCAATTTTCCCCTGATAACTACATAATAGTCAAATTTTAATTATGTCTTGCTACAATTAAATTAAATATATATGGTTGAATTGGGCAATCCAATTCTAACCTATCCCCATTATTAAATTTTCCCACACAATTTTTATTAAAGTATCATCTGTTAAGATTATCCAACAACTGTAATGGCATAGTCGCTCATATTTGTCCATTACCGGGGACACGGCTAATCATGATTAGTTTATACACTCTGCAGAGGTCTGTACACTTTACCCACTGGACTCAACCCGAAGATTGAGACAAAGTCTTTCAGAAGCAGTCGCCTAGTCCCACAGGAGGCCCGTCCCAACTATCATAACTACATCTGCTGGCACATCCGGGTAAGGTTTCCACAACTGATCAACTAAGCAAGAGCCCATATTAGCCACTGGTTGTACATGGAAGCTAATAGTCACTAAGTCTGTCTGATCTTTTTGAGCCTGGACGGCACCCACTAACATTCAGAGGGTATAAACCATGATGTTCTTGAAACCACCCAGCAATACCGTTTGGGCGCACTTAGCCATGGTCCATGTCCTTAGAAAAGGAACAAGAAATTCCATGATGCAACCCTGTCCGTCCAGAGGTGAATTATATATTATGCTTTTACTCAAGTTATTATATATATAGTCCTCACATAATTTCGATGCATACACGAACCAATCCCCGTCTACATAGCATAGCAAGAAATACACTACCACGGTATACAAATAAGGCCATACTAAGCTGAAATTCAGTACCAATAACATGCTACCATAATCTTCCTACACATGCATAATATAGTAATGTGATATATATAACTACATGCATAGAAAAAATAATAGGATGAGGGATGATCAAGGTGTAACTTGCCTGATACGTTTGATGAAGTTCGTCGCACTCACGATTCCTGATAATTCTACTTGTCACGCTCCGAGCAAATCTATCGCAAATGAAAGAATCCAAATAAACAACCATGCCATATAGAATAACCAAAAGAACAACAACAAAATGTGGCAAGGTTGAACAACACCAATATATATATATATATATATATATATATATATATATATATATATATATATATATAGGCTTAAAGTATAATATAGGGTCTTTAGGTGCTATAATGTGACAGGGTGTTTAACAGATCACATGTGACATAAGAATTCATTCATAAAAGAATTAATGGAATATAAGCACTACAACTCAAGTTAGAGCGAAAAGAAGTGTGGATTGAATTTGAATTCAAAACAGGTCAAGAATCATTTGAATATTGAGTATACAATATGTGATCAGCAAGTATTTGATACAAATGATCAGACACAAAAGGAATCAACTGGAAAGGTGTCATGGTTCACCGAATATGATCAAATGAAATTTCAAATTCAAACTTGAATTGCTCAAATTTTAAAATGTTCAAAAGTAGAAACTTAGGATGCTACTGGATAGTCATGATGAATAAGAAGACGTAGGAAAAAGAATCACTCAATTTGAATTTACGGATCTTTGGATATAAGCAAAACAATTTTGATATGAATCTGCTAAAAACTCTGCCGTGGCAGCGTTTTTAACATGCTGAATTTGCTGCCATGGCAGTGAATTGAGCTGCTGCGGTTACTGTAGCATGTGCCATGTGGCGCGCTAGGATTGGCTGGGAGGGGGAATTGTGCGTGCATGCTCACCGGAAGCAGAGGAATACTCGGGCGTGGGCGGCGGCGCTCCTACGGCGGTTCTCCGGCGAAGGCGAGGTGACGGGCTGTCGACGCGTTCAACGGCTGTGACGATGGTGTCATCAACGGCGATGGGAGCGTCCTCTGGTGGCAATGCAGTGGCGTTGGAGCTCTGGCATCGGCGGTGGTCCTCGGGTCGAGGTCTTTGCGCTCGGTACGGTGCCCCCTGTGCGAGATAGAGGGTCAAGGCGGTAGAGGAGATCAAGGCAAGGAGGACAGCGGGGAAAAGAGACTCAGGGACCCTCTGTAGGCGACAGAAACGACGATGGCGGAGGTCAACAGCGGCGGAACTCCGGCGAGATCGGGAGCTCGTAATCGAGGCGGATCTGGAGCACTAGGTGTTGTAATCGGTTGAGAGGAGTCTCCTGATGTACTCGGATTGGAGAGGGGGTTAGGGATCGCGCGATTCACGCGTGGTTTGGATCGAGCTCGCTGCAGCTTCGTGCACGGGTGGGAGTCTGGCTGAAGGTTGAGGACGAGGGCGGGCCAGGGCTGTCAGTAACAGAGAAGAGAAGAGAAAAAAAAACTGGGGGCGCCGCTGTGCTGGGCTTCGGCCTGCTGGGCCCTCTGATGCTGGACTGCTCCCTGTTCGGTACTGTGGAGCCCGAATGCACAGTAAAAACTGGCATTAATAACTCTATTCCTAGAGGAAATATATTTGGTTAAATAAAATACCAAACAACCTCCTAAAATACCAGAAGCACACAATAAAATATTTCTAGTAATATTTAGTAGATTGAACATGTGTTCCCGCATAAAGTATCTTGGAACCCCAAATAATTATCAAAATTTAAATTTAAAACAACTCCCAACTCCTTTATAATGAAGGAGTCATATTACCTTCCCTCTTTTGATTTTTTTTAGTTGGCATTGTTTCAATATTGAAATCCAAATAAAAGAATATTCAATTGTCCTACTTTAAAAAAAAAGAGGAAGTCATGCCATCCTCTCTCGTATCGAAGTTGAAACAATTTTGAATATTCTCAAAGTTCAAAACAAGGTCAAAAGGAATATTCGGGAAGTCATATTATTCCCTCTCATTCGAATATTCAATGAACCCAAATACAAACCAAATGAATAATTGGGAAAGTCCTTTTATTCCCTCTCGTTTATTATGCATTTAAACTCAAAAAGTTTCAAATCCTAGTCAAAATTTACTAACAACAAGCAACACACGCAAGTTTTTAATTAATCATATTTGAATTATTAACATTCCAAAATTTATAATTTTGGGATGTTACATTAGTAAAAGTCATTTGCTATTTAAATTAAAGGGCAAAACACCGGTGGACTGGGCCTTAGCAGTGAAGGCCCAGCCCACCACCACTCCCTTGTCTTCTACCCCACTACAAGAGGCGGGGGGCAGGAGGGGCCGCGTGGCATCCATGGCGCCCTGACCACATGCGACCATCCCCGGCTCCTCACTTGGATAAGGGCAAGCCCCGCCTCTCACTCTCCCTCCGCAAACCTAGCTCGCCTCTTCTCACCTCACCTTTTCCCTCGCTCTGGATTCGCCATCGCTGTGAGCTCCTCCGAAGCGACCCGTCAGCCGTCGTTAAGTAGTGCATGGCCCCGATGACAAACTGGCCAGGCGTGCTAGTCAACGAGGACCCTAGCGGTCTTCTACTTCGACTACGGTGACTAGGTTGATCCGGCGCACCAGAACGACGAGCCCGCAACCGTATTCCTCGCCATGGCCGCGACCTCGATTTGCCGCCGTCCGAGGCCCCCGGCCCCCCTCGACCTCGTTGTCGACTCCCAGTGAGTTCCCCGCCCCGCCCGCTGCTCGTCCCCCTCAATTCGCCGTAGTTGGGTCGTCCCATGCGACGGCCGCCATGGTAGGGAGCCCAAGCTCCGCTCGCCGCGCCCACTGTCCGTGCCCGCGAGCCCTGAACACACCCTGCCTTACCCCACGTGTGCGCTCGCCCGGCCTCAAGACGCCCTAGCCACCTCGCCAAGGCTGCTTGCCTTACCCTCACATGCGCTCGCCGCCGCTCACCTGCGTTCTTTGCTACATTGGCATCCACACAGATCCACGCTTGTCAGTTGTTGTTACACATGCTATCTTTGCTCTGTTCTGGCTGTCAGACTCGCTCGAGCTTACACACTGACTCCGCCTCGAGCCAGCCTCCGTAAGCCATGCTCAGGTCTGTCGCCCGACCGCCGTGCTGCGCCAGGCCTCCCGCTCTACCGGGTCTCCTCCCTGCGCACTCCTTGCCACACCTCGATCAAGGCGCTTTAGCGGCTTTGCATCGGTTCGGGCATGTCGTCCATAGTCAGCCTCGCCCTCTGCCTACGGTGACCTACTTCTTGATACATCTTCATCGTATCTAATTTTCCAAACTCTTTTGCCCTTGTTTTGGACTCTAATTTGCATGATTTGAATGAAACTAACCCAGACTGACGTTGTTTTCAGCAGAATTGCGATGGTGTTATTTTTGTGCGTAAATAAAATTTCTCGGATTGACCTAAAAATTTACGGAGAATAGTTTTGGAATATATAAAAATATCAAGGCAAGAATAAACCGAGAGGGCTCCACCCAGAGGCCACAAGCACAGGGCCTTTTCCCCACAGGCGCCGCATAGAGGGCTTGTGGGCCCCTGGACCTCCTCCTCCGACCTCAACTCCAACTCTATATAACCCTATTCGGGGAGAAAAAAATCAGAGAGAAGGATTCATCGCGTTTTACGGTACGGAGCCGCCGCCACCTCCTGTTCTTCATCGGGAGGGCTGATCTTGAGTCCGTTCGGGGCTCCGGAGAGGGGTATTCGTCGCCATCATCATCATCAACCTTCCTCCATCACCAATTTCATGATGCTCACCGCCGTGCGTGAGTAATTCCATCGTAGGATTGCTGGACGGTGATGGGTTGGATGGGATTTATCATGTAATCGAGTTAGTTTTGTTAGAGTTCGATCCCTAGTATACACTATGTTCTGAGATTGATGTTGCTATGACTTTGCTATGCTTAATGCTTGCCACAAGGGCCCGAGTGCCATGATTTCAGATCTGAACCTATTATGTTTTCATGAATATATTTGTGTTCTTGATCCTATCTTTTCAAGTTGTAGACACCTCTTACGAATTATAATCCGCATACCCCAAGGTGACAATAATTGGGATTCTTTCCGGTGATTACCGTAGTTTGAGGAGTTCATGTATTCACTAAGTGTTAATGCTTTGGTCCGGTTCTTTATTAAAAGGAGGCCTTAATATCCCTTAGTTTCCATTAGGACCTCAACGCCACGGGAGGGTAGGACAAAAGATGTCATGCAAGTTCTTTTCCATAAGCACGTATGACTATATACGAAATACATGCCTACATTATATTGATGCATTGGAGCTAGTTCTATGTCACCCTAGGTTATGACTGCTTGTAACACCCCCAGTGTCATACTACAGTAACCTCACCCTAGTGATGCCATGTCATCACCCTTTTGCTAAGCCAATCGCCACTTGATTAAAACTCAAGTCAAATTCAAATTTAAAATGCAAGCCAATTTATCATCTCTTCAAACTTTCAAACAAAAATGTTCGTTGGGTTGAAAATATTCACAAACTAATTATCGTATGTGAACCAACATTATTTGAGTGCCTAAAATTCCATTAACCTATTTAAACTTGGACTAGTAGTATTTAATTCATCCTTTACAATTTAAATAAATGGTGAAACTTTTCCAAATGAGTTGAGACCTTGTATGCTGCTTCAAAATCCTACGTACTAATTATGAGCAAAGTTGCACCTATAACAAAAGTCATTTGGTAGCCCAAATTAATCCAAGGCAGAAAAGAATAAAAGAAACTGAGAAAGATAAAAGAAAAATGAAAAATAGAGAGAACCCCTCTGTTCACCCAACCTGTATCGTACATCAGACTGTGCCCAAACCCCACAGGCATGGCCTTTTCTCTACTACTCGAGTTGCTGAGGAGGAAGAGGATGTGCGTGGCACTCATCCACGACGGCCATGGCCGTGGATGGCCTCCACGTCCCCCTCCACATCCTATAAGCGCGTCCAACGGAACCCTAGACCACCCCTCGCCCGATTCCCCCTCTTTCCCCATCGAGCCGCCTCCTCCTCGGCTCGTACTCGAGTGTGAGAGCTCGTGCGGTGACCTGGCCGCCTGTTCGCCGCCCCCGCTACCAAGATAGTGTGTCCCTCGGCTTCCAACCGCCTTCCACGCCGTCTACAAGTCCAGACGAGCTAGGGCACCGCCAACGACGGGATCGAGATCGCCTTCTTCCTTCCGCCGTCAGAGATTTTGCCTTTGATCCGCTCGCCTTCGCCGACCTGCCGAAATTCGCCCTCGCCCCTGTGAACCCATCAGTCGATCCCCTTCTTCCTTCAAGGTGGATCCATCGCCAGACGAGCGTCGACCGCTGACCGAGTTCGCTCCGCCATCAGCGCCTCCAGCCGCCCGCGTCCTCCTGCAGCCCTGCGCGTCATTAACGCCGCTCTATTGCCGCCGCTTGTTGATCTGCTTGCTTCATTGCCGCCGCCCGTCTTATTTGGCGCCATGGTTGCGTGCATGCGCCCGGTCTGCATGCCAGCTGCGCCAATGCCGCTGCTGCCCCCGACCGCTAACCCTTTGCTACTCCTAGCCACTTCAATCTTCATTGCGTTCGTTGCCGTTGCGTAGTGTGGTTACCTGCTGCCGCATGTTGCTTGCGGTTGGCCATGGTCAAGGCCGTGGTCGTGGGTGGTGTGTGTGTGCTAGATGTGTGTGTGTGTGTGTGAGTGTGTGGGGTTTACTAAGAATAGGATTAGTTTAGGTCTAACCCTAGTGCTAGTTTAGTTTAATAAAACAATGGAACCGTGGCCTCTTTTTTTTAATCTAGACACTAGTTAATTAATGTGACAATGACATGTGGGCCCCCTTGACTTCGTTGACCAGTCAACTGGTCAATAGTTGACTGGGCAGTTGACCCAGTCAACTGGGCCCATTTTGTCAGCCTCTGTACTGCTCTGCTGTGTACACTTTGTGTGTGCACGTAGCAATTTAGTTTTTATTTTTGAATTAATAATAATTTCAGAATATTGTTTAAATCTTTGAAAATCATATAAAATAATCTATAACTGGATGAAAATGTTTTCTACATGAAAGTTGCTTAGAAAAATCCAACGAATCCGAATACGTGGTCCGTTCATCTCTCACATGCCCCTAGCATGTTGAACTTGGAACTTTCCCCCTATTTTCCTTTGTCCGGAATCCACCTAACGTCGGGAATTCATCCTCGGATGTTTATCCCCTCTGTCCGCAACGTGTAGTACTACGTTAGGTCGACCCTAGTTCTGCTTATCGTCATGTCAGCATTGCATCTGTTTGCTTATATTTACTGTTTCTTCCCCCTCTTCTCTCCGGTAGACCCCGAGGCCGATGATGCCCCGGTGATGGACTACGTCGACGACGACCCCTCCTTGCCAGAGAAACCAGGCAAGCCCCCCCTTTGATCATCCCGATATCGCCCATTCCATTCTCTCATGCTTGCATTAGATTTTGCTACTGTTATTGTTGCTCCTATTCTGATATATAGCCTGCTTTTGTAATCTGCTCTTTGTTACCTACCTGCTTATCCTAAACTGCTTAGTATAGGTTGGTTAGTGATCCATCAGTGACCCCCACACTGTCCTTGTTGCCCCTGCTTCATCATTGAAGACCCGATCAACGGGATCGAAGACCAGGCCCCTGGACCGCATACATCACTTTCCCTTAGTTGCTCTCGACACTCTTTGGGTTACTATTGAGTGCCGAGGGTGAGACCTCTACAAGACTTCCGATGTTAACCACGTAGTGTAGCTATTCGTCGTGGTCATCGAGGGTGATTCCACCTTAACCACTTCCGACACGACTACGTGGTGCAACCCTCAAGTGTGAATCTCGGGGTGGTTCCTCTTACGCTCACCTTGATGATTACATCGAGTGGAATCCCGTCAAGGTGATTCCTCGTGTTTTCCACTTGGTGTTAGACACACGGTTACTATGGTTACTATGACTTTACACCGAACCTCGTTACTAAAGACGGTCGGCCCCGAGGGGTACCCGCATGAGCATATTTGAAAGTGATGTGGAGACGGGTTGACTTGGAGGGTGCCCGCGAGATAATTACGAGGCGTACGGGCATTCCTAGCCCTTGCCGCAAGTCCTCGAGGACAGGCAACGGGTCACATCTTTCGTGAGTCTCGCTTGTTACCGCACGCCCTAATCCACTACAATTTGGATATTTGATCCGAGGGGCCTCGCCCGATAGCACTAACCATCATGTGGGCATAGTATATGCTCTGCGTTGTATACATCAACCGAAGCTTAATAGACGCTGAATGACCGGCGGCTGCTACCGGGTTGGACTGTGTAAGCACCTGCCTTGTTGAAGGAGGTAGCTAGGTCTGCTCACCGGCCGTGTCCGCAACGTGCAGGAGTTCCCTAGTAGATGGCCCATGACCCCTGGGGGCATAGGTTTAGTCCGGCGTGCTGACCTCTCTATTAAGCCTAGGTCGGGTTGCGGTGTATTGTTTGGCCGAGGCCGGGCATGACCCAGGAAAGTGTGTCCGCCGGAGTTAATCGAGCGTGGTGGGTAAGTTGGTGCACCCTCACAGGGAAGAAAACATCTATCGATAGCATGTCCTATGGTAACGGACACTCGGAGTTGTATCCCGATCGATACAACTAGAATCGATACTTGTGATGATAATCGATAGTATGGCTTCGGGATTGCTTTCGCAGGGAGTCGAGAAAGGATCTCTCGCCGAGGTTGATAACACTACTACTACTTTACTTTATGCTACTCTACTCCCTCCCTGTCTTTGCCAGATGGTGGTTTCCAAGATGCTAGTCTTCATAGGCTAGGCTTTCCTTCTTTTTACGGCATTCTGCGTTAGTGTATCACATATACAACCTTCCTTTGATAATGTTGCATATGTAGTGTAGATCCTTGCTTGCGAGTACTTTGGATGAGTACTCACGGTTGCTTTGCTCCCCCTTTTCCCCTTTCCTCTTCTTTCCGGTTGATGCAATCAGATGTCGGAGTCCAGGAGCCAAATGCCACCGTCGATGCCTACTACTACGTGGAGGCCGCTCACGACCAGGAGTAGTTAGGTGGCTCCCAGGCAGGAGGCCTTGCCTTTTCGATCGTGGCTACTTTTGTGCTAGCCTTCTTAAGGCAAACTTGTCTAACTTATGTCTGTACTCAGATATTGTTGCTTCCGCCGACTCTTGTGATTTCGAGCTTATGTATTCGAGCCCTCGAGGCCCCTGGGCTTGTAATATTTTAATTTGTGTCTAGAGTTGTGTTGTGATATCTTCCCGTGAGTCCTTGATCTTGATCGTACACATTTACGTGTATGATTAGTGTACGATTGAATCGAGGGCGTCACAAGTTGGTATCAGAGCCAACTGCCTGTAGGTAGCACCCTTTCCAACTCCTTGGCCGAAGTTGAGTCTAGTCCTTGAAAAACTTTTACTAACGCTGATTGTGTGGCTTATGTGCCGACATGAAAAATGGGTGGTATTAGCATCTTTTACTCCTCGATCTTTATTTTGGGACTCTTTACTCTCTTCTATTCGGGTTAAATGAATTTACTAACTACATTAGGTTCTCGTAACGACTTTCCCCGGAGAGCCCCTTCATTCCGGATGGTTGCCTGCTTCACGAGAAGACTTCAAAGATACTCTCCGATCTACTCCCGAGAACTTGTGTCCATTTCTTTTGCAATCCCGTAACACCGTTGAATCCTTATGGATAACTGCGTACCTCACCATTCATACTTCCATCCCTAGTTGTTCTTGTTATTACCAGATACCCAAAAGTATTCTCTGACTTTCGAGAATCTTTTTCTGACTGCCTTGCAGCTCTTTTTCACCTGAATAATCCTACGAATAATTCGTCACACTTATCAGGGATTCATTCATCCCCAGTTGTTCATATGTCTCACAAAATTCTTCGGAATACTATTCGATGTTCCGATAATCCTCAGTAGCCTATTGCTCCTGTTTTTCCTTATCGTCTTGCATTATGGTTAATTCCATATGTCTAACAATATTCATTAAACTCCTTTGAGATTGTCATTCTTACCCTGTTGATTCGACGTGTGCGTGAATGCACACATTCATTAGTTATTCCCTGGTAATTATTTATCCTTCTGGCTCAGACTCCACTCCGGGCATGAGCTAGTTCTCGGCAAATCAAACCTTGAATGATTGTCGGTCTATGTATTTTCAACTTGCTTATCTTTTGATTAGAGCATCTGCTTCTGATCCCCCGAATTGCATAATTCCTTTGCATTTAAGCTCTGGAATTATCAGATATTTCCAAAATCCGATGCCTCTGCATTATTTCTTCTTCTGATTAAATATCGATACTCACATCACCCGCTTGTGGATCGCCGGATCCATTATTGGATTATCATCCGACAGTGTCCTTCATATTCAAAGAACCTCGTGAATTTCTTTCCCAGATACATAATGCCTTTGGTAATTGTATCCTCTCCTTTTGTCAACCATGCTATGCTTTTGAGCTTGTGTTGTTTACTTTTGAAGTTTTTTGGAATAGGTTCCTAAGATGCCCCTCTGGGTTGAACCTATGCCTCCCATAATCCGTTTGAACCCGAGAGTTTTAATGAGTCTTACTCTTCTGGTGTTTAGCCAGATAACATTTCAACACTACAACTTCATCGAAAAGCGAAGTAAATGAAATGATATGCATTGAAGAAGTGGGAGTCGACCTTGAACTTATGCTCATTCCCATGGACACGATGTAGATCTTATCATGGAAGCTTCTCTTAAAATTAATTAACCCCATGGTATAAGATCATCTTATATCTGGGATTTGATCCTTTGCAACCGTGGTTCTGACCATGAGTGTTTCCCTTTGATCCCATTTCCCAGACAAGTTAAAGTACTTGCCTTCTGCAGATCAATACATGTCCGCAACCTCTATTTTGATCTTCCTTCGAGTATTACCCTCCGGTATCTCGAGGATATCAAAGAACCGTGTTGCTTCCTATGAGTCTTCATCTTGTATTGCTTTTCACCGTTTCTAGATTTCCCCCCGGTTCTGAGTTATTAGTCACTTGAGTACATCGATAAGTGAATCGATTCCGCACTCCGATCCAATAACTCTAAGTAATTTCCATTGCTTACGAGTTTAATAATCCTTCAAGTCATCCCATGATCGGCTATATCATTATCGTGCTAAATTTTAACTGTGCTACCTGGTCCTTCCTGGAGCAATTTTTTTTATGATGAGCTAAACTTACGCTGATCTTCCTCGTCATATCATTTCACCTTGAACAGCAAGCCTGATTTAGAGATTGTGTCATATTTGTGGTTCTGATAACCTTTGACTTGATGTCATCGCCGATCGATTACATGTTCATGAAACCTCTTGACAGATTGTCGTGATCATCATCAACATTCTGAGCTCTTCCAGGATATCAATCGAATTCATGATGATTAATACCATCCTTGCCCCTCGATGATTTGTGTTATCAGCGACACCATTCTTGCTCCCTCCCTAAGACAAACTTGTTCTTATAGATTTTTTTTTGAAATACATCCTTTTTGACATGTCGATGGATTGCTGCTGAACCCATCGGCCACCTCCTCGTCTTTTCCTTGATAAAATTGCACGAGATGTTCTAGAAATTCCCGGTGGATCCATTGTGTTCCCAAAGTCCGACCTTTACCCGATGACCATGCCAATGCTATCCCGAAGCATGGTTGTGGTACTCGGAATATCAACAAGAACATTGGTAGCGCAATGCTAAATCTTCTTGATCAATTATCCAAACACCGTTGTATGGATAAACCTCATAAATTTCTTGCCCCTTTGTCTAACTGCTTTCATACTTGGAGCCCTATCATGTATATCATGCTCTACCTTTCCTTAGGAAAGATATACACGTGATACCCAGGTATAAACACATTTTCCTTGCCATTGGTCTATTTAATCTGATAATCACATTTTCCTTTCCATTGTTTTGTTTAACCTTTCTTCTGATCTAACTTGTCTGCCAGAGATAATTCCCTTCTCATGTAAACACCTCGGTGTACAAGCTCTGTCAAGTAAGACCTTGTTACTATTGTTGTTGACATTACGTAGCCACCGATGGATGAGAATCTTGCCTATTGGTCACGCCTTCGCTCAACGAAAGCAGTGAAAAATAGTTCTCTTAGTCCTCGCCCTTGGTACCAACGTTGTTGGCAACATAATGACGATACTATCATCTGACATGCCTTGCTATCGGCCCCCTTTCTACTTTTAACCACATGGTGGGCCCATAACCCATAGTTCCACAGGATCGGAACCTAACTCTCCTGTATATCCTTTATTCCAAAGTATCATTTGCTCTTGGCTTTGTGTGTTGTCCACGAGCCACCGTCCGAGAGATGATCTATTCCATGCTCTAACCCCCTTCTCACACTGCTCGTGTATCGATCGTTTGCCCATTCGCTTGAAACTTCCTATTGTACCTTCATATTTTGCTCTCGATGTTTTCTTAAGTTTCAACTCGAGAGATACTTCTGCCACATTTCCTGAATTGTTCACCAAATAATTAACCCTATAAGGGTCAATTCTTCCGAAGTTACTCTTTACTTCCCCACTTAAATCTCGGGATGAGATTTCTTATAGTGGAGGAGATTTGTAACACCCCCAGTGTCATACTGCAGCAACCTCACCCTAGTGATGCCATGTCATCACCCTTTTGCTAAGCCAATCGCCACTTGATTAAAACTCAAGTCAAATTCAAATTTAAAATGCAAGCCAATTTATCATCTCTTCAAACTTTCAAACAAAAATGTTCGTTGGGTTGAAAATATTCACAAACTAATTATCTTATGTGAACCAACATTATTTGAGTGCCTAAAATGCCATTAACCTATTTAAACTTGGACTAGTAGTATTTAATTCATCCTTCACAATTTAAATAAATGGTGAAACTTTTCCAAATGAGTTGAGACCTTTTATCCTGCTTCAAAATCCTACGTACTAATTATGAGCAAAATTGCACCTATAACAAAAGTCATTTGGTAGCCCAAATTAATCCAAGGCAGAAAAGAATAAAAGAAACTGAGAAAGATAAAAGAAAAATGAAAGATAGAGAGAACCCCTCTGTTCACCCAACCGAGAACGTACAGTGTACCAGGCCCAGCCCACCTGGCTGGCCTTTTCCTCTACCTCGAGCTACAAGAGGCAGAGGATGTGTGTGGAACTCATCCACGACGGCCATGGCCGTGGATGGTCTCCACGTCCCCCTCCACATCCTATAAGCGCGTCCAACGGAACCCTAGACCACCCCTCGCCCGATTCCCCCTCTTTCCCCATCTAGCCGCCTCCTCCTCGGCTCGTACTTGAGCGCGAGAGCTCGTGCAGTGACCGCGCTCCCCGTCGTCATTGTCGCGGCCACCATCGTCCCCGTGCCAAGATAGTGTGTCCCCTGGCATCCCCGTCGTCTTCCACGTCGTCTACAAGTCCAGATCGAGCCAGGGCACCACCGAACGACGGGATCGAGATCGTCTTCTTCCTTCTGCTGTCGTTGATTTCGCCTTGATCCACGCCGCCTCGACCGCCCGACCTCGCCGAAGTTCGCCACGCCTCGCGGAACCCATCCGCCGATCCCCTTCTTCCTTCGCAGGATCCATCGCCAGACGCTTCTGCTCCCGACCTGAAGCCGCTTCGCTCGCGCCCTCGCCGCTTAGCGCGTCCTCCAGAGCCACTGCGCGCTCACTTCTTTGCTGCTCTATTGCCGGGCTTGTTGATGCTGCTTCCGCCATTCTTTGGCGTCTTGGCGCCATGGCCGTTTCATGCCGCGCTTGCGCAGCGACGCCAGCGTTCTTTGCTGCGCCACTGTCATTGCTTGCTACTACCGGCCATTTGGTGCTACTCTAGCTCTTGCTACTTCGCTATCGCGCTTGCGTTGTCGCTAGTGTGTGGTTACACTTTGCCGCATGTTGCTTGCGGTTGGCCATGGTCAAGGCCGTGGTCGTGGGTGGTGTGTGTCTGCTAGATCTGTGTGTGTGAGTGTGTGTGGGGTTTACTAAGAATAGGATTAGTTTAGGTCTAACCCTAATGCTAGTCTAGGTTAATAAAACAATGGAACCGTGGCCTCTTTTTTATCTAGACACTAGTTAATTAATGTGACAATGACATGTGGGCCCCCTTGACTTTGTTGACGGTCAAATAACCGTCAATAGTTTCTTAAGGCGATTGACCCAATCAATCGGGCCCATTTTGTCGACCTACAGACTGCTTCTGCTGTGTACACTTTGTGTGTGCACGTAGCAATTTAGTCTTTATTTTCGAATTAATAATAATTTCAGAATATTGTTTAAATCTTTGAAAATCTTATAAAATAATCTATAACTCGGATGAAAATGTTTTCTACATGAAAGTTGCTCAGAAACATCCAGCGAATCCGAATACGTGGTTCGTTCATCTGTCACATGCCCCTAGCATGCTGAACTTGGAACTTTCCCCCTCTTTTCCTTTGTCCGGAATCCACCTAACGTCGGGAATTCATCCTCGGATGTTTATCCTCCGTTCGCAACGTGTAGTACCACGTTAGGGTCGAATTCTAGTTCTCGCTTATGTCATGTCATGCTTAGCGTTGCATCTGCTTGCTTATATTTACCGCTTTCTTCCCCTCTTCTCTCCGGTAGACCCCGAGGCCGATGATGCCCGGTGATCGACTCACGCCGACGATTTAATTCCCTCCTTGCCGAGCAACCAGGCAAGCCCCCTTTGATCATCCCGATATCGCCCATTCCATTCTCTCATGCTTGCATTAGATTTTGCTACCGTTATTGTTGCTCCTATTACGATACATAGCCTCGCTTTTGTAACCTGCTCTTTGTTACCTACCGCTTATCCTAAACTGCTTAGTATAGGTTGGTTAGTGATCCATCGCTGACCCCACATTGTCCTTGTTGCCCTCGCTTCATCATTGAAGACCCGATCAACGGATCAAGACCAGCCCCGCACCGCTCATCACTTTCCCTTAGTTGCTCGACACTACTGGGTTACTATCGAGTGCCGAGGGTGAGACCTCTACAACACTTCTGATGTTAACCCTATAGTCTAGCTATTCGGTCGTGGTCATCGAGGGTGATTCCACCTTAACCACTTCCTATACGACTCTGTCGTGCCACCCCTCAAGTGTGAATCTCGGGGGTGGTTCCTCTTACGTTCACCTTGATGATTACATCGAATGGAATCCATCAAGGGTGATTCCTCAGGTTTTCCACTTGGTGTTAGACACACGGTGATGCGGAGCATCCTTCACTCATCCCCATGGGCGCACCTATATCTTCCTCAACACCACGTGGACCCATGACGCGAGCCCGAGCTAAGGCTATCGAAGATAAGGTGAACTCGCTCCTCTCCGAACTCCCTCCTCCTACTCACGAGACATGGCTACTACCTCATTCGGAAACTCTATGTGTAATCATGTACATGGAGATGAGCCAAGGGACAACTACTTGCAAGAGCCAAGACGCCGAGGACCCCAAGCATGATGAAGAAGAAGAAAAGCTGCTGAAGCTACAGGCATCGGACGTCCGACCAAGTCCGGACATCCGACGACTCCCAGGCCACGGATGACCGACATCCTTCGGACGTCCGACAGCTGGGCACCCGAATGGAATCTACGGACGTCCGACCGCCTCCGGACGTTCGGACGACGACGCCTCGAATCCCGAATCTCACGGACGTCTGAAGCCTCCGGACGACCGGATCAAGTGCTCCTGAGCGAATCTGACGTCCAAGACCTCCGGACGTCCGGACCCGTCGAGCCTACGGGCGACCGGTGACCTCCGGACGTCTGACGCCTGTGGTGTTGACTTCGTTTGGGGCGCAGCCTTGTACCCCTTCTCGCCCCTAGACTATATATACTCTTTCTTCCCACCTTTCTAGGGTTAGCATTGGTTTAGCTCATCTTTGGTGTGAGAGCCCTTGCTCATCCACTTGAGTTACCTTCTCCTCGGAGATCGCGCCTCCTCGGAGAAGATCCTTCCAAGGGATTCAAGATCCCCTCTAGGGTGGACCCCATCAAGACCTCCTCACGGAGAAGAAACGGCTACTCGTGTATCTTACCTTTGTTGATTTTTGAATCTTGTGCTACCTTATGTGTTCGGTGATCTAGCACTTGTGTGATTGATCCTGTTGGTTGAGTGATTTCCTCTTGTTTTCCCGTGTTTTCCCTTTGTGCTTCAGCGTGTTCTTTCGTGATTCCCGTAGGATCCACTCCAAACGTGAAAGATCGGCCCCTAGGGTTCCGCCCTACATCATCTTGGTATCATGAGCCACGTTGATCACGTTTTGGAGCCCCTACCCCGTGTTTTCTAGCTTGATTTTGTTGTGTTCTTCCCCAATTTCGAAAATCCCCACCAAAATTGCCCCAATTTTTTTTTGTGATTTGTTGGTGAGTTGAGATTTTGTTGGATTTGGTCCATGGATTTGAGTTGCTACGTGTGGATCTAGCTTTCCCCACCCTCCCCACCCTTTTCCATCCATCAATCCGCTCGATTTCGACCTCACCATCTTCTTCCTCCCACAATCGCCAAGTTCATCTCGAGTTCAACCCGACCACCGGACGTCCGACCATTCCCGGACGACCGGAACCCCAGTCCCGATTCGAATTTACGGACAACCGGGACTTCGCTTTGGACGTCCGACGACGGCGGCAGACGACACGTCAAAATCACAGACGTCAGAAACTCCTCGATTTAAACCGAATCACTTCAGCTTTAACCACCACCACCACCCCACCTTCCACCACACCTTCCAAAACCCCATACACAACCATCCTCCCGCTACCTCCTATGTCGATTTTGACACATATTGGTCCTTGAGATTTTGAGTTGTGGTTTCCCGCATCCTATTGTGTTTCAGCTATCTAGGTAAGGTTCAACGTCATCATCACCACCGCTCATCTACATCGACTAGTCATCATCGCCAAGGACGGTAGCTTCGTCGACATCTTTGTCATACCTTGCAATTGCATTGATAACCCACATTGCCTCATTTTGCGTAGCTTACCCATCGAGACTAGCCATTGAGTATTGCGTGCAACGTGACTTGTGCACATTAGTGATCATACTCCATAGCATACATACCATACCACCGTGGTGCATATCTTGGGATCCATTTGTGTGCCACAAAGTTGTCATAGCATACACAAGTGCTATCTTGGTTCGTGAAGTTTTGCATGAGAAAAGAGCTCAAAAGTGAAAGAAACACACAAGCTTTTAAGCAAAGAGGAAAGATAAGCAAAGAGCCTATGAACAAGAACCATAGCATCATACTACATTAAGATTGTCATATTGGATCATCTTGGATCATAGCACCAAAACATCCTACATATAGAATACTTGGGATAGAGATAGTTGCATTTTTGCCTTCTAGGTTGTGCACAAGTTTGCGTATCTGCCTATCAAGCAATCGTGCTAGCGTCTCTCTAGTATTGTGCAACAAGAGCATTTTCATGGATTCCACATTTTGGCTCACTTTTGGATTGCACAATCCCATTTATCTATTTGGGTGTATGTTTCCGTACTTGCTTGGTCTACTTGTTGCATTTGCAAATTTGTGAATCTTTTCCAACATTATTGACGCTCACTTACAATTGCATCAAATTTTGTGCCACCATCCTCACCAAGCTCCACCATAAGCTTTTATTTGTGTAGGTGTGAGAACCGACAAGGATTGGTACCAATAGTGCTATTTCATTGTCCGCATTTGAGTGAACTTGATTCATCATCAACATCGGTCAAAGGTACATTGGTATAAGTTCTTCTCCTTTTAACACTCACATATTTTTGTTTGGGATGATGGATAGGCCAAGTACTTCTACCAACCCACTCTTCATCGAACAAGACGACGACATGTCCACATACATCACCAAGAGTCACCTCTTTGGTGCACAAAGAGCGTTGCACCAAGAGCAACAAGCAATGAGCGACCGCATCGACAACCTCGCCACCGACTTACGACTCTCCGAGCAACGTACAAGAGACTACTTTGATAACAAGTTCGACGCTCACAAGCAAGAGAATGATGCAAGAATGGACGAGATCCGTACCTTGATGAGGACCCGACATCATTCCACTTCTTCCTCCTCAAGACGGAGCCGCCGAGTCGACCTCCGGCGACACCTTCTACGACTCAAGTACACCGTCGCCGAACACTCTTCGACGAGCCGCGCGTCAAGACCGTCATGCATCTCGCAACCCGCTACATGACAAGCATTCACAAGAACAAGTTGATGAGCAAGTCCCTCGACCTTAATAAAACCAAGCCGCTTTTGCCCAAGCTCAAGAACGACAAAGACTACGGCGCCAAGAGGAAGAACGAGCACGTCTACACCAAGAACAACAAGACGCCGAGGCGCAACGCCTTCAACAACAACAACGAGAACAACGAGAAGCGCAGCTCTTGAGGCGAACGCGTGCCCTTCAAGAATCAAGTCGAGCCATCGCCAACCGCAATCGCGAACGGCGCAATCAAGAGGAAGCCCTTCGAGAAGAAATCCAAGAGAGGAACTACCAATCACGGTTGCAACGTCAAGTTCCTCAAGCTCCTCAACAAACTCGTCAAGCTCCACCTCAACCTCAAGTTCAACAAGAACAAGTTGATCATGGTCTTCCTCCATGCCAAGAGCAACATGAAGATGATGGCAACCCACGTCAAGGGCGTCATCATCAACATCGCCAACAACACAATGAAGAGCAACGCTATGGAAAGCTCAAATTCACCATGCCTAAGTTCAATGGAAGCAATAACCCCGAAGAGTACCTCTCATGGGCATTGAAGGTTGACAAAATCTTCCGGTTGCACAGCTACGATGAAGAAAAGAAGATCGCTATGGCATCACTTGAGTTCCAAGACTATGTGCTCATATGGTGGGAACAACTCCTTGAGCGACGACAAGCAAGAGGTGAACCCCAATCACCACTTGGGCTCAAATGAAGGAGGTCATGCGTAGCACGCTTTGTGCCAACCTACTACAAATCATGAAAGCTCTTCAAGAAACATCAACTCCTCAAGCAAGGAACAAAGAGTGTTGAAGAATACTACAAGGAAATGGAGATAGCCATGATTCGAGCCAATGTCAAGGAAGATGATGAGCAAACAATGGCACGTTTCTTGAATGGACTCAATCATCCCATCAAGAAGATCGCCGACTTCCAACCATACTCCAACCTCATTGAGCTCGTACATCAAGCTACCAAGGCCGAACGTCCAAGTGAAAGATGACTTCAAATCGCCAAGTACTCGTCCAAGACCTACGGCGTCTCCAATAACCAAGCTTCAACACCTCCTCCAATATCTACATCAACCAAGCTTTCTCCAAGCAACGACGACAAGTCAAGTTACAAGAAGACTTCGGCAAGTTCAAGTCGTCCTCCTCCTACTACAAGCAACTTCAAGCCGCGTGCTTCATCATCTACTCCGACCGATGAGACCAACAAGACAAGCTCCTTCAAGTGTTTCACTTGCGGCGGCCGAGGCCACAAGTCCCTACTTAATGCACCAACAAAGCGCACCATGATCCTCCAACGACGATGGCACATATGACTCCATGAGTGAAGAGGAGATGGAAGCTCTTGAGCAAGTGGCCATGCACCGCAAGTGAACGAAGATGAAGATGATCAAGTCTTTTGTGATGAGGATTCGAGCCCCGCCTCCTCGTTGTCTCCAAGGTCTTGACTTTTCAACATCAACAAGAAGAAGACCAACGATGCCACATCTTCCACACAAAGGCCGACATCAATGGACGGTCCATCAAGGTCATCATCGATGGAGGTAGTTGCCACAACTTGGCAAGTGAAGAACTATGCTCCAAGATTCAATTGGTAAAGAGGAAGCACCCGCACCCTTACAAGGTTCAATGGCTAAGTGACTGCAGACTATCTGAGTTGAGCATACGGTTCAAGTCTCCTTCAAAATTGGTGCATACGAAGACACTTTGGAGTGTGATGTGGTCCCAATGACCGCTTGCCACCTACTTCTTGGTCGACCATGGCAATTCGACCGGTGGTGTCATACACAATGGGCGTACCAATCACTATAGCTTCAAGATGAAAGGGAAAGAATATGTGCTACGACCTATGTCTCCTAGTCAAGTGATAGCCGACAAGCAAGCCACCAACCATAGAGACAAGAGTGAGAAAGTGATACACCAAAAAGTGAGTGAGAGCCACAAGCCAAACTTGGCGCCTCTTCGCCTAGAGAGAAAAACCTCATCCTATTTGCCACCAAAAGTGAGATGAGAGAAGTGTGTGAGAACCCATCTAGCGTGATGCACTTTGTCCTTGTGTGCAAGGATGGAGATCCAAAACTAACACCTCTCACGAGCTACCTTTAGTGTTTCAATCTCTTTGCGGGAATTCCGAGATGTTTTCCCGATGAGCTACCTCCGGTCTACCTCCTCTTCGAGGCATAGAGCATCGAATCGACCTCATCCCCGGGCGCCTCTACCAAACAAAGCTCCATACCGAGTCAATCCCGAAGAAACCAAGGAGATTCAACGGAAAGTACAACAACTCATCGACAACGGTCATGTATGCATTGAAAGCCCTAAGCCCTTGTGCCGTTCCCTGTTATACTTGTACCCTAAGCCCGATGGAAGTTTCAACCAGGTTATGATTGGAGACCTATCAATGCTATTACCGTTCGATATAGGCATCCCATTCCCCGCTTAAATGACATGCTTGATGAACTTAGTGGAGCCAACTTTTTCTCAAAAATTGATCTTAAAAGTGGCTATTATCAAATCCGCATACAAGCGGGTGATGAATGGAAAACTGCTTTCAAAACCAAATTTGGTTTGTATGAGTGGTTAGTGATGCCTATGGGTCTATCGGAAGCTCCCGGTACTTTTGTGCGTCTTATGCATCATGTGCTTCGTCCTTATATTGGAGTTTTTGTTATGGTTTACTTCGACAATATTCTTGTGTTTAGCAAAACCATGAAAGAACATCTTGATTATGTTAGGGCTGTTTTGCAAACCCTTCGCAAGGAAAGTCTTTATGCAAACATGAAGAAATGCACATTTGGTGTTGACAAAGTGGTTTTCTTGGGTTTTGTTGTTTCCTCAAAGGCGTCCATGTTGATGAATCTAAAATTGAAGCAATCAAAACTTGGCCCCAACCCACCAATTTGCAACAAGTGCGTAGCTTTCTTGGTCTTGCAGGGTTTTTATCGTCTTTGTGAAAGATTTTAGCACAATTGCCGCTCCTTTGCATGCTTTGAGCAAGAAGAATACTCCTTTTGTTTGGGGATCTTTGCAATCCACCGCTTTTGATGAGCTCAAGTCTTTGCTTACGCATGCTCAGATTCTTGCTTTGCCCAATTTTGACAAAACTTTTGAGGTTCATTGTGATGCAAGTGGTACGGAATTGGCGGAGTTTTGATGCAAGAAAAAGCGAGCCATTGCTTATTTTATCGAAAAACTCTCCGGTGCTCAACTTAACTATCCCATATATGACAAAGAATTATATGCTTTAGTGCGTGTGCTACATGTTTGGGAACATTACCTTAGACCTCATGAGTTTGTCATCCATACCCGATCATGAAACACTTAAGTACTTAAAAGGACAAACTAAGTTGAACAAGCGTCATGCCAAATGGAGTGAATTTATTGAATCTTTTCCTTATGTGATCAAGTACATTAAGGGTAAGGAAAAATGTAGTTCGGATGCACTTTCACGCATATGCACGCTTGTCACTAACCTTGAGTTGAATGTTATTGGCTTTGAGCACATAAAAGACTTGTATGAGCATGATCCTTCTTTTGCTAATCCTTATGCTAAGTGTTTGGCACACACATCTTGGGAACGATACTACATAAAGGATGATTATCTTATGAGAGCTAACAAACTTTGCATTCCCGAGTCTTCTCTTCGTTTGCTACTTTTGCAAGAGGCTCATGGAGGCAGACTCATGGGACACTTTGGACGCGACAAGACATTCGCCATGCTCTCCAAGAACAACTTTTGGCCCAATATGTTCCACGACGTCCAACGCTTCACCAACCGATGCTTTATATGTCGCAAAGCTAAGTCTAAAGCTCAATCTCATGGTCTTTACATGCCTCTTCCTATTCCATATCAACCTTGGGAAGACATTAGCATGGATTTTATACTTGGTTTGCCTAGAACTCAAAATGGCAAGGATTCCGTCTTTGTTGTTGTGGACAGATTTTCTAAGATGGCACATTTCATTCCTTGCAGCAAGATGAGACGATGCTTCACACATTGCAAATCTCTTTTGTAGGAAATCTTGCGACTCCATGGAGTATCAAAGACAATCGTCTCCGATCGTGACGTCAAGTTCTTGAGTTACTTTCGGAAGACCCTATGTGCCAAGCTCGGAATCAAGCTCTTGTTCTCATCCGCATACCATCCTCAAACCGACGGCCAAACGGAGGTGACGAACCGCACACTATCCACTCTACTTCGTGTCTTGATCAAGAAGAACATCAAGGAGTGGGAAGCATGTCTACCCATAGCCGAGTACGCCTACAACCGTGCAAGACATTCGACTACCGCAAGTCCCCTTCGAGGGTCGTCTCACGGCTTCAACCCGTTGTCACCATTGGACATTCTACCTCTTCCTCTACAAGAGCGCACCAACATGGATGCGAAAGTGCACAGCAAGCTACATCAAGAAGATGCATGAGGATACAAGACAAGCCATCGAACGACAAGTACAACGACTAGCGACCAAGCTCAACGTCAACAAGCAACCCATGGTCTTCAACATTGGTGATCTAGTGTGGCTACACCTTTGCAAGGAACGCTTCCCCAAAGAATGCAAGTCCAAGCTTCTCCCTCGAGCCGATGGACTTTTCAAGGTGCTAGCACGCTACAACGACAACGCTTACAAGATCGACCTACCTTGAGACAAGTACAATGTGAGCGACATCTTCAACGTCAAGGACCTCGCACCATACCTTGGAGATGAAGCTTTTGATCCGTGGTCGGGTCTCTCTCGGGGAGATGATGCGGAGCATCCTTCACTCATCCCCATGGGCGCACCTATATCTTCCTCAACACCACGTGGACCGATGACGAGCCCGAGCTAAGGCTATCAAAGATAAGGTGAACTTCGCCTCCTCTCCGAACTCCCTCCTCCTACTCACGAGACATGGCTACTACCTCATTCAGAAACTCTATGTGTAATCTGGTACATGGAGATGAGCCAAGGGACAACTACTTGCAAGAGCCAAGACGCCGAGGACCCAAAGCATGAAGAAGAAGAAGAAGAAAACTGCTAGAAGCTTACAGGGCATCGGACGTCCGACCAAATCTGACGTCCGACGACTCCAGAACCGCAATGACGATCGACGTCCTCCGGGACGTCCGATAGCTGAGCACCGAATGGAATCTCACGGACGTCCGACCGCCTCCGGACGTCCGGCCAAGCACGCCTGAACGAATCTCGGACGTCTGAAGCCTCCGGACGTCCGACCGAAGTGCTCCCGAGCCGAATCTACGGACGTCCGAAGACCTCCGGACATCCGGACCCTGTCGAGCCTCCGAACGACCGGTGACCTCCGGACGTCCGACGCCTGTGTGTTGACTTCGTTTGGGGCCGCAGCCCTTGTACCCCTTCGCCCCCTAGACTATATATACTCTTTCTTCCCCACCTTTCTAGGGTTAGCATTGGTTTAGCTCATCTTTGGTGTGAGAGCCCTTGCTCATCCACTTGGTTACCTTCTCCTCGGAGATCGCGCCTCCTTGGAGAAGATCCTTCCAAGGGATTCAAGACCCCCTCTAGGGTGGACCCCCTCAAAACCTCCTCACGGAGAAGAACGGCTACTCGTGTATCTTAGCTTTGTTGATTTTGAATCTTGTGCTACCTTATGTGTTCGGTGATCTAGCACTTGTGTGATTGATCCTGTTGGTTGAGTGATTTCCTCTTGTTTTCCCCGTGTTTTTCCCTTTGTGCTTCCGCGTGTTCTTCGTGATTCCCCGTAGGATCCACTCCAAACGTGAAAGATCGGCCCCTAGGGTTCCGCCCTACATCACACGGTTACTATGACTTTACATTGAACCCTGTTACTAAAGACGGGTCGGCCCTGAGGGGTACCCACGCGAGCATATTTGCGAGTGACGTGGAGACAGGTTGACCTGGAGGGTGCCTTGAGATAATTAGGCGTGGCGGGCATTCCTAGCCCTTGCCGCAAGTCCTCGAGACGGGGCAACGGGGTCACATCTTTTGTGAGTCTCTGCTTGTTACTGCGCGTTCCTAATCCACTACGATTTGGATATTTGATCCGAGAGGCCTCTGGCCTGATAGCACTAACCATCATGTGGGCATAGTATGGGCGTTCTGCGTCGTATACATCAGCCGAAGCTTAATAGACGTCTGCGACTGAGCGGCGCGCGTCGGGTTGGACTGTGTAAGCACCTGCCTTGTTGAAGGAGGTAGCTAGGTCTGCTCACCGGTAGCGTTACGCAAGAATGTGCGGGGAGTTCCGGGGAGATGGCCCATGACCCCACAGGGGGCATAGGTTTAGTCCGTCGTCTTGACCTCTCTCTATTAAGCCTAGGTTGGGTTCTGGCGTATTGTTTGGCGAGACCGGCATGACCCTGGAAAGTGTGTCCGGCGGAGTTAATCGGCGTGGTGGGTAAGTTGGTGCACCCCTAGTGGAAGAAAACATCTATCGATAGCCTATCCTACGGTAACGGACACTCGAGTTGTATCCCGATCGATACAACTAGAACTGGATACTTGTGATGAGAAATGGATTGTGATGATAAGCTGATAGTTGGTTTCGGGATTGCTTTCTCGCGAGGAGTCGAGAAAAGATCTCTGGCCGAGGTTGATAACACTACTACTACTTTACTTTATGCTACTCTACTCCCTCCTGTTGCTGCAAGATGGTGGTTTCCAGAAGATGCTAATCTTCGATAGGCTAGGCTTTCCCCTTCTCTTCTGGCATTCTTCAGTGCAGTCCACATATACAGCCTTCCTTTGATAATGTTGCATATGTAGTGTAGATCCTTGCTTGCGAGTACTTTGGATGAGTACTCACGGTTGCTTTGCTCCACCTTTTTCCCCTTTCCTCTTCTTTCCGGTTGATGCAATCAGATGTCGGAGCCCAGGAGCCAGATGCCACCGTCGATGCCTACTACTACGCGGAGGCCGCTCACGACCAGGAGGAGTTAGGAGGCTCCCAGGCAGGAGGCCTTGCCTTTTCGATCGTTGCTACTTTTGTGCTAGCCTTCTTAAGGCAAACTTGCCTAACTTATGTCTGTACTCAGATATTGTTGCTTCCGCTGACTCTTGTGATTTCGAGCTTATGTATTCGAGCCCTCGAGGCCCCTGGCTTGTAATATAAAGCTTGTATTATTTTAATTTGTGTCTAGAGTTGTGTTGTGATATCTTCCCGTGTGTCCTTGATCTTGATTGTACACATTTGCGTGTATGATTAGTGTACGATTGAATGAAGGGCGTCACACTGCTACATGATGAATATCATCCAA
The DNA here is from genome assembly GCA_021605145.1 of Aegilops bicornis. NCBI lineage: Eukaryota > Viridiplantae > Streptophyta > Magnoliopsida > Poales > Poaceae > Aegilops > Aegilops bicornis. The sequence goes on along the minus strand of CM038673.1, from coordinate 339,983,117 downwards.
CACAATTAGCATTGCCGATCCATTGCCTATGAGCTTTTCACATATTGATCTTTGCTAAGTTACTTTCGTTGCTACTGCTATTACAATCACTACAAAACTGCTATTGTTACTTTTGCCACTATTACCGTTACTTCCATACTACTTTGCTACTAAATACTTTGCTGCAGATATTAAGTCTTTCAGGTGTGGTTGAATTGACAACTCAGCTACTAATACTCTTGAATATTCTTTGGCTCCCCTCGTGTCGAATCAATAAATTTGGGGTGAATACCCTACCCTCGAAAACTGTTGTGATCCCCTATACTTGTGGGTTATCAAGAACTTTTTCTGGTGCCGTTGCCGGGGAGCATAGCTCTATTCTATGAGTCACTTGGGATTTATATGTGTTGATCACTATGAGGAATTTGAAAGATACCGGAACCAAGATTTTTCTCTTCACTATGGGGGGGGGGGGAGTAAGGAACTGCCATCTAGCTCTGCACTTGATTCACCTTCTGTTTTGAGTAAGCTACTTATGGTTCTAATATGTCGCATGTTATTGATGATGCTACTTATGCTATGCATGATGATTATGATGACACTTCTACTTTGCTTGATAATAATATTCCATTGGGTGAATTTCTTGATGAACAACTTGCTAGAGCTAAAAATTTGAGAATGCTAAAGAAGATGATATTTCTGAAACTGATGAAATTATTGAAACTAAACACTTTGAAACACCTGTTAGACCTAGCTCTCCTAGATATCAATTGCCTGTTATGACTGAGGATTATGTTATGGATGGAGAGGTAGCTAGGGACTTTCTTGCTTGTAAGCATAGAGATGATCTTAAGAAATTACTATGCAAGTGGAAAGAAAAATCCTTGAATGCAAGAATGCAATATGATCCTAAGTTTGCTACTTCACCTATCTTTGTTACTGATAAGGATTATGAATTCTCTGTCGATCCTGAGTTAAATACTTTCGTTGAATCTAATCTTTTCCATGGTTATGAACCTGAAACTGCTAGGCACATCTTACTAAATTTAATGATATAGCCATCCTATTTGCTCATGAGGAAAAAATTCATTATTATTATATTCTTAAGTTGTTTCCTTTCTCATTAAAGGGCGATGCTAAGATATGGTTTAATTCTCTTGCTCCTAGTTGTGTGCATAGTCCCCAGGATATGATATACTGCTTCTCTGAAAAATATTTTCCTGCTCATAAGAAACAAGCTGCTTTACAGGAAATATTTAACTTTGTGCAAATTTAAGAAGAGAGTCTCCCACTAGCTTGGGGGAGGCTTCTATTACTTAATGCTTTGCCTGATCATCCTCTCAAGAAAAATGAAATACTTGATATCTTTTATAATGGACTAACCGATGCTTCTAGGGACCACCTAGATAGTTGTGCTGGTTGTGTTTTCAGGGAACGACCTGTTGAACAAGCTGAAGTGCTATTGAATAATATATTGAGTAATGATAATGATTGGACTCTTCCCGAACCACCTCCTAAGCCAACTCTGAAGAAGAGAGGTATTCTATTTCTCAGTCCTAAAGATATGCAAGAGGCAAAGAAATCTATGAAAGAAAAAGGTATTAAAGCTGAAGATGTTAAGAATTGACCACCTATTGAAGAAATACCTGGTCTTGATAACCCGACACATGTAGTAGAGGTAAATTCTCTCTATAGATTTGATGAAGGTGATATTCCTCATAGTAAGTCTGCTAGTCAATGCTTGGATGAATTGGATAACTTTATTGTTAAGCAAGAAAACTTCAATGCATATGTTAGTAGACAACTGAAATGTAATGCTTATATGCTTGAATGCTTGGATGATTATATGTGTAGAACTATTAATGATCTCAAGATTGTTAGTAAACATGCCTCCATGGTAAGAACTCAAGTAGAACAAGTTCTTAAAGCACAAAATGATTTGCTCCATAAAATGAATAATAAGAACAATGATAATGCTGTTAGAGTTATGACTAGAGGTGGGAAAATGACTCAGGAACCTTTGTATCCTGAAGGTCATCCAAAGAGAGTAGAATAAGACTCTTAGAGAACTAATGCTGATGCACCTAGTTCTTCTAGAAATAAAAAGAATAATTAGGACTTTGCATGCTTCTAGTGAACCTATTGTATACACACCTAAGAATCCAAATGATATTTCTATTTCTGATGCTGAAACACAATCTGGTGTGAACATGAACCTAGTGATAATGTTAATGATGATGTTCATGTTAATGCTCAACCTAGTAATGGTAATGATGTCGAGATAGAACCTGTTGTTGATCTTGATAACCCACAACCTAAGAACAAAAGATATGATAAAAGAGACTTCATTGATAGGAAACATGGTAAAGAAAGAGAACCATGGGTTCAGAAACCCATGCCCTTTCCTCCTAAACCATCCAAGAAAAAGGATGATGAGGATTTTGAGCGCTTTGTTGAAATGCTTAGACCTGTCTTTTTGCATATGCGTTTGTCTGATATTTTGAAAATGTCTCCTTATGGTAAGTATATGAAAGATACAGTTACAAATAAAAGAAAGATACCGGAAGCTGAAATTTCCACTATGCTTGCTAATTACACTTTTAAAGGTGGAATACCAAAGAAACTAGGAGATCTAGGAATACGAATTATACCGTGCTCCATTAAAAGAAACTATGTTAAAACTGCTTTATGTGATTTGGGAGTCGGTGTTAGTGTTATGCCCTTCACTTTATATCGTAGACTTGATTTGAATAAGTTGATACCAACTGAAATCTCTTTGCAAATGGCCGATAAATCGACCACTATACCCATCGGTATTTGTGAGGATGTACCTGTTGTAGTTGCAAATGTTACTATTTTAACAAACTTTGTTATTCTTGATATTCCCGAGGACGACATTGTCGGTCATCCTTGGTAGACCCTTTTTGAACACTGCAGGGGCTGTTATTGATTGCAACAAGGGCAATGCCACTTTTCATGTTAATGGTAATGAGCATACGGTACACTTTCCGAAGAAACAACCTCAAGTTAATAACATCAACTCTATTGGAAAAGTTTCAACTATAGCTATTGGAGGTTTTGAATTCCCTATCCCTACTGTCAAAAAGAAATATGATATTCTTATTGTTGGGGGCATGCATATCCCTGTTTAGGTAACCTAGTGTTATACGAAGATTGTACAATTTCATGTCATTCAGAAGAAGTTTGTTAACAAGACTTGATCAACCTTGTTATTGAATTCCTTTTGATGGGCATGAGATGGATGAATTTAGTAAACACAACTTTCTATACCGACTTCCTACTTTTCTTTTATTTAGAATAAATAAAGAAAAAATACTATTATTTTTCTGTTTTCTGAATTATCCGTGCAATAAAAATGACCCGAAAATAAAAGTTCTCCAAATGCCCTGAAAATTTAGTATGATCTTTTCTAGATTATTTAAGAATTTTTGGCACTGAAAACACCTCAGGGAGGTGCACCAGTGGGCCACAAGCCCACAGGGCGCGCCTACAGGGCTTGTGGGTCCCACGTGGTCCCTCCTCACTTATTCCAGCACCCATCCACTTCGTCTTCCTTCGGAAAAAATCCCACCATTGCTCAAACCCGTGTTCTTGCTCATTTTGCTGCCATTTTCGATCTCCTTGCTCGGAACTTTGTTTCCGAAACTGTTTCAGGGATTTGTTCATCGTTATGTGACTCCTCCAATGGTCCAATTAGTTTTTGTTCTAGTGCTTTACTTATTGCAATTTTTGCTGTTGTGGTGACCTTGTTTTTGAGCTTGCATGTCAAATTTATATGGTCCAAAGTAGTTTTGTTGCATGATATAGCCTCTAGACATTTGTGGGAATAGTTGCTATCAATCTTATTGAGTTTTGTTCACTTTTATTTTGAGTCACTAAAAATTTCAAAAAGTTTCAGAGAAAAAAAAACCATGAGGAGGTGGTTAAGGGGTTCTTCAAGCCGGAATTCAGAGGGAAATGAAAATGAGGAGAAGAAGAAGCCCAAGTACAACCTTCCTCGCGTCACTAAGGTTCGGCTGTATGAGTGGCCAAGTGATGTTTTCTTGAGAGATACCAGAATTTATAATGATTTCTATTATCTGGCAGAGAATGCTGGCCTCACTGCCTTCCTCCCAGATACGTGCAACTAGTATCTCCTTCTCACTAATACCTTCGTGTAAAACTTTCATTTTTATCCTAGGAAATCACCACCCACGGTAGAGTTTCATTTATATGATGAGCCTAAGGAGATGTCACTTTATGATTTTTGCGATGTTTGCAAATTGCCTTATGAGGGTAGTGTCAGTGAACCACGTCCTAGAGACGTGGAGAACTTTACTGCTGAAACTACTGTGGGGGAAGAGAGAGGGGTGTCGGAAGTGAGAGTGTCTAGCTTACATTTTCCTTTTTACGCTATTATTCATTATTTGCTGGGAGATGTTTGATTGGTCATGGGGAGAGTGGAGGCCTTTGTGCCCCTGACCTTTCTATTTATTGTGATAGAACTTTTAGTTTGGGCGCCATTGTTGCTCGACGGTTAAACACAAACCGTTCGAAGAGTAGTATTTTTGGAGGTGTCTATTCCTCCCGCCTTGCTTAACATTTTGAGATACCCATTAGGCATGATGAGGAAGAGGAGATGTTGTTACCCACTAAATATTTAAACTATGCTAGTATGGTAGCACATGATTTTATTGGCAAAGATGATGATAAGCGGCTCCTCTACAACCTAGTATTTAGTTAGGGTACTTGTGAGATTATTACTTTGCCTGCACCCTCTTTGTTTGATATTCGTTCAGGCAGGTATACTATTATGCCCAAGGACATCTACAGATTTTGGGGTCTTTCACAACTCCCAAAGACTGAGCCAAAGACTCAGCCTCTGATCCGTGCTCGGGGCCTATTTATCGGTGGGAGCCACAGGAGCTCGCCAACCACTGGAACCCTCGGGACCCTCCGGAGTATCGAGGAGAGGGTTATTTCGAGCCGTGGCAATAGACCAACTTAGGCCAAAAGCCTAAGCTTGGGGGAGTATGTATTTCTCACCGACATTACATTCATGTTCACACACTCATTTTAGTTGTCGGTGTTCATACTTTTTCATTGTATTATCCATGCTAGTTTATTTTTCTTGTTTTCTTCTTGTGTATTTGAAAAACTTTGAGAAAAACCAAAAAAATTAGTTCTTGTTTCTTTTTAGCTTTTCTTTCTAGTTTAACTGGTAGTAGTATTAAAAGAAATCCCAAAAAGATTTCTCGTTCTTCTTTTACTTGTTGGGAGCTTTCCCGTGTAAATAGTTTTTCTCGTTTTTGTTTTTGCTTCCTTCAGAAAAACAATAAAAAATATTTCAGTGTGTTTCTTTGAAATTCTTTTTCCTTCCTTTGGGTCGTAAGGAGAAGACCACGATGAAAATGTTGAGTGGCTCTCATATGCATTATTGTTGATCTAACAAAGAGCACATATTACCTTGTCTTCTCCTTTGAATAAATGTTTGCAGATTCAGCTTAGTCTAATGCACGTGCACTCTTATAATTATTCACACCGTTCGGTCATGCAAACGAAAGGCAATAATGATGATATATGATGAAAATATTGGGATGGAGAAAAGCTGGTACGAACTCGACCTATTTTGTTTTTGTGAATATGATTAGCTCATCCTTCTTGATTCAGCCCATTATGAATGAAACATGTTTGCAATGACAATTAGAGATTATAGTTACTCATGCCATGCTTAATTAGCTAAGAGTTGATAATGGTTTACCTTGCGTGCCAACATGCTTTTAAAATGGTTATGATGTAGTATGATAGGATGGTATCCTCCTTTGAATGATTTAAGTGGCTTGACTTGGCACATGTTCACTCATGTAGTTGAATCAAAATCAGCATAGCCTCCACGATATTTATGTTCATGGTGATTTATATCCTACTCATACTTGCACTCAATGTTGATTAATCTCAATGCATGTTTATGACCGTTGTCGCTCTCTAGTTGGTCGCTCCTCAATCTTTTGCTAGCCTTCACTTGTACTAAGCAGGAATACTGCTTGTGCATCCACTTCCATAAACCCAAAGTTGTTCCATATGAGTCCACCATACCTACCTATATGCGGTATTTACCTACCGTTCTAAAGTAAATTTGCACGTGCCGTCGGTGTACTAGAGTAGGGGTACCCTAGTATCCCGAACTTCGCATCTGCAAAGTCTGACACCTCACAAGGCTTGCCGTGTGATCGCCAAGATTCTCCGTGGCTCCTTTGGAGCCATTCAAGAACAAAGTGTTTTAAGTCAAGGAAACAAGGCCCCGGCAAGAGGAGCTTGCCGGGAAGGCCGTCCATGGCCCACAGAAGACAAGACCCCGGCAAGAGGAGCTTGCCGGGAAGGCTCGGAGAGCGACAAGCCTCCGAACGCGGCAAGGATTCAGCTCCGGCAAGTCACTTGCCGGAGCAGGCTACCTCTCTTCATCTCCGCTCCAGCTCATATACCAACGTGTCACCATGGGACCATTCCAGCGCTACAGGTCAAGAGAGGTCAGTACCAATAGGAGAGCAATGATGGTAAGCGGCCGACAAGATAAGCCATCGTGGCATGCGGTGGCACCCGTGGACGGCCACTTTATGCACTTGCTTGGGGAGACTTAGACGGCATTTATTGCCTTTGTCCCCTGCCGTCGTGGTTAGGTACAATGCCTTTGTAACAAGTATAGTGTACCAACCGCTACTCTTTTTCCCTTTTACCCTTGCATACGTTGCCACTTGTTGGTGACCCCTTGAGCGTATAAAAGGAGGCCCATGCGCAACGTAGAAAGGGTTCGGTTCAGCTCATTCAACCAGAGACACTCAAAGTTAGGTTTTGTAGCTCTCATCGCCCCCTAGCAAGAACACAATCTGATCGAGACAAGCGGCAGAGAGTATTATCTCTCCGGAGAGCTCCGGTTGGGTAAACTGCTGTGTTAAGCCATCTCGATCTCTGCTCTTCGTGCGATCTCCGCCCCCACCGAACCGAAGAGACTTCGCCCACCGGTCCCATAGGTGTTCGTGGGTCCGATCAGCCTCCCGACATCTTTGGCGCGCCCCAGGTAAAGGCGTCGAGGTTGTGTGAACCTGATCCGGCGCTCACGCGAGCCGCATCTTCATCATCTTCAACATCTTCATCAACATGCCACCGAAGAAGAAGGCTTTGGCCGGCAAGCAGAGCCGTCTGCGTGCCGAACCCACCACCTCCGGAGCAATCAGCGGTGGGGTAGACGTCGGCGGAAGAACGGACGTGACGAGGGAGCCCACGACGCTGCCAAGTCCAAGGACAAGGCTGCGCAGACCTCGGCGTCAAAGACATTCACCGCGTCCATCCCAGGAGCAGCGGGATCGGCAGCGCCATGGTATTCACAATACCATACGCCGTTGGACCAAGGCCGAGCTGGTGGATCTCGCGATCTTTGGAGACCAGCATGCATCGCCGACATGTCAAGGCGCGAAGCGAGGCACGGTCGCCCGTGACGGGACTGCTGCTCCTTCTAACATAAATAGAAGTCCGAGCATATCCCGCCTCGCATCGTTCGCCATCGCCGCCCACCACTCGAGAAGAAGCTCGCGCGAAGCTCACCGCTTCTCGGATTACCCTCCGGCGTCCAGGCTAAGGTTGACGTAATGGAGGGCCACCATCCAGAAGTCTCATTGGCTTTGCCAACAGCGACGCCTCCTCGACAACCAAGCGCATCGCTGCGGCAGCGGGAAGACGACAAGGCACGAGCGGTGGCGACGAAACCTGTGGGGGTGCAACCACCATGCACTCTCCACCCGAAGGCCAAGATCACCAACTCGTCGGATCCACCTTGGCAGCCGACTCCACCGCATCATCGGATCCACGAAGCTCGCCGTGACCAGCGCCAAGTTCTTCAAGAACGGCAACAAGAAGACGCTTCGAACTTCGCATCGCGCCGAGAGAAGCGCCGACGTCAATCGTACCAGCGCTACCGGGCCCATCGTCGACATGCATGCGCCAGGAACCAGGCGACTTGTCAGACGCTGTAGGTTGCCCTCGTTCACCCGTGACTCCGCGGCAAGTCCAAAGGGTCTGACAAGAAGAATTTCAAGCCGATGTGCCGTAGAAGTATGATGGCAGGACACATCCGTCGGAGTTCCTCAGCATCTACACCATCATGGTGCAAGCTGCAGGAGGACGAGACGACAAGATCCTCGCCAACTACTTCCCACTGGTGCTCAAACCCAACGTCAGATCCTGGCTCATGCACTTGCCGGACAACTCCATATCCTCTTGGCAGATTCTGTGCCATCGGTTTGTCGGCGCCTTCACGGTGACCACAAGCCTCATGGCCAGGAGAGTGACCTTCATCTCGCCGCCGTAAGGAAGGAGAGTCCCTCGCAAGTTCATTCGTAGATTTAGCCGTGTGCACTACAACATCCCAGATGTCCACCCCGCCATGCGGTGATCGCCGTTTCATCGTAACGCGTCGGAACCGCAGGATGAGGGGAGGAGATGGCGATGTGCAAAGTCAAGGACGTCGATGAGCTGTATGCCTTGGCCGACAAGTGTGCACGCTACTGAGGAAGGAAGGAGACCCTCAGGAGAATGCGAAGCAGGATCCGACAAGGAGGAGATCGCCCGACAAAGAAAAAGCCGCGCTAAAACAATGTAAAAAAAAGAAGGGCAAAGATGTGCTAGTTGTCGAGCGGTCCCAAGAACGGAGGTGCCGCCAATAAAGCCAAAGTTGGTAGCTCCGGCAAGGAGGTTGCCGCGGGCGCCAACGACCAGGCTGTGGTGGTGGCCGACAAGTAGGACAACTCCAACAAGCAGTATTGCAAGATCCACCGCACCAAGGGCCATGACCTCCAGAGCTGCAAGAAGGTCGAGCAGCTTGTCGAAAGCAGTAAAGTCGAGTACGAGCGGCGCGACAAGGAGAAAGCCCAGGAAGGTGCTGGAGGAGCTGGTAAGAAGCGCCCCGGCCGGGGAGGACGCCGCGGCAAGGCCAAGCAGCGGCAAGGAGACAGACCTCCCCGCGGCCGCGACAAAGACGAAGACGACGACAACGATGAAGACATGGATGATGATGAAGCCGATGAGCAGGAGTTTCAGAAAGCCACAGAGGTCCTCTGCGTTGACGGTGGTGCTTCTCTGCATACTTCACACCGCCAACTCAAGTAGTGGATGCGGGAAGTTAATGCAGCAGAACCATCCGTAGAGTCATGCAAGCCTCTAAAATGGTCCAGCACGCCTATCATCTTTGACATTGAGGACCACCCTGATCGCATAATTGCGGTCGGGTGCTTGCCGATGTTGGTCTCGCCGACCGCAACCTCAAGGTCACCAAGATGCTAGTTGACGGCGGGGCCGGATTGAACCTGATCTCCTCCGCAGTGCTCCAGAAGCTTCAGATCCTCGACAAATGAGCTCGAAGAAGGCGGCACATTCCAAGGAATCAATCCGAGGAAGGAGCAAGCCCGAAGGGGAAGATCACGTTGCGGTAACATTTGGCAGCTTGAGCTAAACTTCGTGGATCGAGAGGGTCACGTTCGACGTTGCTGATTTTCCATTGCCTTACAATGGAATACTTGGCCGTCCAACACTCACCAAGTTCATGGCAGCCTCTCATTATGCGTACAACTTACTCAAGATGCCAGGCCCGATAAGTGTCATTTCTGTCCATGGCGACACGAAGGATGCTCTTATCTCTGCGCCGACAAGATTTACCGGAAGCAAAGAGCCGCAGCAGATCGCGAGACACTTGCTTCCGAACCTCCCGGGGAAGAAGAAGTCCAAGTCCCGGCAAGAGTTCTCGATGCCCACTCCGACAAGCGCACCTCTTCGAGTCTTTGCGCTACCGTCGAGGACGCACCATCGAGCTCCACCGGCAAGTGCAAGAAGAAGACGATGGCAGCTCCACCAGCAACCAAGAAGGTGTCCGCCAAGGAAGACGGCACTGGTGGTACCTTCACCATCAGTGCCACGCTTGACCCTAAATAGGAAAGCGCGCTCGTTGCTTTCTCTCGGGCGAATGTTGGCGTGTTTGCATGGCAACCGTCGACATCCCGTGTTCCTGTGAAAGTAATTGAGCACCACCGGTCTGTCGTCTCATGCGAGACCCGCCAAGCGTAAAGTCGAAAGCGTTGGAGCGCCAAGAATTCATAGCGAAGAGATCAAGAAGTTGGAAGCAGCGGGCCTTGTCGGAGGAGTGCTCCATCCCACGTGGTTGGCCAATCTCGTGAAGTCGTATAAGAAGCAAGCCGGGAAATGGAGGCTTTGTATCGACTTTACCGATGTTAATAAAGCTTGTCCCAAAGACCCATTTCCCTTGCCGCCGCATTGGCCGATTGTTGACTCCATGTACCGGATGTGATTTGCTTTCATTTCTCGATGCATACTCGAGATATCATCGGATCTTCATGGCGTAAGAGGATGAGGGAGAAAACCGCATTCATCACTCCATGTGGCACATACCGCTTTATACGGATGCCTTCGGATTGAAGAATGCTGGTTCAACTTTGCAAGAGTAGTCCATGAAGCTTTTGAGCCACAAATGCACGTAAATGTAGAAGCCTACATGGATGACATAGTGGTCAAGAGCAAAGACAAAGCTACTCGATCCAAGATTTAGATGAGACTTTTGCAAACTCTGCAAGATCAACCTCAAGCTCAACCCCGAGAAGTGCGTGTTTGGAGTCCCTTCCGCAAGCTTCTCGGGTTCTTCGTGGTCTCGGCGGGGAATTGAAGCCAATCCCGACAAGATCAAGGCCATTGAGCAGATTGAAGCACCAAAGCGTCAAGGATGTACGAAGACTTGCCGATTGTGTGGCTGCTCTCGGCAGGTTTATCTCTAAGTCTGCTGAACGCATACTGCCGCTTTTCAAAATTTTGAAAAGGCAGGTCCAATGAAATGGACTCCCGGCGGAGGCTGCGCCGCAAGACTTAAAGAGATACATCCTCCACTCCAACACTTGTCGCACCTAAGCCACAAGAGAAGTTGCTGCTATATATAGCGGCAACCAATCAAGTGGTTAGTGCTGCGTTAGTGGCGGAGAGAGGCGGAAAGATGAGCCGCAACCAAGGCGGATGCATCCAATGACAAGCAAGGCACTTCACCGACAAATTCTGGTCCCGACAAAGATGGATTTGCGAGTGTGAAAAGGTGCAGAAAAGAATGGTGCAAGCGCCCGGTTTACTTTGTCGGCTCCCTATTGCGGGGGGCTAGGTCAAGGTACTACGGTGTGCGAAATTGCTTTTCGGCCTTCTCATGGCCTCTTTGTGAAAGCTGCGCCCATTACTTCCAAGCACACGAGATCACAGTTGTCACCGCTTTCCGTGAAGAGAATACTGCAAAATCCGTAAGCAACAAAGTGAGTGATTGTTGAGTGGGCACTGAACTGTCAAGCTTTGGCCTCAAGTTTGAAAGCACTTCAACTATCCAAAGCGAGGCGCTACGGAGTTCATAGCAGAATGGACGCCAACACCAGATGAAGAAATTCCAGAGACGAGCATCCCCGTCAAAGAAGCAAGCAGAGAGTGGATAATGTACTTTGATGGTGCCTTCTCGCTGCAAGGTGCCGGTGCGGGCGTGCTGCTTGTCGCACCCACCGGAGAGAACCTCAAGTACGTAGTCTAGATGCATTTTCCCAAGGAGCAAGCAACAAACAATACTGCAGAGTATGAGGGTTTGCTCGCCGGTCTCAGGATCGCGATGGACCTTGGGATCAAGAAGCTCATTGTCAGGGGAGACTCACAGCTCGTCATCCGTCAAGTAAACAAGAGTTATCAGAGCCCGTTGATGGAAGCTTATGTTGATGAAGTGAGGAAACTAGAAGAACACTTTGACGGCCTACAAATGGAACATGTTCCAAGAGCTCAAAATGATATAGCCGATGGCTCGTCAAGTGTGTCAGACTTAAGTTACTGTGGAACCAGGAACCTTTGTGCTCAAGCTGACTCAACCAATCAGAAAGTAATCATTAACCGTCAAATGGCAGAAAAGAAGAGGAAGTTGATCTCTGGCAACTATTTTCCGGCCGAGCTCCCTGAGTCCGCCGCCAAGAGGGTCCCCCAGATCAACGCTAAGAGTGCTGAGGAGCAGTCTGCTCCGACAAGCCCTAGGGTTTGTTTCGTTGAAGCAAACGCTCCCGACAAGTTTTGCTCCGGCAAGCTTGCCGGGGAATGTCAAGCTCCGGCAGAACCTCGTGTCCTCGGCCAGAGAAGCGGATGTTCCGCAGCAGCAGATGTGCCTTTAGTCCTTGTTGTCGAGCCGCTAAGCTCCCAAAGATGGGCACAACAGACTGCTCGCTTCCTTGAGACGGAGAACTTCCCCAAGAGCAAGAAGAAGCGGAAAGAGTAGCCCGCAGTCAAGTATGTACCAGCTTGTCGACAAAGACACTGTGATGTAAGAAGACTCAACGGTGTGAAATTGAAGTGTATTTGCCGGAAGATGGACAAAAAGCTGTTGGCGAGAGATACACGGAGGCATATGTGGTCACCACATTGGCAAGAAGAGCACTTGCGGCAAGGCATTCCGGCAAGAAGGTTTCTTTTGGCCGACAGCCCTCCGTGATGCAACTGCACAAGTAGCCAAGTGTGAAGCGCGCGGTTCCATTCCAGCGGATACATCAACCAGCTCAAGCTCTCCGAACGATCCTTTATCACGGCCATTTTCGGTCCAGGGCTCGATATCCTCGGCCCTTTCCCCGAGCTGTCGGGGGCTTTGAGTACTTATGCGTCGCCATGATCGACAAGTTCACAAAGTGGCGAAGTGGAAGCGATGAGGAAGGTGGATCGGTCAGCCGCAGCCAAGTTCTTCAAGTCGATTGTTTGCCGCTTCGATCCCTAACGGGATCATCACCGCAACGGCACCCAATTTATTTAGCCGCACCTTCATGCAAGACGTCCAAGATCTTGGCGCCAAAGGTCTCGCTGCTTTACATTGCTCATCCGAGAAGCAACGGTCAAGCGGAGAGGGCAAATGCTGAAGTCTTGCATGGACTCAAGACCGTGGACTTTTGAAAGGCTGCACAAGTGCGGAAGAAAGCTGGATTGAGGAGCTGCCGGTGGTTCTTTGGTCGTCGGGGCGACACCAAATCGAGCCACTGGCGGAACACCTTTGCTCTAGTCTATGGAGTGCAGGCGCTTATCCCCACGGAACTTCAGATATCTGGTCACCTCGAGTGCTCGCTTATGATGAGCTTGAGCAAGAGCATTGCGACAAGATGACGCTGCTCCTTGAGGAGGATCGTCTTCAAAGCTCTTTACGCAGCTGCTCGATATCGACAAGCTTTTGCGCCGCTACCATAGCCGCAAAGTTAATGCCGTAAGTCTCGAGGAAGGCGACCTTGTTCTTGGCCGCGTTCAATCTGCCAAGAATTCCAACAAGTTGACGCCTTGAAGTGGGAAGGCCCTTATCGGGTGAAAGCGAGTCACTAGGCTGGCGCTGTCCGCCTTTGAGACCGAAGATGGCGTTCCGTGAGCAACTCCTGGAACATAGAGCATCTTCGTAAGTTTTACCAGAGTAAGGCACGGTTGTCGAACCTGTTCCCGGCAACCACCTTTGTACAAGTCTTGCCGATGTTGCATGTAATCCTTTTGTACAAAGCCGGCGCACTTCGTGCATAAGTAAAGCTCATGTGTTCCGCATAATTTTGTCAGCTTTTATGCTTTCTCCATTATATTGCATATGTTATCTGCCACCTTGTGCAGCACCCACTCCCGGTAAGCACTAACGAGCCATGAGGCTTCACATATTTATTTTCTCTTCTTTCTTCTCTTCAAAGAAGGGAAGATTTCCTCGCACACAAGTTTGCCGGGGGGGGGGGGAGGAGAAGATAATGGTGTGGACCAAGTGTCGCTCGAGGAGGTCAAGCCTTACCGGGAAGCAAGCCACGAGAAAAGCTAAGTTGCCGAGTTTGAGCAATCAGTTTTAAATTTTTTAAGTTATCTTCCTTGAACGATAAGTACTTTGTATGGAAAACTCAGGCGCGGAGGAAGCAACTTCGTAGCTAAGTCGCTACTTACTTTGTTTCGAGTCCGCTCAACAACTTAAGAGAGCTGCAGCTAGTTGCGACAAGGTTGCTTGTCGAGGCAACCTTGCATCGCCAAAGCTGGCGACGTTCGGTCAGCGCCACAAAAAGGTGCCAGCGCCGACAAGTTCCCTAAAAGCGTGGGAATAAACATACAAAGGAATGGATCAAGTTAAGGAATTAACATTGCAATCATTGCCCGAGATAAAGTTATATTACAAAAATAACTTGTCGCATGAATCTAATAAGTTGTTTTCCTAAACATGATCAGCAGCGGCAAGGGAAAGATAAAATGGGCGGCCTAATCTACACGGTCGCCTTCAACCCTCTTGATCTTGTTCACCCTGTCCACGATGGGAGCGACAAGGGCCTTGAGCGCCTCTACATTAGCATCCGGCGGCAAGGACTTGAGGACGTTGGTGAGGTCGAGGCCTGGATTGCGGAAGGCCACCTTCATCAGCACCTTTGGAGAGCTCCTGGCAGATCTGGCGCGACTCCTCGACGATCGCTTTGGGATCGGCCGCCCGGAGTCGCTGGAGAGCCGTCACCACGCCCTTGAAGAATAAGTTGAGCTTGACGCTGGGCTGGAGATGCTCGTCGGAGGAGTATCCAAGATCTTCCATCCCAATCTCCGTCAGCTCTTTGTCGATGACGGCGGCAAGATTCCACAAGACCCTACATCCGGTGCATCACGTTCTCTCTGAAAGTGTTACGGGCGGTTGTGGAACTTCGTCGGCAGCTCCTCGGCAGTCTTGATATTCTCCAACAAGGCCACCTCCCGCTCCTTGGCGCCGTCCGGTCTCCATCAAGGTGGTCGGCTTCAGCTCAAGATCTGCCTTGGAGTCCTTGGCGGCATCGAGCTCTTTGATCCTTTCAAATGAGCGGCCCTGCAACTTTCGCCAAGAGTGTAGGCGTCCTTCTCGCTCATGCTTCAAGCGGCAAGCTCCTCGCCCGCTCTTCTCCGGAGGTTGGCCTCCAGCTGCGTAACTCTTGTCTCCGGCTCCTTCTTGGCGGCCTCGGCGCTGCGGCATCATCTTTTCGCTTCCGTGAGGGCTCCGCCAAGTGATTGCTTTCACGTGCAAGCTCTTCTTCGTAGCTGTCAAGATTGATCTTCCATTGCGCCTAACTCGCCTTCTTCTTGCGCAGATAGCTTCTCGGCAACAAAAGCTGTTGCTGCTCCTCGGCCTCGGCCTTCTCAAGGATGAAGGCATGCGCTCTTCGGAGAGTTGCCCCGCTTCTTCTGCTATGTCCCGGAGAGCTTCTTGGTTGGCGGCCCGGAGCTCTTCAAGGCTTCTCCATGTCTCGCTCCGCCCTCGCGACAAGTGCTTCCGGGACTCCAACTTGGCTTGTCGAGCGCTTGATAGAGCGGCAAGATTTTCTTCAAGAACCTGCTCCTCCTCGAGACTTCGCCCATTGCTAATGCTTGCTTGGCGCGTCGACCAGCGACAGCCCAATGAGAGGCGAAGCAGCTCTCCGTCGAAGGTCTCCCCTTCGACCGGCGCCCTGGAGCTCGACGCCCAAGGGAGCTTGATGAAGACGCCGTCGCCGGCCTTCAGATAGGCGCCAGGCTGAGGCTCTTCGGAGCCTGACGCTGCATTGGTAGCGAAGGGATCGACGGTCGGCGTAGCGCCTGGCGCTCCTGCGGCCTCAGGTCGTCGCCAAGACGACCGCCTGCATTCTCGCCAGCCTTTGCGGCGGCAACCCTCGGCCTCTTCACGGCGGATCCATCGGCACCAAACCTCTTCTTCCATGGTGGCGGCGTTGTCGGTGTTGCCACGCTGCGTCCTCCTCGCCCGGCAACCTCGGTCTCCATTGGCTCTGCGGCGGATGGATCGATGACCAGAAAAAGAAAGAAACGATCAAACAAATGTTCGGAAAGAAAAATGTGAAGAAAAGAAGAATCCAAGGGAAATTTCCACGCAAGATGATTACACGCAATGGGATCCGTGGCCATGGTCTCAACCACCGGAGGATCACGGTGCTGTCCCCTTCTTTGAGTGGTCTCCCTTGCGGAGTAGTCTCCCTTGCGGAGAACGCTCCTTGCGGAGAACCCTCCCTTGGCGGGCGTGAGTCGGCGAAGGAATCTCGGAGGTGACTTCCGGGCCCTCTGATGAGGCTGCTATGCTCCTACACAAATCAACAAATCGAGATATCGGCAAAGAAGAAACACTCATGCACGCCCTAACGGTAAAAGTAACCCAACACTTACGCTGGGGGGCTGTCTTTGAGGCTGCCTCGAGGAAAGGTTGCGGGTCCGGCAAGGTGGTCTCAAGCGCTTCCTCTGCGGTCTCAAGGGATCATCCTCGGCGACAACCACCGGGTCTTAGCCCTTTTGGACGCTCTGGGCCGGCGTCACGAAAAGGAAAGAATTCAGAATGAAGCAAGTCAGATTCAAGATGAAGCAATAAAATTGAAGAAATACAAGCGCAGCGTGGAAGCTTACTCTTCTTCTTCCTCCTCGTCGGAGCTGAGCGCGGAGAGATCAAATTCTGGCTCGCCTCCGGTGCGAAGAGGCGGAGGAGTGGGTTCTCTTGATCGCTTGGCGGGAGTGGCAGCGGCGGCCTGGGAGGATCCCGCCTCAGTTGTCGCAGCAGTGTGGGGTGCTCCAGCAATGCGATGCTTACCCGTAGAGCTGTCGCCTTGGCAGCTGCTGTTGCCCCGTCTGCTGTCCATCTGCCTCGCCTCCGACCTGCGAAGACACCTCCTTGGCGAGCCGAGGGGGCTCCGTTCGCGGCAAGCTGCTGGATGATGGGGCAGAAGCGTCCTCGGCTGGTTCGCTCGACTTCGGCCTCGGTTTGACAAGCTCTTCCTCACCGGCAAACTCCTTATTTCGGCAAGGCTTGCCGCCTCTCTGCTTCCGTCGGCCTCCTCCACGATGTACCGAAGACGCCCGGTATCGGCGGTACTGCCGCCTCCTCAACCCTGGTGGCGTCGCCGCATCTCGTCATCGGTGGTGTCACGGGTGAGCTTCTTCGCTTTCGTCGGAGCGGATCGGCACTTCCTCCAAGCTGTCAAAGAATTGCCGCGACGATGTCGTCCCGAGCTCTTGCCGAGTTGGAGCGATCCCATGTGAATCGCATAACGGCATCATGGCGCGGATGCGGTCAAGTGACGAAGTTGTTGCACAATGGGGACGACTCCCCGGCAACCTAAACCACTCGGGGTGCTCGGGGTCATGCTTGAACAACTCCTGCAGCATTGCCGTCAACTCCAAGACAGTAAAATTCCAATTGAGGCCCGGGCGCAGCCTCATGATGTCCGCTGCGTTTTGAAACTCCCAAGCAGGTCTCCTCCTCTCCTGCAAGGGAGCAATGCGGCGGCGAAGGAAATCTGCGCCAACTGCGCCTACGGTGAGTCCGGCAAGCCTAAGGCGCAAGATCCGGGTCACGGCAATCTTCAACCTAGCATCCTCCGGCGCCAAGTTGCTCCAATCATTGCCGCGCACTATTGGAGTTTGGCGCACGGCAGTGAAGGGCTGCGGGTTCTCTTCAACAATCCAACACCAGTTGGCTCTCCCCTCGTCCCACTTGCTGCGGAGCTCTCCTTCCAAGTAAGCTTCTTTCTTGCTGATCCACAGAGACCCAAGCAATCCCTCCGGCAAGTGGCTCTCCTCTCTCGGGCGGGGCATGAAGAAGTGACGGAAGAGGGCTACGTTTGGGTGGACTCGACAAAGTTCTCGCAAGGTGTGCGAAACCGCCATGGTGAGAACGGCGTTGGGGTGAAGTCAAGGAGGCGGAGGCCATAGGTGTTCATGATGTCGCAGAAGAACTTCGGAGAAGGGGCGGGCAGGGCCCGCAATAGAAGAACAATGAAAAAGGGTACCCAGTTGGGGCTAATTCAGAGGCGGTGGGGAGTACCTTGGTGCTGGAGTGCGCCTGTCTCCGTCGACGGAACAAGTAGTAGCCCTCCCTCGGCTCCTTTGCGTCGAGCTGCGGGGAAGACGGCCCGCTCCTTGCGCAGCGCCCATGAGCCGCTGCTTGTGCCGACTTCACGCCCTTCCCTTGTCGGCTTTGAGCCATGGCGGAGGCGGTGGAGGTGACCGGCGGCGTTGGTGGAGACGGCAGTGGCGGCGAGGCGGAGCGCTGCTCTCTTCGGCTTGGGAAGCGGGGAGAGCAATGGTGGTTTTCGAGATCAAGCGACAAATGGCGAGGTGAACCGAATGCCCTGTTTCCTCTGCTTATAAAGAGGGAGCGGGCGGACGTTTCGCCCTTTCCGGATAAAGAAATTCCCACGATCTGCCCACGATCTCTCCCCACGATGCCGCGTTCGACGCTGCGTGCCGTTCGTGGAGGGCGTGGTGGGTCCGGGTAAATGTGGCGTGATTTATGCGCTGCGTGCCCGTTCACTGTTTTGGGCCTGGCCCAACAGCTTCGGCACTGCGTGTGTGGCCCAGGCCCGGGGCTCACTGTCGGTGTATTAGAGTAGGGGTACCCTAGTATCCCGAACTTCGTGCCGGGCAACAGTGCGACACCCGCGGCAAGGCTTGCCAGTGATCGCTAAGATTCTCCGTGGCTCCTTTGGAGCCATTCAAGAACAAAGTGTTTTAAGTCAAGGAAACAAGGCCCGGCAAGAGGAGCTTGCCGGAAGGCCGTCCATGGCCCACTGAAGACAAGACCCGGCAAGAGGAGCTTGCGGAAGGCTCAGAGCGACAAGCCTCGAACGCGGCAAGAGATTCAGCTCAGGCAAGTCACTTGCGGAGCAAGCTACCTCTCTTCATCTCCGCTCCAGCTCATATATCAACGTATCGCCATGGGACCATTCCAGCGCTGCGTGTCAAGAGGTCTGTCTGACCCGGAGAGCAGCGGTAAGCGGCGGCGACAAGATAAGCCATCGTGGCATGCGGTGGCACCGTGTGACGGCCACTTTATGCACCTTTGTTTGGGAGACTTAGACGGGCATTTATTGCCTTTGTCCCTGCCGTCGAGGGTTAGGTGCGATGCCTTTGTACAAGTAGCCGTACCAACCGCTACTCTTTTTCCCTTTTACCCTTGCATACGTTGCCACTTGTTGGTGACCCCTTGAGCGTATAAAAGGAGGCCCATGCATAGCGTAGAAAGGGTTCGGTTTAGCTCACTCGAAACCGGAGACACTCAAAGCTAGGTTTTGTAGCTCTCATCGCTCCCTAGCAAGAACACAATACGATCGAGACAAGCGGCGGTAGGAGTATTATCTCTCCGGAGAGCTCCAAGCTGGGTAAACTGCTCGTGTGCTTCGCCTCGATCTGCTCTTCGTGCGATCTCCGCCCCCCACCGAACCGAAAGGGACTCGGCCCGCCGGTCCCATAGGTGTTCGTGGGTCCGATCAGCCTCCCCGACACGTGCCAAACTCTAAACCTTCAAATAATAATCTGTTTTGGATGCCTGAATCACTCATGTGGTGACTGGAGGCTGTGAGTACCTTCCATGCTAGGTGGGTTATTCTCAGGATGAGTGTTTATTCACCTGTCATGCACGAGAAAATGGTTGGTATTCGGGATGCCCAGTTCCATGCTCAAAATCAAATCAAATATAATCATAAAACAGAACTCCCCCTGGACTGTTGTTGGTATGGACGGTACCCATGGATGGGGCTAGCCATGGAGTGTGATTGTTGGTGGAGGGGAGTAAAAACTTTACCATTCTGTTTGGGAACCGCCTATAATGTATCTAGCATGGAAGATAGCAAGATCTCTTGGTTGTTATGTTGACAATTAAAGCATACCGCTCAAAATTATATTCATCTATGTTTTAAAAGCTCCAAGCTCCGGCACCTCTGCAAATCCCTGCTTCCCTCTACGAAGGGCCTATCTATTTACGTTTATTGCTGAGTCATCATCCTCTTATAAAAAGCAGCAGTTAGAGAGCACCACTGTCATTTGTATGCTTTGTTTTTAATTGATGTTGAGTATGAGTGTGACTGGATCTCTTTTGCCATGATATAATGTCTTGTCAGTCCTTGATCTTCAGGGGTGCTCTGCATTTATGTTTTGCGGTCTCAGAAAGGGCCGGCGAGGTACCATTTTGTCATATCATATCATGATTGTTTGGAAAAAGTGTTGCCATCCGAGATTTATTATTATTGCTCGCTAGTTGATTATGCTATTGATATGGGTAAATATGAGACCTAAATGTTATTGTGAATATTGTTAGTTCATAATCCTTGCTGAAAACCTGAGTATTGGCTAGACATATTTGCAACAAGAAGATCAAACAGAGTTTGTAAAAGTTTTTCTTTGTCACTTTTAGTTTGCCAACTGAATTGCTTGAGGACAAGCAATGGGTTAAGCTTGGGAGAGTAGATACGTCTCCATCGTATCTATTGTTCCAAACTCTTTTGGCCTTGTTTTCGACTCTAATTTGCATGATTTGAATGGGACTAACCCGGATTGACACTATTTTCAGCAGAATTGCTGTGGTGTTATTTTTGTGCAGAAATAAAAGTTCTTGGATTGACCTGAAAATTTATGGAGAATATTTTTGGAATATATAAAAAATACTAGTGCAAGAATTAACTAGAGGGGGTCCACCCAGAGGCCACAAGCCTGGGGGCACGCCTAGAGGGCTTGTGGGCCCCCTGGACCTCCTCCAACCTCAACTTCAACTCTATATAACCCTATTCGGGGAGAAAAAAATCAGAGAGAAGGATTCATCACTTTTTACGATACGGAGCCGCCGCCACCTCCTGTTCTTCAACGGGAGGGCTGATCTGGAGTCCGTTCGGGGTTCCGGAGAGGGGTATTCGTCGCCATCATCATCACCAACCTTCCTCCATCACCAATTTCATGATGCTCACCACCGTGCATGAGTAATTCCATCGTAGGCTTGCTGGATGGTGATGGATTGGATGAGATTTATCATGTAATCGAGTTAGTTTTGTTAGGGTTTTATCCCTAGTATCCAGTGTGTTCTGAGATTGATGTTGCTATGACTTTGCTATGCTTAATGCTTGCCACTACGGCCCGAGTGCCATGATTTCAGATCTGAACCTATTATGTTTTCATGAATATATTTGTGTTCTTGATCCTATGTTGCAAGTTGTAGGCACCTCTTATGAATTATGATCCGCATACCCCAAGGTGACAATAATTGGGATTCTTTCCGGTGATTACCGTAGTTTGAGGAGTTCATGTATTCACTAAGTGCCAATGCTTCGGTTCGGTTCTTTATTAAAAGGAGGCCTTAATACCCCTTAGTTTCCATTAGGACCCCGCTGGCATAGGAGGGTAGGACAAAATATGTCATGCAAGTTCTTTTCCATAAGCACGTATGACTATATACGGAATACATGCCTACATTAATTGATGAATTGGAGCTAATTCTGTGTCACCCGAGGTCATGACTGCTACATGATGAATATCATCCAACACAATTATCATTGCCGATCCATTGCCTACGAGCTTTTCACATATTGATCTTTGCTAAGTTACTTTCGTTGCTACTGCTGTTACAATCACTAGAAGACTGCTACTGTTACTTTTGCCACTATTACCGTCACTTCCATACTACTTTGCTACTAAATACTTTGCTGTAGATATTAAGTCTTTCAGGTGTGGTTGAATTGACAACTCAGCTGCTAATACTCATGAATATTCTTTGCTCTCCCCTTGTGTCAAATCAATAAATTTGGGTCGAATACTCTACCCTTGAAAACTGTTGCGATTCCCTATACTTGTGGGTTATCACTACTCCCCCCTCGTGCCGTACCTCGCGTAACCGCCCGGTGCCACAATGTCTGCCGTGCGTGCCCGATCACTACTGCGTGGGACACTGCTAGGCGGGCCCGCCCCTTTTAATTAGTTACTAACAGCCCCCTCTGGTTCACTGACAATGGGGCCCGCCCGTTAATTAAACTAGTTAACATCTCTTTTTAGGTTTAATAATAAACCTCGCCGCCCACGATGTCGACTTTGACCGTACAGCAAGATTGACGTGGCCCACCAAATCGATGATTGTGGCTGGCTCATTCTGGGTATAAATGGAATCATCACTATCTAAATTCGAATTAAATAATTAAAACAATTTCCGAATATTAATAAAACTTTGAAAATTAATAGAAATTAAACCGTAGCTCAAATGAAAATAATTTATATATCAAAGTTGCTCAGAAAAATATAACGAATCTGAATATTCTATCCTCATACCTGTCACATGCCTCCAACACAACAAAAATGGAACCTTCCCCTCCGGTTCATCTGTCCGATAAATGCATAAAGCCGGGAAAACAACCCCAGATATTTTCCCGCTCCGTCTGTAATGCGTGGCACTGCATTAGGTCCCCCTAGCACACCATATTGCTATGTCATGCATCGTGATGCACTTGTTTGCTTTATATTTATTGTTTCCCCCCTCTTATTCTCCGGTAGACCCCTAGACGTTGATGCCACAGAGTACAACTACGCTCCTAGGCAAGCAAAACCCCCTTGATCATTCCTATATCGCCCATTCCTTCTCTCTCATGCTTGCATCCGATTTTGCTATTGTTGTTGGATAACTCCTGTTCTGATGCATTGCCTACTTTTGTAACTTGCTATTGTTACTTTACTTATTATCCTATATGCTTAGTATAGGTTACTTAGTGATCCATCAGTGACCCCTCACCCTTGTCCCTGTTGCCCCGCTGTATTACGAGATGACTCGATCAAAGTGATTGATGTGTAGAGACCGACACATCACCGCACACTCCCCTTAGTTTTACGACTCTGTAGAGGTACTATCGAGTGCCGAGGGTGATACCTCGTAATGCACTCCTGGTGATATCTCTGTAGTGTAGCTAATCGGTCATGGATTACGAAGGGTGATTCCTTCCTCACCACTCCCGATGAAGATCAGATTGCAACACCTCAAGTGTGAACCCTTCGAGGGTGATTTCTCCCAAGTTCACCTTGGATTACATCGAGTGGGAATCCATCAAGGCTGATTCCTCAGATTTCCCCCTTGATGTTATAGACACATGGTTACTTTGACCTTACCTTAGAACCTAGTTGAAGTCGGGTCAGCCTCGAGGGGTACCCACGAGAGTTACTGAAGTCGGGTCGGCCCCAAGGGGTACCCGCGAGAGTTACTGGAGTCGGGTTGGCCATGAGGCTACCTGCAAGATAATTACGCTGCACGGCTAGGCATTCTTGGCCCTTGCCATAAGTCCACAAGACGGGGCGACAGGACCACAGATCATGGATCATTGATCATCTCCGCGCGCTCCCAAGACACTAACATGTTTGGATATGTGATCTGAGTAGGCCTCTGGCCTTTTAGAACTAACCACCATGTGGGGATACGTATGGGCACTCGATGTCGTACGATTATTCCAAAAGCTCTCAGATGTCAGTAGTTTAGCGGCGCGCACCCGGTTGGACGGTGACCACCTGTGCTTGTATTAGGGGGTAAGTCTGCTCCAAGCCGCATTCGCAACGTGCATGATTTCTTTGCCTCTGTTGCTCATCCAAGAAGCAAGGTTTTAGGAAGCTCTGCCAGAAAATACTTGCCAGTGTTCAACTTTCTTCTCCTTTTGGCTTGCGTTGATGGAGTGACTGATGGTTGATTCAAATGGAGTACAAAAGTCCCTGGTTCCAGAGGTAACTTTTCGGTAGCACATTTTGACAGGTGATCAGCAATAATGTTCTCCGCACGGGGCATATGCTCTGTTTGCAACCCATCAAAGTGTTCCTCCAATTTCCTCACTTCTTCCACATATGCTTCCATCAACGGGCTTTGATAATCTTTGTTCACTTGTTTCACAACTAGTTGTGAATCTCCGCGAACAATCAACTTTCTGATTCCCAACTCCACCGCATGATTACGAGGCGGCAAGGAGCCCTACATCTTGTCTTGGTGTTGTTGGTTGCTTT
Source organism: Aegilops bicornis (assembly GCA_021605145.1). Lineage (NCBI taxonomy): Eukaryota > Viridiplantae > Streptophyta > Magnoliopsida > Poales > Poaceae > Aegilops > Aegilops bicornis. Next base: position 339,959,306 of record CM038673.1, on the reverse strand, counting down.
CTCCCTGGGAAAGTGCATTTGAATCACATACTTGAGGTGTTCTCGGGTGGGTGCAACTAGCAGCACTCCAGCACCTGATGCGAACGTCGACAGAAACTCGATGGCACGAATGCTTTCCCAATCTTTCACGGTACGATGTCACCAAGAACAATGTGGCGCTCGCGATCTTGTAGATGCAATCACCATAGAAACAACACACACACTCGAGAGAAGAAGTAATGCGTGAGCGATCTTGAGACCAGCGGAAATTGAATTTCTAGAATCAATCTCACACCAAAATCACAAAGCCTCAAAAGCTATTCAACAAATATCAAACGGCGACTCGAAGATACCCCGAGTTCCCGATCTGTTCATCTCTGGAAAATAATCTAAAACCAAAACGCCCTCCTCGTACACATCCGGTCTGGCTTTTAATAATGCTTGCAGGCACACGGGCTAGGCCCAGTTTGTTTCCGAGGTTCGGCTGCGACTTGACCACAGAAATACGAGTAGGACTCTCTCTCTCCTCTATCTTAACGAACACTTAATTAACTAATTTAAAAATCTGGACTAATAATACTACTTCCCACGTATTGACCACGTATGCCTCAAACCTGGAATTTAATTCCATCGACGTGTAGACTTGTGCATGGAGTCCTGTAGACTTGTGCATGGAGTCCTGAACCTTGGCTCAACTTCATCCGATGGTGTAATCTGAACTTTGTCGTTCACACGAGTGTCATTTTGAATAATTGCATGTATACCTTTCGCCCGACATATAGCTGGTACAATATATATCTCCTTCTGTCCTTGGCCAGCCCTAGCAGAATCTGATCGCATCGGCACGGCGCCTTGCAGCGAGAAGGCACCGTCAAAGTACATGATCCATTCTTTCTCGGTTTCATTGCTGGGGAGAGTTAATTCCAGAATCTCTTCATCTTACGTTGGTGTCCGTTCTACGATAAATTCTGCCAAGATTCTGCTCTGGATAGTCGATGTTCTCTCAAACTTGAGAGCAAAACTTGACAATTCCAGTTCCCACTCCACTATCGTGCTAGTTGCCTCTGGATTCCTCAGAATACGCTGCAACAAGAAGCGAGTGACGACGATGATCTCATGTGCTTGGAAGTAGTGGCGCAGCTTTCTCGAGGCCATAAGGAGACCAAAAAGCATCTTCTGCACACCAGAATACCTTGATCTGAACCCCCTACGAAAGGGAACTAACAAAGTATATTGGCCACTGTGCCACCTTCTTCTTTTCCATTATCTGCTGATCAACTTCTTTTGCTTGCACTATCCCTGGATTACCAGTATTAGATCCTGCCTTGGCGCTGGACGAGCTTGCCGCCACCGTTTCTTCATTTTCAACTTCTCTCTGTGCAACTAGCACGACACTGACCACCTAATTCGTTGCCACTAAATATAGCACAACGGCTCCTTTGGCCTAGGCGCGACTAACATTGGCGCAGAGGATAGGTATTTTTTTAAGATCTTGCAGCGCAACCTCCCACAGGCTCCATTTTACGGGACCTGCCTTCTTCAGTATCTTGAAAAACGACAGAGCGTGCTCAACAGATCTTGAAATGAACCTACTTAAAGCAGTAACACAGCCGACAAGACACCACACATCCTTGACAGTTCTGGGTGCTTGAATTTGCTCGATAGCCTTGATCCTGTCGGGATTTGCTTCTATTCCAAGTTGAGATACAAATAACACGAGAAGTTTGCGGATGGAGCCAAACACACACTTCTCGGGTTGAGCTTCATAGTGACTCTGCATAAGTTTGCAAATGTTTCTTCCAAGTCTTGGTTGAGGGTTGTTTTGTCCTTGGTCTTGACAACTTTTTCTTCCATATTAGCTTCTATGTTTTACGTATGGCGTGGCTCAAACCAATCTGACTGCTCTTGCAAAGCGTTGAACCAACGCTCTTTAGTCTGAAGGCATACGCACAAAGCAGTATGTGCCACATGGAGGGATGAATGCGGTTTTCTACTCATCTTCCTTGGCCATGAATATCTGATGGTACCCAGAATATGCATCAAGGAATGAGAGCAACTCACAGCCAGCAGCAGAGTCTACAATTTGATCAATACTTGGCAAGGGAAAAGGATCCTTTGGACATGCTTTATTGAGATTGGTGTAGTCAATACAAAGTCTCAACTTCCCATTTGCTTTGCGCACTATGATAGGATTCACCAATCAAGTTGGACGTAGTACTCCTTTAACCAGACCTGCTGCTTCAAGTTTCTTGATTTCTTCCGCGATAAATTATTGCCGTTCCAAAGCTTGCTTTCTGACCTTCTACTTGATGGGCCGAGTGTGAGGACAGACAGCAAGGTGGTGCTCAATTACCTCCCTCGGAATATCGGGGATGTCAGATGGTTGCCATGCAAACACATCTACATTTGCCCGCAGGAAGGCAATGAGCGCAATTTCCTATTTACTGTCAAGAGTGGCACTGACGATGAAAGTACTGCCAGTGCCATCCTCCTTTGCTGGCACCTTCTTCGTCGCAGGTGGAGTGGCTTTGCATTTCTTGCCGACAGAGCTCTCGAGCAAGTCTTCAACGGGCGTGCAGCACTCCGAGGAGGCGCGCTTCCCGGAATTCTCGCTAGATGTCTTGCCGGGCTTCTTGCTTTTCTTTTCCTTGGCGGGAGCTGTTTCCTTGACGACCTCTGCTGCTACCGCATCTTTGTAAAGTTTGTCAACACATATGCTGCATCCTTCTCATTAGAGTTGATGGAAATGACACCCATTGGCCCCGACATTTTCAACATGTTGTAGGCATAATGAGACGCTGCCATAAACTTAGCTAATGCTGGGTGACCAGGAATTCCATTGAACGACAAGGGGATGTTGACAACATCCAACACTATTTTCTCAGTCCTGTAGTTCAGTTCCCCGCCAAAAGTTACTGACAACATGATTTTTATCTTGGGCTGGCTCCTTCCTGGGCTAATTCCTTGGAACATCCCAGTTTTCTCGAGCTCTTCCTCAGGGATCTGCAACCTCCTGATCACTTCAGGAGAGATCAAGTTCAAGTTGGCCCCACCGTCAACTAACACTTCCATGACCTTGAGGTTGCCACTGGTACAACGAGGTGCTAGACAAACGGTTTTTAACCCCTTTCCGCAACGACACTTGGAACCGTCGCCAAGTGAGTGAATGTGATAGGGTGGTCCTTCCCACACGACCTAGAAACCGCTGGGGATAGGTCCTCCTGGCACACAGGCTGGGGCAAAATGAGCTCGTGTGCGATCGGGCGAGGCATCGAAACCCAATCATTTCGGTTCGTATGTACATCCCACATAGTCAGCCCCAAACAAACATTTTCTTTTGTTATGTACATTCCACACAGTCAATCCAAGGAATACGTTTCCATTCTTATGTACATCCCACACAGTCAATCCAGGGAAAACATTTCCATTTGTATGTACATCCCACACAGTCGATCCAGGGAAAACGTTTCCGTTCGTATGTACATCCCACATAGTTTTATGTATAGGCTCGTGTGTGATAGGTGTAACTATCACACACGCCTCTTATAGTTAACCTTTTGCTTTTATTAAACTACATCACACACAATTTGATGAAGAAAACTGTGTGGCATTGGGCTATCCATCACAAGCGCTTTTACTGCTAGAACCGTTTGCAAAGTCCCATGACCCATTTAGCAGGTTTATTAGTTTATAATTAATAATTCCAATATTACGCAAATTCACATTTCATATCGAACAACTGTGTGCCAATTTCATATCAGGCACATAAATATATTTTAACATCACAGTACGATAGCTACCAGAAAACAACACAGTACATCATATAGCCAGTTCAGCTTCATAAGAACAATATTAGAACAATATATTCATTTCCCTACTCGAGATCATCCAGGCTCGTCTTATCCACCTCTGCTTTTAATTCAGTAAGAACCTGTTTTGCACTGGCCAATCGGGAAAGTGCCTCCTCCTTTGCCAACACCATCTTAGCGAAGTCTGATTTAAAAAATCTGAGCTCATTCTCCACCTTCCTCTTTTTATCCCTCATCTTCAAATATTCTTCAGTGTTGACAACACTTTCTCTAAGCCTACCTTTGTTCTCTTCCTCATACATGCTCCAGAGCTGTGCTAGGCACATCTTCAAAGACTGTGGCCACTCTTGATCAACCCACTCCAAGTAAGAACACTTCCGTTCATCCTATAATATTTAAAACTAGATCCGTCACAATTGTAGGGGTAGAAACATAGAAAATCACTAATACTTATTTTGAAAAACTGAAGAAATAGGTTAATTATGACATATCTTCTCAAAAAGATCAATGTGCAAATGGATTAATTGCTACTAAGACAACAACCAAATTCTGAAACATCAGAAGCTATAATTAACTACAACGACGCTACAAGTTCTTACTCATGTACTATAAATAACAAATTGAACATTTTATGAGGAAGCTAAATATAACTGCAATAACATAGCAACAATGTTTGGATGACAACAAATTGATACTAACACGTGTGTACATGCACAAATTTAGTAACATAGAACTAATAGCACCAGGGACATCCACTATGCATGCCAAAATTGGTGTAAAGATAACTGGTGCTACATCTCGCACCTGTGCCCTGCACTGGCGAGCCGATGCAGCAGAAAAAAATCAGGGACCCAGACTCCGGAGCACCTAGTTGCTCCGATGCCCAGTTCCTTCGTGCCATAAAGATTAGTATTTTACTGCTCGGCTGCTCGGATGTGTGGACCAAAGTTGGCTGCACAAACTGTTGAAGCGGTGCCAAATAATTTTCTGATGGCACCGCTGATGAGATGGCAACATTTTTAGATACTAGGTACAAACTGTGACACTGTCTTAGGATGCGTTTGGTTGAAGGTGTGATATGAATGGGTTGGGACCGTGACAGTGTCTGAATCACATCTAACAAATAACTTGTAACAATGAAAGAGGGGCTAACCTTATCTGCACATGCCAGAAACTTCCTCCCACTATCCACAGATTCAAACGTAACTAACTTCACGCATGGAGATTGATGGTGACAATGAGCAGAAATATCTTCAGCCACCCCACTCCATTCGTTGCAATTGATGGTCCTAGGGAGCTACAAGAGGAAGAAATGACTCAAATCAACGACCGGGTTAAAATCCTTCATTCCAAGTCATAGCCCGAGAGAGAGAAGAGAGGCATACCCGGGTGGTGAAGGAGTCGTCGTCGAAGGAGGAACCGCTAGAGAGGTCATTGAAGAAGACCATGGTGACCTCGGGGGTAGGATGCGAGACGTCGATAGCGAGGAAGCAAGCAAGGAAGCGGCTATAGCTTAGGAAGGAAGGAAGGAGGAAACAGGGGAAATGTGACTTGTGGTACGGTAGAAAAGGGGGTGGGGAAGGCGGGCGGGGGATATTTGATAGGCCAAAAATTTGAAATGTGGAGAAACTTTGCGCGTGGTGCCACGGACATCATTCACTTTGAATGATTGTGTGCAACGCATAAGCGATTCTTCTGCTTTCTGGCGCATGGGATGAGTTTGATAATTCAAATTTTGGTGGAAATTTCCCGAATCGTCCTCATCCACGTCATTGCATAATTTAACATCGCTTGCTAATTTTGGCACACAAAAGAGCGTCTGACTACAGATCACACTTCTTGAATCGAGAAATTTTAGTAATTAAACAGAGCCAGATGACCTAAATATTGCTCTAACAAAAGACTAGCATTAAAAAAAGCCTAAGTACGCATAATTTTAACAAATTCGCTGCTGCGCCAGCCTATGCATCGATGGTGTGAGATGAGATGTCGGTGACTTGTCCTGGGGACATGCCGCCGTTGGTGGACTCCGCGTCCCCCCTGCTAAAGTCGACAACATCCTTGTCCTCGTCCTCGGTGCTGCCCTCAAGGTTGTAGTACTAGTAGTAGTGGGTGCGCCAGAGCTCGCGTTGGTACTCCACCGTCGATTCCTCGACGGACAGACTCTTCTCTACCTCGACCTCGGCCATGTGCAACTCCTCTTCCAGGCGCTCCTCGATCTCCGCCGCCTGCTGCATCTCTAGCTCCCGCTCGGCTATCTCATGAGGAAGTAGGTGCTCCATGGCCACCGCCGCCTTTTTGGACGTGGGTTGCATGCTAGATTCCGAGGTGGCCTGGAATATCTTGGCGTGTGCGTCCTCGATCTTGGCGTGGATGGCCTCGACCCGGGCCAGGGCGACATCGGCGGCACGGACGGCAGCTCGAGTGCTCTCGGTGTTTGCAGCCGCCATCGCAGCAGCGATTGCAGCTGTCTCATTTATTCTGCTGCCACATGGCTCTTTGTCAGAGACGCCTCTCGTGAGGAGATAGCTTCCTCTTACGGCCTTCAAATTTATCTACGTTTAACGTGCACTAATACACCTATCATGTGAAAAGTTGGAAATTTTCAGGGGTCATTTGACCTTTTAAAGACATATAAGTGATTTTCTAGCCATTTAATGACCGTAATTCAAATTTGTACTTCATCTACATACAACAGCTAACCATAACGGTTTGAAAAATCATATTTGTGTACTTGTGTGCGAGTTAATTCCATGCGCAGTAAATTAGAAGGAATTTTCAAACATATTGGTGTCACGGCATGGACACATGCATGGAGTGCCATGGCATTTTAATTCAAAGAAAATAAAAAATAATCAGAAAAACATGAAACCTTGCTTGATGTAATGTCTTGCCACCAAGATGATGTGGTAAAAAAATTGGCCTGTTTGACGAAAGTTTGGACACACACCCCTCACAAACCGGAGCAACTCACTAGAAGGCTCGTGGTTCTGAGAGGGAACAATGCATGTTCGATGACGAACGAGGGATAGCTTCTTCTTACGGCCTTCAAATTTATCTATGTTTAACGTGCACTAATACAACTGTCATGTGAATATTTGGAAAATTCCAGGGGTCATTTGACCTTTTAAAGAGATTTAGTGATTTTCTAGCCATTTAATGACCGTAATTCAAATTTGAACTACATCTACATGCAACGGCTAACCATAATGGTTTGAAAAATCATATTTGCGTACTTGTGTGCGAGTTAATTCCATGTGCAGTAAATTAGAAGCAACTTCCAAACATATTGGTCTCAAGGCATGGACACATGCATGGAGTGCCATGGCATTTTAATACCAAAAAATTAAAAAAATGATCAGAAAAAATATGAAACCTTGCTTGATGTAATGCGAACTCTCTGTTTCCCTTTCGTAACGTTTCGGTATCACCGAAAGGAGCGATCAGTCCCACCGAGTTTGCCAGACCAACTCTCTGTTTGCTCATTGCTGAAATCAGTCTCGCCGAGTTCACGCAATCGGTCACACCGAGATGAGGTTTTGCCCTAATCCTAGCGCATCGGTCCCACCGAGTTGATCATGTCGGTCCCACCGAGAATCCTATCGTTCACATTTTGAACTGAATCGGTCTCATCGAGTTCACCTATTCGGTCTGACCGAGTTGGGTCAAATGTGTGTAACAGTTAGATTTTCCGTGGAGGCTATATATACCCCTCCACCCCCCTCTATTCAAGAAAGAGCCATCAGAACATGCCTACACTTCCACTACTCATTTTCTGAGAGAGAACCACCTACTCATGTGTTGAGACCAAGACATTCCAATCCAACCACAAGAAACTTGATCTCTAGCCTTCCCCAAGTTGCTTTCCACTCAAATCATCTTTCCACCATAGCCAAATCTGTGAGAGAGAGTTGAGTGTTGGGGAGAATATCATTTGAAGCACAAGAGCAAGGAGTTCTTCATCATCACACAATCTATTACCTTTTGGAGAGTGGTGTCTCCTAGATTGGTTAGGTGTCACTTGGGAGCCTCCGTCAAGATTGTGGAGTTGAACCAAGGAGTTTGTAAGGGCAAGGAGATCGCCTACTTTGTGAAGATCTACCCAAGTGAGGCAAGTCCTTCGTGGGCGATGGCCATGGTGGGATAGACAAAGTTGCTTCTTCGTGAAACCTTCGTGGGTGGAGCCCTCTGTGGACTCGCGCAACCGTTACCCTTCGTGGGTGGAGCCCTCTGTGGACTCGCGCTACCGTTACCCTTCGTGGGTTAAAGTCTCCATTAACGTGGACGTACGATAGCACCACCTATCAGAACCACGCCAAAATCTTCGTGTCTACATTGCTTTTGCCATCTCCAAACATTTCCCTTTACCTTCGTATGCAACGTTTTACATTCTGCTGATATACTCTTAGAATTGCCTGTGTAGGTTGACTGCTTGACTTGTGCTAAGTTGCTAAAATCTGCCAAGACTTGAAATTGGGAAAAGGCTAGATTTTTATTTGGTCAAGTAGTCTAATCACCCCCCTCTACACCTACTTTCAATCCTACAAGTGGTATCAAAGCTTTGGTCTCCATTTGCCTTGATTTCCATAGCTTTTGTGATCATAGCCTTGGTTTCACAACCTAGGAGAGTATGGCGTCTAGCGAGGGAAATTACCACCGTGGAGGTCCTTACTTTGATGGTACTAATTTTGCTAGTTGGAAGCATAAGATGAAAATGCATATTCTTGGACATAATCCCGGCGTTTGGGCTATTGTGTGTATTGGTTTGCAAGGTGAATTATTCAAAGATTGAAGAGAACCGAATCGTGAAGCAACCATAGAAGAATTGAAGATGTTGCAATACAATGCTCAAGCTTGCGATATCCTCTTCAACGGATTGTGCCCCAAAGAATTCAACATAATCAGCCGTCTTGAGAATGCAAAGGAAATTTGGGATACTTTGGTTGATATGCAGGAAGGTACCGAGTCCGTCAAGAATCCAAATTGGATTTTCTTCAAAGTCAACTTGACAAGTTCAATATGAAGGATGGTGAAGGAGTCGCTGAAATGTACTCTAGGCTTTATCTCATCACAAATGAGACTGCCGGCTTAGGAAGTGAATAGATGACTAACAGATTCATCATCAAGAAGATCCTAAGAGCCTTGGATGGAAAATATTATATCGTGTTCTCCTTGATCCAAATGATGCCCAATTACAAAGATCTCAAGCCAACGGAAGTCATTGGTAGAATTGTTGCTCATGAGATGTCACTCGAGGATAAGCAAGAGCTTCACAATAACTCTAGTAGTGCTTACAAAGCTTCATGTGATGCTCCTACAACATCAAGTGAGAAACAAGCCTTCAATGAAGAATTGAGCCTAATGGTGAAGAACTTCAACAAGTTCTACAAGAGTAGAAGCAAAGAGAGAAGTTCCAAGTTAAGGTCCTACAATGACAAAAGATCTTCTAGTCGTGATCACAATTGCTACAATTGTGGAAGACCTGGACATTACTCTAGTGAGTGTACGGCTCCCTACAAAAGAAGAGAAGACTCACCTAAAAGGAGAAGAAAAAGAGAGGAATCACCACAAGAGATAGAAGGAGTAGAGATGATCGTTATGAATGAAGACCCTCTCGCATAAGCAAGGATTCGGAAAAGAAGGACAAGTCATCAAAGAGCTACACAAGACGAAGACATCAAGATCATGTTGGTGAATGGGCATCCGGTTCCGATTCTGACAACTACTGCAAGAGAAGCTATCACTCCGACTCCCAACATACTCAAGATGAAGGTGTTGCCGGTCTTGCACTTGTGTCATCCAACTCCTATGACATATTCGATTCACCAAATGAAGGGATTGGTAGAGGCTTCATGGCTAAAGGCCCCAAGGTATCACACCCCGAGTATGTTGATTTCAATAGTGATGAAGATGATTTGCTAGGTGATGATGATTTACTTGTTGACAAGTCTAGTGATGAAAACTATGATGAAACTAATATTAATCATGCTAATCAAGATAAAACGAATGACGATGATAAGAAGGAGATTTAGCGTCTAACTAAAGAATTAAACACTCTTAAGTTAGCTCATGAAACTACCTTAGAACATCATCGAGAGCTAAAGACTCATGAGAAGCTACGCTTTGAAAAGCTCAACCTTGAGCAAGAGCATGGGTTCTTAAAGGCAATCAATGATGATCTTCATAAGAAAAGTTCTTCTTGCATTGCCAAGCGTTTATTCTTGTCTACTTACATGCCACAAGTGAAATCTAGCAACAAGAGCAAGAAAGATTCTTCTTCTAGTAGTAACAATAATCATGTTAAATCCAATATTGTTGCTTCTAGTAGTTCTCCTGATTCCACTAATGATTCTCTTAGCCAAGTTACACTTGAGCAAGAAAATAGCTTATTGAAGGGAATTATAGATAAATGTGTCTACAAGAGCCTTGCTGGTAGTAAGCAATTGAGGAAATTGTACACAAGCAAGGAAGGCACCGGAAGAATCAGGGTGGTTTTGAACGCAAGTTCAATGCCAATGGAGTTGAGTGGAAGAAGATCAATACCCCAAGACGAAGTTTGTTCCTCAACAAGAGAAGTATGATCCTACTTCTTTCAAGGGAACACAAGCTCAAGATGATCTTCCACCACAAGACCACAAGCTAAAAGGCAAGGACAAGCTTCAAGAAGAGATTGATGCATTTGAAGAAGCTCCTAAGGCCTTGGTCAAGTGGGTTCCCAAGACTACATCAAGTTCTACTTCATCAAGTTCGACTACAACTCCAAGGATTCCCATCAAGATGATGTGGATCCCGAAGAAGAAGAACTAGAGAGTTCTTGAGGGTGACTCCGTCAACATACTTCACTCATATTCATTTTGGCAAGGACAAGTGCAATGAACTTCCACATCTTGCACTAGTTCAAGGAGTCACAAACCCTCTTGTTGGTAAGACAAGGGACAAGGAAACCTAATGCTTTCATGGACAACGTCATGTGTGTATTTCACTCTATGTCTATGGATATCCTTGTGTGTTCCTTGTGGGACTAACCGATGTAGGTATTGAAAGTGCAACTCACTCCAATGGATTGCTCCAAATGATCTACATCAACATTGAGCATCTACATCTTCAACACCTACATGAAGTCATCATCGACAAAACCCAAGGTTAGTTCATCCCTCTTAGGGGGGATATCACATCTAGGGGGAGCTTTGCTCTAATAATTGATCTAAAGCAACTCTAATGGTGTGAACACAACAATGCTTTACTTAAAAGTGGTAACCCCACTTGTGCTTAAACGATGAGTATGACGTACGATCAAATGTTCTCATTTGACACCTCAGTCAATATACTCATATATAGATGACCTAGTCATCGCCAATTGCTTGATAGATGCTAGAGTGTTTCTGCATGCTTTCTCACATATTTCATTTGCTATCTTATTGTGTGAGCATGTTGGTTGCATATTTTTCCATTCGAGGACATCCATTTGTTGTTTTGATTGTTTGGCTTTTCTTTTTGCCAAATGGATGGACAAGAATGCCTGGGAACTCCCTCTAGCTATCTATGCTTTTCTCGTCTCAAACTCTATTCATGCTACATCACAAAGTTTGATCAAGTCGAATTCGGACCCTCCGGGTGAGGAGCACTCGAAGCTACCGATCCTTCAAGAGCTTAACCTCCAAAACCTCTTAATGACATCTTGGTCCGACCGATTCATTCCCTTCAGTCTCACTGAACTCATTGAGTTGATCTAGGTTTTCATCTCGGTGCAACCGATTAGAATAGTTCGGTCACACCAAGTTGCAGTAACCGCTTGCGATTCCGCATCTCGGTGCCACCGATTCGTTCCACTCGGCCACATCGACAGTGACTGGGTATATATATCCGTGGGTTGAAATTTGGAAATTACTTCAAACCTCCAACGGCGCCTGCCCAGTTTTGCCGCCCCTCCTGGTCTCCGGATCGTTGCTAGCGACCTCCTGCTGCTGGTCTCCACCGTCGTCAACGGGATTCACCTCCGCCGTTGTCGCCGTAGCGAGTTCATCGCCAAGTTAGGGTATGAACTCTACCCCTTTGTGTATTCCTTAACTCCGATTCTTACACAGAGGACAATGCCATGATTCTTGCCACGATTGAGATCATTCTATCCAACCAAAACTTCCTCTAGATTAGATTTGATGCAAAAACATAGGGTTAGGTTTCTGCCAAACTCATCTCAGACCGACCGATTTGAAGTATTCGGTCTCACTGATTTGGCCGAGGCCATTGCACATGTACTACTCAGTCTGACCGAAGTGTACAAATCGGTGTGACCGAGTTCAGTTTATCTGTGAAACCCTAGCATCTCAGAGTCACCAAACTGTGTCTCGGTCTGACCGATTTCACATGTTTAGACTCTAAAGTTGCTTCGGTGTCACCGAGTTTGTCATATCGGTAGCTCCGAAATGCTTTCTGTAGAAATCTAAAATTATGTTTTTAAGTCAACTTTTTGCCAAAATAGTTGTACTTTGTGATTCTCATCTACTCTATCTATACCTATCTATTCACAGTGTCAGTGTCAGCCATGTCAGACAACAATGACAGCCAGAACAGGTCAGAAGAGCATGCAAATCTTAGTGAGGGCACTAGCCCCTCAAATAGCAGCTATGATGAGGGTAGCAGAAGCACCCCAAGCAATCTGCCTAAGGCTGCAACTAGGCTGAGGAAGAAGATAAACTCTGATCTGAAGATGAAGATTTTGTGATTGATGAGGAGGTCACTTCAAAGAAGAAAGTGATCAAGAAGGAGCAAGCTGCTGCTGCTGCCATCAAGCCTAGCATGCACAAGAAGGCTCCTACTCAGAGGAAGCCCATGTCCAAAGCCAGAGCCTCCACTCTTGAAACTTTGAAATCAACAGAAGAAGAGGCTATTGGAGGCAATAAAAGGAAGGAAAGGGTCAAGAAGACCATGGCCAGAGTGATTGGAAGATCATCCATGATGAAAGGGTCAGATGAATATGAGGAAGAGGAAGTAGATGCTGCACTAGCTCCTAAATCTCAGAAACTTATGGGAGATGCTATCAAGTCTGGGGCTGCACCATCTAAGCCCAAGACAGCTCCCAAGTCATCAGCTCAAGCTCCAAAGCCTACAACACCTAAGAGATCCACAAGAAACATTTCAGCTGCAGAGAAGAACAAGGCCCCAAAGGTCTTAACCTCAAGAGGATGAGGAGCAGCAAGTGCTCAGGAAGCTCAAACCAAAAATTCCAGATCATGATGACAATCATCCAATTGCAGAGAACATGAAAGTGAGAAAGGATGCAGGTCCTAGAGTGTGGAGACAGACCATATGCTGTGAGAAGAAGGACTGCTGTGGATTACAGGTTTCACACCAAGGAGCAACAAGATTTTTATGAAACAGTTCTTTTGGACAAGAAGCCCATAGTCAGGGACATGAGATGGGTTGACTAGAAATTCATTGATGACAATGAAGATTACTTCCCTGGAGTACATGAGAGCTTCAGAATGAATGGAGTTGATACTTTTGTTGGTCAGAAGCTGACTAAATGGAATGATGAGATGGTGATGCAATTTTATTCCATTGCACATTTTTACCCAGATGGCAAGATAGCCTAGATGACTGAAGGTACAAGGTACCAATCCTCCATTGCTGAGTGGGCCAAGCTGATCAATGCCCCTGAAGAGGCCGAGGATGATACAAATGTCTATGCCAAGCCTAGGAAAGACCATAACTCCATTGCACATAAGTGCAAGGAAATTCCTGATGCTACCTTGTGGACACACAAGTTTGGCTCCATCTACTATCTCTTGTCAGGGCTGCCCACTATCAACACTATATTGAGGCATACCTTGTTTCCCAAATCAGGAGATGACAGGATGATCATAGGTCAGTCAATCAACCTGTTACATATGTTTGATGTGCGAGAAAAGTTCAAGGTGATGACCTTGATTGTTGAAACAATCAAAAGGACCGCTGCAGATCAAAAGAGGTCATGTGGATATGCCCCACACATTCAGATGCTCATCAACTCGAAGATGGGAACAAGCACATATCTACTAGACAGAGATCACCTTCCCCTGAGGCCAGACTTTGAGGATAATGTTGTTGTCATGGATGCATCACATCCTACATCTGTAGAGGCTTAGGAGAAGCGAGAGAAAGCAAAGGCAGCAAAGACTTCCAAGATTCCAGATGTCTCAGCTGTAAATCTCAAGACCAAGCAGGGCTAGCTCAGCTATCTCGCTTAAGGCCACAAAGTGAGAATAGAGAAAGGACTAGCCACCACGACTCGAAATCAAGAGAGCCTTGAGAGGATCTTTGAGACAAAGCTGCATGACTTAGATGTGAAGGTCTTAGAAATTCAAACCTCAGTTGAGAAGATATAGGGAGACCTTGAGGACAGGAGTGACAGGCCAGCCACAGAGGCATTTCAGAGAGTGCCTGGAGCACATAGGTCTGTAGCTGTGCCTGTCAGTGATACGCGAGCTACTACTTCAGCACCTGCAGCCACTGCCCCAGTTGCCCCTCCAGTTGCAACTCCTCCAGTTCCTTAGGCGTCCTTGGAAGCTTTTGCAGATGTTGTACTCTCCATGCGATCTTCACACACCGGAGCTCCCAGAGATCGTGCTTAGAGTGCCGCATAGCACTATGCATTTTCAAGCTTTTTGGTAACTTGTTGCCAAAGGGGGAGAAAGTGTATAGATCACAGTCTGAGAGAGAGAGAGAGAGAGAGAGAGAGAGAGAGAGAGAGAGAGAGAGAGAGATTTTTTCTTTTGTTTGACTCTCTTGCTACTTGCTTTTGTTTGTTTGGTTGCTCAATATTTGTGCTTGTGTGTGAGATACTCGTATGATCATGTGTTTGATCATTATGCTTTAATGTGTGCTTGAATGATGTTATCTTATTACTTGTGTATGATCAATCATGTTTGCCTTGGTGATGAGTGCTTGTTATTTATATTCTATCATTTTGAGCGCTCCACCAAGATGTATGTGACATGGAAGAGTAACCAATGATCCTAATCGATTGTGCATTTGCATTCAAAAGCAAATTTTTAATAATGCACAAATTTAGGGGGAGCTCTTGCTTATCACGTACTTCTCAAAGCAACAATGTATTTCATTCTTATTATCATTTGTCGAAGCTTTGATATATATGCTGTCATCAATTAATAAAAAGGGGGAGATTGAAAGTGCAACTAATCCCTGGGTGGTTTTGGTAATTCATAACAACATATAGCTCATTGAACTAATATCCATTCAAGTTATATATTTCAGAAAGTTCAATGATTAGCATGGCATGGACTAGAGATATGGACCCCTCAAAATGCTAATGACAAATATTGGCAAAAGCTCAAGACTCTACATTTTATTTTAGTGATCCAAGATCACATTGAGTCCATAGGAAAAGCCAATACTATTAAAAGGGATGAGGTGTTGCTTAATGATCTACTTGCTCAAAATGCTTAGTGATATGCTCCAAAGCCCTCAACCACTTTCTCATATCCAAATATGTCCTAAACCTAAAGTCAAACTCGGCCCCACCTATTTGATCTATCCGGCGCCACTGAGTTCCTCTAACATAGCCATAGCCAGAAACCCTAATCAGTTCGGTCTCACCGAGATGGATTGCAAACTCTGTGTTTCCCTTCATAACATTTCTGTCTCACCGAAATGAGTGATCAGTCCCACCGAGTTCGCAATGCAAACTCTCTGTTTCACTTTCGTAACATTTCGATATCATCGAAAGGAGCGATCGGTCCCACCGAGTTTGCCAGACCAACTCTCTGTTAGCTCATTGCTGAAATCGGTCTCACCGATTTCATGCAATCGGTCACACCTAGATGAGGTTTTTCCCTAACCCTAGCACATTGGTCCCACTGAGTTGATCATGTCAGTCCCATCGAGAATCCTAACGTTCACATTTTGAACTGAATCGGTGTCACCGAGTTCACCTATTCGGTCTGACCGAGTTGGATCAAATGTGTGTAATGGTTAGATTTTGTGTGGAGGATATATATACCCCTCCACCCCCTTCTATATTCAAGAGAGAGCCATCAGAACGTGCCTACACTTCCAGTACTCATTTTCTGAGAGAGAACCACCTACTCATGTGTTGAGACCAAGACATTCCAATCCAACCACAAGAAACTTGATCTCTAGCCTTCCCCAAGTTGCTTTCCACTCAAATATCTTTCCACCATAGCCAAATCTGTGAGAGAGAGTTGAGTGTTGGGGAGACTATCATTTGAAGCACAAGAGCAAGGAGTTCATCATCATCACACTATCTATTACCTTTTGAAGAGTGTTGTCTCCTAGATAGGTTAGGTGTCACTTGGGAGCCCCCATCAAGATTGTGGAGTTGAACCAAGGAGTTTGTAAGGGCAAGGAGATCGCCTACTTCATGAAGATCTACCCAAGTGAGGCAAGTCCTTCATGGGCGATGGCCATGGTGGGATAGACAAGTTCGCTTCTTCGTGGACCCTTCGTGGGCGGAGCCCTCCGTGGACTTGCGCAACCGTTACTCTTCGTGGGTTGAAGTCTCCATCAATGTGGACGTACGATAGCACCACCTATCGGAAACACGCCAAAAATCTTCTTGTCTACATCGCGTTTGCCTTCTCCAAACCCTTCCCTTTACCTTCATATGCAATGTTTTACATTCCTATGCTATACTCTTAGAATTGCATGTGTAGGTTGATTGCTTGACTGTGCTAAGTTGCTAAATTCTGCCAAGACTTAAAATTGGGAAAAGGATAGATTTTATTTGGTCAAGTAGTCTAATCACCCCCTCTAGACCTACTTTCGATCCTACACCAGGCAAGTGGCATTCAAGAAGGAGATGGAGGAGGAGGAAGCCAGTTACTAGGCGGCCTGTGAAGCCCGTGATGCCGTCTGGAAAAAGGAGGCGGTGGAGCTTTGGGGGCGGGCGCGTCGTCATGCGGAGGAGGTGTACAAAGACGGGTACTTCGCGAGGAATCTCAAAGGCCCTAGGCGCCTCATCGCTACGTGGAGGTGGGCCGATAAGCTCCAGCGTGCCACCGACGAGGAGCTACGGTGGGCACCCAACAAAATGGCAAGATCGTTCACGCTCGTCCACCAAAGAAGAGGCGGTCAGTGCGTCAAGTGTCATGAGGCGACGAGGCAGTAATCGCCTCCAGCGTTGGGAAGACGCCGCACCGTGGAGCTGGCGAGGCTCTTTGGAATACCGCCCCGTGAGGTATTATTAGTTATAATATTGTTCGTTTTCAATTTTATGCACTGTACCTAGTAGTAAAGTATCATCACGCATATGTGATGATATTATATATTCTGTGATGAACTAATGAACAATTAATATATATATATATTATGAATTCCATTTTCTATCTTTTTTGTATACTAATTTGTATCTAGCTGTTATCATCCACATATACAGAATGGAAAGCGTATATACACACATGGAAACAGAACATATACGAACGGAAAATAGAGTACACATATTGAAACAGATCAATAAACAGAGCAATATTATGATTGCTGTGAATACATAGCGATCCACATCGAAAAATGAATCAAGAAAATAAAACGCGTCCATGAGACCATGACCCGGCAGCCCTTGCCTACGGTAGTTCTTGGCTCGCTCGAACTCGTCTGACGTTCGTCAAGCGGTCGACACGCCATGTACATCCGAGCGCGATCTCGAGCTTCAAGTTGGCTATTTCATCGGAGATCCCCAGCTCGAGGATGCGACAGCCATGTTCCTCTACTACGCCTAGGTGGACACCTGGGCTAAGGAGGCGGTCGAGCCTAGCGACCAGCATGTTGGCATCGAGCGGGCCGCGGAGAAGGCGAACGGCGCAACCCATGCGAACGGCTCGGCGGGTGTCCGGTGCAAGTACGGCATGGCCGACCACTGATGCAAGTATGGCGCAGAGGGCCTCTGCCCACTCCTGCCGAGGAATGGGGGTACTGACGGGAAGTGTACCCAACTGCGACGCCCTGTCGCCAATAGGCAAGCGCCGATGGATTCGCTCTTACTGTGCGGTGCGCTGCGCCTCTCGCTCTGCGGCGCTCCAATGGTCTCACCGTGTGGCGAGCCGCAGCTCATTCGCTGACGACGCCGCTTAGCTTGCTCAAGGGCGCCGCCATCGATCATGTCGCGCGGCAAGCCGCACTCTCGGCGCCGACATGCCTATCTTGATCCGCTGGGCGCCGAAGCGCCATGCGCCAAGGGTCTACTCAACTCGATGATGAGACGATCACGGCGTCGCCCATCGCGCGTTGCCGGGAGTGCCTCACCTCGGACGGGCCGTGGCGCCTTCTCGCTTTCCTCGCCACGAGGCTGATGGCGTAGGCGGCGCTTTGGTGGGTTGGCATGCTTGGAAAAGGTGGATGTGCTACAGGCTGCACTTGTTGCCTCCGTGCGTCGCACACTGCCTAGGTTTGTGCGCAATATTGCTGGGTGGCGGGAAACCAGTGAGTAAATGGCGGGAAACGGCGGCGTGTTCATAAAACGCCATCAATTAATGGAAACTTAGCATAGAAGGAACATCGAGCTAGCACCAGAAGTAGATGATGATCAGATGATCATTTATCCTAGTTAATTATGCATGTAATAGTTTACTTTGGTGTGTGGAAATGTCATGTATGTACTAGCCACCTGTGTAATTGGATGTTTGCCGTGTATTACACACATCTTGTTTATGTGAAACGTTTCTGTTCTCTTGGCTCAACACAAACAGTTTATCGCAATGAACCATATGCCGTATATCACACACACCTTGATCTGGCTGACCATTTCTTTTGTGTTGCCTAATCACAAACAGTTCATCCGAGTGAACTGTATGCCATATATCACACACACCTTCATCTGGCTGCCTATTTCTGTTGTTCCGCCTCATCACAAACAGCTCATCCGAGTGAACTATATGCCGTATATTGCACACGCCTTCATCTGGCTGCCCGTTTCTTTTGTTCTGCCTCATCGGAAACAGTTAATTGAACTGAACTGTATGCACCGCATTGCACACGCAACTAAAATCTGAACCGTGTTTGATGTATCCTTCATCGCAAAAGTTTTGCATCTTTTTGACAGTTTTTTACATCACCGTTTGCGATTAATGCATCGCACACAGTTTCGTCAAAGGGTCTCATCGTAGAGTCGCGTTAGCAGCATCCTACAGTAGTGTGCATATTGTTGGTGTAACTAACAACGGTAAACACCTGACTGTAGTCGTGCGATCAGGGTGGTCCTCGGCATCGAAAATGATAGGCGTGTGTGACCACTTGAGGGGCTTCTGAGCATCTGCTGCGTTGACCTCATGCACCCACTATTTAAGCTAGCGGTGAGAGGAATGCAAAGATGCACCCCCATCAATGCACGTGGCCTCTGTTGGCTTCTGGAATTCATGCTCACAGGATTCATCGTCATCTTCCTCTTCAGTGTCATCATCTTCTTCCTTCTTTTGTGTGCCTCTGGCAGGCTTCTCTTTCTGGTGATTAGCCTTGCCGTGGCGCCCTACTCGGCCACCGCAACCCTTCTTACCGGATCCACCAGTACCATCTTGGCCCTTCTCCTTATCGTGCTTTTCGTACTCAGCCTTTTGCTTCTCAACCTGGTGTTTGACTTGTCAGCGCTCGTGGAGGTCATGACCCTTGGTACGGTGAATCTTGCAGTATGGTCCATCAGACTTACCGGCCTTCTCGCCCACCGTAGCCACCTGACAATCAGTGCATGCAGCAGCTTCCTTGCCAGAGTTCTCTGTCTTGGTTTTCTTGGTGGGACTAGAGTTGTCGGACCCCTCCACGACCATAACTGACTTGCCCTTGCGCTTTCTATTGCGCTTCCAGCCTTTCTTCTTTTGGGTGGCAGCGTCATCATCATCAGAATCAACTTCAATGTCAGCATCTTCCCCAGGGAGCCTTCTCCCCTCCTCAGCACGTGCACACTTCTTCGCCAATGTGTAGAGCTCATTGACGGTCTTTCGCAACCGCATGTTCAACTTTTCCCGCATCTTGTGATTGCACACGTTCATGTGGAACGCGGCAATCACAACTACAGGGTGAACATCTGGGATGCTGTGGTGTACACACCTGAACCTTTGAATATACTTGCGCAGATCTTCCCCTTCCCTCTGCGAGATCACTTGCAAATCGCTAGGCTGTTTGGGGCCTTTCCGGCCTCCGGTGAAAGCACCAACGAATTCATGGCATAGATCTGACCACGAGAAATGGAGTTCTCTGGCAAATTCATCAACCAAGATCTAACATTGGGTTTGAGCACCAATGGCAAATAATTGGCCAGGATCTTTTCATCCCTTCCTCCGACAGCTTGCACAACAATTGTGTAAACGCCTAGGAATTCTGCCGGGTTCAGCTTGCCATCGTACTTTTCCGGTACTTCTGGCTTGAACGCCCTGATGGCGGCCAGCAGACTTGCCACAACTCATGCGTGAAAACTGGGCACCCAACCTTGTAAGGCAGGTACTCGCCAACAGCGGGCGCTGGGTCGTCGATGACTGGACCATTGCGCTCGTCAGATTGACGGCATGCCTCCCGACGCTGTTAAAATGGTGGTACGAGCATCTTTCGCTCGCCTGTCTAGCAGCACCTCCTGTTGGTCCTGCCGCGTCCACAAATCTGAAGAAGCCATTGACACTTCGTTAGGCTCAGTAGCTCATTGGGTACGCTGCGGCTGCTGACGCAGCTGCGGGGTTGTTCTCGTGGAGGCGATTGCACCGTTAGTGCACCACCAACAACATGGCCATCAGTCTGAGCTACTGGATCTGTTTGTGGGCACTGTGAAGGTTCTGCCAGCTGGGATTTGTTTGCTTCTGCAAACCCAATCAAACTTTGGATGGTGGCCCTTCACTCATCCATCTTGTCTGCTGTTGGAGGAAAGTTCAACAGCATTTAGGCTCGTGCCATCCACTACAAAAAAAATACACTTCCGTGATGATACGTGTTTGTCACAGTAGGTCGCATTTTTTGTCATGCATGTACATCCATGACAAATTTATGACGTAATCAAGATAGTCATACTGTCTTTGTCGTAGAAGTGTTCCATGACATTACCAAAATTATCATCACGGAAGTGTCCACTTCCATGACGATAAATCGCGCGTCCACGTAAGTACTTTCATCAAGGGTGACCGACACGTGGCATCCACCGTAACGGAACACCGTTAAGCTATCGGATCGGGTTTTCGATCCGATAACCCGTTAACAACCCCGACCAATGGGAAATTTCCACGTGTAAAATTCTTATTGGCCGGACGAAACACATGTCACCGCTGGGTCGAGATAGGCGCCTATGATACGTCGACACGCGTGGCACGCCCAACATAGGCCCATTCCTGTGAAAAGGCCGCCCGCTTGACTTGGTCAAAAGGTGGCGGGCCGCCCATGGAAAGCCTCGTTAACGGCCTGTTCGCGCATATAGCCCATTTACAACCCGCTAACCCAAGGACCCGTTCGCCCTATTTGAATTAGGCCCAAGAGCGCTATCCGGGCCATCCAATATGATTCCAGCCGCTTTCACTTCGCCCATGTATGGCCCATGACGCCTTTTCGCCCATATGAGGCCCTATGTAACTCTTGGCCTATTAAAGGCCCGTGGTGAAACCGGCCCGTAATGAACAAAGCGATTGTATCACTTTACACCCATTAACGGCCCGTGGTGAAACCGCCCGTAAAGAACAAAGGTATCACTTTATACCCATTAACGGCCCGTTATTCCGTTGGCTGTTTCCAGCCCATGTTATCTTTCGGCCTTCTCGAGCCCATTTATTCTTGGGCTCATTTCCAACATTCGCTTACTTACGGCCCGTTCTATCGCTATTTTTCTCGCTTGTGGGCCAAATTCAGCCTGTGGTTACGGTCGGCCCGCTTGTGGTCCGTTAATATGTTGGGCCGCTTTTCATAAGGCGTCATCAAATAAGGCCTATTAACGATGGCTCGATATGGTCGGCCCATGAACGGACGATTCCAACTCTAGCCCGTTTACGGCCATAATGCGGCCTGTTTGGCCCATGTTTGGCCAATCGATCATATGGCCCGTATAAGGACAATTGATGATACGGCCCGCAGAAGGCCCATTGTTTCTACGGCCCGTAGAAGGCTCATTGTTTCTACGGCTTGTAGAAGGCCCACTGTTTCTACGACCCGAGGGAGGTCTGTCACTACAAAGAATATTAGCCCATGGTTATTGTGGCCTAGTTTTAAAATAGGTTATTGCAGCCACTAGCTAACCGCGGAAAAAGAACTAGAACTGCAATGACTACAAGCAAACAAATAAACAAGACAACAAGGAAATAAATAAGCAAGCAACTAACGCTAGGCTATCACGTCTATTACACATATTACATCCACTTGGCATCAAAGTTCGCCACCAAAGGCAAATATAGGGAACAAAGCGACATATCATATACACCGGCCACAAAATTGGCCAACAATGCAAATAAACGCAGCAAGAAACAAGAGCATAATCGAAACAACTTCGTAAGAGCTCAAGAAATGTTATCCTCGGTATCCACCATGTCGGCAATAAGCTTAGCAAGCTAATTAGCTTTGTCCCGTGTGGCGCTAAAATCCTCCAACGCTTGTCATTGCACCGTAAAAGTATGCATCTAAATGCTCCGTGGACTTCCGCAGTCCTTCCGCTTCTTGTCGCAAAGACACCGATCGATGTTTTTCAAATTTTGTAGTTGAGACTCAAGAAACCGAACTGATTCGCATAAAGTGAGTTTGAATAGCTTGTGCAAGCGGTAGTGGCCAGAATCTCGAACACTAAACCAAGACAGATGTGTCACTATCCTGAACCTTATCTGCATTACTTCCTTTACCATTGCTTAATAAGGCACTCTTCCCCAATTTTTGTCAAGATTCTACAAGAAGAAACAAGGACACATAACAAGTTTAGCATGTACTAGTATATGAAACTCATTTCGGTGAACCAGTTCATTAGGAAGGTGGACAGGATTAAACTACCAAGTCTTCTATTGCCAATTACTAGTACATAATAAAAGCTTCAAACAAACATATATCTATGTCCTATGGTAGCAATGGAATCTTAAATTAGAACAGTTGTTCTTGAGGTTTAGGCACTTGTTCTACATGAATGTAGTACAAAGAAGACGCAAGAATATAATACTTAAAAATAGAAAATGAGCTCATAGACCTTACCACATTCTTGGTTCGGGACCAAGACAGAACAAGGTGTTCCTACCATTGTCCAAAGAATGTGTCTCAGAGAACATAAGGGAATTTGATGAGTTTCTTTGCCGGTGAAGTACGTTTTCTTCAGGTAATTCCGATACTGCCACGAAACATTCTTGAAGATAGCAGAGGTATTAGCACAGGTTACCTCATCCCGAGTTTCCAAATCGGTCCTTCTCTATCTGTACCTACTATTAAAGGGAGGTGATATTCTTAGTTTTGTCCCACTTTGTTTGGTCCCGCTTCAATTAATTTCAAGTATGCTATTTGGTTTCATTACTTGCCATCTGTTTTAGCCCAACGGAGAAAGCCCATCTGGCGACACACTGTGGCCCAGGTCCAGAGAGCTGGCAAAAAATAAAATTGCTGATTGGAGGGGGTCGATCTCATATCCCGCCAACCGGCCACACACAGTTTGTCCAACTAACCCAGCTAGAGATATGAGAGGATTTTTACTTCTCCCGTTGCAACGCACGGGCATTTTTGCTAGTAGAGAAAAAAGGGAAAATTTGCTGTATTATAACCATCATGGAGGTAGGATGTATGGGACGAAGCAAAGTAATTGCCATGAATAACATTACTTACACATAACTCTTGGACAAACACCGCGAATCGGCATTTTCCTTCATCTTCAGATAATATTTCCAAGATGGGAAGATACGCACATACGATTTAACAACATCAAATGCGATAGATGCTAAACTACGACTAGCTGGTTGTGCTTCCTCCACAGGAATAGGCGTACTAACTGGTGGAGTTGGGGTTCGCCATGATAGTACACTAGTAGAAAACAGGGCTTTGGTTCTGGGCCAATATTCACATTAGCCCCGGTTCAGTTACGAACCGGGACTAATGTGAGCATTGGTCCCGCTCAGGCTTGGCTAAGGCATTAGTCCCGGTTCACTGTGCCCTTTAGTCCCGGTGTGCCTCAAACCGGGACTAAAGGGTGCGATGTTTTAGACCGGTTGGTGCCTCAAACCGACTAAAGATTAGACCTTTAGTCCCGGTTTGAGACACGAACCGGTGCTAATTGGTTAGACCTTTAGTCCCGGTTCAGGCTACTTAACCGTACTAAAGGTCCCATTTTCAAACTCTACCCCCCGTGGATCGCCTTTTCAGTTTTAAAAAATAAAATAAAATGATGGAAATGTCAAAAATAAGTTTCCCATGTGATATGTGGTCTAGTTGTTGGGAAAATTTGCAAATGTGAATTTCGACTTGGGCATAACTTTTGCATACTAACTCGGATGAAAAAGTTTTTTATATGAAAAATCATCTACTCGAAAAGTTACATCCAAATTTAACGCGGGACATTTTCAAAATCCTCAAAAACCTAACGGAAAAAAGTTACGGGCTTTTAAGATCTAGAGTGGAAAAATCGAAAAAATTTCAAACTGTGGTCAAACAATGGTCAAACTAATTATTCTAGAATATTAGTGTTACTAAATAATTATTTCAGTTATTTTGAATTTTGGTCAAATTTGGTCAAACTGTGGTCAAATTGTGGTCAAACCATGGTCAAACAATGGTCAAACTAATTATTCAAAATAACTATTGTTTTTTAAATAATTATTGTTTTTTAAAACAATAGTTTCAAACTTAAACAGTGAAATGTGTCACTTCATGCTCAAGGAAAATTCCTGAGGTTTAATAGGATTGACATCTTACTATTGTCAGAAAACAACAAGTGCGTACTTGGAAACGAGGGAGAATAGAACCCAGTTAAGCGTGCTCAGCCGGGGAGTGGGAGGATGGGTGACCGTTCGGAAAGTTATATGATTTGGAATGATGAGGGGTGATTAGAGATTAGAGGATAAATTGAGCAGTGATGAGGGGTGGTGATTAGAGATTAGAGGTTAAAATAATTCAGAAATTTGAAAATAAAAAAATAAAAAAAAAATTTCAAAAAAAAATCATAAAATTTCCTTTAGTCCCGGTTGGTGTTACCAACCGGGACTAAAGGTGGAGCTCCACGCGGGTCATGACCTTTAGTCCCTGCTCGATTGAACCGACTAAAGGGCTGTGGCATTATTACTGACCCTTTAGTCCTGGTTCATGAAGCGGGACTAAAGGCCCTCACCAACCGGAACAATAGGCCCTTTTTCTACTAGTGGTACTGGCCCTTTGGGCACTAGAGCTGCCTTACTAACTGCTCTTGTTTGGGAGCTCTGTGGTGGAGATGGTGCTTTGTGTCAATGAACCAGGTTACTATCGGTGGGGTTGGGGTTAGATTGGGTGAAGTGGTTCTCTGTCCATCGTAGTAGGGGTACAATCACAGAGTTTGGGTTATGTGTGGTAGGGCTGGTTCTTGTGCATGTACAACCGGGTGCTATCTCCACCAAGAGGTAGCACTGCTTTTATTTGAAGACCATGTTTTTAGTCCGCTAGATACTGGCATCACCCGCTCCAATTCAAATGGCTGATAAACATGAAACATAGTTGAATGTACAAACATTGTATGAGAGACAGATGCAATAGATAGTGTGGAAAAAAGAGGGCATGAAATAGTTGACATGTATATTGCTTAACTAAAACGGATAGCATGACATAATTTCACATATATGATGTCTATCTAAATGGATAGCATAGCATAACATAATTCAAAGATATGATGAATAACTAAACAGGATCCCATGACATAATTCACCTACATGTTATCTAAGTAATCAGGATTGCATCATTTAATTCACATATGTGATTTATATGCTAAATGTAAGGCATTCGATATGATGTCCGAACTAAGAACATGGTGTTGAATATTGTGTATATGATGTCTAAACTATGCAATGCAAGACACCGTATGCATGATATGAGCAGATAACCGTGCCAAGTTAGAGCATACACCTCGTTGGGGAACAGGACTGGTCATCTGCTCTCTAATCCATCTCTCGAGGGAGCTATCGGGACCCAACAAGAGATCTCGCTTCATTGTGTAGCACCGCTCTCTCTCAAGGCCTTGTTTTCACTCCGCATTTTTCCATCTCCCACCCAAATGGCTGATTCACAGAAGAGTAGTTTAATGTACAAACATTGTCGACAAATGGAAATGTAATGAAGAAAAGGATGGGCAAGATATCATTCAAATATATGATGCCCGTTAAACAGGATGGCATTGCACATTTCACATATATTATGGCTGGCTAAAAGACATGAGACAGCATAATTCCCATATATGATATAGAAACTAAACAAGTGGCATTACAGAACATGTCTAAACTAAGCAGATGACATATATGATGTCAAAAGTAGGCACTGCAAGGCAACATCACTACAAAAAAATACACTTCCATGATCATACGTGTTTGTCACAGTAGGTCGCGTTTTTTCTCATGCATGTACATCCATGAAAAATTTATGACAGAATCAAGATAGTCATACCGTGGCCGTCAGAGAAGTGTTCCATGACATTACCAAAATTATCATCACGGAAGTGTCCACTTCCATGACGATAAATCGCGCGTCCACGTAAGTGCTTTCGTCAAAGGGTGACCGATGGCATCCACCGTGGCGAACGCCGCGTTAAGCTATCGGGTCAGGTTTTGGATCCGATAACCCGTTAACAGCCCCGACCAATGGGAAATTTACGTGTAAAATTCTTATTGGCGGACGAACACGGTCGACTCATCGATTGGGTCACATAGGCGCCTATGATACGTCGACACATGGCACGCCCAACAAAGGCCCATTCTCGTGAAAAGGCCGCCCGCTTGACTTGGTCAAAAGGTGGCGGGCGGCCCATGGAAAGCTCGTTAACGGCCTGCTCGTGATATAGCCCATTTACAGCCCGCTAACCCAAGGCCCGTTACGCCTATCGGAATTAGGCCCGATGGCGCCATCCGCCATCCAATATGATTCCAGCCCGCTTTTCACTTCGCCCATGTATAGCCCATGACGCCTTTTGGCCCATATGAGGCCCTTTGTAACTCTTGGCCCATTAGCGCCCGCGGCTGAAATCGCCCGTAATGAATAAGGTATTACTTTACACCCATTAACGGCTCGTGGTGAAACTGGCCCGTAATGAAAAGTGTATCACTTTATACCCATTAATGGCCCGTTATTCCGCTAATGCTTCAACCCAAGTTAACTTCGGCCTTACGAGGGCCCATTTATTCTTGGGCTCATTTGCGGCATTCGTTACTTACGGCCCGTTCGCTGTTTTTACGCTTGTGGGCCAAATTCAGCCTGTCGTTACAATCGGCCCGCTTTGTGGACCGTTAGTCTGTTGGGCCATTTTCATAGCATCACCAACACGGCCTATTAACGGCCCATTATGGTCAGCCCATAAACGCATAATTTCCATTAAAGGCCCGTCTACGGCCCATTAAAGGCCCGTACAAGACCCATAAATGAGTCGGCGGCCCATGGATCCTACGAGACGTACAAGGCCCATGGATCCTACGAGACGTAGAAGGCCCATGGATCCTACGAGACGTAGAAGGCCCATGGATCCTACGAGACGTAGAAGGCCCATGGATCCTACGAGACATAGAAGGCCCATGGATCCGACGGCCCGTGAAGGGCCATGGCTCATGAGTTGGCCCCCGCTTGAACGATATAGCATATTCAAAGAATTATCCTACTCAATGCTATCACCTCTAAAAAGCATACACTATTACAAAGAAAGAGATCAAGGCATAGAAAGGTAGAATAATCCTACACTATACAATAAAGAAATTACGACCGATTATACCCACTTTGGGCATTATGGTTAAGACGGTGATAATAAAGCATACACAAACAGAAAATTACATGCACTGGGCAAATACAACTCATACATCATGGACGCGCATCAACTTAACTCCATTTGAACTATAATCTCTTCAAAAAATAGGATTAGCCGGATTCAGATAGCACAAATTTCAGTCTGCAAAATCTCCAATTCCTTCATGGTTACCTCAGTGTCGTGTTTCATTTTTTGACTCGCATCTAATACACCGCATGTCCGATCTCAACTTGTTGATTATACGTTGACAATCATGTACTCGTTGTCTTGCCACCTCTAGTTGATGCTCGAGAACATCAAAGACATTCCAATTCCAATCCATAATCATTCGATGTAGCAGCCATGCCGCCTTTAACAAATAGATCTTTGTGTTGATGTCACTTCATCCCTGAAATGTTTCGTAAGTACACATGACTAGGGCAAAAATATAGTTACAACAAAGGAAGTTAACAAGACACTATTTTGTACTACATGGCAAAATAGGACTAACAATAATGTTACACGTCACTTCCAAAAAAAAATGTTACACGTCATGAAGCATAAGCAGGTGATATTTTAAAAATTATAAAAAAGATAGTCTGTGCAGCCTGCATAAAGAAATCCCTCTTAGCTCACCAGAGGAGCAAGTGTTGGGGCCCAATCGAAAACATAGACAAGTTACAAATTTATACAACATGTTGCGTATAAGTAAGCAAGCAGTTGGCCATTTTGTGCCTCAATTAAAGTCTTAGGGAGCATAATGAACAGCAGAGGGTTTCATACAAACATACTACAGCAGGCCAAACTATGCAATCATTAGCGTAGTATAAACTAGATTGTGAGCCTCATGCAATAATAGTTGCTTAATAGACTTCAAAGCTTCAGGCACACTTCGGCAGAGTAATTAAATGGTAAGGCCTTTAATTATGTCAACTAATAGTGATACAAGTACCGAACATCAGGTATGATTATTTGGGCATCTCATTAACCGAGGACAAATAAAGCAATTGAAAAGAGAAAATTAACTATGCCTGACACAAACAAGGAATTGAACTATTGAGTTGCATACAGTGACTTACCTTAGCAGGTTGAAGAGGCTCGGTAACAAGAGCTCCTACTTCTCTTGCAAGGCTCCTTCCTAACATCTTGTACATGGAAATCCTCAATCTTATCTTCATTGCACCCCTCCTCTGTAAGGTGACACAAACTAGTTACTCGCCTCCTTGGAAGATAAATATGCATACTTTCTAGTCTGTGAACACAAAAGGATGAGATTATAACAAAAAAATACCACATAATGAAACATGCCGCATCTCTTGCACTTGCACACAATGAAATGAGCATTTACTATGTTTGCACTATGTAAAAACTAGGCATACCTTTGAACTGGATCTCCAGGTACTCTTGGAGAGCCTACTGTAGTGTACATCCAAACCTTTATGTCACCTATGAGTTAGACAAGGCCCCACTACAAAGAGCCCTTAGTGTTTAAATCGTTGACAAGCTCTTTTAGAGTGTTAGGTCAAGAACAACAAGTAATCAAAGCAAATAGTCCTAGTATGGCTGGCTGATGCAAACAAGCAATTGAATGATGTGTGAGCAAATCTTACATATCAAGAAAAGAAGCAAAGAAGGAGGCTTAAAGACCATCACTATACAGACCAGATTAAAGGGGCATTTAAACATCATGTGCAACGTATGAACTAACATAAGCATTGCATATTCCAGATTCTACAATGGAATGCACATGTATTAGGGTTATGCCATGTATGATGATGCCTAAATGTACGAGATAGTAGGCAGGAGTGATTCATCATTGCACGCACAATTGAATTGCGTGTTAAGGGCCAGTTCGATTCCGCCTTTTCAGGGATATTGTCAAAATAAGCCATAAAAGATGTAAAGAAGTTATTTTTTTTGAGTTATGGGCTTGGAAGCTTAACTAATTTTACCGCTTTGGAGGGGTTGTTTGGTAGAACCTAACTAAAAATTGAAGGGAAGGGAATAGTGAAATGACTCTGTTGTCCGCCTATATTACACTCAAAATGCAATCACAAGCGCGTGTCACACCTCGACCCTCAAGTAAAAACACGCAAGCATTCATTGCCCTGCCCGCTTGCATCTCCTCTCCCTTTCCCTCTACCTCGATCCCCTGCTTGCGACACTAGGGTTCCTCCAAATGAGTCGTCGCCATCGGTCCCATCCGGCCTGGTCCTCGACGATGCTATGTCCAGCTAGGCTACGTGGCGTGGTAGGGGCAAATCTCCTGGCTGCTCCTCCCTCTGGCGCCGCCTCATTCTCATGGTCTCCGGCAGAATTGCTCCCACCGTGGTTCGCCCAACGCACTACTCCGGGCGCGCGCTTACACAACTACTGGTGATGCCACACCGCGGTAGAAGGCACCTTATTCCCCTCCTCCTCCCGTGCCATGGCCTTGAGGTGTTGTTGAAGGATGAGCTCATCCAACAAGGTGAGGATCTCCTCTGATTTTTTGCCAAATTTTCATTCGATCCACTATACGATGAATTGTTATGAGCTGCTTCGCCGCCGCTATATGATGCATTGCTATGAGCTGCTCCTGCTTTGCTATATGATGAATTGCTATGAGTCATGCTGCTGTATGATGAGTTGCTATGAGCTGTTGCTGCTGCTACATGATGAATTGCTATGAGTCACTGCCGCTGCTATATGATGAGTTGCTACAAGCTGCTGCTGCTTCTTTGCTATATGATGAGTTGCTACAAGCTACTCCTGCTGCTGCTATATGATGAATTGCTATGAGCTGCTCCTGCGGCTGCTATATGATGAATTGCTATGAGCTGCTCCCGCTGCTGCTATATGATGAATTGCTATGAGTTGATGCTGGTATATGATGAATTGCGATCTTCTTCTGTATGATGAGTTGCTATGAGCTGCTGTCATTGCTATATGATGCTTTCAGGTGGTGCTGCTATACGATAATAACCAGCCACTTGTACCATCGAATTTCAATAAATAATTGTTCTTCATTTATATGTGGGTCATGCGTTCTTCGTTTAAATTAGGCAATGGGATCTCTATGGAAAAAATTGACCAAAGTAGATTGTGCCAAGTAGATGGTATCTTTGTATTTGCATTTTGAGCAAATAGTGATGGTCTGTTTTCCTATCATATTAATTATCGTGCACCGGGTTCAATTTGTGATGTTTGCAACTCAAATTAATTTCCATATGGGTAGCAAAATGAAAAAAATATAATGCAATCTAGACTTTCCACTGATCATACCAAAGATAAGCTAAAAACGCAATGAAAAGAACTGGTTGGCTTATTACTTATATTCACAGGTGCTTATTTTCTTAGGATAACTCGTAATAATTGTCCCTAAGAAACTTGGCTAATAGAACTGGCATACAAATAACATGTCACGATGATTGCAATGGAGGAGTGACGTACCATAGCACACTATATAGGCTCACCGCTGCCTCTCCTTTTTTTTGCGATGTTCCATGAAATTGCCACATACATCTTGTAATTTTTCATTGTGTAACCCTATCTCGCAAGTTGACACGGCTAATTTGAGACATCTCTACATGATACTACATTGCATATCCCTTATGCATATTTAAACCACCAATTAACGACATTGTGTGCGTACTATAAACAAGCCATGACTCAGATGCTAGACTAGCAGGCACTCTAAGGGAGCCTAATGTAGTGCATTGGAATTCCTACATGCCACCTATGATTTTGTGTAATGTATCGCTTCTGTTCCTAAATATATGTCTTTGTAGAGATTCCAAGATGGACTACATACATGATGTATATAGATGCATTTTCGAGTGTAGATTCACTCATTTTGCTCCGTATGTAGCCTATAGTGGAATCTCTAGAAAGACTTATATTTAGGAACGGAGGTACGAGGTAGTATCATGTATGACATCTACATATCTAATTTAGCGTACCAAGATGGTAGAAATCATTGTTCCGCATAAAGGGATTACTTTGGTGAAAATCCTAGCAAAGCATGAGAACAATACAAGAGAGAGACGCTCTTACAAGATCATAGCAATGCCTCGATCCGAGGATCTTGGTCAGCTGTCATAGATCCGTAAGAAACATCATCCTTGTAGTTTTGCCCCACATAATAGGTAACAACGACCGTTAGTATATTTGAAGTACATCGGGCATGTGATCTTTGGATGGGTTTAAAGTTGACAAGTACCTAGGCCGTGGCGGTGCTTGGCATCTCTCCGCATTTGGGAATCAGGTTAGAAACGCCGAGGGTGATGACTGCTGCTGGTCAGTCGGGTCCGATAAGGAGATCTAGAACCGCCGAGTAGGGTGTTTGTGGAGCGGCTCCGGTAGGGTGGACTACAGCAGGGCGGCGGGATCTGTGGCCGTGGGCGAGGGCGAGGTGAAGCCGCTCCGTGGTTGGGTTAAGGATGGTGTCGACGACGCGGATCTGCGTCGTGACGGGGCGTCGAAGCTGATCCGGTGGTTGGGTTAAGGATGGTGTCGACGATCTTGGATCTGCTGACCCGTGGGACGGGCATCGAGGTGCTCCGGTGGTTGGGTTAAGGATGGTGTCAAGATGCGGATCTGCGGCCCGTGGGCCAGGCGTCGGAAGCTGCTCGGTGGTTGGAGTTAAGGGTGGTGTCGACGATGCGGATCTGCGGCCGTGGGACGGGCGCCGAAGCTTCTCCGTGAGGTTGGATGAGGGTGCGAGGAAGCGGATCACGAGGCCGTGGACTTGTGAGTTGGCAAAGCGCCCCGTAGGGGTTGAGAATGGTATAAGGCGGAAGCTACTCCATTAGGGTTGAGGAAGGTGTCGTGAAGCTGCCCGGTAGGGTTGAGGAAGGTGTCGGCTGAAGAGGATCGTGAGGCCGTCGGCGAAGCGTCGCTTAGATGGCGGCTCGGGGGTGTGGAAGAAGCGTCTCGGTGGGGAGATCTGAATGAGCCGCTGCAGATCTGCGCAGTGGTTGACGAGAGTACCCGTGAAGCAGATCCGACGCCTTACGTGGACAAGGCCGACCTTGAATGGGCTGTAATCTAGTGGTGGATGAGCGATCTACTTGTTTCTAGGGGAGGTGGGAGGGTAGATGCGTCACGCGAAGCAGATCCGCGAGGTGGACGCCTTGTTGGAAGTGAATGGGCTATGAAATGCAGCGGTGGATGAGCCACTCTTGGAATCAGCTACTTTGCCATCAATGAGCTTCTTTCTGCCCCGCTAGCAGACGACAAAGAAGCTCTTTGCCATCAGCCATCGAAAAGGCGGCAAAGAAAGCGGCGGACGGCAAAAGCAGGCCTTTGCCATCTGCGGCTCTTTCTTGCCGTCACCACCGACGACAAAGAGAGAGGTGGCCCCCACCCCCCGCCCATTTAGAAAAAACTTAACGCCCCACCTCTTTGTCGCCCCAGCGTATCAAAGAGGGATAAAGGCTGACAAGAAGAGCGGCGGACGGCAAAGGGCAGCCTAACTAATGGCCCCCCACCCCTGCCTCACATTCTCTCTCTGCCTCTCCCTCTCTCTCCTCCCGCCCACCAGATCCCACCCACCGCTCACGCCCCACGCCTGCAGCCCCAAGACTCCCCCGCCCCGCCTCCTTGCACCCGCTTGGCCTGTCACCCCACCACCCTCCGCCCCACCCCACCCGCCGACGCCCCATCGCCTGGCCACCCTGGCGCCCGGGACGCCTCCGCCCCGCTTGCCTCTGGCCCCACCACCCTCCGCCCACCCCACTCCACCGACGCCTGCCGCCACTCCACTATGGCTGCTCACACCAGGCCTTGCTAATCGTCCCGCCTATGCCCCACTCCATCGCTACCGTAGTCCCATTGCTCCGGTGAGGGACTACTTCTTTTTCTTCTGTTTTTCATTTTTTTGTGTTTAATTGTTAGTGCTAGACTGGTGTTAGTGTTAGTGTTAGAAAAGAATTAGAAGAAGTAGAAGTAGTAGAAGAAGTAGAAGAAGAAGAAAAGAAAAGAAGTGAAAAAAGATGAAAAAGAAAAAGAAGAAAATAAGTAGAAGAAGAAGAAAGGAAGAAAAGAAAAGAAGTAGAAAAAGATGAAAAAGAAGAAGAAGAAAGAAGTAGAAGAAGTGAAGAAGAAGAAAAGAAGAAAAGAAGTAGAAGTAGAAGAAGAAGAAAAGAAGAAAAAGAAGTAAAAAAGTAGAAAAAGATGAAAGAAGAAGAAGAAGAAGAAGAAAGAAGAAGAAGAAGAAGAAAGAAAGAAGAAGAAGGATAGAAGGAAACACCCCGACTCGAACAAAGACTTTCGACCAAGACGCACCCGACACCTCACCGAATTCTCGACCCCGACACCTCAATTTTGACACCTCGACACCACACCCGACCCCGACACCCGACACCACACCTCACCCCGACACGACACCCCCATTACCGACCGCCCGACCCCCACTGACACCACACCCAGACACCCCGACTTCGACACCACACCCCAACACCCAGACCCTAACCCCTCAATTTTGCTAATTTCACCCCGACACGACACCCGACTCACCCCGAGCCCCGAAACAAAGCACCCCAGCCCGACACGGCACCCACACCGACATTTGGACACCCACCCCACACTTCCCGAAAAGGTGTTCTTTGGCCTTCCAGGAGGCCGACGGGTCATATATTTGTGAATTATTAGTTAGGTCATATATTTTTCGATTTTGTTATGAAAAACATCATATATAATTGTGTTGATCGGGTAGATTTAAATGTGCTTGATTGTTTCATCGTCAGCGAGGTTTGGTGTTCGGACGACCTCGCCAGGCGTTTGATTCCGAGCTCGCTTCTTCGCTCGTGGGTGAGCACAAATGACATGTCCTCCTCCCCATTAATTATTTGCTCTGTCCTGTTCGTGCAGATGAAACTTGATAGCTAGCTATATATGTGTCTTGAATCATCAAGATGCGGGTAACCAATATGTGTCTCCCGTTCGAAAGCGTCATAGTTATAAATATGCATGCATTTGCATATTTATAACCTTGATTCTTCGAATTGTCCAACGCTATCCATGGACAGCCCGAGTATGTGTAGATTGGTTTCGTTTTCCCATATGCTTTGCTCAGGATCCGGCGCATAAATTTCGTTGATTGCCTCCTGTTGTTCTCCCGGTACACATCCTCTGCTTATTGCGGAGATGTGTATCGAGAGAACAATGTGAAATGGTACTGTCGAAATTTTGCGTTGGAATCGAATAGCATCGAAAATGAACCCACTCTACACATACTCGGGTGGGATTAGGACCTATCATTACCTATTAGAGTGTAGGTTGCATGGACGTAATAAAATTGACAAAGTAGATCAACTGGTTAATATATACATGGTGAATTATATATATATAATTGTTGTGTGTCCAAGAGCTCGAAAGTCAAGATGAGTGATCGTATGTGGATGTATACCGGTCACACCGGTCTAACAAATGGAGCATCGAATGGTTCCACAAAACCAAGGGGTTTGTGCAAAGCTGCATTTGCAAATGGCCGAGGAAAACCTGGTGCCTCTGTTTCCGGGCAAGTGCAATTGGGAAAAGAGGACAGAGGCTGAAATGGGCAAACACCTGCAGTAAGAGTGGTTTTACGCCCGATTATACGGTGTGGACATTTCATGGTGAGTCTCGCTTAACGTGACCGAGCCGAGGTGGATCATCGCCACACCGACGAGCATGGTACCGGATGGAAAACATGGTGCAAGACTATGATGATGCTCGGGATTCGAGACAAGGAGATGGAGGAATCTACAAAAGGCCTTCAATGAAATGTTGGAGTCTTCAAAGCGTCAGCTCCACGAAAGCACACCGAGCTTTTTCGGTTGGATGCCATCTCTACAAGTAATGGCTCAAGGCGCAGATTCAACTTGGGCGAAGAATGCTACAACGCACTATGATAAAGATGTTGGACGCTTTCTACCCAAAGGCCATGTAATGCACCGCAAACCTGCACTACCGGATCGGACAAAATACTCCGTGCAATCAAGATGCCCTATGAGAAGATACATGCACAGCGAGAAAGGATGTGCCTTATTTAGGCTTGACTATGCGGACTTGAACTATTATCCCATTTGCAAGTCTTCCGTGTATATTGTGGTAGACAACAACGGTATGGGTGAGAAGACACGCATAAAAAATCCCGTTAGTATTCTTTTTCGGTAAGATATGCCAATCGTATTCAAGACTTCAACGTCTTTTCATGGTCGAAGAGACGACCAGACATGTATGACATGGCACAAAACAGGCAAAAGAACTGAACTAGATGCGGATGGGAATCGATGATGGTACACATCGGATGGTGTTGCGTGGAAAAAGTTTGATGAATTACATCTTTGACAAAGCGGCGGATCCGAGGCATCCTCGAGTCGGCATCGGCACGGATGGGTTCGGTGTGTTTGGTATGACGGCAGCCCAATACGCTTGTTGGCACTGTATTTGTCTTTCCACTCAATCTCCCCGGACAGATTATGCAAAGAAAGAACATTTTCCTGGCGTTGTTAATTCCAGGCCCAACTATCCGAGGGAAAAATATGAATATGTAGATGCACCGCTTAAGGGACTAATTGCAAGAAGCACGGGAAAATGGGTTCAAGACATACGATGCCTATAGCAAACGGAACTTCATAATGCGTAACGGTACATGTACTCGACGCATGACTTGCCGGCGTGTCGCTTATTCGTTGGATCGGTGTGTGCATGGAAGGTTCCCGTGCCCCACATGCAAGGGAGCTCTTGAGTTTCGTTGGCTTCAGGCCGGTCGCAAGTTTTCTTGCTTCGACATGCATAGACAGTTCCTGGATCCTCTCCATAAGTTGAGGAAAGACAAGAAGAACTTCATCAGAGGTAGAGTTGTCAAAGACTCTGCACCACCTGCGTTGACATGCCAATAGACCCTGGATCAGTTAAACGCTCTTGAGCCAGATCCAGAGCGTCTAGGGTACTTCAAGGGGTATAATTCTAAGCACGCCTGGACTCACAAAACATGCTTATGGGATCTGCCTTACTTCAAAGACCTCCTTTGCCCACACTACATCAATGTGATGCACACTGAGAAGAATATCGCCGAGGCACTTTTTGGTACATTGTTCGGCATAGATAGGAAGTCAAAGGATCATACTAAGGCTAGAGTCGATCTAGAGGTGCTATGTGATAGGCCGTTACAAAACATGAAAGAACCGAAAGGAAAGAAGAACTGGATGAAGCCAAAGGCATGGTTCAATCTTGGAAGGCCAGCTATGGGGAAATTATCTTGTGGGTGAAAATGCGCTTGATGTTCCTGATGGGTATGCAGCCGAATCTAAAGAGGGGAGCGAGTCTTGATAAATTGAAGATATTTGGTCTCAAGAGTCATGATTGGCACATATGAATTGAGCCGGGTAATGCCGGTGATGTTGCGTGGCTTCATCCACGAGGATGAATGGCTAATCTTGGCAGAACTCAGCTATTTCTTCTGTTCTTTGTGCGAAAGAACTATCGCCTAAGCGTGCTAGAAGAAATGAAAAGAGTTGGCGATGGAGTTGATCTGCGCAAGTTAGAGAAGATCTTTCCACCGGCTTCTTTAATCAATGCAACATTTGATTTTGCATCTCCTACCGAGGCAAGATTGGTGGGGCCAGGCAAAATCGTTGGTGCTACCTAATCGAGAGGATGCCAAGACGCTTCGAGAAAAATGTAAAAATAAACGTAGAATTGAAGCATCGATGGTCGAGGCATTCATCATCGTGGAGGCGGCAAACCGTGACAAAGCACACTACGAAGCAAAAAATCATCATTTGCATAATCCGAAGCCTTGGTACAATCTTGTCGACCCTAAAAAGGGTGGATCCAACCTCAGCCTATTCAAAGGGAATCTACTTTTGACCAGTTGTTTCAAATCCGATATCTTTGGATAACGTAAGAATGGCGGACCATTTCGTTGTATATCTTCAACAACTCGATAGAAGTGCGACGTACATCGAGTAAGTTCTCGGTACATTGTTTCGCAACTTCTATTTCCTTTGAACTACTCTTATTCCCCGGATATTTCATACAATCGATACGTCGCCATATTCTCGTATGGAGCGGTGATCCAAAAGATTCCGTCGAAGAGTATGAGCTTCATCGCAAAGCAAGGAGGCGGCTATCCGGTTTCATCTCTTGGTTCAAACAAACGGTAATTTCTATTAGACAATTTCATTTCATTCGCTAATTTGTGCGTAATGCAACAATCCTTTCATATTAAACTTGTAGGCTAATTCAAAGTCTATGGACGCCGAATTGAGACAAGTCGCTAATGGTTTTGACTATAAGGTCCGTTCATTTGTCAAATACGACATCAACGGGTATCTCTTTCGTACCTATGGAAAAGAGCTATCTATGGCCGACCGAAAGTCTACAAATTGTTGTGTATCTGCTATCGGCCGAAGGAGGTACCAGTATTATGGGAGAATTGAAACAATTTATGAACTTCTATTCTATGGTGAAAACCCACCGAATGTCGTAATCTTCAAATGTTATTGGTTTCAGCCGAAGGAGACTAGAAGGACTCATGAACATATAGGGCTAGTTGAAATCAACCAAAGCACCCATTTAGATGTTCCTGATGTCTATATTACAGCTCAACAGGCGACCCAAGTATTCTATCTACCGTGGGCCTGCCAAACTAATCCAAATCTGAAAGGTTGGGATGTCGTTTATGAAGTGCCGCCACGTGCTAGACTTTCTCCCCCAAAGGAAGAGGATTATGAACCTCACATTAACCCGCATACATATGAAGGAGAATTCTTCCAATAGACATTTCTTTCCAAAAAGCGTTTCAAGAACCGCTATACTTCACCCCAAAACATTGAAGTAGACAACCGGCAGTGAATCCGACATCACCCCGGAGGAGGAACAAGAAGAACCGGAACAAGAAGAGGTTACTGGTCATGGATGACTCGCTGTCAATGCTTGACTGACACGCTAAGGTGGCCTTGCACATGTTGATGTCACTGAACCCTATGAGCCCATAAATGATTATAGTGATGATGATGATTATGCATTTATTGATGATACTGATCGAGATTATTAGTAGTGTCAGTTATCCAATTTTTTATGTTGTACTTGATGATGATACACTTAAGTGATATACATATTATTATTCATGTCGGTATTTTTTATGTTGTACTAATTTCGCTTATTCTTTGTCATGGCAGGTGTTGAAAGATGGTGGGCCTTTGGTCGGAGCACGCCGAGGCCCCTTCTTCGCTTCGGCGCGTGGTGTGAGGTCTTCCATTCCACACGCACCTCTCTGCCGAACGTTGTTGGATAGTATGGCGACACCACGCCCTTCTTCGTCGATCACCGCGGTGCCCAGTAGGGACGAGGTAAGAAGAAGAGAGAGGAGGTGGAGCATGTGGTCGGCGTGAGAGGAGGTAGGGTGACTCACACGGCGCCTTCCTCGGGCCACCCCAGCTTGTTTCACCCGAGCACATGACTGCTAGGGTGGACTCGTCCGAGGAGGAGGCTACACGGACTCGATCCCAGGTCTTGACCCACGAGCCTCGGGTCGACGGCCTTCGCCCACGAGACCACTGGACGAGCACACGTCTGGATGGGGTACCTGGCCGGATCAGCCTGAGGGGCCGAGTGGCCATGCTGATGATGGCGTGGAGCCGACTAATATTGAGGAGGAGGGGGCACCGTCTACCAACGTGGTTGTACACGGCTCCCGTCCGTGCCGGCGACCCGCGAGCAGAGGTGGTTGATTTTCCCTGATGGGGAGAGGTGAGTGCATTTAATATTTTTGTACCTTCTGCATTCAAGTTTCTTCAAATATCTAATGCGTTGGCCTTGTCATGTCAAGCAGGGTTGGGACCACCATCATAGTGTCCGCCTTTACCAACTCCGGCCCTTGGAGTTCTTTGCTCAAGAAACTTCCCGGGGTTTGTCACGCTGCACGGTGAGGGTCGGCTTCGAGCTTGGATTGAGTTGGGGAGCACTACTTGGCTGCCCTGGCCCAGCCGGGTGAGATTATCGACGGTGTCTTGTG
Source organism: Aegilops bicornis (assembly GCA_021605145.1). NCBI lineage: Eukaryota > Viridiplantae > Streptophyta > Magnoliopsida > Poales > Poaceae > Aegilops > Aegilops bicornis. The sequence goes on along the minus strand of CM038673.1, from coordinate 339,919,657 downwards.
CAAGACGAGGCGAGACATGGTGACCGTAAAGTTCGGGTGATTTCTCCTTTACACAATTAAAAATCTTCAACTAGCTAGTTATTAATTGTACTAATCAATATTGTCTCATTTGATTGCGGACATTCTCTGGTGTGAGGAGGGATACGAGGAGGAAGCGGCAAATGTTATCGATAACGTCTACAAGCGCCTACTATAGAACTTCTGACGGACGAGGCTCGTGTGCGATGCTGTTCGAGACTACTACGCCTCGCGTGGTATCAAGAAGACCAAGCCAAATAAGTGTCATGAGAAGTTCTTGAGTAAGGAGCAAGACATGAAGGTAATTCTTAAGGCCTTGTACTTACTTCCTTCATTTAGTAATTCATAGCCGTAGCGCTCAAGTTTCTATTTGCTAACTTAGGCCCCTCCGAGATGGTGTGCGGATCGGATGGATTGTTGGGAGGTGTTGGTCAATGAGTGGTGCTCAAATGAATGGCTAGCCCTCCACAACGATGCCAAGGACAAACGTGCCCAAATGGAAGGTGTGCCACACCATCAAGGCAGCTCCAACTTATTTCGATTGGGCGGCCCGGTTATGTGATTTGCTTCATGATTCATGCAATTCATTCATCATGCTAGCTTTAGCCCTTTACTTACTAATTAACTTTGTTTCTCTCTTTTCGTGCCTGCGCTACAATAAAGGCGGATAAGGTGCCAGAGGTGTACGACCTGTATGCCATGGCGCACACTGGCCCTTACAAGAAAGTCAAGGCATTCTCTGCGTCTGACCTCGATGATCCAAAGAACTTCACCAACATCTCCGAGGAAAGGAGAGGACTTTAACCCGAGCCAGGGTCCCATTGATACAGAGCCGCGATGATATCTGGTGGCGGGAGGTCCCATGGCTCCATAGCCATGGGAGATGGACTTATCCGTTGTCCTAGCACTCTCCTGTAGATCAAAGCGCGCCCGATCGAGCTCCGCTCTGAGATAAGGCCTCGTGAACGGCCAGTCCAACTCGCCTTCAAGGTTAGTTATACGTGCTCAGCTATGTTTCTCCATTACATTGTGTGCGCTTCCATCAATGATTACAAATGGTTATGTGAGTGGTGTTGCAGGCTGCTATCTGAGTGAGAGAGATAGAACGGAGAAACTTCAAGTGAGGCGCTGGAGAGGCAGCGGGAGTTGGAGGAGAGGACGACAAAGATGTTGGAGGAGGAGAGGGCACAGAATGACATGCAGGCAAGGGCCATGTACGAGCTCCTTGTGGTAAGTTTCTTCTGCAGATTAGCCAAAACATTCATGTAGTGTTTGTCTCATTAGTAACTAGTATGACTGTGTTTGTCAAAACCAAATGTGCGATGCGTAATGGTGTGAGAAGTCTGGTCGACCGCTCACTGATGCATGCCGTTGATTGCTCTTGGGACCACGGTGAGTTTAATTTGAATGGACATTACGTGCTAGTCTTAACATTTGAGTGTCATCATGGTAACGAGACATTGGTAATGATCATTGGTGGAGCGTAACTCCAGACAAGCATCGCACGATCCTTCTCCTCGACTCTAAGCACGAGCCAGCCCGCTCCTACACCTCCATGATCACGGTAAGTTTCTCTAGTGTTTTGCTTAACAAATGCATAAACACCTAGACTTAGCTTTATTTCCTCCAATATGCTTACCATAATGACCTAGAGTTAGCTTCTTTTCCTCCAAAATGACTTAATAAGCCATCGACCTCCAAAACCATCCATTTTACCTAAGTTAGCTCTAAAACGATTTGTACTTAGCTTACTTATGTAAAAAATTGCATAATTAGCGTAGTTAGCTCATAAACGATCCATTTTAACTAAGTTAGCTCTAAAATGACCCATTTTACCTTAGTTAGCTTATAAATGATCCAATTTATCCAAGTTAGCTCTAAAATGACCCATTTTACCTAGATTAGCTCCTAAATGATCCATTTTACCTATGTTAGCTTTAAAATGACCCATTTCACCTAGGTTAGCTCCAAAATGACCCATCTTACCTAGGTTAGCTCCAAAATGACCCATCACACCTAGGTTAGCTCCAAAATGACCCATCACACCTATGTTAGCTCTAAAATGATGATTTTTACTAAGTTAGCTCATAAACGATCCATTTCAACTAAGTTAGCTCATAAACGATCCATTTCACCTAAGTTAGCTAAAAAACGATCCATTTCACCTAAATTAGCTCTTAAACGATCCATTTCACCTAAGTTAGCTCAAAAACGATCCATTTCACCTTAGTTAGCTCAAAAACGATCCATTTCACCTTAGTTAGGTCATAAACGATCCATTTCAACTAAGTTAGCTCATAAATGATCCATTTCACCTAAGTTAGCTCAAAAACGATCCATTTCACCTTAGTTAGCTAAAAAACGATCCATTTCACCTTAGTTAGCTCATAAACGACCCATTTCAACTAAGTTAGCTCATAAACGACCCATTTCAACTAAGTTAGCTCATAAATGATCCATTTCACCTAAGTTAGCTAAAAAACGATCCATTTCAACTTAGTTAGCTAAAAAACTATCCATTTCACCTTAGTTATCTTATAAACGACCCATTTCAACTAAGTTAGCTCATAAATGATCCATTTCACCTTAGTTAGCTCATAAACGAACCATTTCAACTTAGTTAGCTCATATATGATCCATTTCACCTAAGTTAGCTCATAAATGACATATACTTCTTGTTCTAGTCTTCTTCTTGTTCTAGTCTTCTTCTTCTAGTCACCTATTTCTAACTTTCTTATTTGCCATTTTGCGTATTTCATTCACTTCATGGAAGCTAGCTTGCTATGATGGAGTGCTTGTTTTTCTTTCTTTGAAACTTTGCATTGTATCTAGCTTGCTATGATGGAACTTGCTATCTTGATGAAACTTTGCATTGTAATATGTATATGGATGGAACAATGTGTATGGATGGAACTTGATGGAACTTGCATATGTATGAATGGATGAAACTTAATTATGTCTTTGGATATGTGATATGTTTGCTGTTAAATAGCCCTGTGAAATATATCTATATATGTCATATATATTTGCTGTGAAAATTGTTGGATTAAAAAAACAAGAAAAAGAGCCAATATGCAGGCTCTTCGCCATCTGCCACCGACGGCAAAGGGCTCTTTGCCGTCAGCTACGGACGGCAAAGAAGCCACGTGCAGCCAACTGTGCTTCATGGGAGCAGACCCATTTGGTCAGTTTGCCTACAGTGGCAGACGGCAAAGAGTAAACAAATTTGCCGTCGGTGAATGACGGCAAGAAGGCCTGCGCGTAGTGACGTCTAAGTCGACATCATACGGCCGGGACGACAAAGGCGGGACAAATTTTGCCGTCGGCATGGACTGACAATGGCTCGCCGTTAACCACTTAACGAGTAAAAGCGCAATTATTGCCGCTCGCTTTCTTTGCCGTCCGCTGCCGATGGCAAAGGCCCTTGCCGTCACCGCCAAAGCGCATTTACAAAGTAGCTCTTTTGCCGGACCTTACTTTGCCGGAGCCTTTGTGCGTTCGGCGGCAGCAGAAAGACCTTTGTCGTCTGGCTGTTCATGCCTTTTGATATTGCCCGCCATGGCAGACGGCAAAGTAGCTGATTCCTGTAGTGAGCAGTGTAGGGTTTCGAGAGGGGAGGGGAGAAAGGGCGATGAAGTACGGACGGCGTGATGTAAGATGCTCTGGTGCTGCGGAGTTAGTCGTTTTTGCGGGAGGGCGAGAGGAAATGGGGTGCCGTGTAGTGGGGGAACCAGAAGTTACCAAAGCAGCCCCGACCTATCATGTAGATGAGGGCGGTATTGTAACTGTTGGTCTCCGTGCACCAAGGACAAAAGGGGATTTCGCATGCTAAAGACTAAGGTGGCGGAAATTTTAGAAGGAGGCGGGAGATTTTGCCGCCCGTGGATCGCTCGTATCCAGTTTCAACTAATTTTTGGACCGTGCTAGCGGGAAGGTCATGTTATAGGCTGTGTACACGGGCGCTGCCCGTGATTAATAACCGTATGAAGTCCACCCCAGAAAAAAAGACAATAACTCGGGATGATGCGCCGATAACTTGGACGTTCACACGGGCGCGGCCAATCGTACGGGTGTAGTGGCGCATTCACAAAAAAGGGATCAAATGCTCAGCCTATGTATTTCTCGTGTAAATAGATAATTTAGTGCCATTGGTTATTTACTTTAAACATAATGCATTGACGTGTTAGTGTAGAGGCGCACAAAAAGAAATGGATATTGTAGTCAGCTACTTAAAAGTGTTACCTCATATGATTACATAGCCTCCATTTCATAAATTACGTACCCGTTGAATTCATATATGAATATTACATATATTACTTCAAAATAGAAACTTAATCACCCAAGACTAATGAATTTGAATGCAAGAGTAACAATGGTGCATATACATGAAGCTACATTGGTCGTTTGAAGAAACATCACTGTAACTTTGGCATGCACAACTGAAAAGGTTTATTTAAATAGAAAAAAATGTGATATGTGATAGTCCAATCTTTATAGCGTTGAATCGATATTGTACCTTTGGCCATGATACGAAGTAGATATTGACTTATGTTCGAGCGATGCACGTCCACGATCGCTAGATAGTGATACGTGAATGAATTGTGCAATCTCTCTGGGGCGCATACATATCTCATTTCCCTGTGGGCATCGGAATCACACACGCACTTCGCGTGTATTTCTCTCCCTCCATCGTGGTTAAATTCGTCTTTCTACCCGTCCTACAAGTCTCTCACACGTAAACACACACGCTCTCTATGTCTAACACACCCACCCCTTTAATTCCGCCCCACCCACAGCCACTAATGTCTCAAAGTATAATAATTTCTCTCACACATATGCTATCTACCTATCCCTTAATATAGCTAGATATGTGTCACACAAACTCCTTCTCCCTACTAGCAAGATGCCCATGCGTTGCGAAACATCAAGATGCATTTGTATGAGAAGTTTATCTCGTGGGAGAAAAGGATGAACGAGGGAATGCCTTATTTGCAAATGCGGAGAGGGGTGTGGGTATCTTTTGCAAAATTTCCATAGTTTCCTTCACATAAAATCGGGATATAAATCGGATGGCCTATATTGTAGGATGGCAAGTGAACACCCCCATCACCAACTCTGTTTTTTTATAAGAGTGTAGTGTTTTGTGTGTGTCACTGCCCCCCCCCCCCACACACCCACACTTCCCAACACCGAAGGAGTAGGGTGACAGCTCGATCTTGATACTAATCTTTCGACTGGCTTCTCTCTCAAACATACACACACACACTACCCGCAAGACCAAGGAGTAGGGTGGCACATCGATCTTGATAATAATCTATCTACTCCTCTTTCAACACACACACACACACACACACACACACACACACACACACTAGTTGTGCCTCTGTGCTCACCGCCGCACACTCTCGAGCACGCCTTCTCTCCCCCCAACAATGACAAAGGTATAGGGTGACAACTTGATCTGATCATAATCATCAATTGGTTTCTCTCTCAAACATTGTGTCTCGGTGCCTCGCTCGGTAGCCCCCTCGATATGTAGACTTCTCGGCCACAAGACAAATTGTAGTGACGATGACGCCCGAACCCGGGTGCCTTGTTTTTACCGGCCTCATGTGATAGTTTTCACCATGTTTTCTGTTAATTAACAAGGCAACCTTTTCTTTGTTACTACTAGTGAATCTGAAATCATTTGGGGTAGACATAAAATATATCACTTCAACCCAATTATCGCAGCAACTATTTTAAAAGAAATTAGCTAGCTGACCTTGCGTTGCCTGAACATCAAGATGCATTTGTATGAGTAGTTTATCTTGTGGAGAGAAAAGGTTGAACGAGGGAAGGCCTTATTTGCGAACGTGGAGAGACGTGTGGGTATATTTTTGCAAAATTGCCATAGTTTCTTTCCTATCCGTTAGATATAAATCCGATGGCCTATATTGCAGGATGGCACGCACACCATCATCACCAACTTTGTTTTCTACTCCCTCCGTCCGAAAATACTTGTCATCAAAACGGATAAAAAGAGATGTATCTAAAACTAAAATACGTCTAGATACATTTCCTTTTGTCCATTTTGATGACAAGTATTCGAGATGGAGGAGTATTTGTCTTTTAGAGATTTCAACAAGTGACTATGGCCGGACCTTACCAACATACTCAAAAAAATAGTCCATAATTTTGATGTTACCCTCTTTTCTTGGCGGTCGCAAAGGCCATCTGGATACCTCATAAATAAATCAAGGAAAAATCTGACCCCTTCCTGAAAAGACATACTTAGCAAAATGAGTGAATCTACACTCTAAAATATGTCTACATACACATCCGTATGTGGTAGTCCATTTGAAATCTGAAAAAAATAAATATTTAGGAACGAATGGAGTATATATAAGAGTAGACATGGAGATATATCTCCAGCATGGTCTACAACAAAATGTCTTTGGGCTGGTTAGCGCTTTGATGCTCGCAACGCCGATGACATGAGTTCAAATTCTGTCTTTTAACTTTCTATTTTTATATTATATATTACTCTACTTATTTAATATATACTTCTTTCGCTACGGTACTGACGGTGGAACCCACAGAGTACTTAGAATACAAGATTAAGGATGGACTTGTTTCTTTTTAACTTTACGTAGGCATTTGTAGCCACCACATAAGTCATGTGTACACCTTTGTACATGCAATTAACTTTTTATAGAGGGACAATCATACAGTAATTAACTCAAATGGATTGGATGTCACTCTATTATTTCAAAGATAAAGAGCATCTCCAACGGCAGTGACAAATTTCCTCCGCTTCCTTAAGAGGAGGGCGACATCAAATGCCGGTGACATACATTTTTACAACTCTAACCAACCAGATGAAATTCGCAAACACCGACCGATTTCATATAAACATGAAGGATTCAGTATAAAAAAGCCGGATCTTCATATAAACATGATGGATTTCATTACATTTACATGAACTAAGAGGTGCCAATCCGACTCTCTTGTATAATTAACACTCCCTCCGTCCGGACATACTTGTCCTAGAAATGGATGTATCTAGACTTATTTTAGTTCTAAATGGCCGCCCGCGGATCCCTTTGTCTTCCTCATGTCCGGGACACTTGCGGGGTCGACGAAGGTCCTCGGAAGAGACGAAGCAGCAAAGAAACCACCCGAACTGCTGATGCCGCCTCAATGGCCTTCATGGGTCCCAAGTGGCGGCGGCCTCCCGTGTTCTACTTCTCCTCGATGATGGCGGCGGACACGGAGAAGTCTGGCCACCACTCGTCGCTCTCCACGCACCCGGCTCGCTCTGCACGCATAGGCGCCGCAGCGGGGAGGCGCGCCAGAACCACGGGAGGCGCGGCCACCGCAGCATTAATCGGTGGAAGCGTGCAGTACGCGACAGCCGACGGAGCCATAATGGCGTGCTACGCCGCCCGTCTTGGCGTGGAGCAACTCGCCACTCCTCATCGAGCTGAATCGGAGTGGCGAGTTGCTAAACCACGCTACCGCTTAGCGCAATTGGCTCCGTCCGGGCCAAGCGAGGTTGGTGAAGCACCGAGCAGCCTCGCCAGATCCTGAGGGCTTCGTGCGGGCCACCCACCGGTAATATGCCGGAGAACGGCTCATCGGAAGCCATCGGAAGAGTGGAGAAAATGGTGAAGGAGGAGATGGGGAGCGGCGGAGGATGCGATTCTTACCCGGCTCCTGTCTGTCGGCCTCGTGTAAATAGAGGGCTGACGGTAGGAGCTTAAGCCGGCGTCTGCCTCGTTTAAATTGAGGGCGGACGGGAGGAGCTCGGCCGGTGTTGCGTTTAATTCCGGCCCGCTCATGAACGGACGTGTGGCCGGAGTAGGATTCTCGGTTTGCATGCGAGTTTAACGGAGGGGTTTAATGGAGGCGCCGGGCATGCGTGGCGGTCTTGATTATTCGATTTGGCAATGAAGAATGACCCGGCAAATCACAAAGGCCCTCGCCTCACGAGAAACCGACCGAGCTAGACTGCCCCGCCCTCTAGCCTTTTAAAAATGTATATACTCCACTTTTTATGCAGTAGTAGTATCGATGGATTGCGCCATGGAGCAAAACTTGAAATTAAAAAAAGGTGGTACATATAGAGAGCGCTCGTTGCCAAATTATGCATATAGTACTATTAAAAAGGCTTGTCACAATAATGGTGTCCAGCACAAGTGCACAACCCACCCCACAAATAAAAATAAGCACCCAGGAAATATTTGAAAAAACTAATCACCCAGAAATTCACAGACAAAAAAACTGCTGGCTATATTATTTTTGCCATATATATTTTAAGTATATAATTTGAAGAAAGCAGTGGTAGTACTATACCAACTAAAAGATGAAATGTAAGAAATATTAGTATGTACGTCATGAAGAGTTAAAGTAACAAGAAGAAACATAACATAGTTACTGCTGGGGGCTCAAAGGCAACACACCCTCAAATTAAATTAAGCACACCTGAAATTAAACTTTGCAACTATTCGTAGACACGCATTAGAACCACCATGAGCAACGACATTGCCACCTTCGAGTCCTTGTCCACGTCCTCGACTTCGCCCTTGTCCCTCTTCCTCTTGGTTGATACTTCTTTGCTTGAACCGCTTTTACTTGGCTGTTGCTCTTCATCCAACCCTTGTATATATTGAAGAAAAGGTAGCCATCCATTGCAGCATAGTGGATGTGGTCTATATCTAGTACATTCCGCTGCCATGCATGACGATGAAATGTGTAATGAGGTTTCTCCAGTTTACGGTACGAAGGATGAACCATGGCTCCTGCCCAGGTCGACGTGAAAGGCTGCCGAGAGGGCACCACCGATTCTTCCGGAGGTCGAAGGGGTTGCCTACAACGAGGCCTATCCGACCCAGGACTTGTTCGTCGTTCTTAAAGTCTACTGAACGAATTTCACTGCTTTGTCCTTGAGGAAGTTCTTAAAATCCACGGCACTCAACGTCGGCATGGCATATGTGGTAGACCAAGCAAAGCGTTATGTACGCAAACCTGGATCACGGCGGTCTTCTTCCTCTCTTCGTCCTTTAGATCCTTCTCTCGTCCCCGGGGACTGTGGTGTACTCAACATCTAGCCCAAAGGACCCACCTCATCATCCGGAAGTTTTGAACATGCGTCCCAAGCGAGAAAGGCATCCTTTCACCGTCATGAAGAACGGGTGTAGATGACGTCGAACTCATTGCCGGTGATGGTTCTAACCTTGTACTCACCACCGACCGTGGAGATTTGGGACGCCATGGATTTGGTAGGAGGGTTAGGATTAGTGGAACTGCCGTAATGTGAATGGACGAGACGACTAGGAGCGAACCGCCATAGTATTGAAGGACGTGCGGGGGCCGAGTAGGGAGCGAACTGCCAGCGTGCGAACGGCAGGGTAGTGGCTTTTCGTTCTCCCATGATACGGGCTTCCGAGAGCCCTTGGATCTGATATCGAACGGTTGCATGGCGTGATTCTAGACCTATCGGTGAATATCCTATCCTGGAGGGTTATTCTGCAAATTTTCAACAACTTAGCATGCGACCGTTTGATCTCAGATCCAAGGGCTGCCAAAGAGTTCGTATCGTGGTCGCGCCTACCACGACCATCGCGTCGCTCGTCTTGGTCAGCGCCCTTGTAGATTTAACACGGTGCGTTAGGGCTATCTGATGTTGGCGTGTCATACATAGTCATCACTTAGTCACTCATACTACAACAAGGTTTTTGGCTATAAGGTTTGCTATAAGTGTATTTTTTACTTCCTCTATCTCTTTCTTACGTACTCCCTCCGTCTCTATAATATAAGAACGTTTTGACACAAGTGGAGTGCCAAAAACATTCTTATATTATGGGACACGGGGAGTACTAGTATTTATTGCATTTGCCAAGGAGTGACCTCTTCCAATGAAATGGTGTTGCTAAGTTTGCTTCATTTAATTAGCTATAGACTCAAAATTGTCTTTTCACCTAGGTACACGCGCTTAGCACCATTTCTTCCTTGGGTCACCAAACTAGTCTCTCTCTTCTTGATTAACTTGCCACATCGTGACTTTATGCCTATGTGGCAAGCTTAAGCACCTATGAAGAGCAAGTAAGTACAATAGTGCGCTTTACATGGCATTTTTGCATATGTGGAGGAAAGAGTGGCAAGGAAAAAGTGGAGAAGTGGGCTCTCATGCAAGAGCCAGCCTCTACTACATGGTGGAGCATTGGAAGAGGCACCTGTATGGAGGTGGTCAGGAATCGGGAGACTCACGCTGGTCGTAGCGCCACAGTTAAAATGATAATGTCAAGTCAAATCATAGGGCCCCACCTGTCCAGCAGTAACTCGCTCTCAAATCACACAGCCCTACGTTTGTAGCAGCCTACTCCCTCGTCTTCTCGCGTCTCTATCGAACCAACTAGGCGGAACTGCCCCGCCTACCGCGCAGGAAAAGCCCGTGCAGTATACTCCCTCCGTCTAGGTGACCAAGGTGGAGAGGAAAATGAGAGAACTTAATGTTTAGTACTCCCTCTGTCTAGGTGTGTAAGTCACCTTACGAAAATCAAATAATCCCAAAACACTTAGGCATGGTACATTAACTCCCTCCTCGTTTCTTGTTTTGTGACATATCAACCAATAAGAGATGTGGGCCGTGCATGCTTTCAATGACTTGAGACTAACAAACATGACATGCAGTGGTTAGTTCATTGCATGTAATACTATTAATTAGAAAAAAGACATTAAGTTTTCTCGTTTTCCTCTCTGCCTTGGTCGCGGTGCACAACGTAAGATGACTTACACACCTAGACGGAGGGTGTATTTGCTAAGGCTGGTTGTAATGGTACTAGCCTTAGCAATTTTGATGAGGTGTCATAGAATTAAATGAAGAAAGAGAGAGAGTTGAGTACTATGTGTCATACATGGAAATAAATAAGGTACTACATGATACTACTCCCTCCGTCTAGGTGTGTAAGTCATCTTAGGTTGTGCACCGCAACCAAGGCAGAGAGGAAAACGAGAAAACTTAATGTCTTTTTGCTAATTAATAGCATTGCATGCAATGAACTAACCACTGCATGTCATGTTTGTTAGTCTCAAGTCATTGAAAGCATGCACGGCCCACATCTCTTATTGGTTGATATGTCACAAAACAAGAAACGAGGAGGGAGTTAATGCATTGTGCCTAAGTGTTTTGGGATTATTTGATTTTCGTAAGGTGACTTACACACCTAGACAGAGGGAGTATTCGATTTGACAATGGTAGGCGTGGCCGTTCTCGTCTGACTTTAATGCGCATTTAGGAGGGAGGAGTAGCGGTTCCCGATATGTTGAATCAGCCAATGCATCCTCCTTTAATTAATGCATGAGGGAAGTAATGGGAGGAGGTCCAGGGAAAAGATGCCGCATGCGATGTGAATGCAACACGCTTTCTCATATAAAGGCGCCCTCCATTCCAATGCATCTACCACATCGTCGCACCTAAGCATTTGCCTAAGCACCTACACTAAGCGCAAAAGAGCTTACCTCCAGACCCATGGCGGCGATGCGAAGTGAGCGGCCAGGCTGCGCCAGATGGTCCACGACGCCCGGCCTGCGGCATGGCGCCGAGGATCGTCTCCAGACGGTGTTGGAGACCGGCATGGTGGATGGCCGTCGTCGACGCCTAACTACGACTCTGACTGTGGACGGATGATCGCTGCCACCAGAACAAGTTCACCGTCATCAATAAGCTGCGTGGGCGACATCGCCAGATTCTCCAGCTCAAGGCGTGCTCCGGCTCCTCATTGCTCGCCACCCTAATGCGTCCTCCATGGTCGAACCTCTTTCAAGCACTGGTGGCCCTGCGATCGCCTTGCCGACGCCACGAAGAATGTCCACCGGAGGTCGCGCGCCATGAAGTCGCCTCGCCTGCAAGAATTGGTCGACCTACACATCCACGTGTACGAGCAAATCGTGTACATAGGTATCTACAAGGCCGGTGAGGACGCCTTCGAGGTTGGCCTTCCTCAACCGGTCGGAAGCCTTGGATGCCTTTGCCGAGAAGCACCTCGACCTCGCCACAAAGCCCGCTCCTTAGCCACCGATTGCGTGGCGGCGCACTAAGTTGAGGATGAGGAGGTTGTACGTTCGTGGATCCATCTTTCTTCTTGCCTTCAGAACCACCCATCGCGATCGCATCATCGTGGCCTTAATTCTTATTGTGCTATTGCATTCTCGTTCCAAATAATACCGAGCATATGCGATCCCTTTGCTTAATTATATGCATCATCGTAACTAGTACTCCATCCGTCAATTTTATAAGTTGTGCTTACCTTTTCCATCAACTTCGCGGCAACGCGCGGGCATCTTGCTAGAAACACTAGAATATGTCTATATAATCCGTATGTGATAGTCCATTTGAAATCTCGTAAAAGACAAATATTTAGGTACGGAGGAGTAATATATTAGGAGTATATCAAAACAATAGTGATTTCTTTCAAGTTTGTGAACAAATACTACTATTCAACTACTTTGGATCTGGCTGCGCATGCGGGCACACCTTCAGTAAAAGGAAAAGGCCTGCGGCTGCTCGCGTCGCACCCCAAACGCCGGGAATCGGGAGTACAACATGGCCCGTCTGCACGACATAACACATAGCTTAGGGAAGGCGTGTTGCCTAGCATATTCACTTTCATGTGGGACCGAGCTTGAGCAAACCGACACGTCGCCCGCACCGGGTTGGAAAAAATGTAAATGAGGGAAGATCTAGCTGTGTAGCCACGGAAGCCAAGAAATTTGGTGTTGTTAGGACGGGCTAGATTGATAGAGTAGGAGCATTCCATACTAGTACTACTCCTACTAGTACCAAGTTTGTACTCCTAATACTATATTACTAGTACTACCACTATACAACTAGTAGGTACGTGCCGACACAACATCGTAGGAACAAAAAATGGGAAGATCTTGTTTTGGGTGATTTATCTTTTTCAATCAACGAGTATGAATAATATGATGTGGGGGGCACCCATGAAGCTTATGTGTGGCTTGGTTGCATGGCTACGGAAGGTTAGAGAAATATAAATAGATAATGTGTTTAGAGTGCACTCCACTAAATAGATATACTTTGGATCCATTGCAACGGACCGGCACATCTATATCTATACCTCCTATATAATGTGTGAAAAACTTTGAAAGTTGGTCGTTGGATGAAGCCAATCCGAAGGTACAAAGATGGCAAATCCGAGCACTACTTGGCGTTGGATATCATCCACGGATTACGCCACATGTATAATCTAGAAGACTCCGTGGTTGAACTTAATTCATGACTAACTTTGCCACAACTAAGCTTAGGCAAAGTTATTAGTTCTTCAAAATGAGAGCCACAAGTTGGCAAGCCTAAGGAATCTTGCCACATTTTTTGTGTGTATGTCATGTGGGGCCTTAGTGTGGCTTGCCTAAGGTGTGGCTTGAACCAAACACTCACCTTAGTTAATCAAACTTGCCTAACCTTACATTCCACAAGATTTTGCCACATGTTAGAATCTAGAAAGCTCCACATGTAGAAGCATAATGCACAAACCACCAGAATCTCAGCGTGCAATGCACGTGTACCTTACTAGTACTAGTTGGTAGTAGTAGTAAGAAACAAATTCCAGTTTTGGCACGAGCTCAGATCATGGAGCACCACAAGGCCCTACCGCAGAGTTACATTTTCCCTCTCGGGGCCCACGGGACCGAACTTCAGTAGCTTAGTGCCCGGCCTATGAGTCAATGACATGCGGACCTTAAATGCGGCTGGCCCACATGTCATTCTCATGGTGGTGGCGTGGTTCGCGACTCACTCATTTAAGATGAACCGGTCGGTGGTGGGCGTGGCTGCGTGGCGAGGGTGCCACACCGGTGTCGAGGGCATTACGAGGCGTAGATGGCCACATCGTGGTACTACCCAGAGTACATAAGTACTCCAGTGAGGATTGATGCGGGGACGAAATGTGTCACGCACCGATGAAAATTTGATGGTGCGGGAGTATGGATCGGAGCACAAGCGGCGAGCAGCAAACCGCGTCAATCGGGGTGTGTCTGTGGTAGAAAGTTGATGGTCGCCACAGTTCAGCCGCCCGCATGTCATGCACACAAAGGCAGAGGAAGCGGTGGGGTGAGGGATGAGGGGCACATCGGGGATGAGGATCCTCACATGCGAACAATCCTACCATTCTATCAGCGACATGTGGGACCCATCGCGTGGGTCCCACACCGCGCCAGCGAAAGGAAAGCGAGGGCAAAGCGTTGATAGCCACGTCGAGACGATCCATGTCCATGTCGGGGACGCCGTGCCGTGGGTTGGAGCGGCGTGGTGGGAATCGCGTGTGGGTGTGGCGATGGTAGAAACAAGAAACGTGATGGTCGCTGTGGTTCAACTTCCATGGACAAGCTGTCATGTCTGGCGACACATGTATATCAAAACTAGAGTGTTTATATTTCAATGCGTGAACAAGTATTATTCTACTAATTTGGATCCATTACAACGCACGGGCCAGCACATTGGTAGTAGTAGTGTCCATCTCTATCTCTAGAGGCCTTCCCTCGTTCGTCCTTTTCTCTCAAGATAAATTTCTCATACAAATGCATCTTGATGTTCCGTGGAACGCACGAGGATGTTTCCTTGGGGGTCTCTCCAGCGCGGCGTGGCCGTAGTTGCAAGTTGACGCCCCTTGAGATGCCGGCGTTGAGGGGCACTTTCGGTTTCCTCGGCGAGCGGGTAAGATGAGTTTGATCACGTAGTAAATGAATTCTAAAGACTACTTCGTGTCCATTTCCTAATTCTCCCCTTGCCCACTGTTTCCACGAGTTAGGCTCGGTGCAAGTGGAGATTGGCTTGCATATGTAATGGAGGGTACCAACATCAATTTGCACAACATTTACAACGGTGACACCGTTCCGTAGAACCTTTGTCCAACATTGGGATCAGCCATGCAACGGGCCACCGCATGAATTGGTGCGATGGAACCACTTTGAGATTGAATAAGATAGCACCGAACCTTGCACATGGAGGTCAAAGGCGGACCATCTTTGTCTGCGGCCGATTTGTTCTGCCGTCTGAGTAGGAAGCCTTTACGTGCTCCTTTTCTAACCGCATCTTCAGCGGTGACAAACCAGGGGACTTATTTTGTATGGGACACATCCTACGATATACTCCCTCTCTCCAATTTTATTTGTTTTGAATCTTTTCGCTTTATAAGTTTCAAATTCAAATTTAGAGCTCCCCATCACATGTTGAGATTACAATGTCCATTAAATCGCTATGCGTGCATATATAGTAAAGAAACAAATCTCGAGTTTGGCACGAGTTCGTGCTGGGAGCACCACAAGCCCTGGCGCGGGAGTTACATTTCCTCTCGTGGCCGCCGAGTGAGCTTTTAGCACCTTATTACACCTACCTTTGAGTCAATAACATGTGGACCCGATGGGTGACTCGGGTCCACATGTAATGCTCCCGTAAGCGGAGGGGCAGTGGGGCCATGAGGGGTGAGGCTGCAGTCATGGACGATGTGGTTTCATGGGTTCGAGCGGCATCGTGGGAATCGTGGTGGTCAGGTAGAAACTTGATGCTCGCCGCATTTTAGGTGGCCCACATGTCATGCACACAAAGGAAGAGGGGCGGTGCGGCCGAGAGGGGTGAGGTGCACGTCGGGGGGCATGGTGCCGTTGGTTGGAGAGGCGCCGTGGGAATCACGAGATGAAATGTGATGGTCGCCGTAGTTGAACTTCCATGGACCAGCTGTCATGTTCACTGAACACATGCAATCGCATACCGATCCTTTGGAAGGAGTAGCAGAGAAAGCTATATATGCGGATAAATAGTTCCTTATAGTCAAGCGGACCCATGCTACTACTACATTCCAAAGACATGCGCACCATCGAAATAGTCCATCTATATCAATATACACCGAGAGGGAATAATTTTTTACAAGAGAGAGGAAATAGTTCATCCATCCATAATGCCCTCCTGCACCGTGCAGCCTTTTCTTCCTTCTTCTTCTTCTTCTTCTTCTTCTTCTTCTTCTTCTTCTTCTTCTTCTTCTTCTTCTTCTTCTTCTTCTTCTTCTTCTTCTTCTTCTTCTTCTTCTTCTTCTTCTTCTTCTTCTTCTTCTTCTTCTTCTTCTTCTTCTTCTTCTTCTTCTTCTTCTTCTTCTTCTTCTTCTTCTTCTTCTTCTTCTTCTTCTTCTTCTTCTTCTTCTTCTTCTTCTTCTTCTTCTTCTTCTTCTTCTTCTTCTTCTTCTTCTTCTTCTTCTTCTTCTTCTTCTTCTTCTTCTTCTTCTTCTTCTTCTTCTTCTTCTTCTTCTTCTTCTTCTTCTTCTTCTTCTTCTTCTTCTTCTTCTTCTTCTTCTTCTTCTTCTTCTTCTTCTTCTTCTTCTTCTTCTTCTTCTTCTTCTTCTTCTTCTTCTTCTTCTTCTTCTTCTTCTTCTTCTTCTTCTTCTTCTTCTTCTTCTTCTTCTTCTTCTTCTTCTTCTTCTTCTTCTTCTTCTTCTTCTTCTTCTTCTTCTTCTTCTTCTTTCTTCTTCTTCTTCTTCTTCTTCTTCTTCTTCTTCTTCTTCTTCTTCTTCTTCTTCTTCTTCTTCTTCTTCTTCTTCTTCTTCTTCTTCTTCTTCTTCTTCTTCCTCTTGACCTTTGCAAGCTATCTCGAAACTCACACGGGCATCGAGGGCATATTTTATCCACTCGTATGCCAAGGGATAATTCTCCCATCCGAACGACCTTAATGCCACCGGCCCCTGGGTCACCCTTCTTATCAAGATTTGTACCAAGCACAAAATTTGCTACGTCGAATAGGGATGGTGTCTGCATTTATCACAATCTTCTATAGGAATTTTGATTCTTGTTTGTAGGTCGATGCTTTTCAAATCAAGGTTGTACTGCCCCAGCTTCCAGCTTTGTCCCCTTCGATGGCTGCCCCACGTAAGTATACGTCCTCCCGAGACAAGAAATCGTGAAGCTCACTCGGTATGGAGGGCGAGTGTGCGATGTGGTACACCAAAACATCATCTTCGAGGCGAAGGATAAGGGCGGCGTACTGGATCTTCCTCCTGTAAGGGCACGCCTGCGGTACTCGTGATCAAGAACGGCTTTACCCTCGCCTTTACTCTTTTCGAGGGAGTTGGATACATTGTTGATCCACGCCAACAACAACCCTTGGGTGGACGGTGTGATTTGTGGCAACTATGCGCATCGAGCTTCCCGGCAGAGGACATGTTGGACGCTAAAAAACCTGCATCTTGATCTCTTTTCGCCATTTGGAACCGCCGGAACGGAGGGGCTATGGTTTGGAGAATTAGGATTAGATGGCTAGTCCAACTCAAGTAGTAGATGATTATTTAAAGTGGTTAAAACAATGTGAACGTTAAAGGGGTTTGGATGCAAATGAAGACGAAGGGAGGTGAAGAAGCCGAGGAGAATCGGTTCCTCGATGGAGAAGTAAATGGGAGAAGTGGCGTGCAGGCGCTTGATTAGACGGCTAGGTAGACTAAATGAAAAGGTTATGGGTAGATCGATGAGTCGCACTGCTCGTAGGTATGCGTGCCCATCCTTCCCGATAGGTGGGACCTATGCAAACGATATAAAAAAAGGTGTCGCATTTTTCTTTTTTTTTGAGCGCGTGAGTGGGAGACACAACATTCTCTCGTTAAGGAATACTCCTCCGCTTAGGTGAGTATAAGTCACCTTATGAAAATCAGGTTTTCCCAAACCTTTAGGCGTGGAGCATTAACTTCCTCGCCGATCCCTCCCCAAACCTCGCGTTAGCCAGCCGCTTTCCTCTGCTGCCACGCTTTCTACCTTTCCATTTTCCCTCTTCTCAAGTGTGGAACGATCTGATGTCGGCCCTTGATGCACTGTGAACAACCATCGCATGCATCATACAAGTGTATGCTGATTGGGCATGCACGAGAATTTGGTTCTGCTTTAATATGGATGATACCCGAACGATGAAGTGAACAGGCATGCTAGCACGGAGACCTATTTCCGCTTATACAATACCGAGTACTCATGTTCCTACTAGTAGTAGTAGTAGTAGTAGTACAACCGTGGTAGACTTGATGGTCAAAATACTATTCATCCGGTCCTCACGGTGTTGAAGTGACAACAACTGCGCGACACTAGTCAGGCGGTGTTCGTTACCAAAGTCAGCCTCACCTCGCATCGTAAGTACCGTCATCACCGCCATCAGACAACACCTTGGCGCCGCCTTCGCTCTCCCTCTCCACTCCCATATAGCACTAATTCATCTCCATCTCCTTCTCCGCCTCCGCCTCCGCTCCATCTCACTTTGCGTTCCCATGTACCGCCGCCTCACTGCGCCTCCCCCAGCACCAATATTCCCTCGCTAGTCGCTTCCAAAGACCGACATCCTTCTCCCCGTAAATCAAGCCCCTCGCCAAACTCCACCATGGTCGAACGCGAATCGCAAAGATCCATATGAGACGCGATTGGAGCAATCTCCCCGGTGACATCCTCGACCTCCGTTGTTCGTGGTATGGATATGTTGAGTGCCTCCTACCGGGCTGCATGCTCGAGGGACATGCACACGGCCATCCTCGGCGAGGCCTAAGCTTTTCAAGACACCCCGCTTGCTTTGCTATCTCGGTCTTGCGAGATTGGCTCACCATGATACAGAGGCATGCATGATGCCCTCGACTTCAATCCGATCTCCATTAGCCGAAACTTCTTTGCAGGTATGTAGTGGGTCGCCGTACATTATTTCCCTCGACATCGATCCGATCACCATCACCCGAAACTTGTTGGCAGGTATGTACTGGGTCGGCATGAACTCCCACTGGATGGCTGCCTTCAGAGAAGATGGTAAAAAGTTGGTGCTCGTGAACTTCCAGACCTCCCATGAGATTATCCTTCCTCCATTGGATTATATAGAGTATTACCATCGCGGTCCAAGTCATCTAGACTACTACGCCGGGCTTGACGGACCTTGTTTTGCGTGAAGATTGTAATCTGCCAAGTGCCCACATGACATGCGTAATTACGCAGACTTCAAGCTAATTTCCTTGTTCGACCGCGGACTCGCTTATCTTCTACGCCGGTGCCTTCTTTAGTCGGAGACAACTCGGCTCATAGCGGATCATCGTCAAAGCCGATACACACTTCTCTCGATGCTATTGAACACAATGGCATCATTTACGCCGATTGACAAAGCGAGATGGCACCACGTATTCTTGGCCGACGCACGCTGTAAGTTGTTTCTATCTCATGTTAATGATGACGCCATGACACCTGCTTGAACTTTTTGTGATGATTGGCATATCCTCGCTTTGAGCGTAATTTGAGTAGAACTATGGCAATGTATTAGAGACGCCAGTAAATCAGCTATATTTGGAATGAGTTAATTCATGCGACAGACCATGTCATTACAATCCAATTTGTAAATTCTGAATAATCAAATGGTTAGGAATATATGGATATTATCCTTATTTTACAAAGTTAATCTATATATTACTATTTTCTCAGAATTAATATAAGAGCATTTAGAATACTATTTAGTATTCTAAACGCCTCTTATATTAGTTTACTTGAGGAGTACTAAACTATGAGTGTGTATCAATGGCCATGTTAGTTTCCTCATTTTCACGATGTAGAAACATGCACCACACTGTTGGTTTCATCTAACCATACATTAGGAAGTAAATGTGCATATGGAGAACTCTATATTTGGAAGTAGTGAAATCGCAATGCTTACCATGTGTACATACCTATATTAAGCCCCTACAAAGAATCAATGGCTGAGAATAATATCCTCACAAAAAATTTTGCCTACGTAACACGGTAGTATATAACAATGCATGGTCCGTTAGTTTCCTTTACAAATTTGTTTGTGAGGACAGAACATGATTACTCCCTCCGTTCCCAAATATTTGTCTTTCTAGAGACTTTAACAAGTGACTACATACAGAGCAAAATGAGCGAATCTACACTCTAAAATATGTCTACATACATCCGTATGTTGTGTCTATTTGAAATGCCTAGAAAGACAAATATTTGGGAACGGAGGGAGTACATAACATGCATGACATGGTAGTTTCCCGTGAAGAATCGATTACAGATAACATGAGTATAACCATGCATGGCACTTCTATATTTTCGAACCCAAGTATACATTTCCCCTCAGATTTTCCTCCTGGGCCCAACAGGACATATCAATGTTGTTTCTTGCATTATCCTACTCATACTCCGAACAATGCTGATCTTACATTAACAATGCCTGTCCTTTTTGATATGATGCGTGTCCCTCGAAAGCATCGCCTTTGTAATCATGCCACCTTTGCCAAAAAACGAGAAGCACAACCTGTTCCTCGCTCGATCGAGACAAGAAAAGACTAATGATCATTCTGACACATGAGCCTAGAAAGTTATATTGGCAAGAATTCCACTATATGCAAGCACCGTGTAATACGTGAGTATCCCAGGACGTTGGTCATCACGCCTATGAGCAGGATACCAGCTTGTTGGGGGCCTTTTAGGATTTTTTTAGTTGGAGGCGGTAAACAGCCTTTGGTTCACACTCTCTCGCTTTCTCGACTCAATTATCCAATTAACCAGGAGATCACCATTGGCAAGGACCTTGATGGCGTAGAGGCTCGCTTTGCTATGGAAAATCAGGTCTACACCGAGCCCTAGGAGTTCGGGAAAAACTCCCCCGATTGTCAACGATACGGCCTGGCAGCCCAAAACAAGGTGAGAATGACAAAGGCATCCTGATTAACTTTGATCCTTGGATGTCTCAATTACCGACAAGGAGTGATGTGGTTCAAGCCTTCAAAGTTGATAGGTAATTGGCTGTTGTATCGAAGGGTGGAGTAATCGTGTCTCCTGATCACCGGTCACTGCTGTGGCTGCCAAATTATGATGGTGTTGGATCATTTCTTGAATGACTTTGTTGTCTTTGCTGCTGGTTCGATGGGTAGTTCTTTCTTTGTTATGCATATTCCTTGTCATTTGGTCATCCTCATCTATGTCACTCTTACTATGTAATAGTTGCTTCGCTTAGAATGTCATTCTAAATGCGGATCACGAGATCTCGAAAGCGCCGGCAGATGGGTGCGTTTTGGTGGTGTAGCAAGACTTCTTATGAACTATCATGTCTTGCTGTTTATGTCAAGAGTACTCACTAGTCGTGTTTGAATGTTGTATATATCGTTGTTTGAACTGTTTATTGTCTCGAACTAATGGTGGGCTAAATGAGGGCATCACCATTCTCCGATGTTCAAAGTATATCTCCTTTTTCAAGTTATATAATTTGAGCTCGGTGTCTTTTCAATGATGTACACTTGTTTGGGCCAGTTGAGGTGTCGCTGAATATGGGACGAGTAGTAACGCAATGCCAAACAGGTCAATTATGACTCTCGGAACCCGGCTCTCAAAAGATCCTGAAAAAAAGGCGGGCTCTCCAAAAAGAGAGAATAAGGACTCTTAGGCCGACATGTGGGCGCCTTATAGGTGTTTTCGCAGTATGCCATTACGAGAGCATATCGGCTGCGTGCTTGAAATTCATGCTACCTTTTCATTCCCAGTCTCCCGCCCCGCCCCCCCCGCTGGAATCTCGATTCCGACTCCAGTTCCCCCAAATCCCCCTCACAGACTCCCACGTACTCAAGCGCACTATCATGTCGCAGGTCAACGTGGATATCCGAGCCGAGGAGATCCCGAGGTCCGTCCCGCCTTGATCGCTTTGCGTCTTTGTCGCTCAACAAAGTGGCATGGCGGGCGCTTTGACGCACCGGGCTTGTTTAAGAAAGTGCTGATGGTAACCATCAGCGGCGATCGGCCTCGATCTCGCCGGACGACCTTGTCAAAGCTCTTGGCATTGGCGCACGGCATTCAAATAAGTGACTTGCTCGGTCAAGTCTGTCCGCCACGGTTGATTTCTTCACAGCTCCGGACAACTTTCGACCGCAATGCAGTCGTTCGAATCTTCCCGGCGTTTGTTCTACGACGGCGCTACCGTGAGCTTTGATCGGTGGCACCTGTGATGGGGCTCGGTGCCCTCCTCGAGCTTGATCATTTAACAAAGCTTACCTTCCACGGCATGCCTCGACGCGTGCTTTGGGAACAGAGTCCATGAACGAGCTTATCAACGACCTTGGAGGTGAGCTCGTAAGTATGTTTGTTCCTCCAGCATGCCTGGGCTCACAGCGGTTATGGCACGGATGAAGAAGCCGTCCACCATACCGAAGGTGATTGGTGTTGAGATACCCGGTGCAGGTGAACCGGGTTGTACTATTCATCGCCACCAAGGCCACCGCCCAGACACGTTAAGGGATGTACTCGTGTCGAGTGTTCGCGTGCATGTCGAAGAAGTGGTCAATCCATCAATAGAAGTCCTGCCGCCGCCGCTGGTGCTGTGGTCCGTCGACGACGCCCATTACAGGAGTCAACGCTTTACTTTCCCGTGTTGCCGGAACGATGGATGGCACATGGGGCCTACTCCATCGCGCGGTGGAGGCCATCGCTTCTTTGGGAGAAGAGGCGGGGCTGGCTGCTGGATGTGCTCTAATTTGAGGTAACAACCGAATCTTGTCGATACTAGTTAAATCCAAGCTATGGGTGTGAAGCAATCGATATGCCAAGACATTTGATTGTGACCTGTTCTAATTTTGTACCCGAACTTTTTTTTAGAAAGGGTTGTACGTCAACTTAATGTGCTAGCGTAACTTATTGTGTTGTGCATGCATTTTCTTTTGCACAACATTCAAGATATCTCCCGTCATTGATAAATACGATGAACCGTTATGTACGACCCGTTGGTTTCAACATAGCCCTTCCCGTAGCGATCCACTTTGCTTCCATCACGATTGTGCCGCTGCAAGGTGAAATTTTTTGTATGCAAGTTCAAGGTGCTATGATGTTCTATATGATTGTGTCAACTATATAAGTTTTTACCGAGCATCAACAATGCATATGGCTGAAAGATGTATTTATTTAGCATCGACCGATGGGTCTCTCTTTCTTTCTATCTCTCTCACACACACACACACGCCCAAGTGGGACCCGTTATGAATTATTTATTTGCTCGTGATAGCTTTTTAATTAGGTTCCACTGTAATCTAACTTTTTTCTTAAGTTATTAATCGAGCTCGGTGACTTCAAAAAGTTGTACGTAAGCCTTGTTTGGGCCTTTTCCTAATCGCTGAATGTGGGCCGAGTAACCATGTTAGGTTACTACACCGGCCTTTTTTCAACATCAAGAATGCAACTCGGGCCGACAGCTGTACCCAATATCGCGTCAACTTGTTATTCTCCGCTCACCGGGCTGAAAAACTTTCCTAGGAGGTATGCATTAGGCTTAACAAGAAAATAGACCTTAAGAAATAATAAATGGGATGTAATTATAATAACTGGGCCGGTTACTATGCACCAAACACGTAACTAGTTTGAAAAATATATTATTTTTGGAATTTGAAAATTTTAATTTCATTACTTGTTGCTGCAAGCAATATTTCGTTGGAGTTTAACGTAATACAACTTTATTTTGAAATTATATTTAACCTGACTAGAAATTTCGGATAAAAATATTTCGGATCCCATCAAAATGTGGGAAAGTTTTTTGAATTCTGTTTTGAGCGGTTGTTTGAAATTATTAAACGTTGTCCTAGCTAGAAGTTGGGATGTACTTTTAACAAACTGTAAATGGGTTGTAGTAAATTCCATTAGAATTAAAAAATGGGCTGTACATTTTTACAAATCGCAAATGGGCTATATGTTCTCTGCCAATTCCGAGCTATGGGCCTACTAAGTTGATGCGTACCAAGGGCTTTGTCAACTTAGTTAATATAAACGATTCTAGCTGCAGTGATCGTACGATGTCCATCCAACGGCCGTAGTGCTTCTTCAACCTCCTGGTCTTCTTGCTACAACCACCCAAAGCGGCCGGTGTCACGTGCTCCTGCCTCCCGTGGCCGGCAGTGATGCCGCGGAGGCCTCACCGCCCCGTACTACTCCCACCGCTGGCCAGGCCATCCCTCTACTCACCCACATCCCCTGTTATTCTCAAGGGCGATGGCAGCCTCTCACATCGCCAGCCGAATCGATGAACCTCGTGACTCCTCTCCGTGCGGGCTTCAACCTGCGTCTTCCCGGCTCGCGTCGTCCCTTCCTAGGCCTCATGCCCGTCTGCACTACACCGCCACAGTGATCTCGGCTGGCGTGGTCAACCACCGACTTCCATCGGAAGAGTATCAGACGTGGAGAGGTCGACAATTTGGGTCCAAAGTGACGCAAGGAAGTGCCTCCTTATTACGCCAAGAAATAATTATTCCTCCACTGACAAATAGGGACCCACCGTGCAAAGCCACCTTATTTCATGAAAAACGTTCCCCCGTGGCCGCCTTCGCACCCACCGAAGTGCCTCCTTATTACGCACAAAAAAATGAATACTGCTAAGCCGGGACCCACCATGGTGGGAGGTCGACTTGTGGGCCTACTAAGTTGGATCGATGGGGGCCTTTGTCAACTTTAGTCAATATGAACGATTCTAGCTCGAGTGACCGTCTGATGTCCATCCAATGGCCGTAGTGCTTCTTCAACCTCTGGTCTTCTTGCTCCGGCCGCCCAAAGCAAGATCGGTCATGCATGCTCCCTACCTCCGTGGCCGGCTGTCTTTGCCCGAGGCTTCACCGCCTACTATTCCCACTGGCCAGCCTCGGCGATGGCAACCTCACACGCGGCGAACCGGTGAACCCTCATACCCCTTCTCCGCGCGGGCTTCCACGCCGTCTACTCCCGGCTCCCTGTCGTCCCCTTCCTAGGCCTCGCCGTGGCCCACCGCCTGGTGGTCTCGGCGCGGCGTGGTCAACGTGGTCAAGGAATGACTTCCATCGGACGTGGACTGTACGTGGAGAGGCTCACAGCTGGGTCCACGGCCGCAGCAAGGAAGTGCCTCCTTATTATGCGCAAAATAATGATTCCTCCACCTGACAGCTAGGACCCACCGGACGGGCCACTATATTTCGTGAAAAAATATCTCCCTCTGACTGTTGGGACCCACCAGCTACATCTTCGCACGCAAGGAAGCGCATCCGGGAAAAAAAAACGATTCGCCCCCCTGACTGCTGGGACCCACTAGCTACATTTTCACGAGCAAGGAAGTGCCCGGCGGTGGGACCCACCTGGTCGGCGCACGTGGCGTTGTCATTCTGTCGCGAACGTGTTCGCATAAATATATCTTGGTGGATGTAGAGGCGCGCACGCAGTCGTAGTAGAGGCGCCGCGACGTGTCATAGTAGAGGCGCCGCCGTAGTATGTACACGCGTCATACATCGCCAGTGCAAGAAAGAAGAAAATACGTCCACGTATGTGTACATACGGGCGGGGCCTCGAACGCCTACGTACGGTGAGGGCTCGTGTACATGGCTGGGTCAGAACGAAGAAACATCGTCGTCGTGTTCATGGGGAGGCAACGGAATGCGTCGTGTTCATGGGGAGGCAATGGAATGCGTCGTGTTCATCGGGAGGCAACGGAACGCGTGGGAGCCAACCGGCTGGGTCGAAACGAAATGCGTGGTCGTGTTCATCGGGAGGGCTTGGACGGAACATGCGATGGAAACGAGGCTGGCGTACCACACAACGGAGGAAACGCATCTCCTACGTTGGAGCGGGGTCCTGTTGATCGGGAAGGGTCTGGCGTCTGACAAAGAAAGCGGAGGAAAGCAGAGACCTCCTACGGTCCAAAATGGGGTCCCATGATCTGGGAGGGGTGTGGCGTGCCAAAATGGAGGAAAGCGGACTTGTGTTGGAGCCGCCATTCGAACGGGTCCCGCTGTTCATCGGGAGGGGTGTGGCGTACGCAAAAGCAGACTCCACGGATACCGCTCATCTCCACCTCGCCTCCAAATTTCCACTTGCTACTTTTCATCCACCGTCGACCTCCTCCAAATTCCTCCACCTGCGATCGCTCATCCACGGCCTCTGCTCATCCAGCCTCCACCGCGTGCTACTCCACCGGCCATCGCTCAACCAGCCCTCTCCACGGCTCCTCGCTCAACCACCCTCCACTTGCCATCTGTTCATCCAGCCCTCCACGGGTCCTGTTCATCCAGCCTCAACCGGCTTGATCGATCGGTCTTGTTCATCCGAGCAACACCATGGGGTCCTGTTCATCCACTCCTACCGGAACTGTTCATCAAAACCCCCCCTTAACGCTCACTGTTCATCCAGAGGCATCGATCGGCTTCGGTTAGCAGCAATAGCGGCGAATCGCCGATCCGGTTCAGCTTAACAACCATCGATCGATCGCTCGAGTTCGTGAACGCGTAGCCTACGGTGCAATCGCTTCCGGATTCGATTGAAGCCCAACGCCTCGCTTGTGTTCGCCAGAGCCCAACGCCTCGCACACACGCCACAGACGTGCGTGAGAGAAACGCGCAGATCGCTTCGGCCACCACTCCACCGTAAGGACTCCCGATATTTTCCGCGCCCTCGCTTCTACCACGGTTTTTTCCGTCATGGGACGGCCCAAAGAATGTCATGCAGCTACGTCTCCGGCCTGCCTGTGACTTAAAAGCCCATTTTACATCATGATTTTTTGTCATAGAAGTAGGAGCTCACCACATCTATGACGATACTGGGTTTTGTCACAATTATCGTCATAGAAGTGTCATATGTATGACAGAATTTTTTTTCGTTCGGCCCAAAATGTCACGGATGTGTCTTTTTTTCGTAGTGCATATGCATGATATGACTAACATCATCATGCCAAGGTAGAGCAAACACCTTGGGGGTTAAATAGGAGTGGTCATTACGGCGTGCAGATCCGCCTCGTAACGTATATCTTCCTCTGGATTACAATCGGAGAGGGTGGGGAGGGTTGCGATTGAACCCACCATTGAGCGATGTCTGCATGGCATTGTATCAGCCGCATAAACCCTTCTCTTTTTCTCTACATGTTCAGCATGACGTGTACAATATCCGACATGCATCTGAAAAAATATGGTGAGATTATGTAAGGAGAGCATGCAGAAATTTAGAGTGATGGTGACAACCAAAGGATCGACGCTTTTTCGTTGAACCAAAATAGCCCTAATGGATCGAATGAATGTATAGTAATAAGTGATGCAACAAGTGTACAACCTCTTTGCCGTAGCCGTGTCGACCTCGGTATCATTGGGTTGGTCATTGAAGCGGTTGAGGCAAGAGGTGGCTATCATAGGTGTGGAGGAAGATCTCGAGGAATGCAGAGATCTGGCCGAGGGCACCGCCTGCTACGATGGATCGCTCTGGTTGGAGCAGCTCGGTGAGTCAGTAAGACATCAAGGTCAAGCAAGACAAGATGTACATCGCTAATCTCAATTGGGATTCTAATAGCATCTCCAATAGATGATGTAAAATGGTTGTAAAATTAACATCACCAAAAACCACCTGACTACAACAGAGGAGGTAAAAACTGCTGACTCGAACTTAGCAACCACGACACTGAAATTTCATCAGTGGATTCTGAATGCTACTGTCGAAACTGAACGCAATGGTAGCAGAGAGGCACTTGACATGTAGTTTAGGGAGGGCCTAGAGTTCATCTTCAACCTGCACCCCCCCTGAGCCGCCAGCCACCACCGGCCGAACCGCCGGCCCCAGCGCCACCTCGAAACAACTCGCCACCGCCGCCCGGCCAGCCCTCTAGGCCCCCACCCCACCTCGAACCCTAAGATAGATAGTGGGGTACCTCTTCATGCGAGCCCCGTCCCCCCGCTACGGTGGTTCTTCCTTAACTCCGCGAGCCCCAAGAACTCCCCGAAAATCGATCGACCTAAAAGTCGATTCAACCGATCAAGTGTGTGGCTTAATCGAGCAGAGCAAAGAAGACGAGCGAGGGGAGAGCAAAGAAGAATGGGGAAGCGAAAGCGATCGAGTGAGAGCCGGAGCAAGAAAGAAGCGGCGAGTGAGCGAGCGAGAGCCGAGCAAAGCGGCAGATCCGACCGGTATGGCCAGCCAACAAGGGGACTCGCCAGACCGGGGAGAGCCGCCGTGGAGATGTCGCCACGGCGCCGGCTTCAAGGTAGCGCCTCCATGGGGTGCGGGATGGAGCACCGTTGGCGCCGGAGGTCGAGTTAAGGAGAAGGTGCGATGCGATGAGTGTACAACCTCTTTGGTGGCGCCAGTAGGCCTCGGCTTGTCCGAGGAGTTAGTGAGGATCTTGCGGTTCCGGTGGAGCAGGTTAAGGCGGTCTTTGTGGGGATGGAGCAGCCACGATAGACGAGGCGATCGCTTGAGCAGCTCCTTGGAGGTGGAGGACGAAGCGGCGGCCGAACCAGGGGACGGCGAGATGGACGACGGATCCTCATCCCGGAGGTGCACGAGGAACGCCGAGTTGTTATGATGGACGCACGTCGTCGGGGAAGAGGCTCTGGTCAAGCGGTGACGTGGCATGGGACGGAGGAGGGTGGGGTTTCGGCCGGAGCGAGAGAGGTTATGGCGGCCGGGATTCGAATGGCGAAAAGGGGGCGATGGGAGGGGGTGAAGCATGACTTAGGAACGCGCTTGTCCAAAATGTAGGGTGTGTTACAAAAGTACCCCCCACCGATTTGAACTAGCGGCCCTTTCGGCTCAGGGTTAGAAGGGGGATTTCACGTGTCGGGATTTGGCAGCTGGAGGGAGTTTTCGCACGCGTTGTAATTTCGGATAGCAAGCCGTGGGTTGTGAAGGCGCCAGTTTTGGGAGCACGATATCTGAATTTTCGGGATATAACAAGATGCAAAGTTGAATTTTAGGACAAGCCTAACGTGTAGTAATATTGTACTTGTACGCACTCCAAATCAATTCGCACTTCCCTCAACCAAAAGAAAATGAAAAAAATAAAACTATTCTCACCACACAAAGAGAGAGTCTTGCCCGTTTTACTATACAAATGCTATTCAAAGTTACTTCCCTCCTTCCATCTATATATAGGGCCTAATGCGCTTTTTCGATGCTAACTTTGACCAAATATTAGAGCAATGATATATGACATGCAAATTACACAAAGCACACCGTTAAATTAAATCTCGTGAAAGGTTCTCTCAATGATATAATTTTCACATTGTGCATGTCATGTAGTATTAATCTTGTCAATAGTCAAAGGCGGTCTTAAAAATCTCATTATGCCCTATATAGATGGAAGGAGGGAGTATGAATCCATGTTATGTCCGATTAAATTTTTTTCGCTTGTCAGATAATGCATGTAACCTACTCATACCAACATTTCAGTGCATTCCAAATGTCTATACTACCACCTAATTCGAACTAAATTTGAATTCGCTTTCTCTATTTCAATAAGAATCTACAATCATGATTGTTGCCAACTTCAACCATCATAGTTTCCTTGCTATCCGCCGATATAAATCGACGGCCTATAATGCAGATGGCGGGCACACCATCATCAACAACTCCGTTTTTATAACAGAGAGATAAAATATATTAAATGTAGTATAACATGTTCATAACCACACCATGTGTATCACCGTTATATATATTCCCACATGCGTGGGTTTGAAACACTATGATAAATTCTTCACATATCCGAATTAAGCTTTTTATAATGAAGTATATATGATCTCTATTCGCCTTTTTACACCCACACAACCCTCCTATCTTTGTAGCTAGCGCTAACTTTCTCTTGTGCATGCACACGCCCGCATCCCTCTCACCCTCCCTCAGCATTCTCTAGCTCCATCGCGCAAATTCGTATTTTCACTTTTGGTCGTTCACCCACGGTGTGTGTAGGCCCCCCAGCTCCTTATTTACGACACACATTGATCAATATGCCTCTCTAGCCAGGTGAGCCTAGCACAAACACAAGCTTCCCCTCTTCTCTTGTCACCGTCCATGCCTCACTCCCACCACTCTTTTCATCGTTCTCAGACTGCACACTCCTCCCCCCTCGATATAGTATGCCTCTCGTACCACCTCCTACATGCATCCCTCTCTCTATATCCTTCTCCTCGTGCCTCATTTGCTTCTAACACACACATGCATGTATACCGATCGATCTCCCAATATATACCTAGATCGACTTTAACTACCCCCCCATCGATCGACGTACCTCACAAGTTATGTCTGTCCTTTCTCTTACAAAGGGCGATTGATCTTCCTATGTAGTTACGTCTACTTACCACAGCCACATCGTCCCCCCTCATCATTCGTGCAGGCCTCCGACCTGCCTCTCACACGCACGCGTACGCACAACAAGCAGCCATCTCCTCTCTTATTGATATTGCTTGCGTGCCCTCCGTTTGTCTAGCAAGCCTATCCCACCATTTGTTAGAAGCAACTCCACTACCACCCCCTCCAACACTCTAGCTCTGTCTCTCTCCCAACCTTATTCCTCTCACGCACATATGCATGGATGCCGATCGATCTCCCTTAATACATGAGGCGATTGATCTCCTTAATACATGAGGTAGGCCTCTCTCCTCCTCCACACATATACCAGCCATCGCACTCTATAGTTAATTGGGCCTCCCTCTTCCCCACCACACACCGATAGTCGAGGCCGCAGTAGGTATCCATGCCACGAGACAAACCGCACATGTCTCATCTCACGCTCCAAAGAGGGCTCACGCCACTCTATATCTTTGACGTGGGCACACACACAAATTTGATGGCACTCTTTATCAATCACACACAAGACACACACACACACACATCATCCCTCTCTTCGATTCTATGGACACCTCAAGCCGATGATACCTCCACTCTCTTCTCGTGGATCACCCCTCTATATATATGTTATATCCAGACTCTATTTCACACACATTGCATATGTTACATTTTGATTGACCCCCCCAAAAAAACTCTCAAGAACCCACACACTATATCTCTCTAGGTTTGTATCTCTCTCACACAACCAAACGT
This sequence comes from Aegilops bicornis, assembly GCA_021605145.1. Taxonomy (NCBI): domain Eukaryota; kingdom Viridiplantae; phylum Streptophyta; class Magnoliopsida; order Poales; family Poaceae; genus Aegilops; species Aegilops bicornis. Next base: position 339,888,796 of record CM038673.1, on the reverse strand, counting down.
AGGTGGTGTACGTATACAAGAAGAGAATAGGTGCACGTGCACGCATTTCACGCCGTGCCCAGCCACACCTGCTACGGGTACACGGTGGAGCTCATTTCTTTACTTAAATGGCAGCCCACATTCTAATTTGAATGCCTGAAGCGGTTGTTTACCTAGGGAGGTCGTGGTACCACGCGTGCCGCGAAACAAAGTTCGACGTGGACGCATTGCCGCGTTATTTTTAAATAAAGTTATAGCGCTCAATGGCACGCATACGTAATATAAAACTATTTTTATGGAGAAAAGTAGTCCGCTCACTATATACAATGGAGCCTCGCTGCACGGTTTGTCGCTCTTGAGTATCTCACACAAGGATCTTGGTGGCCTCTCTCTCTCTCTCACCGTTGGTCACAGACCGGCCGCATCCCGTCTGCCGGAAAGGGAGTGCGGTGGCCTCTATCTCTCTCACCGTTGGTCACCGATCCGGCCGCATCCCGTCTCGCCGGGGAAAGGAGGAAGTGCATCGTTTCTCCGCTCGACGGCGCCGAGGCAACACGTCCCGATCTGGTACACGCCGTTCTCTCGACCAAGCTTCCGTGGCGGCGAGGCTTACGCCACCTGCCGCATGATTCCGCCTGTCGCCGCTCACCTAGTTACATCCCGACGACCTCCAGGTATCCCCTCCGGCCTTGCTCCACTGCCTGTCTTCCCACGTCGCTGCATGTGGATCTTCCATAGTTCTTTGCCCAAAATGTAGCTTGTCCGGTATACTTTCCATATTGCATTCTCGTCCTCACACCGTTTTAGACAAACACAACCGTGTTGTTATCTTCCCTTAGGACAAGGAATATGCTTCTTTTTTGTTGTCACATGTGTCATCAACTGTTATTGGCCTGTAATTGTTTCCTTTCTACCTCTTTTTTTTTGCAAGCAGGGCTATCCATTTCACCTCGTTGCTATTATGACCTTTTGGTGAATCTGCACAAATCACTTTTTTTCTTAAGAGTGTTTTGTGCAGTTGTACTAAAATGTCACACGGGCAACGCCTCTACATTTCAAGACGATCTGTTGCACAAAGGGAGATTGGTTTTGCTCTATCCTCCTCATCCAACTCCGAGCCTAATCTTCTCCAACTAGTTAGTCTTAAGAGAGACCGCAAAGGTGACCGGCTTCTATTTGTGTGTTAATTGTTTCATCAGCTAGTCCTCTATTATCATAATCACACTTAATATCTTTGGAACAGGGACGCTCAGCTCTATTTTAGTGGAACTGCACAAAATGATCGGAATGTTTCATGCTCCAGACATCTACTTTTTTCCCAACATGCCCTGTTGATTTAGACAGAGCTGGGGGGACGTTGCTGCCAATGAAAGCATGGATCAATTTTAATTTAACACCTTCTCACAACTTTGTATTCAGTTGTGATGTAATTATTAGCTCTGATCTGCTAATAATTGACATGCATTAGCAAGGTAGTTAGTTTTTTATTGTTTCCGAAAGAGCATCGATGGCAAGACACGCGAAACAAAAGCTGAAAGCTCACACCATTGTACAATTTGTATAGTACATCAATTATTTAAACAAATGATGGAAGCTTGATAGCATTGCCAGAAGCCTCTTCATCATCCGGGTCCATGTGCCATGCACAAAATTATACTCCTTCCTTCCTAAATATTGCCTTTTTACAAATTTCAAATGGGCATATTTTAGAGTGTACATTCACTCATTTTGCTTCGTATGTGTACTCCCTCCGTTCCTAAATATTCTATTTCTCTTTCTAGAGATTTCAACAAGTGACAACATACGGAGCAAAATGAGTGAACCTACACTCTAAAATATGTCTATATACATCCGTATGTGCCAGTCCATTTGAAATCTCTAAAAAGACAAATATTTGAGTAGTCACTCGTTGAAATCTCTAGAAAGACAAATACTCCGGAGTATATTTAAGAACCAAGGGGTAGTGCACAACCGCATGGGAGACTCAGCCCGATTAGCGTTACCGCATTAGTAGTGAGTAATGAGCACTCAAATCATAAGTCCCACCTTTTCCTAATCGTAAGTTGCTCGGAAGAAGCAACCATCAATATGCTCTTCTTTGAATCCGCTCATACTACTCCATCCGTCACTGCTTATTCAACGCTTTCAAAAAAAAAGAAAAAAATCAATGGGACCAAGGCGACTAGCGATCGGCCTGAAAAATAGCATTGGTACTTATAGCACGGCGTCTATTAAAAGAGGGAATAATGCGTACACACATGCATGCAGTGCTTCCACCCCGTAGTAGTACAGTACATGGAGAGAAAATTGTGGACTTGATTGCGGTTACCACACCCTAATTAATTGAGCATTAAACCAAACGCGTCTAAGGTCTCTCTGGTGGTGGAAATGCATTGAGAGAAATGCATCATAATGAAGCGCATACCAGAACCGTGGACGGAGGGAGGAGTAGTATGAAGGTGCAAAACCAAGTATGCCAGATGGCGGTCGGTCAACGCACCTCCTCTTGGCATATCACCGACATGTGGGACAGAGTGTGAGCAAACCGATCTCAATTGACGGCAAAGAGCCAACCCGCCGCCCTTGAGAGAGGCGAGGAGCGAGAACACACGAGACGGGCTCGCATTTTAGGCCAAGATATATTCGAGCATGGTTGGTTGATCGATATCATTCATTACATGTTGGGCTGCCGTTTTCTGCCCTTCTCCGGAATAAACGTGTACTTTATGAGAGATTAATAAAGAGAGTACAAACGCTCCACCATGCGGTTCTAGTAGTAGTACTACTCGTACTACTCCCTCCGTCTAGGTGTGTAAGTCATCTTACGTTGTGCACCGCGACCAAGGTGGAGAGGAAAACGAGAAAACTTAATTTCTTTTTGCTAATTAATAGCATTGCATGCAATTAACTAACCAATGAATGTCATGTTTGGTAGTCTCAAGTCATTGAAAGTATGCATGGCACACATCTCTTATTGGTTAATATGTCACAAAACAAGAAACGAGGAGGGAGTTAATGTACCGTGCCTAAGTGTTTTGGGATTATTTGGTTTTCGTAAGGTGACTTACACACCTAGACGGAGGAAGTACTGCGCTTGGCTCTTCGCCTCTTCATGAAGTCGAACAATGATGGTACTCCGCATGTTGGGTACTACAATGTATTCCTCTGACAATCTAACATCGAATGGACTGATGCATGTCCATCGAGGGTAGGTTGCATTAGTCAAAAGGCGTAAGCGAGCTTCACCTTGTCCTGCAAGCTTCTCCTCGTTTCATGAGTTGATGGGACACACCAAAAGTAGTGCTAGTCCATACTCCCTACTTTCCTAATATGGCTTTATCTTTTATGCGGGTAAATGAGAGAGCATTATTCATATATAAGCATTATTAGGACGATCAGCCAAGACACCGGTCACTAGGAAGCGAGGTAACCCGCAAAAAAAGTAGGAAGCGAGGTGTTTCATCAAGCTAGCTCTCGGCCACATTCAAATTGCAGCAAGCATGGTTCGCACGAAGATTCGCCGCAAGGTTTGCTGACCTGTTTACATGCTGAATAACAAAAAAAGAGGAAATATTACCGAGCGCTACTATTTGTAACAGGATATGAGCCAGAATTAAGCGAGAATTGTGGCAAGTGTTCCATGCAATCAACTTCCATTATCACATGCGAGAACCCTCGAAGAGAACCAAATGTGTTGAAGATTGCTTTATCACATTTTAAAATTATAATAAGAGTGCAGACGCTCCTCCATCCGGTTCCTAGTACTAGTATAGTACGTGCCTTTATAGACTATAGTAGTAGTACTAGTAAACTTTGTGCTTGGCTGTTAGCCTATTCGGGAAGTCGAACAATAATAGCACTAGTAGTATAGTGTATGCTTCGGCAATCGACACCGAATTAATCATTGCACGTCCACCGCCTCGAGCGAGGAAGAGCTTACATTAGTCAAAAAGTTTCTCCTTGTCCTCAGTGAGCCACCGCGGCAAGCTTCTCCCGTCTGCAACCTTCTCCTCGTTCGGCAAGTTGACGAGACACACCAAAGTAATGCTAGTCCATACTGCCTCCTCTCCTAAGTTAATATGGCTTAATTTCAAACGAGATAAATACACCGCATCCTTTGTATATTTGTAAAAATACGGTCGATGGACTTCATAATACGATCATCATGCGCTAATATATATATTTTCCGGTGTTCATACGGTCACCAGCTCACCCCGACCGAGTATGTGTGTGCATGCACGTGTAGGTTGAGCACTTGAGCGTGACGTGTGTGTTCCATCGTGTGCTCGGACATGCATGCATTAGGGCGTCATGCATTTTGCGTCCATGTGTACGTGTATTTGTTGCATACACGTAGGGGAGTACATGTAGGGGCCACTAAGGAGCAGTCAAATCACACAAGAAGTTAGTCGGAAGAAGCAACCATCATTTCACTCTTGAATGGCACGTCGCAATATAAAATGGTTGATATGGAGAAAAAGAAAACCACTATATATACACTAGCGAGGAGCCTAAGCTACAAGCCTGCTTGCTTAGGTTGCTCTCTTCACAAGCATAGAACGATGGGCCTGATCCCAGGCTCGGGAAGGGTACAATGTTCTGCGTGAGTCGCCTGGATCGACATCGGCGAGGAGAAAACCCACAATGGTGCGTTCAATCGGGGTCACGCGGTATGGGCCGATGCGGCGTCCCAACCGCCCTTCTAGCTACAGCCCGACGTCCCGTGTAGTCCATCTTCCTTTTGGAGCCGGGCTTGCTCCCTTCTTGCCGTAGCTCCATCTCCATGTTGATCTTTCTCTACTTCTACCGCCTTCTACTTGTGATGAGTTTATGTCTCATGAATTAGTGCCAGTACTATTATTCTAATCATATTTCTTCAATATCTTTGCCATCAGGGATGCTCAGGTCGATTTTAGTGGAACTGCACAAACGCATCGTATGATCCGAGGGTGCCAGCCATCTTTCCTTCGACAGGTTCTACCTGGCCAGGAAATTAAATCATGTTTAGGGTTTAGGTTTAAGTCGTAGTGACCACATCAGTAGTTTTTCTTTCGTACACGCTCTCACAACTTTTTTCTTTAGTTGTGAAGTAAATATTGGCTATGATCTGTGAATCACTGAGATGCATCAGCATGCGTGTTAGTTTTCCTTTGTATTTGATGGAATGTTGTAACGGGCCAACCTTGGAATAGGAATGAAAATGGAGTGGAAAATTTACCATTTTTCTGGAGAAAAAATGGAAACGGAGAGAAACCAACGTTTCGTTTCGTTGGATCGCGCCATCGAGCAAAACCAACGTTTAAATCACATATGTCGTGTTCGTGTCTCACCCTCCTCCACGGCTCGACCCCCACTTCGGCCGCTTCTAAGCATGCCACTCACCGCAAAACCGAGTATACGATAACTTTCCTGCCGCTTGTCGATGGATCGCACCATGGAGTACTAGCACTCTTGGAAGAGATTGACGAGTTGGGGGAGGACAGCTAGTCGTAGTACGGACTCCCAAGAACTTTTACATGCATGTTGTAGCCGGCTATTACGACCTTTGAACGCGGATCAGCCAAGTGCACTTTCCGGAAGCGGCGAGCGATGCTCTCTCGGCCGCTACCAATGCCGGCGCCCGGTGAGAGGTCGCGTCCGCTCTGGCGGGCATGAATGCGGCAGACCGTTTCGGGCAGGAAGCACGCGGGTGATGAAGAGGGTTGGGTTGGTCACCGGCCGCGGCATAGCGGTCCGGACGCGGCGCAAACAAGAGATGTTGTATGCGTTAATATTGCTGCGTATATAATTAACAACGTAAATAATGTGCCGATTGTACAAATATGATTGGAGATGGAGATGGAAATGGAATTTTACGTAAACACGGATATGCATGTCTATGTCTATGTGTGTGTGCGCGGCGACTCTCGCGACCAGGCGAGGCGTGTTTTTGATCGAGTTTTCTTTCTTGGTACGTTAGAAAATCAGTTTGTCTAATTCACATCTAGATGTTATTTAAGGATATCACATCTAAGCTCCCACAAGTATATAATGTAGCAACAAGAAACAAAAAAAACTAGGAAAAAACAATAGACCACAAATAGAGTGGACATCAACTTAGATGTGACATAACTATGTCACATCTAGATGTGTCCTAGACAGACCCTTAAAAAATTGTCCGCCAGCTTTTGTTTCTTTTTCCGGAACGCAGCGTATTCTATTTAAAACCACTGCTATGGAGAGATTTTTACTCCATTATAGCCTCTTGTTTGATAGAGTTTCTCGTCTCGCTCTCTCACCCTCTCCATATCAAAACAAGATGACAGTGTCCACTCTATCTCTCTCCTCACGGTGGTCACAGATCCGGCCGAATCCCGTCCCGTCACGGAAGGTGAGGAGGTGCAGCGTTGACGCGTTATGTCAGCCGTCGGCGACGGAGGGAAGCCGATGCGCACTGGCCCCTTCCTGAGCCGTGGCACAAGGCCGACGAAGATCCTCCAGCGCCCTTGTTGTTGCCGTCGTGTGGGCAGATCCCGCCTCGCCCCGCCTAAACGACATCTTGCCCACCTGAAGTACTGGTCCAGCTCCCCAGGTCGCTATGTGCGGGTTTTCTTCTATGCGACTACTCCCCAGCTCCCCATGCATAGTAGCTAGGGTTCGTCGGCTGGTCCAACATCACCTTTGAAAAGTTGTCCTGATTTATGCCTCGGTGGAGGTATACATTTTCGACTGTAAAAAGTACATGGTGGTTGTGCGTTCATTGTCCATATGGTGGTAGTACTATCACCGGTTAAATGAAGAAATGCTTTTTCTCGGGTATCCTGGTTTAGTTCCCATCAAGATAATTATGATGCTTCGGTTTGTTGGTGTACTTTTCATTAATTCTTATTGACAATTGAGATGTCGCTGCTAACCCTTTTTTATATTTTTTGGAAACAATGATGCGTGTCTCCATACCCGCATGTCTTCCTCAATTTTAGTGGAACCGCACAAAATTGGATGGCCATTGTTGTTCCGCCTCCTTTGTCCTCGCCACGTGGTTCTTCCTTCCTCGAGCTTGATTACTGAGAAGAAATAGACCACAGTGAGGATTTGTCGAACTTCATAGGTGCCTCACCCAAACTTGATGCCAAATAGATGATGCATCACCACGGTGACCTATCGATGCTCATGGTTGAGCCTCATGGTTGCCTCGGCTGGTGAAGCTGATCGATTTTCAACGAAAAACAAGCTGTCTTCCATCAGTGCTCTTTGCTTGTTACGCACAAAGATGATATCCTTCGCCAGTTCACCTTGGTTGCGTTGGAGACGCGATGCGTCTTTCACGTTGGTGCAATTTTATCACACAATTGGCTATGAACCAAATGTTTCCTCAAAGAAGGATCGACGTTGGTACTAACAGCATAAGTTTTGTATTGATTTCTAAGCCTTCTCACAACTTTGTCTCCAGCTCCCTATAATTTTATTTGTCCAGCTATTAACTTTGATTTAAAAATGGTGTGGACTAAAACCCGGATGGACGTAGTAGCCCTCCATTTTTATTTACTCGCATATTAGATTTGGATCAAGTCAAACTTTGTAATACTCTCAAACCTTTACGATAATTGAAATTAAGTTTCTTTATTTGTACACACTCTCACACGCTTCCGATAATTTGGCGCATGCGTGGTTGTTCACTTAAGGGAGGGTAGTGTACCACACGTGAAGGATGTGAAGTGCGACCAGACGTGGGCGTGGATCGCTAGTTCATCGGAAGTAGTACTAGTTTTCTTCACTGTACATTAAATAAAGAGTTTCGTTAATGCATTTACACAATTTAAAACGATTGTTATGGAGAGAATAAGAAAACCACTCCACTATATATTAGTCAGATACAAGAGAGTACTATATGGACGCAATTCATTGATTTAGTGCACTGCTTTTGGATTTATGACAGGTGGGCCCAAAATGTGGTCTGGCTCACATCATACATGACCAAAAGCACGCGTGCAAGTGAAGGCACCGAGCTCAGTCCGTACTACAGATAGTATATATATAAGAGGGAGCCTCAGCCCTTGTTCGCTAGGGTTTGCACTCTCCACACGCCGGCCAAAGACTACATATATGTTACATCTTTGGAGGCTCAGCTGCTCATTTGCTAGGGTTTGCTATATTCATGCCTCTCACCCTCTCTTCACGAGATCTAAAACAAGACTGCGTTGGCCTCTTGTCTCTCTCTCCCTCACAACAAGTGAAGGAGGCGTCCAGATCCCGTCGACCGGGAAGGGGAGGAGGTGCAGTTCACTCTATCGCCTTTCGAGGAGAGGCAATCCACCGCCGGGTCAAGGCCGTTTCTCTTTCACCCAACTGTAAGGGAGGGCCACCGACCCCTTCTTCCTTGTCTTGCCAGACGTAGTGTGGGCAGATCCGGCCTGCCACACGCCTTTCCACATCCCGACGACCCTAAGGTATAAGTTTCTTTGAAACCGCTGCTGCTTCTAGTCAGCATGTGGATCTTTTTGATCTATAGTCTAATCTAGGTCTTGGTTCAAAGAGGAAAGAAGGGTGCGTGAGCTGGAGCAAGAATCTAGGACGGTGGTTCAATGAGGAAAGGAGGCGGAAAGTAGTATAGGCTGCTATCCGGCCGCTTTGTAGGTCGAAAAGGGAAAAAGGGGTAACCCAAAGACACACATCTCATGAAGGAACCGTTCTCTTTGTTGAAAAGGGAAAGAAACTGGGGAGTCTGGTAGTTTGTGCAGGACTAGATTTGCTGCCCGCACATAGGAAGAAGGTTCGAAGAGAACAAATATGGGACCAGCGCAAGCTGCTTGGCTACATACTCTGCATCACCCATTTATACGTGTGGACGCACATGGTGCTCGCATGTCCCATACAGCTATTTTTCTGTTGTTAATCTAAGACTGCCACCGGAAAATTGAAGCAATGCCACTGTTAAAAGTAAATTACATTTTTTAACGAATGTTGTTTCAAGAGAATGTCTCTGTTAATATGAATCAATGCAACCGTTTTAGAAATGCTACTGTCCTACTTTGTTTTCCATCCAAGATAAGTTAGATGCTTCTTTCTTTCACCGTTTGTTTCATCCTCCTTTATCGCAAGTAATTGTTTCCTTTTTTGCCTCTCGTTAAAACAGGGTATCGATTCAACTTGTTGCTATTGCGACATTTTGCTTCGCTACTCAAACACTTATGTTTTAAGAGTGTTTTGTGCGATTCAACTTGAATGTCACACCAAAGTGACTTTGCTTAATTTTGGTGGAACTGCACAAAAGGAGATCGAGATTTGTTTCCAATCTTCGTGGCAAGTTGTTTCAAATCTTGGTCTCAACCACATGATGTGCTTGATGTGCTTTGAGATGTTGTGCTACTTGTTTTGGCAATCGCTTTAAATAAATGTTGAATTGAAGCTATTGTATTGTCAGTCTTTTCCCATTAAGTAGTGAAAAATGGGACCACCCCGCACATGATGCTTGTTGCTTTGTTACAAATTCAGCATCACCCCTTTATAAGCCGATAATTGATGCCACTCTCGTAATGAACTCTTGAATCTTATTTCAAACTCGCAACACTTGTTAGGGATTGGCGGATTACCATTTTGTGGCGCATGTTTCATCCTCCTTTATTAGCCAAGAATTGATTCCTTTTTGCCTCTGTTTAAACAGGGAAATCTATTCAACTTGTTGCTATTATGACATTTTGCTTCACTACGTGAAACACTTTGCTTGATTTTCAAAGGTAACCGCACAAAAGCAGATTGGATTTCCTATTCGTGTTGGCAGATTTGTATTTTATCTTGTTCGTCTCATGAAAGGTCAAGATGTGCCTTCATCCACATGATTGTGCAAAGTGTGCTTTGAGATGTTGTGCTACTTGTATTGGTACTGTTTTAAATAAATGTTGAATTGAAGCTATTTTATTGCTATCTTTTCCCATTAAGTAGTGAACAAAATGGGACCAACCTGCACATGATGCTTGTTGCTTTGTTACAACAAACTCTGCATCACCCCTTTATAAGTAGATGGAAGCACATATCGTTGTTGCGCCCTCTCCCCTCGAACTGCTTATGCTTTTTGTTAATCTAATGTCACCGGTAAAATTAAGCAATGCCACTCTCGTAATTAATTAACTACAGAATCTTAGTTCAAAATCGCAACACTTGTTAGGAATGGTACTATCCTCGCTTTTGTAGTTCTTTCTACATGTTTAACCAAGGTATTGTTAAGATAATGTCTCAAGTTAAAATGAATCAGTTGCATTGTTTTAGGAATGGTACTTTTCGCTTTTGTCGCTTCTTTATACATGTTGAAACAAGGCATTGTTAAGATAATGTCTCAGTCAAAATGAATGAATCACATCGATGGAGAATTGCTACTCTCCGCTTTGTTTCCCATTAAGATAAAGTAGATCAAGAGATGCTTTTCTTCCGGGAGTACAAGTCATCAACCGTTATTTCTCAAGAATTGTTTCCTTTATACCTATTGTTGCTTACAGGATATCAAAAATTAACGCTTCGGTTTTATTCCGACTTCGATTTTAGTTGAATTACACAAAAAGGAGCCAATGTGTCCAAGGTAAACTGGCAACAGACATTATCGGGTCCAGCTTTGTTGTTCCACTATGCGTAAAGAAGCGTACCGCTTGTGCTACATTACAAAAGGAATGACCGAGAAGCTTTACAGAGTATTAGGCCTTCCACTATGTAGGCCAAAAGAGGTGCCAATTTCACCTTTTCTTAGTTTGGCACCAAATCCCTCCATTGCTTCAGCCGCTGCCGTAAATATTAGACACCGGTGACATGGCTAGTCTGCAGAGACCATTGGCAATTTAACAACACGTGGAGTGCCCTGGGCAAAAAGTGCCGAAACAAGTACAAGAAGCGACAGGACTCCACGATCATAGGCATTACATATTTTGAATGGGAAAAGCTTGTCAAAGTTTAATCATTGATGTTAGCAAGAAGACGTTAGTTTAATATATTGGAATTGGAAAACCTTTTCAAAATTTGCTCATTGATGTTAGCCAGAAGACATGCATTTGATATTCTTGAGTGGGACGCCCTTGCCGTGAGCAGCGTCAAGTGTTTTTTCCTATCCCTGTGTTCAGTTTAGAAGTAAATAGTTACTCTGCTGAGATATTCTTGTGTTAAGAGTTTGTTCTGAATATTGTATATGTAATGCCAGGCCTTGTGTTTGATTGCAAAGTTGAGCTTGGAATGTTGTGGCATGCGGCATCACAGGCTGTTCACCGTGCCTCCCCGAGAATAATGCTTCGTATTGTTTTGCATGTCAATCTAATGCCGATGATTTGCTTGTTAAGAAGATCATCCTCTTTTGTTGTTTCCGTGCTTAAGAAGTTCATCGCCCTCGATGTTTCATTCATAGCCTATACGACAAGTCGGGTAGGTTAGACGGAAACCATATGATCTTCCGACTAACTCATGATATTAGGTCCGTGATTGGATCGTCGTTTTCCAACCAAAACCGCTTGTAAAACCGGCGGCTTGTAAATTAAAGCAGATGGTCTCGGCTAAGGCGCTTTGGTTGGTCGATTTCGACTAGTAAAATATCGAGTACTTCACACACCGACAAAAACGCTGAACGACACTCGGACGATTGCTAATCCAACCGTTAGTCGCTGTTTCAGCCTTGCCCATGGATGGCATGGTAGCACGTCGTACATGTATAAATGCGGTAATGTAAATCCATATAGCGATGCTCGTAAAATATACACCGGTCTCTCAAATTACACGCGCGTAACCGCCGGTTTTACTTACATGACCTCGGGCCCTCGGTTTCATTACGCCTGTATTTTACGCGTTGTTTCCGATGACGAGTAAATTACACTTGTATGTTAATGCAGGTTTGAAATAAACCAGAGCTCCCAAGCGCGGCCTTACCGTTTGATGTCGTCTCAGTTTCTCGAAGGTGCTCATAGGTGTCCAATGATCCTGGCTTCCTGAATGAGCAACGGGCGCTGTATCGAACCATCCATAGGGGCTCGCGAGGCCCTCTCCGTCAGTCCTTCGAAGTTGTTGCGCCGCCGTGGCGCCGAGCATTGTTAACATCGTCAACGAACATGAGGATTCGTGAGATGACTTTATTTTGATCGATGACACTAGGGACCCACTAGGGCCATAGCCGTATGTACGCAAGTGCCTCCTTATTATGTACAACTATATTTTTTTTGCTTTCTCCTGGTTTCCTGACATCACGGTCCCACACCATTGTCCACCTATGTAGTCAATATAAACGAGAGAATCGCACAAGGTGCGGCCGACACCGGGACCAAGCAGCTTTCGCAAGATTTGTGTTTTTTGAGGCGTGAGCACTGCAGAAGTTTTTCTTGGCGATGATTTCGTTATTGTTCGAGGAGAGCAGGGTATTAGCTGGGTTGTCAGGCCTATCTAGCCTGTGCAAGATATCCAGCCCAGATACTAATTTTCTCAAGATGAAAATGGCTAGCCCAGCTATACATCTTTTTGAGGAATACCGAGCAAGGTCAACTTGTTATTCTCCGCTTGTCAATGCAAATCTTTCCTATGAGGGATGCATTAGGCTTAACAGGAAAATGGGCTTTAAAAAATAATAAATGGGATGTAATTATAAAAACTGGGTAGCAACTATAAAAAAATGCACTAAACACGAAATTAGTTTATAAAATATTATTTATGGATTTTGAAAATCATAAATTTTCATTGTTGCGCGCGCTATGTTTCGTTGGATTTTTATGTAATACAAATTTATATTTAATCTGACTAGAAATTTCGGGATACAAATATTTCGGAGCCCATCAAAATGTGGGAAATTTTATTGAATTCTCTCTTCAACGGTTGGTTGAAATTATTAATCATTGTCCTAGCTAGAAAATGGGATGTACTTTTACCGTAATCAGAATGGGCTGTTGTAAATTCCATTAGAATTCAAAATGGGTAACAGTACATTCTTACAAAACGCCAAATGGGCTATAAGTTCTCTCGCCACACACTTGTGGGCCTACTAAGTGGCTGTTCCTAAAAAAAATAAGTTGACGCGTATGCAAGGCTTTGCCAACTTATTATAGTCAACACACGGTTCTAGCGGCAAAGCATGCGTTGAATGTCTATCCAACGGATGTCGTGCTTCTTCTTCAATCTCGGATATTCTTAGCTTCGCCGCCCAAAAATGATTCCTCCCCTCATCATCCGGGCGCACTGCTTCGGAGGTCGACTTGTGGGCCTACTAAGTTGGAGCCGCACCAAGGGCTTTGTCAACTTAGTCAATATAAACGATTCTAGCTTCAAAGGATCAGACGATGTCCATCCAACAGACGTAGTGCTTCTTCAACTTCTGGTCTTCTTGGTCCAGCCGCCCAAAGTGTGCCGGCCGTGTCACCGCCTCCCGCCTCCCCTCCGGGTCGGCTGTCTTTGTCAGCGGAGGCCCCACCGCCCCATACTACTCCCACCACTGGCCAGTGCCGTCCCTCCACTCACCCACACCCCCTCAAGTTGTTTCGTGGCGACGGGCAGCCTCACACCGCAGCCAACCAAGGAACCCTCAGATTCTCTCCGCTGCTGGCTTCCACTGCCGTCTTCCTCGGCTCTGCGTCGTCCCTTCCTAGGGCCTCGCCGTCGTCCTGGTTCCACATACGTGGTGCTCTCAAGGTAGCGTGGTCAACCTAATCCCGGCAAACTTCCATCGGAAGAGTAATCTTTGTCACGTGGAGGCTAACAATTTGGGTCGGTGATCGCAAGGAAGTGCCTCCTTATTGCACGCAAATAATTATTCCTCCACGACAATGAGGGACCCACCGGACGGGCCACCTTATTTACGAAAAAACGTTTCCCCTTGATTGCTGGACCCACCGGACAGGCCAGCGTAATTCACTTAAAAAAACGTTCCCCTGCGTCACTTCGGACCCACCGAAGTGCCTCCTTATTACGCACAAAAAATGAATACTCCCCACCTTTGTTGGGACCCACCATGGTGGGAGGCTAACTAGTGGGCCTACTAAGTTGACTGGGAGGGGGGCCTTTGTCAACTTTAGTCAATATGAACGATGATAGCTCTAGTGATCGTACGATGTACATCCAACGGCCATAGTGCTTCTTCAACCTCTGGTCTTCTTGCTCCAGCCGCCCAGCAATACCGATCGTGTCGCATGCTCCTCGCCTCCTCGTGGCTTTGCCAGGTCACGCTGAGGCCTCATCGCCTTTACTATTCTCCTGGGCCAGTTCTTCAAGCAGCAGCAATTTCACACCGCAGCCCAACGGTGAACCTCGTATTCTCCTCTCGCCGCTTCCATCGCCGTCTTCCCGGCTCCCGTCGTCCCCTTCCTAGGCCTCACCGTCGTCCACCGCCTGCTCTCGGCCTTGGCGTGTTCAACGTGGTCAAGGAACGACTTCCATCGTCGTGGATCTGTCGTGGAGAGGCCGACACCGTCCACGGCCACGCAAGTGCCTCCTTATTACGTGCAAAATAATTATTCCTCCACGACGGCGGGACCCACCGGACGGGCCACCATATTTCACGAAGAAAACGCGTTTGCCTCGATCTGCCGGGACCCTGGCTACATCTTCGCACGCAAGGAAGTGCGTCCCGGGCAAAAACGATTCGCCCCGAGCCGGGACCCACCAGCTACATCTTCGCAGCAAGGAAGTGCACGATACCGACCCACCGGGTGAAGCGTCGTAGCATTGTCATTCTAGTCGCGAACGTGTATGTACATATATACCGGTGGATGTAGAGGCGCCGCGACGTGTCGTACTAGAGGCGCCGCGACGTAGCATGTACACGCACTCTGCCAGCCACCGTGGTGCAAGAAAGAAAATCTGACCACGTATGTGTACATACGAAGCGGGTCTCGACGCCTACCGCCGACACGCATTCGTCTGGCGAGGGCTCGTTGATATGGCTGGGTCGGAACGGAAACAACGTCGTCGTCGTGTTCATGGGGAGGCAACGGAATGCTCGTGTTCGTGGGGAGGCAACGGAATACGTCGTGTTCATCGGGAGGCAACGGAACGCGTGGGAGCCAACCGGCTGGGTCGGAACGGAATGCGTGGTCGTGGTCATCGGGAGGGCTTGGACGGAACATGCGATGGAAACGAGGCTGGCGCGCATCAGCGGAGAGGGAACGGCCTTTGTGTTCGACCGGCCACGTTAGAGCGGGATCCTATTCATTGGGAGGGTCCGCGTACACAAGAACCGGAGGAAACGGACCTCCTACGGTCGAAGCAGGGGTCCTGTTGATCGGGAGGGGTGTGGCGTACCGCAAAAGCAGATGAAATGACCTCCTCACAGTCCGAAACGGGGTCCTGTTGATCGGGAGGTGTGGCGTGCATAAAGCGGATGAAACGGACCTCCTACGGTCAAACGGGGTCCCGCTCATCGGGAGGGGTGTGGCGTGCATAAGCAGGACTCCACGGATACCGCTCATCTCCACCGTCGACCTCCTCCAGCCTCCACGGGCTACCGTTGACCTCCTCCGGCCTCCACGGGCTCTTGTTCATCCAGCCTCCACCGCTGCTTCTCCACCGGGCCATCGCTCAACCACCCTCCACCGCCTACTATTCATCCAGCCCTCCACACCACGGGTACACTTCAACCACCCCTCCACGGGCACCCCTCCACCATCTACTGTTCATCCAGCCCTCCACACCACGGGGTCCTATTCATCCACCCCTCCACGGGCACCCCTCCACCGTCTACTATTCATCCAGCCCTCCACCACACCACGAGGTCCTGTTCATCCAAAGGCAACGCCACCGGCTCCTTTCGCTCATCCAAACCCCGCAACACTCACTGTTCATCCAATCGATCGGCTTCAGATTAGCAGCGATGGCGAATCGCTTTCGATCGGGTTAATGTTAACGACCATCGATCGATCGCTCGGGTTCGATGAACGCGAGCCTTTGCTCGCAATCGCTTCCGGGTTCGGTCGAGCCCAACGCCTCGCTTTCGGGTTTAGTTAGAGCCAACGCCTGACACACACTGCACGTGTACGAGTGAAAGCAGCGCATCACCGGCCCCGACCTCTAACCATAACCGGAACTCCCGAATTTTCCTCCCCTCGCTTCTAGCATCGGGTTTTCCGTCATGGACGGCCCAAAGAATGTCATGCGAGCTGCGTCTCCGCCCGCCCAGACGCAAAGCCCATTTTCTGTCATGATTTTTGTCATAGAAGTAGGAGCCCACAACATCTATGATGATACCGGGTTTTGTCACAATTATCGTCATAGAAGTGTCATATGTATGACAGAATTTTTTTTCGTTCGGCCCAAAATGTCACGGATGTGTCTTTTTTTGTAGTGATCGCCTCCGTTGTTGTAGAAGGCATGTTGGAGAGCGAAGAATGTGACATCCCACGACTCCTAGCAGAGCCAGCAGGAGTGCTGTTGCAATCTTGCCATTGTACTGCGGGTGTGACAACAAGATGGCGTGGCAGGAGCGGCGCTTGAAGATCTTGAGTCTGTTCCACAGGCGTCTTGCCGTGCGGGCGCTGCTGTGTGTCATCAACAATGCCCCTCGGGGTCACGTCACGTCAATCTCGCGACGGACGCAGCGTGTGCTTCAACGTCGTTTCCCTTGCTTCCGCGGGAATCGCTGCAGCGGGAGGTTCCCAGCTTGCGCCCAACCAGACAATGTTGCTCCGGTGGCTTCGCTCGCCGGTGCGTTGAGGAGGCGCGAGCTGTGTGCCCATGCTGCCTGTGCCGTTTTTGCCATCTTTGCTAGAGGGTCACGGAATATGACTGTCCCTAGCACCCCGCCTGTTCCCGCTGTAGTGGGCACAACGACTGTGCCGCCCGCGCTGGTCGTGCCTACCACAGCGTTCGCACCATCCGTAGCGGTGGCGCCACCTACACCGCCTGCTGACGCGTGTGAAGGAAGCTTTGGATGTGGAAGGTTTCGTCGCCATGGAACCCTTCTTCTTGGGCGCCATGGATGATGACGGTGTAGCTGAAGCTCGATGAAATTACATGCCGTCTGCTAATCTAGATTCACGCAGTGGTGCCCCTGCCTGGCATGCAAAGATGTCGGTGTGGGACAACGATCTATGGGGCAATCCAGCCCTTTTGTGGTTCGGCTAGGGAATTACACAGAACGCGAAGAGCAGGACTAACAAAGGGCACGACGATCTTTTACCCAAGATCAGGCCCCCTTTGAGGTGTAACACCCTACTCCTGCCTTAGAGTATGGAGAATGTGGGCGCAAAAGTACAAGGAGTGCTTTTCCTCGACAAGATGCAAAGAGAAGGCAGCTACGCGTGCAAGTGTGCTTGGAGTTGGAAGGATTAAAACCCTTGTGAAGGTTGCCTTGGCCCTCCTTTTATAGATCAAGGGGTTACCACCAGGGCAAAAGGGTAATTACATGTTGATTAGAGTACAATAGTGCTATCATACCTAACTCTGTCGGGCTAGGACAAAAGCATTTAATACTCTGTTAGGTGTCATAAGGAGGAGGAGGAGGAGCCCCGGCAAGACTGCTGCAGTGCTTGCCCAGCCACCTCCTATTATCTTGACATGCGTATGGGACGGGCGTCATTATAGGAAATTCCTCTTCCAGCAAGCTGCCACGTGCCCGACAGATCCCACCAAACCACATGCAGACTCGACACCTCATCGATTAGTGACTAGCTGATCGATGAGGTGGAGCGCTGATGGCTGGGAACAGCTTGCGGGCCACGGAGCTTGCCGGGCTTTCACCTTGCCGGCTCGGCCTTGCTAGCAGGGGATGCTTCTAGTGCTCAGTCTTTTTCTTCTTCTCAAGTATTTTTAGCCTTGAGTCTTGGTCTTCTTGATGCGCTCCTTGATCTCTCAAATAGCATCTCTCTTCTGGTTTGGGAACCTTCTTCGTAGCTCAACAACTTTGATTTTGATCAATCCTTGGTAAGTCCTTTGGCTGGCAAGGGAACTGCTACTCGTCTGTGCATAAGTCAGGGTGTAAAAGACCCATGTTTTATACACCGACGGAACACAATATCAAGAACAATTTTTTTATTTAAACCATGTTCGTTAAACCAACAATGTACGTGCCTGATACGTCCATTTTGCATCATGTTTTACTACTATTATTTAGAATGTTTTTATGCATAATAATGCTTGGAGTAATCCTAATGCCTTTTCTCTCATAATATGCAATGTTTATACAAAGAAGGAGAATACCGGCAACTGGAATTCTGGACCTGAAAAAGCTACCTCAGAGTTACCAGAGAGGGGCTTCCTGGTGCCCACAAGACACCAGGGCGCGCTAGGCCCCCCAGGCGCACCCTGGTGGATGCTGGGTATCCCAGCCCACCTCCGGTGCCCATCTTCTGGTATATAAGGCATTTTGACCTAGAAAAAATGAGGAGAGGACTTTCAGGATGGAGCGCCACCGTCTCGAGTCGGAACTTGGGAAGGAGCACTTTTGGCCTCCGGCGGAGCGATTCCGTCGGGGGAACTTCCCTCTCGGAGGAAAAAGTCGAACCATCGTCATCACCAACAACCCTCTGATCTTTGGGAGGAAAATCTCCATGAACCATCTCATCTCAAACCCTAGTTCATCTCTTGTCTTCAATCTTTGTACCGGAACCTCAGATTGGTACTTGTGGGTGACTAGTAGTGTTGATTACGTCTTGTAGTTGATTACTATATGGTTTATTTGGTGGAAGATTATATATTCAGATCCATTATGCTATTTAATACCGCTCTGATCTTGAGCATGAATATCATTTGTGAGTAGTTACCTTTGTTCTCGAGGTCACGGGAGATGTCATGTTGCAAGTAATCATGTGAACTTGATATGTGTTTGATATTTTGATGATATGTATGTTGTGATTCCCTTAGTGGTGTCATGTGAACAACGACTACATGAAACTTCACCATGTTTGGGCCTAAGGGAATGCATTGTGGAGTAGTTATTAGATGATGGGTTGCTAGACCGACAGAAGCTTAAATCCTAGTTTATGCACTACTTCGTAAGGGACCGATTTGGATCCATATGTTCAATGCTACGGTTAGATTTTATCTCAATACTTTTCTCGTAGTTGCGAATGCTTGCAAGGGCATTAATCATAAGTGGGAGGCTTGTTCAAGTCAGGACAGCACCCAAGCACTGGTCCACCCATATATCAAATTATCAAAGTAGTGAACGTGAATCAAACCAAGATGATCAAAGTGACTAGATGAAATTCCCGGGTGCCCTCAAGAATGCTTTGCTTATTATAAGAGACCGTTTTAGCATTTCCTTTGCTACAAAAGGATTGGGCTACCTTGCTGCACTTTATTTACCGTTAACGTTACTTGTCCGTTACAAATTATCTTGCTAACAAACTACCTGTTACCGACTATTTTTGTGCATGCAGAAAATACCTTGCTGAAAACCACTTGTCATTTCCTTCTGCTCCTCGTTGGGTTCGACACTCTTACTTATCTAAAGGACTACGATTGATCCCCTATACTTGTGGGTCATCAAGAATCTTTTCTGGCACCGTTGCCGCGGAGTGAAGCGCTCTTGGTAAGTGGAAATCGGTAAGGAAAAATTTATACTATGTGCTGAAATTTTTTGTCAGTTGCTACTATGGAAAACAATCCTTTGAGGGGTTTGTTCGGGGTATCTTCACCTTGACCGGAAACACAAAGAGTTGCCCCTCAACCTACTGCACCTACTAAAAATATTGGTTACGAAATTCCTTAGGGTATGATAGAACAACTGCTAGCTAATCCTCGTGCAGGAGATGGAACGGAACATCCTGATATGCATTTGATACATGTGGATGAAATTTGTGGATTATTTAAGCTCGCAAGTTTACCCAGAGATGAAGTTAATAAGAAGGTTTTCCCTTTATCTTTGAAGGGAAAAGCATTGAAATGGTATAGGCTATGTGATGATATTGGATCATGGAATTGGAATCGACTGAAATTGGAATTTCACCAAAAATTTATCCTATGCATCTAGTTCATTGTGATCGGAATTACATATATAATTGTTGGCCTCGTGAAGTAGAAAGTATCGCTCTAGCTTGGGGGAGGCCTAAGTCAATGTTATATTCATGCCCCAACCATGAGCTCCCGAGAGAAATTATTATCTAGAATATTTATATTCGGCTTTCTCGCAATGATCAATCCATGCTTGATACTTCTTGTGTTGGTTCTTTTATGAAGAAGACTATTGAATTCAGGTGGGATATTTTAGAAAGAATTAAATGCAACTATGAAGATTGGGAACTCGATGAATGTAAGGAGTCAGGTATTAAGCTTGAGTTTGATTGTGTTAAATCTTTTATGAATACCGATGCTTTTCACAAGTTTAGCACTAAATATGGACTTGACTCTGAGATAGTAGCCTCCTTTTGTGAATCTTTGCAACTCATGTTGATCTCCCTAAGGAGAAGTGGTTTAAATATCACCCCCCTATTAAACAAGAAATTAAAGAATTTGTAAAAGTTAAAGATGAAACTATTATTTACAATGTTGATCCAGTTGTGCCTACTCTTTATATTGAAAAACCACCTTTCCCTGTTAGGATAAAGCAATAGGTAAGGTATCAACTGTGCTTCACAAAAGTAATATTAAAGCACCTAAACCATCTGAACAAACTAAGTAGAACCTAGTGTTGCTATGGTTTCAGATCCCTTGGTAGAAAATACTGATGGGCTTGTTATTTACTTCTGTGATGAAGCTGCTAAATTGCCAAACCCGATGAAAGAGATAAACATAGACCTGCTGTGGGCATGCCTGTTGTCTCAGTTAAAATAGGAGATCATTGTTATCATGGTTTATGTGACCTAGGTGCTAGTGTGAATGCTATTCCTTTTACCTTATACCCAGAAATTATGAATGATATAGCACCCGTTGAAATAGAAGACATAGATGTCACAATTAAACTTGCAAACAGAGACACCATCACACCACTTGGGATTGTTAGAGATGTTGAAGTCTTGTGTGGGAAAATAAAATATCCTACTGATTTTCTAGTTCTTGGTTCCCCACAAGATGACTTTTGTACCATAATATTTGGTAGACCTTTCTTGAACACTCTCAATGCTAAAATAGATTGTGAGAAAGAAACTGTTAGTGTTAGCTTTGGTGATGTGTCTCATGAGTATAATTTCTCTAAGTTTTGTAGACAACCTCATAATAAAGAATTACCTAGTAAGGATGAAATAATTGGTCTTGCTTCTATTGCTGTACCTCCTACTAATCCATTAGAACAATATTTGCTAGACCATGAAAATGATATGCACTTGCATGAAAGAAATGAAATAGATAAAATTTTCTTTGAACAAAAACCTCTCCTTAAACACAATTTGCCTATTGAAACTCTAGGAGGTCCTCCTCCACCTAAGGGTGATCCTGTGTTTGAATTAAAGCAATTGCATGGCGCTCCAAAATATGCTTATCTTGACGAGAAAAAGATATATCATGTTATTATTAGTGCTAACCTTTCAGAACATGAAGAAGAAAGATTATTAAAAATACTGAAGAAGCAGCATGCTGCTATTGGATATACTCTTGATGATCTTAAGGGGTATTAGTCCCACTCTATGTCAGACAAGATTAATATGGAGCCTGATGCTAAACCCGTTGTTGATCACCAACGATGTTTGAATCCTAAGATGAAAGATGTGGTAAGAACTGAAATACTAAAGCTTCTGGAAGTAGATGGGTAAGTCATGTTCATTGTGTCCCTAAGAAATGAGGTATTACTGTTGTTCATAATGATAAAAATGAACTTATTCCACAGAGAATAGTGACTGGCTATACAATGGTAATTGATTTTAGAAAATTAAACAAAGCTACTAGAAAAGATCATCACCCTCTTCGTTTCATTGATGAAATGTTAGAAAGACTATCAAAGCACACACACTTTTGTTTTCTTGATGGATATTCTGGTTTCTCTCAAATACCTGTTTCACAACCTGATCAAGAGAAAACCACATTTAATTGTCCTTTTGGAACTTATGCTTATAGATGTATGCCTTTGGTATGCAATGCACCTGCTACCTTTCAAAGATGTATGACTACTATATTCTCTGATTTTTGTGAAAATATTGTTGAGGTTTTCATGGATGATTTTTCCGTTTATGGAACTTCTTTTGATGATTGCTTAAGCAACCTTGATCAAGTTTTGCAGAGATGTGAACAAACTAATCTTGTCTTGAATTGGGAGAAGTGCCACTTTATGGTTAATGAAGGCATTGTCTTGGGGCATAAAATTTCTGAACGAAGTATTGAGGAGGATAAAGCTAAAGTTGACGCAATTGAGAAAATGCCATGTCCTAAAGATATCAAAGGTATTCGTAGTTTCCCTGGTCATGCTAGTTTCTATAGGAGGTTTATTAAACACTTATCTAAAATTTCTAGGCTTCATACTAATATTTTACAAAAGGATGTTACATTTGTTTTTGATGATGATTGTGTAGAAGCCTTTGAAACACTTAAGAAAGCCCTAACTTCTGCACCTATTATTCAACCACCTGATTCGAACTTGCCTTTTGAAATTATGTGTGATGCTAGTGATTATGCTGTCTGTGATGTTGTAGGACAAAGAGTTGATAAGAAATTAAATGTTATCCATTATGCTAGCAAAACTCTAGTCAGTGCCCAAAGAAATTATGCTACCACTGAGAAAGAATTTTTAGTAGTTGTGTTTGCTTGTGATAAGTTCAGATCTTACATCGTTGATTCCAAAGTTATTGTTCACACTGATCATGGTGCTATAAAATATCTTATGGAAAATAAAGATGCTAAACATAGACTTATTAGGTGGGTTCTCTTGCTACAAGAATTTGACTTACATATCACTGATAGGAAAGGAGCTGAGAACCCCGTAGCTGGTAACTTGTCTAGGTTAGAAAATATTCTTGATGACCCACTATCTATTGATGATACCTTTCCTGATGAACAACTAGCTGTAATAAATGCTTCTCATAATACTCCTTGGTATGCTAACTATGCTAATTATATTGTTGCTAAATGTATAGCACCTAGTTTCACATACCAACAAAAGAAAAAAAATCTTCTATGATTTAAGACAATACTTTTGGTATGACCCACATCTTTATAAAGGACTAGATGGTATTATTAGACGTTGTGTACCTAAGCATGAACAGGAACTAATCCTACGGAAATGTCACTCCGAAGTTTATGGAGGACATCATGCGGGAGATAGAACTGCTCACAAGGTATTACAATCTGGTTTTTATTGGCCTACTCTTTTCAAGGATGCCCATAAGTTTGTTTGTCTCGTGATGAATGTCAAAGAATAGGTAATATCGGTAAGCATCAGGAAATGCCTATGAATTATTCACTTGTTGTTGAACCATTTGATGTTTGAGGCTTTGATTATATGGGACCTTTTCCTTCCTCTAATGGGTATACACATATTTTGGTTGCTGTTGATTATGTTACTAAGTGGGTAGAAGCTATTCTAACTAGTAGTGCTGATCATAACACCTCCATTAAAAATGCTTAAAGAAGTCATTTTCCCAAGGATTGGAGTCCCTAGATATTTAATGACCGATGGTGGATCACACTTTATTCATGGCGCTTTTCGTAAAATGCTTGCTAAATATGATGTTAACCAGAGAATTGCATCACCCTATCATCCTCAATCTAGTGGTCAAATTGAACTTAGCAATAGAGAAATAAAATTAATATTAAAAAAAACTGTCAATAGGTCTCGAAAGAATTGGTCTAAGAAATTAGATGACGCACTTTGGGCCTACAGAACAACTTATAAAAATCCTATGGGTATGTCTCCATGTAAAATGGTTTATGGGAAAGCTTGTCATTTGCCTCTTGAGTTAGAACATAAAGAATATTTGGCAATTAAAGAACTCAATTATGATTTGAAACTTGCCGGTGAAAAGAGGTTATTTGATATTAGCTCACTAGATGAATGGAGAACCCAAGCTTATGAAAATGCCAAACTATTTAAAGAAAAAGTTAAAAGATGGCATGACAAAAGAATCCAAAAGCAGGAATTCAAAGTTGGTGAACATGTTCTATTGCACAACTCTCGTTTTAGATTTTGTTGCAGGAAAACTTCTCTCCAAGTGGGAACACTACTGGAATCAGGAACTTTGTCGTCAGCCGTTTCTTTGCCGTCATCTAGCTGATGGCAAAGAGGGTCTTTGCCATCGGCAAAAGAAAATCGATGGCAAAGAAGCAAACGGTGACAAAAGAAAGTGTTTGCCGTCACCCCATCATTGCCGTCGGCTAGATGACGGCAAGAAGCAGGGTGGGCCGCTAGCGAGAGGCAGCTTAACGGTCACTTTCTTTGCCGTCCGCTAGTCGATGGCAAAGAAACTTCGCCGTCTGCTAGCAGACGGCAAAGAAAGTGGCCAAACTAACGTCCGTTAACTAGGCTCTTTGCCGTCTGCTAGTGGACGGCAAAGAGCTGTGCCCTATCTAACAAAACGCTCTTGCCCTACCCCTCTCTCTCCTCTCCCTCACCCCAACCCCAGCGCCAGCCCGCCCACGCCCCGGCCTCGCCCATGATCTCGGGCAAGCCTCCCGCCCGGGCAGCGTCGCCCGCCACGCCACGCCGCCCGCACCATCGATCCGGCCGCCCGGCCCGGCCACTCCCACCAGCCGCCTCGGCCGCCCTTGCCTTGCCCATAAACCGCCTCCGCCCATTCGTCGCCGTCCCGTCCGTTCAAGGCCGGGCCTCCTCACCCGCCTTTGCACGTAGCGCCCGCCCGCCACCACCCGTGCCTCGCTCTGTACAGCCTCACCGCCGGGACGCCTCCTGGCCGCCCTCCTCCCCTTCCCTGACCATCAAGGTGAGACCTTTTCTTCTTCGTTTTAGATTTAGTTTAATTAGGTTTAGTATAATTTAGTTTAGGTTTTGTTTAGTTCAGTTAGTTTAATTTAGGTTTAGTTTAATTTAGTTTAGGTTAAGTTTCTGGTTTAGTTTAGGTTTAGTTTAGTTTAGGTTTAGTTAATTAATTTATTTTAGGTTTAGTTTAGTTTAGTCTAGGTTAAGTTTCTGGTTTTTTTGAACATGTGAAATTTGTTGTTATTTTTTTAGTTCAAGCATTTATTCCCGCATCGACGTCGATGATGCCTATCCCGCATCCTCGTCGTCGACTCCTAAGTGGAGGAGGCCTGCTTGATCGGAGGGGCCATGTCCAGGGACCTGGGCTCCGCCGGGCTGGTACTGGGAGGTTCTACCTTCCCGGGGGGCGTAGCTTGGTGAGGAGCCATCCCGTCGTTGACCCGAACCTTGTTTGGTGGCGGTCGCGTGGGCCAGTGACGGTGCTGAGAATTTCTTACACTACAGAGGTGGTACGTCACCGTGTCAGCGAGGAGGACGAGCACGTCCGTCGCTACATGGTTGTGTTGGAGGGCAGGTTCGACAATACCTGGCAGGTTCTTCAGGGATCTCACTGGAGCTATGATCCTGTGATGGTTCCTTCTCTTTGGGTGTCCACCGCCCACGCAGATACCCATCGTTTGCTACGGTTCTAGCTGTATTAGCGATGCTATATGTATGATACTATTCGAGATGTATTAGTGATAATATTCGTCGATGTACGGATGCAAGAGATGATGTAGTTTTGCTTATGGAATGCATGCTAATTTAGTTTACCGGGGGACGAGCGGGTTAGGGGGTTCCTCGGTGTCGATGGTACCCTAAATAGCAAGTATTGTCAGTGCGACATACATGTGGCCGTCGGTGTCAGATACTACATCCACATCCCACAAGTGACACACGGGTCTTGCGTCCCGCAGCAACAGTTCTCGGCATCGATGGCGGTCGAACACCATCGCGAATTTGTCTGGTAGCCTCTGAGATGACAATTGGACGCTAAGTGTTGAAACTTGAACCACCCAAACTGACTCAAGTCGGTTTGTTTGTTTGAAATTTCAATACTTGGCTTTAATCCTCATCGCAGAGGCTGCTAGACAAATTTGCCAAGGTGTTCGACCGTCATCGGCCACCAGAACTATTGTTGCGGGACGCCGGGCGCCGGCGTCACTTGTGGGACGTGGATCTAGTGTTCAACGCCGAGCGCCTCATGTATCTTGCACCGATGATACTTGCTATTTAGGGTTCTATCGACGCCGAGGAACCCCTAACCCGCTCGTCCTGTTGTAAATATTTAGTTAGGTTGGCCGGAAAAAACAATATTGCTATGAAACTCATCTTTCAATTTAAATGTGCAGTTTTTTACATCTTGCAAGGGTCTAGTGTTGACGAGCTCCGCCCTGCGTTCGTAGGTTAGCACAAATGACATCTCCTCCCCCCCGTTGATTTGCTCTGTTTAGGTCTTCGTGCCGATGAAACTTGCTAGGTATAGGTGTCTTCAGTTATTAGTATGCGTGACCACTATGTGTCTCCCGTTCGAAAGGGTTACATCTATAAATATGCATGCATTTGCATATTTCTAACTGTGATTCTTTCGAATTGTCGAACGTTATCCATGGACAACCCGAGTATGTGTAGATTGGGTTCATTTTCCCATATGCTCTGCTCCAGATCTGATGCAGAATTTCGTTAGTGCCTCCCTGTTGTTCTCCGGGTACACATCCTCTCTGCTTATTGCCGAGACGTGTATCGTGAGAACATCGGGAGGTGATGCCAAATTTTAAGGCGTCATATCCAGAAAGTGTAGCATGGGAAAACGAACCCAATCTACACATACTCGGGTGGGATTAGGACCTATCTTTACCTATTAGCGTCTAGGTTGCATGGACGTAATAAAAGTGACAAACTCCATTAACTGATGAATATATACACGCTGATGTAAAGAAGTTACATCTATACTATTTTTTTGACTATAAACAGTAGGGTAAAACCCCACTGCAATTTTTATAAATATAAAGCAAAGTAACAAGTAGTCTTTAAGGCTTGAGATAAGCCTACAGAAGGGGAAAAAAGAAAGAAAAGAAAAGAAAAGAAAAGAAAGAACTAGGCTAGGAAAAGAAAATAAAATTACAACAGGGCCTCAAGCGAAAGAGAGAATTGTCTCTCATGCTTTTTCTTCATTCTGAACCTTAAAAGTTTCAGCTCCTCCAGGAAAATGAACTTCCATCCTTGAAAAGATGGTGCAATGCTTGCAATTTTTTTATTGTTTCTGGTTATCCAGATGGCCCATGCTCCAAGAATGATGATCTCCATGTAAAAAGGGTAATTTAGTTTGTCCTTGAGATCTTGGAATGCTTCCAGCACTGACAGGTTTGGTGTTCTTGTTGGACAAATAAAGTCCCAGCATTGTTGCACAAAGGGACATCCCCAAAAAAGATGATGAAGTGTTTCTTCCTGTTGACACCCACTAACTGCACAGTTGTATGCTTCCAACACAAAATTCTTTCTTCTAAGCAGGTTTCTTGTATTAACTCTGTCATGAAGCAATTGCCAGAAGAATATTTTGTGTTTTGGCTGACATGAGCTTTGCCAAATCCATTTGAAGTGAGCAGGAGTTTGCTTGTGTCCTATTAACACTTTATATGCTTTGATGGATGAATATCTTTCATTTCCCCAAATGTAACTCCATGTGTCTAAAGACTCCAGGAATTCAGATTGCCTCATAGAGATGCCAATGTCCTCCATTTCTAAGAATTCCTCATATGCCTCTGTTGTCAATGGGAGGAAGAAAAGATCCTGAAGGTATTCTATGCCCCGCACACTGTTGTATGTTCATCTGTGGATTTCTCACAAAGGAGTATAGGTGATGGAATTTGTGTTTGAGTACACTTTTGCTGCCATAGATCATCCCAAAAGAAGCATCGACCCCATCTCCACATTGCATCTAGCAATAGCTTTGTAATGATCAATAAGGGCTAAGTTGGAGTTCCACCAAAAGAACCCACCATCTTTGTCACACCGTAATTTCCCATCACTGTAGTAACTTTCCCATATCAAGTTGACCCATGGTATGTCATGTCTGTTGAAAAAATTATGTAAATACTTCATTAGTAGGGTTTTGTTATGGTGTATATATCCAACACACCTAGACCTCCCTGATCTTTGGGTCTACACACAGTGTGCCAAGCTACTAAAGCAGGTATGCGGTCTTCCATGTCAGGGCCTCTCCAAAGACAGAGTCTTAGGTATTTTATTATCCGTTTCTTTATTGTGATTGGGATATCCAGACAACTCATGAAGAATACTGACAAAGAAGTGAGCACTGATTTGACCAGGACAATTTTCCTGCCTAATTCATGAAAATATAAATACCTGCCAATCTTTTTGCAATCCTGTTAACAAGAGGTAAACATTGTTCCACAGTGGGTTTGTATATTCCCAATGGAAGGCCAAGGTAAGTGAAAGGGAAATGTCCTCTGGCACATTGTAGTGTGTTTGTGAATAATTCAATCCTGTCTTCATTGATGTTTAGTGGAACCATAAATGACTTCCCATAATTCACTTTGAGCCCTGTTGCAGAAGCAGAAGTATTGAGTAAGGCCTTCAGACAGAAGAGCTGCCTAGTATCTGCTTGCATAATCACCACAGTGTCATCTCGTGACATCGCACTATTGGGAAATGGGGCAAGAGTTGACTTGAAGTGGTGCAGAGAGTAAGTTTAACCTCATTGCTTTGTTAAGAATAGATTGCAACAAGTCAGCTGCAAGCACAAATACTAAAGGAGAGTAAGGGTCTCCATGTCTCACTCCTCTTTTGATGTAATTTTTTTCCCTGGTACTCCATTCAGTAAAACAGAAGATGATGCTGTTGAAAAAAGAGCTTTCATCCATGAAATCCATCTGTGACCAAAACCTTTGGCTTTAAAAATATCAAAGATTGCTTCATGTTCAATTGTATCAAAAGCCTTTTCAAAATCCAGTTTAATAACTAAAATTTCCTCCCTTGACTTAAGGCATTGGTGAATATATTCATAAGCCCATCCTAAGCAGTCCTGTATGACCCTGTCCTTAAGGAAACCATATCGATTGATATGCACCATTTGTAGAATTACCCTTTGCAGTCTATTGGCCAGAAGTTTTGTAATGATCTTCAGTACTCCATTAAGCAGAGAAATTGGTCTAAAGTCATTTGGAGTAAGTACACTTCTTTTTTAGGGATTAGAGTGATGAAAGACGAATTGATACTCTCAAGATTTACACTCCCAGCATGAAAAGCCATAATAAGTTCAATGACATCTGCTTAGATTATATCCCAAAAATTCTTGAGGAACTCATTATTAAAACCATCTGGGCCTGGTGATTTATCATTTGGCAGGTTCTTGACCACATCATCAATTTCTTCCTGAGTAAAAGGTTTTTCCAAATCAATTTATATGTGTGGATCCACTATGTCTTCATACAAATCATTTAGATCAAAGTGCATAGAATGACTATTGGACTGTCCCAATCTACTCTTAAATGCTTCCCATAGAATTGCTGCCTTTCCTTCATGATCAGTGACTTCAACTTGGTCCTTGTTTACCAGCACAGCAATTTGATTGTGTCTGTGATTAATAGAGGCTTTCATATGAAAAAAAATTGTGTTCTCATCTCCAAACTTGACCCCTTTTATTTTCCCTCTTTGTTTACAATAAAGTTTCTGATTGTTGAGCACTGTTAATAAGAATTCCTTCAGCAAGTTTCTGCAATTTGTTTCAAACACTGACAAGTCCCTGTATTCCTCTATTAAGTCCCAAAGGAAAATAACATCATTCAGCTCTGCAATCTGCTTCTTGTGACAAGATAGGGATTTTTCCCATAGCTTGAGTGCTCTTCTAACATTCTTGAACTTTGCATTAATCTTCTTTGCACAGTCAGTGTGGCCCACTGGGATGTTCCAGGCAGCTTGAACCACTTGCTTGAAGGAGCTGTGGTTAAGCCAATAATTTTCAAACCTGAACACTTTTGACTTTGGAATATTTGTGCCAATTTTTATCATACAAGGAAGGTGGTCAGAAATAGGTTTAGCCATGGGTAGAGCAATGGAATCTGGATAGCTGGTCATCTAAGCAGTAGATGTGAAAAACCAATCCAACTTCTCAAGTAGAGGGTTGTCCTGCATGTTACTCCAGCTAAACTGTCTACCTTTTAGGGGTAGTTCAATTAAACCAAGTTCACTAATAGCTTCATTAAACATGAGCATTTCATTAACATCACCCCCAGGTTCATTTCTGTCCTCAGGTTTTCTTATGAAGTTGAAATCACCCATGATAATCCAGTCCACATCACTAGGCATTTGAGTATTCCCAAACCATTCAATGAACTCAATCTTATCTTCATGATTGCAAGGCCCATAGATGTTTGTGAGAATCCAAGACTTGGAGGAAGTGTTGCATGTGAACTGAATGGATAGAGAAAATTTGTTTTGGAACAGCAACTCTCCAGTGAATAAAGCTCCATTCCAAGCAGTTAGGATGCCACCAGATGCCCCAATGGAGGGTAAGTATTCAAATTTATTGAATCTATGCGGGCAAACTTTATGTATATATGTTAAATCAAAGGACTCTCTTTGTTTCCCGCAAACACACAATTCCAGCAGCACTTTATTCCACTTTTTGCCTTATAGCCAGCCATTTATCTGAAGAATTAATACCTCTCACATTCCAATTCAGTATATTCCAGGTTCTGTTGTTATTCATTAAAAAACAGAGGTATGTGTCCTTGTGCACCCAGGTCTAGCCCCTGGTGTCTATCCCAATAGTTGATTTTACTTTGCATCACAGATAAATCATTTGTAATACAATTAGTCCCATCATACAAGCATTGCACAGGAGTAAAGTGAAGCCCATGCCAGAGCCACAAGTAATGCAGAAGTAGAGCATTGATGATAGCAGGAATATCACAAGTCACTCCCACAAAAGGGTACCACAGTTTACATAACAACCCATTACAGTCTAGGAACAAAAATTGTCTTTCAGGATAAGCATGCACTATAGAACAAGTTCTGATCTTAGGATTTTCTGCTAACATATAGAAAGGGCATCCCAAAAGAGAATAGCAGGACACTCTGCTATTCCAGCTCATCTGTTGTGGTCTTCTCATCATCAGACAATCTTTGTGCTGCAGTCCTGACCAGTGGCCTTGGACACCTTGGCCACCTCCTCCTGCCCCCTCTTTTTAGGATTCTTGGACAGCTTTCCTTGAAGTTCATCCTCAGCAACCTTACAGAAAGACTTAGTTAGGTTTTTCACCACAGAATTCTGAATAACTGGTGGGATTGCATTACATGGCAAACAGGATTTAGCATCACAAGATTTTCTTCTATAACCCATATTATCTTTCTTAATCCTATCACTCCTTCTTACCTCAGTTTCAACCATAGGCTCCTTCTCCCTCTTCTTCCTTGAAATAGCCTCCCCCAGTGGAAGATATTTGTTTGGGGAGACTTGTTGTAGAGGACTGCCTGCCCCACTAGAGGAGTGAGCTGCTGGACTTACACCTTCATTTTCCTTGCCCTGCCCCAGAAGGAAATCTTTGCAAGTTGGTGCCTGAGAAGTAGAACATCCATCAGGTATGTGAAAGAGCATGGTTTCCTCTTGTTTACAATTGGCAGTCAATATTTTCCACACATCAGACTTGAGAAAGTGCATTGTCCAACCAAACTTATCAGGAGTCAACAACAAATGTATTATGAAGTTGAATCAACTTACTGGTATTTCAGTTTTGAAGGTGTTTGCAGCTCGTGTTGCTGGTGCAAAATGCTTAATCCAAAGGTCAAGTCCTTCTTCAGACATTAAATGTGAACCATCAATAATATCCAAAGCATGGTTCTGAGCCAGTTCATGTAAATCAAACATAGAAGGGTAGCTTGGCAATGAAAAAGTTCCATAGTTACCTTTATTATGAGGATCTGAAGATGTGCCAACATGTGGAATTGGGACATCTTCTTTGCCCTTCTCATTAGGAAGCAGAGTGTGTGGAACAGTGACAGTTACTCCAGACAAAGGCATGGCAGCATCCAATGCATCAGTAGTAGAAATATCTCTCACTGCCTCATTTTGACTGAGTGTGTTCAATTCAGGCACAGAATTATCAGTTACTTCATTTTCTGTACCATCAGTGAGAGCATCAGTCCTGAGGCCCATTTGTAAGTCCAGCTGGGGTTCAGTATCCTGATGTTGAGGTACCAAAGCAGGCTCTAATACTGGATTCTGCTGTTGAACATTGTCCAAATTGTTCTGAGGCACTTGGTCCTCTTCTTCTTTAATTGCATTATAAGCTAATGCAATTTTTAACAGTCCTTGACCAAATTGAGGAACTTGAACGCCCTGATTGACCTCTTCACTAGCAGAGTGAGTAATGGAAAGCAAACCATCAGATAGTGACACAGTTGTTGTAATACTACTATTAGGTGCCCCCTCTTCTGGCAATGCAGGGATGATAACTTGTTGCTGTTGAGGCTGAATAGGCTCTGGTTGAGGAAAAGCCCAGTGCTGATCTTGCTCTGCTTGCTCTTCCCAGGCATCCCAGTCCTCATTTTGGGCATGTATGTTGTGGTTTGGCAAAGGTTGGAAACCAGGAAAATCATTTGCATGTTGTGGTATGGGGTGTGGGTCCACACCATCAGGTGGAATGGGGTCTTCATCAGCTGGCCCACCACCCATCATTTCCTCCAATGACACTTCAATGGAAAGCAGGTCCAGGAGTCTTCCTCAAAACGTTCTCCTTCAGACCATCTTATGCTCTTAGGGATCTCATCCAGCTCTGTAACTCTGGCTTTTACTAAGATTTTACCTCTGAGGGCATCTTCTTTCTCCCAACTAATGATCTTTCCCCATTTAGAAATAGCAGACACAATATCTTCAGTATTGCAAAAATCAAACGGAACACCCACAAAGAGCAGCCAACAAGTCCTATTGAAATGAACCCTGCGCCAATTTCTACCCTCATTGTGCTTGGTAAAGGAGATGAAAACATCACCGAAGGCATTCGGACCCTGCTGGATGAGCCTATCCTTATCTCCGACATGCCTGAACTGCACATATGCCTCTCCAAACGGGCATGGCTGAATTTCTGTAAATCCAACTTGAGCATCTCCTTGAAGAAACTCTTCTAGAACTTCACGAACATTAGGAAAAAATACCTCGTCCGGGTGCGGATGAATATTGGCAATCGCCCAGTCCTCATGCCTTCTAGGACGATGGGGCACAATAGCACGAGAAACCCCAATTCGTCCCTCAATCGCCTGAAATATATATATATATATATATATATATATATTTATATATATATATAGTGTTACTATTCATCACTCAGTGTGCAGAATAAGTTATTCTTCACACGAGGTAATCTTCTGATCATTTTATAAATAAATTACATTTAAAATACAAATAGTTACATTCATATTGATTTCTTTTGCATAAAATTTGGCATAACAAAATAATATAGGTTAAAAATTGTATTTTATGTACATTTTACACTATGTTTTTACATTTGTAATTTTACGTAACATAAAAAAAAATAATACTGACGATTATAGGTTTCTTCGTTCTCTTTTATGTCTAAAATAAAACAAAATTCTGAAAGCGTAAAATTACGGTGCATAGATGTTAAAAATAGAGGTGGGTGAAGAATAACTATTCCTCACCGAGGTGACGAATAGTCAATCCCTATATATATATATATATATATACATATATATATATATATATATATATATATATATATATATATATATAGACACACACACACATATATTTCTTATGTGTCCATTAGCTAAACAAGATGACTGATATAAATGCGTGGATGTACACGGTTACACTAGTCGGAAAAGACATGACCAATGAATGGTTAACAAAAACCAAGGGTTTACGAGAGCCGCATTTGCAAATGGCAGAGGACAACATGGTGCCCCTATGCAGGGTGCAATAATTGGCACAAGAGGACAGAGAGGATGAAGTGGGCAAACACACTGCGAAGTGGGGTTTCACGCCAGATTATACGGTGTGGACATTTCACGGCGAGTCTGCCCAACGTGCCAGAGCTGAGGTGCTTCGTCGTTGCACCGACGAGCATGGTACGGGATGCAAGACATGGTGCAAGACTTTTA
This sequence comes from Aegilops bicornis, assembly GCA_021605145.1. Lineage (NCBI taxonomy): Eukaryota > Viridiplantae > Streptophyta > Magnoliopsida > Poales > Poaceae > Aegilops > Aegilops bicornis. Next base: position 339,854,919 of record CM038673.1, on the reverse strand, counting down.
TGATGCTCGGGACTCGGACAATGAGATGGAGGAATCTGCAAAGGCCTTCAATGAAATGTTGGAGTCTTCAAAACATCCGCTCTCTGAGCACACCGAGCTTTGTCGGTGGATGCCATCTAACAAATAATGGCTCAAGGCTCAATTCAACTTGGGCGAGAGAATGCTACAGCCTTGATGATGACAATATTTGGACGTTTTCTACCCAAAGGCCATGTACTATCTGCAAACCTGTACCCGGTCGGACAAAATCCTCCCCGCTCTTAAGATGCCCTATGAGAAGATACATGCATGTGAGAAAGGATGTGCCTTATTTAGGAAACCCGGTGTCACGGACTTGAACTATTGACCCATTTGCATGTCATCCAGGTATGTTGTGGTAGACAATGGTATGGGTGAGAAGACGCGGACCAAAATCCCCGTTAATGTTCTTCGGTATATGCCAATCGTACCAAGACTTCAACGTCTTTATGTTCGAAGAGACGGCAAGACAGATGACATGGCACAAAACGGGCAAAAGAACCAAACTAGATGCAGATGGGAAGCTGGTGATGGTGCACACATCGGACGGTGAAGCATGGAAGAGCTTCGATGCATTACATGACGACAAAGCGGCAGATCCGAGGCATCCTCGAGTCGGCATCAACACGGATGGGTTCAGTGCGTTTGGTCTGACGACAACCCAATACAGTTGTTGGCCAGTATTTGTCCTTCCACTCAATCTCTCCCCGGACAGATTATGCAAAGAAAGGACATTTTCTTGACGTTGATAATTCCAGGGGCCAACTATCCGGGGAAGAATATGAATGTGTACATGCAGCCCATTTGAAGGCTTAATTGCAAGAAGCACAGGATAATGGGTTCAAGACATACGACGCCTTTAGCAAACGAAACTTCATAATGCATGTTTGGTACATGTACTCGACGCATGACTTGCCGGCGTATGCGCTATTCGTTGGCTAGTGTGTGCATGGAAGGTTCCCGTGCCCCACATGCAAGGGAGCTCTAGAGTTTGATTGGCTTCAGGCCGGTCGCAAGTTTTCTTGCTTCGACATGCATAGACAGTTCCTGGATCCTCGCCTTAAGTTCAGGAAAGACAAGAAGAACTTCATCAGAAGTAGAGTTGTCAAAAACTCTGCACCACCTGTGTTGACAGGCCAAGAGACCCTAGATCAGTTAAACGCTCTCGAGCTAGATCCAGAGTGTCCAGGGTATTTCAAGGGGTATGATTCGAAACACGCCTGGACTCACAAGACATGCTTGTGGGATCTGCCTTACTTCAAAGACCTCCTTTGCCCACACAACATCGACGTGATGCACACTGAGAAGAATATCGTGGAGGCACTTTTTGGTACATTGTTCGTCATAGATGGGAAGTCAAAAGATTATATTAAGGCTAGAGTCGATGTGGAGGCGCTATGTGATAGTCCGTTACAAAACATGAAAGAACTGATAGGAAAGCAGAACTGGACGAAGCCAAAGGCATGGTTCAGTCTTGGAAGGCTAGCTATGAGGGAAATTATCTTGTGGGTGCAACAACCGTTGATGTTCCCCGATAGGTATGCTGCGAATCTAAAGAGGGGAGCGAGTCTTGATAAATTGAAGATATTTGGTCTCAAGAGTCATGATTGGCACATATAGATTGAGCGGGTAATGCCGGTGTTGTTGCGTGGATGCATCCCTGAGGATGAATGGCTAGTACTGGCAGAGCTGAGCTATTTCTTCTGTGTTCTTTGTGCGAAAGAACTATCGCCTGACCTGGTAGAAGAAATGGAAGAGTTGGCGCCGGAGTTGATCTGCAAGTTAGAGAAGATCTTTCCACCGGTCTTCCTTAATCCAATGCAACACTTGATTTTGCATCTCCCAACCGAGGCAAGATTGCGGGGGCTTGTGCAGAATCGTTGGTGCTACGCAATTGAGAGGATGCAGAAGACGCTTCGAGCAAAATGTAAAAATAAATGTAGAATTGAAGCATCGATGGCCGAGGCAATCATTACCGAGGAGGCGGCAAACTTCGTGACAGCACACTACGAAGCCAAAAATTGTCATTTGCATAATCCGAAGCCTCGGTACAATGCCGGCAACCCTAAAAAGGGTCGATCCAACCTCAACCTATTCAAAGGGGATCTCGCACCAGCCGGTGCTTCTAATTCATTAACTTTGGATTTCGAAGAATGGCAAACGATTTCGTTGTGTATCTTCAACAACCTAACAGAAGTGTGGCCGTACATCGAGTAAGTTCTCGATACATTGTTTTGTAACTTCTAATTCCTTTGAACTGCTATTATTCCCGGATAAATTTGATACAGTCGATATGTTAGAAAATTCTCGTTTGGAGCTGTGATCCAAAAGGATTCCGTCGAAGAGTATGAGCTTCTGGCAAATCATGGAGGCGGCTATCCTGGTTTCATCTCTTGGTTCAAACAAACAGTAATTTCCATTAGACCATTTCATTTCTTCATCTAATTTGTGGCCAATGCAACAATCCCTTCATATTAAACTTGTAGGCTAATTCAGAGCTTATGGATGACGAATTGAGACAAGTCGCTAATGGTTTTGACTATAAGGTCTGTTCATTTGACAAATACGACATCAATGGGTATCGCTTTTGTACCCATGGCAAAGAGCTATCTATGGCCGACCGAAAGTCTACAAATTGTTGTGTCTACGCTATCGTGAAGGAGATACCGAGTATTATGGAAGATTTGAAGCAATTTATGAACTTCAATTCTATGGTGCAAACCCACCAAACGTTGTAGTCTTCAAATGTTATTGGTTCCAGCCGAAGGAGACTAGAAGGACTCACGAACATATAGGGCTAGTGGAAATCAATCAAGCACCCATTTGGATGTTCCCGATGTCTATGTTATGGCTCAACAGCAACCCAAGTTTTCTATCTATCATGGGCACATCAAAGTGATCCTAATCTCAAAGGTTGGGATGTCGTTTATGAAGTGCCGCCATGCGTGTTAGACCACCTCCCCCAATGAAGTTGATTATGAACCTCACATTAACCTGCAGGACACATATGAAGGAGAATTCTTCCAAGCAACACGTCTTTCCAAAAAACATTTCAACAAACACTCTACTTCACCCCAGAACATTGAAGTAGACAGCGACAGTGAACCCGACTTCACCCTTGAGCCGGAACAAGAAGAGCCTGAACTAGAAAAGGTTACTGCTGCGGATGACCTGTCAATGCTTGACCGATTACGTAAAGGTGGCCTTCCACATGATGGTGCATTTATTAATGAGGATGATGAGCACGTCATTACCGATAGTGATGATGATGATGATGCATTTATTAACCCCAAAGCATTTATTGAACCCAACGATCCAGATTATTATTAGGTATTAAATTTTTTATGTTGTACTTGATTTATATAGTTACTTGTATGATTGTATGATTTATATAGTTACTTGTATAATTTTCTTACTTTGTATGCTTGTTTCTTATACATAGTGCCATGGTCTTGATATCCGTCCCCGTTGGTCCTCACCCGCTTTATGATTCAGATGTGGTAAATCCTCTTTTATAACTATTTGTTCCATTTCGCATTTATGACAATTATGGCCATCAAGTTGACATAGAGATATTTTAATGTAGGAGGTATGTGAACCGGAATTTGCAACCGACCCTCTTGTCGAGAAGCTAAATTTAGTTGAAAAATAAAATGAGTATTTGAAAGAAAAAAATAAAAGAATTGAAGAAGAGAAGATGAAATTGGAGTTGTATGTTGCCGATGTGGTCGATGATCACAAGATGAAGATGAATGCAATGCGCTTAAAGATGGATGCAATGCGCTTGAAGATTAGGAAGATTAGAAAATATGCCATTGATAATGAGGCTTGGTATCATTATGCCGTTGGATCAATTGTTACCTTAGTTTCGATCTTCATCGCATTTGTTGTGATTAGGGTAAGTTTTCTCTAGTGTACTTAGCTAACTTTCCTCCTAAATGGCATAACTACCTAAGTTAGACAAAAAAATGAGCTATACTGAGCTTTCTTTCCTCAAAAATGTCATGATAATCTTTGTTACCTCCAAAATGATATAGACTTACCTTACTTTCCTCGAAAATGACATAATAACCTTAGTAAGCTCCAAAATGACCTATTTACCTAGCTTACCTCTAAAATGACCTACACTTAGCATTTTTACCTAGCTTAGCAATAAAATGGCATTTTTACCTACCTTAGTTAGAAGAAGAAGAAGATAAAAAAGAGGAGAGGAGAAAAAGAAAGAGAAGAAAAAAAATCTTCTTCTTCTTCTTCTTCTTCCTTTTCTTCCTTTTCTTCCTCTTCTTCTTCTTCTTCTTCTTCTTCTTCTTTTTCTAGCTAGTCTTCTTCTTCTTCTTCTTCTTGTTCTTCTTCTTCTTCTAACTTGCTTCTTTCCCAATTTGCAGATTTGCTTTAGATGAGGAAGCTTGCGTTGATGGAGTCTACTCTTCTCTTTATGCTTCCTTCTTGTTTTGAATTTGTAGGATGAACAATGTCAAACTTGCTACCTATATATGTATGGATGAAACCATTGTATGCTTGTTGTTGGATATGTTGGCTATGTATATGTGTTGGATGAAACCATTTGCTATGTATATGTGTTGGATGATCATATCCATATGGCAGGGATTTGATTTGGTATGTATATGTGTTGGTAAAGTATTTTCATATGTGTGTGTGTGTATATATATATATATATATGTGAAATTCTGTCAAATTGAATGAATTCAAGAAAAAATAAAAAAACGAGGGCTATATAGACTCTTACGTCATACTGAGGTAAAGGTGACAAAGAACTTTGCCATCAGCCACGTGTCGCCTACCTGTGCAACACAAGGCAGTAGGGTGGCTATTTGGATGCTTTGCCATACGCGGTGACGGCAAAGGCTGCCAAATAAACCAGCCCAGTCTTGCCACATGGCACCCTATGTCATCCGCTGGCGGATGGCAAAGATTCAATGCTATTTTCCGTCTGCTGGCAGACGGCAAATATGCAAACGTCTTTGCCGTCTGCCAGCGGATGGCAAAACACGTCGTTAATCCTTTAATGACGTGGTCGACATCGCAGTGTCCGGGCTCTTTACCGTCGGCTAGCGGACGACAAAGACCTTTGCATCTTTGCCATCAGCCAGCTGATGGCAAAGAAGCCTTTGCCGTAGCCTGTCCAGCCGGACGTGTTGCCATCGGCTGGCTGAAGGCAAAGGTCTTTGCCGTCCGCCATGGGTGCCTTTGCCGTCCGCCATGGCTGACGGTAAAGATCCTGATTCCTGTAGTGGAAGGACCATATATCATCGAAGAAGTTTATCGCTGTGGAGCTTTTAAGATCAATAATGCCGAAGGTACCAACCCAAAGGTGCTCAATGGACAAAGAATTAAGCACTATATCTGAGGTACACCTATTAATATTAAAACCAATATTATTCAAACCTTGACAGCGAAGGAGGACATAAAAGAAACCTTTCAGAACACTCCAGAACCCTGGAAAGGAAGAGGTACGCGATACGATAAGTAAACACACTCTGGAAAATCCACAAAAATATTTTCTATTAGTGGAATATTAGAAAAAATAGGAAAAAAGAAACAACCAGGAAGGCAACCCAGGTGCCCACAAGACACCGGGGCGCGCCTGCCCCTCCTGGCACACCCTGGTGGGTGGTGGGCCTGCCCCTCCTGGCGCGCCCTAGTGGGTGGTGGGCCCCTCGGGCACCTTCCCGATTCCGTTTTTCTTCCATATACTTGTTTCCGAAGATAAAAAAATCTTTATATATACTCCCAGATTATTTGACCACAGTATCACGGAGAAACCTCTGTTCTTGTTTTGTGTTGTTTTTTTGTCAGATCTATCGAGCCAGGCATCATGTCTTCTCCCTCCTCCAACAATGAAGAAGACGAAGCTTGGTTGCTACAGGTGGAGTTAGGGGGAGAAGGAATTGAGGAGGTTGCCATGGAGGAAGATGAAAGAAATTCTCTTGGAGTTCATCCTCCGGCTTTCGAGAGGGGCACATTGATCGACATGTCCACTCGTCCTAATCCCCATCAAGCCATGAGATCAACAAACAGTCAAGAGAGCCTCGAAGTGCAGGAAGGGATCCCTCCAAGGAGGCCTTTACACAGGTTACATCGAAACATTTTTCACAATTTGATTCACATTTATGGGTTCGAGAATACTCCTCGTGTGCACATACCATCCAATTGGGACATATCTCATCTAAGAGAAAGTGATGTAGGAACAAACTCTTGGGGAACGGAGAATAAACATATTATGGCTGAAGTAGAGAAGAACACTGAGCTGCTTCATCGAGCCCTTCGAGAGATTCAAAGTTTGAGGGAGGTACTTATGAATATATTGGAGAATATGGCCACTATATCATCATCTTCCCCACCAAAGGAGACTTGATTACATGGGTATGGGCACTCCCCTTGGCTTTTGCCAAGCTTGGGGGAGATGCCCCGGTATCGTATCACCATCACTTTTCTTACCTTCACCTATCTTAGTTCGATCTTTAGCTATTTCATGATTTAGTTGAATAAAAGTTTAGTATGATCTAGTTTCGAGTGCTAGTTTCATGATCTATCTATCTATGTAATCGAGTGAGAGTTACATAATAAAGTTTAGTTTGAGTTTTTTCTTCTTTACTTTTATGTTCCAATCAAAATAAAAGGAAATACTGAAAAAGATCAAATGCTAATCTTATGGTAAGTAATGACATCTCATAAGGAAAAGTATAAGTGGTAAAATTTGTGGGAAGTTGACAAACATAGCATTGGTCAATGATGCAATTCATGAAAGAATTAATAAGGGAAGAGAAGATTCACATGCAAATACACTATCTTGGACATTTGTTATGATTGTGAGCCCGCACTAAATATCTTATGCCAAATTGTTGACGTTGGAAAAGGAAGACAACGTAATGGTTTATGTTTGTTCATATTCACATAGAAGTTATATTGTCATAGATCAATTGACATGTGGTGCTTTCCCAATATCTTTGCTAGCCAAAATTCCGCACTAAGTAGAGATACTACTAATGCATCCAGAAACCTTAAACCCGAACTCTTGTTTGTGAGTCCACCATACCTACCTATGGAATGAGCAAGATTCTTCAAGTAAGTCGTCATCGGTCCAATAAGGCAATAAAAATTGCTTTAAATGTGCTTGATCATTTAGTGTAAGAGAAATTAAGCGTTGTATGAACTTGTAATGGCCAAGTAATAAAAGCGACGGACTGCATAATAAAGATTGCTATCATAAGGGGCAATTTAACGTGATGTTCTTTTGCATTAAGAGATTGTGCATACAACCCAAAAAGCGCATGACAACCTCTGCTTCCCTTTGCGAAGGGCCTATCTTTTACTTTTATGTATTTACTTTTCATGCAAGAGTCAAAGTATTTTCCTCTATTCCTTTTTATTTTCTCTTTGGCACGCATCTTGTGGTGGGGAAAGATCTAGGCACATATATCCAGTTGGATATGAGTGAGCATGAGTTATTATTGTTGACATCACCCTTGAGGTGAATAAGCTGGGAGGCGAAACTATAAGCCCCTATCTTTCTATGTGTCTGGTTGAAACTTTTTGCTCATATATATGTTGTGAGTGTTAGCAATCATAGAAGATTAAATGATGGTTGAGTATGTGGACTTGCCAAAATGTCTCAAATCTGAGACCCTTCCTGGAAATATGATGAATTGTAGTTGCAAAGTTGACTGAGAACATAGTTTGTTGGTTTTCAATAAAGTTTATGCTTTCTACTTCGATGTTGCGATGAATTGTTACTTGTTCATGAGAATTTATATGATAAAGTTATGTGATAAAGTTCTATGATAAAGTTTGTTGTTGTTATAATTATATGCATGATGCTACTATGTCTGTGTTTTTTTTTTACACTACAAAAAATACACTTCCGTAATGATATGTGTTTGTCACAGTAGGTCACCTTTTCTGTCATGCATGTACATCCATGACGATTTTATGAGTAATCAAGATAGTCATACCGAGTCAGAGAAGTGTTCCATGACATTACCAAAATTATCATCACGGAAGTGTCCACTTCCATGACGATAAATGGCGCGTCATGGAAGTGCTTTCTTCAAGGGTGACCGACACGTGGCATCCACCGTAACGGGTCGCCAACAGCATGGACCAATGAGGATTTTCCATGTGTAAAATTCTCATTGGCCGGAGGAAACACGTGTTCGCTCACCGTTGGGACAAATGTCATCCATTCATTGGACAAGAGGCGCCTATGATACGCCGACACATGGCACGGCCCAACAGAGGCCCATTCCGGTGAAAAGGCCGGCCCGTTTGACTTGGTCAAAAGGTAACGGGCCGGCCCACGGAAAGCCTGTTAACGACTTGTTCGTACATAGCCCATTTACGGCCCGTTAACTCACGGCCCGTTACGGCCTGTTGGAATTAAGCCCAGTAGCTTCATCTGGGCCATCCAATATGATTCCAGCCCATTGTAAATTCCGGCCCATGTATGGCCCATGATGTCTTCGGCCCATACGAGGCCATTTGTAACTCTTGGCCCATTAGCGGCCCGTGGTGAATCGGCCGCAATGAGCGATTATGCCGCTTTATACCCATCAACGGCCCATTATTCCATTGGGCCGTTTCCAACCCGGGTTATCTTTCGGCCTTCTTAGGGCCCCTTTATGCTTGGGCTCATTTCCAGCATTCGGTTACTTACGGCCGTTCATCGCTTTTCTGCTTGTGGGCCAAATTCAGCCCGTGGTTACAATCGGCCCGTTTGCGGCCCGTTAATCCGTTGGGCCATTTTCATAGCGTCATCAAAAATGGCTGATTAACGACGGCCCATTATTGTCGGCCCATGAACGGACGACTCCAAATCTAGCCCGTTTACAGCCCATAATGCGGTTTGTTATTGGCCCATGTTTGGCCTATCGATGATACGACCCGTAGAAGGCACATTGATGCTACGGCCCGTAGAAGGCCCATTGTTTCTGCGGCCCTTAGAAGGCCCTTTTGAAGGGATCCTTTGGCTTGGGCTGAGGGGTATCGGTCAATTGCATCACCACCTCAGGAATCGCAATCTCATGATCCACAGGCTGAGGAATTTCAGCTTCTTCTTCTTCAAGCGGCGTACTGGTCTTCAATTCTTCATTAACATTTTCTTCAAAGACTAGTGGCTGGAATCTCTTCATGGATGACGGTGTGGCATGAGGTTCTTTGATCCCATCTGTACTTTAGTATTCACAGGGGACTGAGGAATTTGGAGAAGGGGTGTGAATAAAGGAGAATTGGGGTGCTGACTTTCCCAAGTCATCGTTCAACACTGGAGTTGTGCACCCAATGTCCACATCTTGTTCTTCACTCTTTTCTTCAACGTCGGCCTCTTCAGCAGTGAACTGAGGCATGGGCGATGAGACTATTGGGGTTGAAGGGATTGCATCCGCTTCAATTTCTTCATCCAAGCTGCTCTGACGGGCGTGAAGAAATCTCTTCATTTGATCCACTTGGGATTACATATTCTTCATCAAAAGGAACAAGGTCCTTTGATGGCATGGATGAGACCGGAATGGCATCAATTGAATTCACAAAAGAGATGGTCAATGGCTTCATCTTCTTCAGAACTGAAGAATCTGATGAAGTAGATGCTTTCCTTTTCTTCACTGTTGCACGCTCTGTAGCCTTGGTCTTCTTCACATCTGATGCAGACGGAAGGATCGGAGTTAGGGTAGGTGCATGAGGAGCAGAGGAATTTGGTACAATAACTTCAGGCACAACTGATGCAGTTGCCCTGACTCCTTTAGTTTCTTCAGGCACAACGCTAGTGGTTGCCCTGGCAATTTCCTCAGTGGCTGGACTGCAGTCATCAGCCCTGGTACTCTGAGTTTCTTCAGCGGCCTGATTTTCATCAGCGGTGCTAGCATGCTCTTCAGTAGGCTGAGCAGATGCCTCAGCCTGAGGATTTTCTTGTTGCGTTGGGGCTGCAACATTGGAAGTGAATTTTTCAGCTAGTTTCACAAAACGGACCTTGGCTCCCAGCCAATCGGTAGCAGAAGGCGTCAAATTCATCAACTGAGTTTCTTGATCTCAGATTGAGTAGTGACAAGTTCTTGATTGTCATAGAGACAACGTTTTCTTCGTGAAACACTCCTTTTGTAATCGCACTTTCGTCAACTGCCTAGCCTTTTCAAATTTCCATTTTTCTTCCTGGATGAAGGCAGTCAACATATGACTTTGGCCAGGAGTCAATTTGAAGTCAGGCATAGGAGTGTTGGGGTCCTTGTGCCGGAGATCACCGTAATCAAGGATCAATTTTGGATCCAAAAGCAGAGGCACATTTGTGCCTTTGGCTCTAGCGGCCCTGAGTTGCCTGTCCCTGATGATTTCAGCAAGTTCTTCATCATCGCCTTCGTCTTCATCGACGGCACTTGAAAGGCGACCTGCTTCTTGTGAGGACTTGGTGAGAGCCTCGTCGGGCCTTTTTTCTTCAGCAGAGATGGGCTAGTTGATGAATTGGGTGGAGCTGAAGAACTAGCAGAAGCTCCGGAGGCAATAGAGATGCCTGTTGTCCTTTGGCACGTGGCGAGATGCACAGGTGCTGAGGATTTTGACAGAGGAGCTAGGGACTTTGGAGGAGCTGGAGCAGCTTGAGGAATTGGCTGTGAGGGCTTTGAAGAATCTCGCGGTGAGGGCATTGGGAGTGAAGCACTTGGCTTATGAGGAGGCTTCTTTGCCATGGCCTTCTTTGGCTTGCTTGTAGAGGCCTCAGCAGTGGTAGCAGTAGCAGCAGGGTCTTCATTAAATTTCCTCATCGCTTCCTTAGCCATTTTGGCTAGCTTGGCACTGGCGCTTGGCCCATTCATCGTGATAGTCCTCACCACAATTGAGGCTGGTGGGATCGGCTTCTTGGCAGGTGCCAATGGAGGTCTTGAGCATGGAGGATTAAGAGCGAATTTCTTCATATACTTGGGAGTAACATATCTGTACTCCCTCCATTCCCGTGTCCATCTCCTCTCTATCCTTTGTATGCACACGTTGTGCTGATTTTTGTCCTCCTTGCCAAATTTGGCCTCATCACGAGTGCAATAATCCTTGTATATGTCATCAGGAATCTCGAAAGCAGTATTGACCTCAGGCCTCTTTCCTCCCTTCTGAGGTTTCTTCCCATCAGCCACTTTCTTCAGCTGAGGAATCTGAACAATTGAATTCTCTGAAGAGGTGCGCAACTTTTCTTCAAGGAACACTGCAAATGAGTTAAGTTGATGAGAACCTAGTGATTCAGCAGCGGACATGTGTACCTGTGAACAGAATGTAGTTGCGAAGAATTTGGAGAGGTCATATGCGTTCTCAGAGGTTTTTTGCAAAAAGAACAAGTTTGAGGAATTTGACCAGATGAGTCTTGAAGAATTTCACTAAGCGTTCTTTGTCTTAGGTTCCAGAGTTGTACAGATCGAAAATCCACACAATGGAGGAATCTTGAAGAAAAATGTTGCTTAGAGAAACGGATCAAGAATAGATGACATGTGAGGTGTTTAGTGTGTGAAGATTTGAAGAATAAACACCTTTTGAAGATTTTGTAGAAAATGTTTGAATCAAAGAGGGAAGTAAAAGTAACTTTTAATTACCCTGGACGAAGAACATGACGAACTCGGAAGTGTAGATGTGAAGCTCGTCGGTTTAGATCTTCCACGCCCTAACTTGGCAGAGGAAGACAGCTATGGCGACGGCCGAGTGAAGAAATCTGCAGCCGGCGCGAGTACGACGGCGACAAACTCGAGGCAGTGAAGCTCTTCCTCACCGGTGACGATGAAGTAGCGGTGGCGCTAGGTTTTGGGAAGCTCGAGCGGGAGAGAGGTCGAGCGGAGTAAAAACGAAGTGAGGAAGGGGAGGGGTATTTATAGCCGAAGTGAAAAACCACTCGTCTGAAGAAATTGGACGAACGTGCCCCTAACCCTTCTCATTTGCTTGACATGTGTCACCCATGTACTGAGAAGTGGCGATCGTGTGAGATCGTGGGTGAATAGATAAGTGTTATCGTGCAATGTGGAACGGTTTGAGCGGCAAACGCTGAAAATTCAGATAAGATAAGTTTTAAATTTCCGTTCACAAATTCTTCAGCTGACAAGGACACAGTGAAGATTTTGAACGAGTTTCAAATAGAACGCACATGAAGAATTTGTGAATAGATTAGGTTGAGTATAGCATAGAGGGGGAAGGGTCCGATCACATTCACTTAGCAGAAAAAGCAACTTGAAGAAATAGCAATAAGTGAATGTTGTAGAGGACATAAACTCACACACACATAGACACACACACACACACACACACACACACACACACACACACACACACACACACACACATATATATATATATATATATATATAGCCAATGAAGAAAAATGACGGAGATGGTGAAGACATTGCGAAGTTGAAGAAATTGAACAACTGAGGAATTTCAAAACTGAGGAAAAACTCAAATTGAAAATTTTCAACTTTTGGTGGTGGCGTGACCCACCGTATAAGAATGATGATTTAGACCGCGTACAATTGTCGTAGGGTTCTGAGAATCAAATTCTTCGTTAATTTCTTCACACTTAGAGTGTTAGTCTTCATTGATTGAAGAAAAACGTTTCTTCATGTGTTGCACATCTAAGTCACCAATTTTGCATGTGTTAGGATGAGTGTCCTTTTCAAAGAACATTCGAAGATTCTAGGATATTTAGCTCACACATCAACTTGCTAACTCTCTTCTCATCCAAGGGCTTTGTGAAGGTATCGACTAGCTGTTCTTCAGTCCTTACATGCTCAATGGAGATGTCGCCCTTCCACATGATCACGAAGAAAATGATGAAAAATCTGAATGTGCTTTGTCTTCGAGTGTTGAACTCGGTTATGAGCAATCTTGATTGCACTCTCATTGTCACAGTAGAGAGGCACATTCTTCATGTTGACGCCATAGTCCTCGAGAGTTTGCTTCATCCACAGCAATTGAGCACAAAGAAGAATCAGCAAAGAATGTACTCACTTTCAAAGCAATAGATGTTGATACGCCAGCTCGTTTCTTCGAGGACCAACAGACCAAAGATAGTCCGAGGAAATGGCATGTGCCATATGTTGACTTGCGGTCCACACGATCACCAGCATAGTCAGAGTCTGAATATCCAATGAGAACAAAAGCCGAGCCCTTGGGGTACCATAATCCAAGTGTTGGTGTGTGAGCTAGATATCGAAGAATATGTTTCACAGCCTTATGGTGTGATTCCTTCGGTGTAGCTTGAAATCGGGCACACACGCAAACACTAAGCATAATATCTGGCCTAGATGCACATAGGTACAATAAAGAACCAATCATGGAGCGGTATACCTTTTGATCGAAGTCAATATCATTTTCATTAGTGCATCGATGGCCATTTGTGGGCATAGGGATTTTGACTCCTTTCCAATCTTGCATGCCAAATTTCCTCAATACGTCCTTGAGGTATTTCTCCTAAGATATGAATATGCCATTGCGTTGTTGACGAATTTAAAGACCTAAGAAGAATTTCAATTCTCCCATCATAGACATTTGGTATTCTTCACTCATCATATAGGCAAATTCATCACTGTAACGTTGGTCAGTACAGCCAAAAATGTGTAGCGACCCGACCCGAATGGATCAAGTCTCTGTGCTTTCGTGTCATCCCTGGATCGGTATGCTGAGACACACAATACTCGAAGGATTTATAACAGAGGTAAATCACATGTATAAAGTAACGTAAATACTATTACCTCGATCCAAAATATATAGCGGAAGCTTAACAAGGTTGTGGATTCCCATCAACACCAACGGCAAAGTTGAGTATAGGAAATCGTAACCCTAACGTATCACTTACTCGTCGTCAAAAGTCTCGCAACATGAAAAGTTGCAGCCCGAAAACGGTCAAGACATGGAATATCTTTGGCAATGTAACATATAGAGAGTAATGAAAGAATAAGCTATACTACATGCATGTATGGTCTGGTGGAAAGCTCTATGGTTACAGTTTTATGTAAAGCCAATTTTTCCCTACTACAAAGGAATAAATTTATTTAACTATCATGGTGGTTGTTAAACATTGAGAATGGTTGACAAGATCCTCAATCCCAATTAAAAGTACTCATTAAAACCCAAACAAATTATATTAAGTAATGTGATGAGATCAATAGGATATCCAGTACTAGATACTCAAAATTGTCCATAACCGGGACACGGCTAATCATGATTAGTTTGTACACTCTGCAGAGGTTTTTACTTTTCCCCACAAGACTCGATCGCCTCCGTTTGGTTTCTCGTGACCTTTGCATGGTGTTTGAGAGAGGCGGATGACCGAGACACGCCTTTCTTTGAAGTGCTAGCCCTTACGATGGGTGGACCGGTACACCTACATCCCCTACATCCGCTAGTCCACCGCTATAAGAGTTCGCACGACTTAGTCAACTATGCCAGAGCCCATAGTGGCTTGTGGTCGCATTAACGAAGTTACTAGTATGAATTATCTTATGATCCCTTTGAGCCTGGGTGGCGGTCCCAAAAAAAAACAGGCAAGTCCTGCTTGAAAACAGTGCCTCAATCCACCCAGATGTGTGTTTAAGTTGCCACCTTAGATAAACAATTAATTATCAATCTCACATCCATCATGGATATTCACTCACCCAATCCACGCCTACTAGCATAGCATGGCATAATAAGCAAACGAGAGTAACTCCCAAAGGTTCATAAGTAAACAGTAATAGGTACTACCTCAATCTACTTCCCAAACCCACAATTTAATTAGATCCTAATCATGCAAGTGTTTGAGGATTGATCTAATGCATAAAAACTGGGTATGAGAAAGTATGATCAAAGCGTTACTTGCCTGCAAATTTGATGAAGATGATTCGCACTCAAAACTCTTGATAGATCTACTCGTCACACTCCGGTCAATCTATCTTAATCAAGCAATAGTAACCACACATAAGCAATCACTCAAAAGATCAGAAAGAACGAAGAATACGATTCGGAAAACATCAAAACCAAGCAAACAACTCTTGCAACATAAAACAATTTCTAATAGTACCAAAATTATATGGATTTGGCCTTATCGGAAAGTTTAGGTCAAGAGCTTGATTTGCAAAAGAATCAACTCAAACGGAGTTACGAAACTCAAGTTATGATCAAACGAAGTTCAAATACAAATCTGTATGAATTCAAATTTTAAACTTTCCAAAACATGTTTGAGTGGGATTACTGGAAAGAGGAGATCATAACGAAGATGTGGGCGTTGGTTTCGTTGAATTTGGACTAACGAGTAAAAAGTTATGGTCGTTTGAAAAACAGGGACTAATCTGTAAAAGAAATATTCCCGGATAGGTCCCTGAAGAAAAAAAAACAGAAAAGAAAAACTAGACGATGAACGTTACGAAATCCTAACAAATGAAACCGTTCGTTGAAACTACCTAAACAGGCCACGTTCATTAAATAGATCAAAAAAAAAACTAAACCGTTTTTTTTAACAAAACCGAGAAAACCAGCGGACCGGGGCAACGGTTTTTTGTTAAAAACCGGCGGCGGATCGGGTTAGGGTTTACCCGAACTCCGGCGAGGATGACGGACAACATGGGCTCGGGTCCGCCGGCCAAGGGCGTGAGGGCGGCGGCGCGGCGCTGCTATGGCGGCAAGGCGGCACTTCTGTCACATGAGGAGAGGAGAGGAGAGTTGATTTGATGTGTTGGAGGGGGGGGTGCTTGGGTATTTATATTGGGGAGGGGAGGGTTTTGCTTGGGGTAGGGGACAAGAAATAGACTAGGATTAGGAAACAAGAGAGAAAAGATCTAGGATTAGATACGGAATAAACGGAAGTAGTACTAGAGTCCTACTAGGACTAGTAAAAGAAAGAAGGAAGCGGCGGCTCCACAGTGCGCTGCTGCTTATGGCTCGCTGGTCAGTAGGCGGCTAGCGGCTTGGGCCTTTGGCCCAAGGCGCTGTGGTTCCTTTTTTTTTTAAACAAAATCTCACAGAATAAAAACAAAAATAATTAAAACTTTTATATAGGCATATAATATATCAAAATTTGCAGAAAAATATTTCCTACAAGATGAACATTATTTTAGCTTCAAATAAAATACACACAAATTCAAATAAAACAAAGAGTGTTTCAGCTCTAATAAAATCCAATAAAAATCATTTTAAAAATACCAAAATGACTTCAAATTAATTTCTCCAATTTTACGATGTAGGGAATCATGTTACCCTATTTTCCATGTATTTTATTTTTGGAGGAAAATAATTTGAATAAAACTCAATTAACTCCAAATTGAAAATAAATTCAAAGAACTTTGAATTTAATTCTTTGAAACTCCCAACTCATATTTCATATGTTTTGAAGAAGTCATTTTATCTTCGCTCGTGAAAATCATTGAGTTGCATAAAGTTTCAGAATTGGAAATATTTTCCAAATGAAATTCAAATATTTTCAACACCCCTTGTCATTTAAATAAATGGAAGAAGTCATGTCATCTTCTCTCCAAGGTTTTGTGATGAAAAGAATTTGAATTCTCAAGATCATAAAAGAAAAATGAAAGTTTGGGAAAGTCCTTTATTCCCTCTCATCTAACTTTCTCAAAAAGTTTCAAATCACTCACTTTCAGTCAATCAATCAAGCAATCAATCAAATCTTTGTTTATAACATTCCAAAATTTAGAATTTTGGGATGTTACAAAATGATATCATCAACATAAATTTGGCACACAAACAATTCACCATCATAAGATTTAGTGAAAAGAGTTGTGTCAAGTGAACCAGGTTTGAAGCCTTTCTTCATGAGGAATTCCTTCAAAGTATCATACCACGCCCGAGGGGCCTGCTTGAGGCCATAGAGAGCCTTATTGAGCCCTCAAGACTTTGTCGAGGATGCTTTGGATCTTCAAAACACAGGGTTGAGCAACATATACTTCTTCCTAAAGCTTACCATTGAGGAATGCACTTTTCACATCCATTTGATATAAAGTGATATCATGATGGTTAGTATAAGCAAGTAATATCTTGAATAGCCTCAAGTCTAGCAACAGTGCAATAGTTTCATCGAAATCAATTCCTTCAACTGTGTGTAGCCTTGAGCTACAAGTCGTGCCTTATTCCTCACCACAAGGCCATTTTCATCTTGCTTGTTGCGGTAGATCCACTTTGTGCCAATGATATTGTGCTTGCGAGGATCTGGACGCTTGACCGGTTCCTGCACATTGTTGAGCTCGAATCGATGTAATTCTTCTTGCATAGCTTGAATCCACTCGAAGTCTCCGAAATGCTTCATCTACCTTAGTGGGCTCTGTGATAGAGATGAAAGCAAAGTGCCCACAAAGTTTAGACAAATGTGAAGCTTTTGAGCGTGTGAGAGGACCTGGAATGTTGATGTCGCTGATGATTTTCTCAATCTGCACTTCATTTGCAACGCGAGGATGAGCGGGTTATCGTTGAGGAATTTGATCAAGATTTTCTTCAAAGACCATTTTCTTGTGTGCATCAAGCATGACGTTCTTCACGTTACGGAATGATTTCTTCAACAGATTCTTCGGTATGAATGACATCCTCGTGTAGCCTTGAACTTGATAGTTTCCTCAGTGACTGCTCATCTAACACAAGGTAGGTGCTCTCTTTGCAGCCGTTAGTTTCATCGAATCAAGACATCTGATTTCAACAACTTTTTGGTGAACGTTGTTGAAGACTTTGTAGGTGTGCGAGTCCTTTCCGTAACCAAGCATAAAACCCTCATGTGCTTTCGCTGCAAATTTAGAGTTGTGATGGGGATCTCTAATCCAACATTTAGCATCGAAGACTTTGAAATAACTTACATTGGGTTTCTTGTCAGTGAGGAGTTCGTATGCAGTCTTCTTGAAAAATTTGTGAAGATATACCCTGTTGATGATGTGGCACGCAGTATCAATTGCCTCAATCCAGAAACGACGAGGCGTCTTGTATTCATCAAGCATAGTGCAAGCCGTCTCAACAATAGTCCTGTTCTTGCGCTCCACGACGCCATTCTGCTGAGGAGTACAGGGAGCAGATAGTTCATCAAGATAGTCATCAAGACCAGAATTCTTGAACTCAGTTCCATTGTCACTTCTGATGTGCTTGATCTTCACACCAAAGTTGGTTGAAGCCCTCGAGGAAAATCGTTTGAAGACTTCTTGCACCTCATGTTTGTAAGTGACAATATGCACCCATGTGTAACGAGAATAATCATCAACAATAACAAAGCCATATAGAGATGCATCATTTGTAACTTCAGAATAGTGATTAGGACCAAAGAGATCCATGTGAAGCAATTCAAATGGTCGAGTGGTAGTCATGATTGTCTTTGTTGGATGTTTGGCCTTGGTCATCTTTCCAGCTTTGCAGGCTCCACATAAGTGATCCTTGAGGAATTTGACATTCTCAATGCCAATGACATGCTTCTTCTTCACGAGCATGTGCAAATTCCTCATGCCGCATGACCAAGTTGTCGATGCCATAGCCAGCCTTCTGAAGCTTTTGCAAGTAGACATACAGTTGGTTGAGGTTCTGTAGAGAAATGAACAATATACAGATCTGCTTTCCTAAATCCTTCGAAGACTTTGGAATTGTCAGCTTCCATGATCACAACACAACGATAATTGCCAAATATAACAACCATATCAAGATCACAAAGCATTGAGACTGACATGAGGTTGTATCCTAAGGACTCGACAAGCATGACTTTGTCCATGTGTCGATCCTTTGTGATCGCAACCTTACCTAGACCCAATACATTGCTTTTGCCTTTGTCAGCGAAGAGGATATGCTTCAGATGCAATGGAGATAGGGGAATGTCCATCAATAGATTCTTGTCACCAGTCATGTGATTTGTATATCCACTATCGAGGACCCACTCATTGGCTTTGGGTTGATCATCCTGCAGATGAATTACTGCAGCTTACGAACTCATATACTTCATCAGTGAAGAATATGACATCAATTTCATCAGATCAATTCATCAAGCAATAGAACAGATAAAACAGTATGAGGACGTGAGAAATGAGGATTCATTTCTTCATGATTAGCCTACGTCCTATCGTGCACTTTCAGTCTCCAAAGAAATTCTTCAGATGTTTGAGCACGCCCTCGAGACTCGACCCCGCATAAGAGATTAATTTTTTTTCTTCACGACCCACATCTGAAGGGGTGGCAAAGAGTTCATCACTCTGCGAGCTCCATACGAGAAAGATGGCATAGAAGCCAGTCCACTTCGTTTCACATAGGAGGAGTTAGGGTAAGCATATGAATAAGCAGAGAAATTCTTCGAGGACTTATGAACATAATGGTTAGAAGAATAATGCTCATATTCATGGCCCTTACATCTTCCCTATGAAACAGAAGGGTTAGCACGATGATGTTCAATTTGATCCACGTGAGGAATTTGATCCGTATGGGGACTTGGATCCATATGAAGAATTTGGTCCATATGAAGAATTTGATCTGGGGTTCCTATTCTTCACAGGTGGTGTCATGATGACATTCACCTGAAGATTTTCAAGACACCTTTTGGGAACCCAGATTTTCTTCATAGGGGAACCGTTCCTGCAGTTAGTGCCAACATATCTAGCAAATACTTCACCATTCTGATTTTTGAACAGTGTATAGTTGGAGTCAAATGACTCATCAGAAGAATGAGGAGATTCACATGTAAAGCCAGATAAAATGGATGGATCTACAGGAGGTCCCTTTGCAGCAACCCATGAGGTTTTGGGATACTTCTCAGGCTTCCAGTAAGTCCCATCAGCGGTGAGTTTCCTCTCAAAGGCGATACCCTCTTTCCTAGGGTTCCTGTTGAGGATCTTCTTTTTAAGCACATCCCAAAGAGCCTGATGCCCTTTGAGGCTTTTGTACATGCCTGTCATATACAATTCCTTCAGCCCTACATCATCAGTGATACTAGCAATGTCCTCAGATGAGGAATTAGTGACAACAGAGACAGGTGAAGAATTTGTAACATTAGATGCATTTGAACATTCACGTGAAGAATTAGCAGATTCACGTTCAATGCACTTCAAAGATGGAGGAACAAATTCTTCCTGAGCAGCGCTGATTTGTTGAGCAAGTAATGAATCGCGCTCTTCAAGATCTTCATAACTCACTCTTAGCTTTTCAAGATCTTGCTTTCTTTGAAGAAATTCATAAGAAAGCTTCTCATGATCGTGATAAGAGAGTGTTATGATGACCTTGAAGGTTGTCAAACCTAGACTGAAGTCTCTGAAGATTTTCAGTCAAGGTTTTAGTGCGATCCATTTCCTCACCCAACATATCATCACTTTTGTCTAGCATGTTTTGAACCTTTTCAAAGCCTTTTTTTGTTTCACATCAATCTTAGCAAGTTTAGAATAGCTAGGCTTGAGGTTTTCATCAGATTCATCCTCACTTGATTCAGAGGAGGGGTATTTGAGTACCTTGGCACCCTTTGCCATGACGCAATAGGTGGGAGTGTAGTCATCATTGCCTTCATCAGCCTTGTTGGTAAAGCCATTTTCTTCGGAGTTGAAGATGGACTTGTTGACGAATGCAGTAGCGAGGGCTAGGCTTGCCACACCAGACTCGACTCCTCAGATGCCTCCTCTTCCACATGTTCCTCAGATTCAGCCTCAGATTCCATCTCCTTGCCAATGAATGCCCGAGCCTTCTTGGAGCTGATCTTCTTGTGAGATGAAGACTTTGAGGATTTTGATGATGAAGACTTTGAAGATTTCTTCTTCTTCTTCACATCATTAGAACTGCAATCCTTATATTTCTTCTTCTTTAATTCCTTTCCCCACTGAGGGGAATCTTGAATATAGTGACCAGGTTTCTTGCATTTGTGGCATAGCCTCTTCTTGTAGTCACTGGATGAGGAATCATTGCTCCTTGAGGATTTTCCAAAGCGACCATGTCATGAGAACTTCTGGAATTTCTTCACGAGCGCAAGTGCTAGCTCGCCTCGATTCTTCAGATCACCAACGCTACTACCGTAATCTTCACCTTCAGATTCAGAGACAGCCTTGGCCTTCAGAGCACGTGATCTGCCATAGCTCGAACCATAGAGTTCTCTCTTCTCAGCAAGCTGGAACTCATGAGTGTTTAGCCTCTCAAGGATATCTGCGGGATCAAGTGACTTGTAATCTCCACGTTCTTGTATCATCAGTGCTAGAGTATCAAATGAGGAATCAAGTGATCTTAGCAATTTCTTCACCACCTCATGGTCGGTGATGTCAGTGGCACCAAGTGCTTGAAGTTCATTTGAGATGTCAGTGAGGCGATCGAAGGTTTGTTGAACATTTTCATTGTCGAGTCTTTCGAAGCGGTTGAAGAGATTGCGAAGAACATCAACTCGAGAGTCACGCTGTGATGAGACTCCTTCATTGACTTTGGACAGCCTATCTCGAGATAAGCTTAGCGCTTCCAAAGCACTCACTCTTCCATACCGCCCTTTGCTCGGATGGCCACATATGATGTTCTTTGCTTGAGAATCGAGTTGCTTGAATCTCTTCACATCAATGACATTCGGGGAAGGTGTGACTGAGGGAACACCATTTTCCACAACATACCGTAGATCGTTATCAATTGCCTCAAGATGCATTCGCATCTTATTCTTCCAAAGAGGGGTAGTCCGTCCCATCGAAGGTAGGACACCTGCAGAGACCTTGATCATACTGCGGCCCATATAACTAAAACTCCAAGCGGTTAAACTAAAATCACACAGTAACAAGGAGTACCGCTCGATACCAATTGAAAGTGCATTATATCGACTAGAGGGGGGTGAATAGGCGATTTTTATGAATTCTTCACTAAAGAATTTGCGGGTGAGGAAATTCCTAAGTGAAGAACTACTTGTAGCGGAATAAGTACTCAGAAGCAAACACAACAGAACATAAGTATGGTCATCATGATGAAATGTAAACACGCACAGAGTACAGGAAGCGAAAGCACAGGATAAAACAAGATGAAGACAAACAGACTTAAGATATTGAACTGAGGAAATTGAGAAAGTCTTCACCAAAGTCTTAAAAAGATATGAACAAGCATACAACACAACGATGAGGAAATGAACGAGTTGAGGAAAAAGAATCAGTTGGCTTGGTGAAGAAAATGAATTGGTAGACCACCCAACCATCGTGATACAATTGTACATCCGGGTTGGAGCGGCTAGGTATTTAAACCTCGAGGACACATTGTCCCGGACACAGTCCTCATCACTGTGATTCTCCTTGAGCTAAGGTCACACAGACCTCGCCCAATCACTCGTGGTAAGTCTTCAGGTGACTTTCAAACCTTCACAAACTCGGTCACTCGGCGATCCACAATTTCCTCTTGGATGCTCTAGACCATGACGCCTAACCGTCTGGAAGATGCACGGTCTTCAAAGGTAACAAGCGTCGGATCCACGCAGGATCAATCTCATCAGTGATGCTCAATCACTTTGGGTTTGTAGGTGTTTGCGTTTGGGTTTTCCTCACTTGCTGATTTTTGCTCAAAGTCCTCAGAGGATGGGATGCTCTCAAATGACAAGTGTCAATTTCTCTCAGAGCAGCCAACCAGCTAGTGGTTGTAGGGGGCGGCTATTTATAGCCTAGGGAACAACCCGACATGATAAGACATAAATGCCCTTCAATGATATGACCGTTAGGTGGGTAGATATTTTGGGATCACAAGATAGCACCACAACGGCCGGAAATAAAATTCCTCGTGAGCTATCATGTTCCTCATCGTAGGCAATCCATCACTGGCGAATTCCTAACTCCTCAGTCAGAACAAATTCCTCAGAGACCAGAAGAACTTCGTCTCTGTCACTGAAGAAATTGACTGAACTGTATGAGACTTAATGGCTTCAATCGAAAGGATTGGTAGGTGTAGGATTTTGAGTTGAGCATCACTTGGATACTTTTCCTTTGTATTTCCTCAACCCCCTTTAACAGTACGTTGTTTCCTATGACTCAAGAAAGAGAAAATGAAACTACGAAAACAAAAGTCTTCATGCTTCATGTTCCTCAAATGAATACTAAGTCTTCAAGGTCACCCAATTTCTTCACTTTCAAAGTCTTCAGAAATCCAAAGTCTTCAGTCGAAGATATTCATTTTTAGGGGTCGACTTTTTATCTCAGAATATCAAACTCCTCATAGACTTATAGACCTGTGTACACTCATAAACACATTAGTCCCTTAACCTGTAAGTCTTCAATACACCAAAATCACTAAGGGGCACTAGATGCACTTACACCTTTGTTTCTACGGCCCGTAGGAGACCCATGGTAACTACATTAAATATGTAGACCATGGTTATTGTGGCCTAGTTTTAAAAAATAGGTTATTGCGCCACTAGCAAACCACACGGAAAAGAACTTCACCCACTACAAGCTTAACAAATAAACAAGACAACGAGGAAATAAATAAGCAAGCAACTTACGCTAGGCTATCACGGCTATTACACATATTACATCCACTGGGCATCAATGTTCGCCACCAGTCCAAGTATAGGGAACTAAGCAGCATATCTTTTACACTGGTTGTCAAAGTTGGCGATCAGTGCAAATAAACGCCGCAGCAAAACAAGTCCAGAACTGAAACTACTTCAGAAGAGCTCAAGAAACAATATCCTGGGTACCCATAATGTTGGCAAGATGCTTCGCAAGCTTATTGACTTTCTCTTGTTTGGCGCTTAAATCCTCCGTATTTGCCTTGTCACCAGTAAAGTATGCATCTGAATTCTGCAGGACTTCCCTACCCTTCAGCTTCCGTCGCATCACATCCGGATCGATGTCTTTCAACTTGAAGTTTAGACTCAAGAAGATGAACTGATTCAGCAGCGAAGTTCAAGAGCTTGTGCCAGCCAGTAGTGGCCAAGAACTCAAACACTACATCAAGACATGACTTTTGGGTTCTCTCCTCACATCGTCAAGATAGTTTTTATCAGCTTTCTTGGAGACCGACAGGATGTCTCACTATCTTGAACCTTATATGCATTACTTCCACTACCATTGCATAATGGGGTACTGTTCTCCAATATTTTGTCCGCATTCTAAAAGAGAAACAAGCAAACACATCACATGTTTACCATGTTGTATATGAAACTCATTTTGAGAAATCAGTTCAGTAGTAAAGTGGACAGGATAACAACATGAAACAAACATATATCTATGTACCATTGTCACTTTATGGTCTATATCATTCTAGTTTTTGTTGCCAAATCAAGATAGAGACACAGTTCAGATAATATTTGTTCAAGACAAAGCAGAATAGACAGAATATAAGTGTGGGAAACTATAGAGCAATAACAACACTTGTAATGTGCATGACATGAGAACATAACTGTTTATTCAATTGAAACTGAAATCAACATAGAGTAAGTTACAACAGCAAACCAGTTAAGGAAACAGGTTTAAAACATACCTGTTGCGCCAATGGAGTTTCAAGTCCATCCTTCAAATTTGAAAATAGTTGGTATGAGTAAATATAGTGATGCAAGAGCAAAGGAGTAGGAACCATAGCTACAGAACTTGACCTGAGAACAATTCTTCTTCGCCTTTAAGCGTTGAGTTGGCATTCAGAGTGGTGGTCCTCGTGCTTTGGGCACTGCAGTTCCCTTACTAATTGCTCGTGTTTGGGTGCTCTATGGTGGAGATGGTGTTGTGTCAACTGGAACTGGGTTACTATCTGCTGGGGTTGGGGTTAGAAGGGGTGTGTAAGTGCATCTAGTGCCCCTTAGTGATTTTGGTGTATTGAAGACTTATAGGTTAAGGAACTAATGTGTTTGTTAGTGTACACAGGTCTATAAGTCTATGAGGAGTTTGACATTTACAGTGAAAGTCGACCCCTAAAAATGAATGTCTTCGAGTGAAGACTTTGGATTTCTGAAGACTTTCTGAAGACTTTGAAAGTGAAGAAATTGGTGTGACCATGAAGACTTGATATTCATGCAAGGAACATGAAGCGTGAAGACTTTTGTTTTCAGAGTTTCATTTTCTTCCCTAGTCATAGGAAACACCGCATTTTAAAGGGGTCGAGGAAATACTAAGGAAAAGTTTCCAAGTGATGCTCATCTCAAAATCCTACACCTACCAATCCCTTCGAGTGAAGCCATTGGAAATATCATACAGTTCAGTCAATTTCTTTAGTGACAGAGACGAAGCTCTTCTGGTCTCTGAGGAATTTGTTCTCACTGAGGAGTTAGGAATTCGCCAGTGCAAATTGCCTACAAGTGAGGAACATGATAGCCCTGAGGAATTTGGTACTCAAATTTCCGACCGTTGTTGTGCTACGCGCCAGCTGTGCCAAAATATCTACCCACCTAACGGTCATATCATTGAAGGGAATTTATGTCTTATCAAGTCGGGCTGCTCCCTAGGCTATAAATAGCCTCCCCTACAACCACTAGCTGGTTGGCTGCTCCGAGACAAACTGACACTTGTCATTTGAGAGCATCCCATCCTCCGTGGACTTTGAGAGAAAATAATCAGGTGAAGAAAACCCAAACCCAAACACCTACAAACCCAAAGTGATTGAGCATCACTGAAAAGATTGATCCTGCGTGGATTCGACACTTGTTACCTTTGAAGATCAGGCATCTTCCATTTGTTAGGCGTCATGGTCTAGAGCATCCAAGAGGAAATTGTGGATCGTCGAGTGACCGAAGTTTAGAAGGCTTGGAAGTCACCCAAGACTTACCACGAGTGATTGGGCGAGGTCTGTGTGACTTAGCTCAAGGAGAATACGGTGAGGACTGTGGTGTCCACAGGTTTAAATACCTAGCCGCTCCAACTGCACATACAACTGCCACGTTAGCTGGAACGGTCTACCAAATCATTGTCTTCACCAAGCCTACTGGTTCTATTTCGTCAACTCTTTATTTCCTCATTATTGTGTTGTGTGCTTGTTCATATCTGTTCGAAGACTTTGACTGAAGACTTTCTCAATTTCCTCAGTTCAATTTCTTCAGTCTTTTTGTCTTCATCCTTTTTATCATGTGTTTACGCTTTCTGTACTCTGTGTGTGTTTTCATTTCATCATGATGATCATGCTTATGCTCTGCTATGTCTGCATTTGAGTAAATATTCCGCTGCAAGTAGTTCTTCTCTTAGAAATTTCCTCACCCTGAAATTCCTCAGTGAAGAATTCATAAAAATCGCCTATTCACCCCCCTCTAGTCGACTTAACGCACTTTCAATTGGTATTAGAGCAAGGTACTCCCATGTTCTGTGTGATTTTGGTTTAACCGCCCGGAGTTTTAGTTATGTCGACCACAAGTATGATCAAGATCTCTGTTGGATGTCCTACTTTCGATGGGATGGACTACCCCTACTAGAAGAATAAGATGCGAATGCATCTTGAGGCAATTGACAACGATCTCTCGTATGTTGTGGAAAATGGTGTTCCCTGTGTCACACCTTCTGTGAATGCTGCCGATGTGAAGAGATTCAAGCAACTCGATTCTCAAGCGAAGAACATCATATGTGGACATCTGAGTAAAGGATAGTATGGCAGAGTGAGTGCTTTGGAAACTGCTAAGCTTATCTGGGAAAGGCTGTCTAAAGTAAATGAAGGAGTCTCGTCACAGCGTGACTCTCGAGTTGACGTTCTTCGCAATATCTTCAAACGCTTCAAAAGACTCGACAATGAAAATGTTCAGCAAACCTTCGATCGCCTCACTGACATCTCAAATGAGCTTCAAGCACTTGGTGCCCCTGACATCACCGACCATGAGGTGGTGAAGAAATTGCTGAGATCGCTTGATTCCTCATTTGACACTCTGGTACTGATGATACAAGAACGTGGAGATTAAATGTCACTTGATCCCGCTGATATCCTTGAGAGGGTAAACACTCATGAGTTCCAGCTTGCTGAGAAGAGAGATCTCTATGGTTCGAGCTATTGTAGATCACGCTACGAAGGCCAAGGCAGCCTTTGAATCAAGGTGAAGATTACAGTAGCAGCCTTTGGTGATCTCAAGGATCGAGCTAGGAGCTAGCATTGCGTGTGAAGAAATTTCAGAAGTTCTCAAGGCATGGTCGCTTTGGAAAATCCTCAAGGGGTGATGATTCCTCATCCCGTGACTACAAGAAGAGGCTATGCCACAAATCTAAGAAACCTGGTCACTACATTCTAGATTGTCCTCAGTGGGAAAAGGAATCAAAGAAGAAGAAATACAAGGATTACAGTTCTGATGACTCAAAGAAGAAGAAGAAATCTTCAAAGTCTTCATAATCAAAATCCTCGAAGTCTTCATCTCACAAGAAGAGCAGCTCTAAGAAGGCTCGGGCATTCATTGGCAAGGAAATGGACACTGAAGCCGAATCTGAGGAACATGAGGAAGAGGAGGCATCTGAGGAGTCAGAATCTGGTGTGGCGAGTCTAGCCCTCGCTACTGAATTCGTCAGCAAGTCCATGTTCAACATTGAAGAAAATGGCTTCCACAACAAGGCTGATGACGATGATGACTACGCTCCCACCTATTTCTTCATGGCAAAGGGTGCTAAGGATGATCTACCCAAAGCCACTGAGTGGGTCCTCGATATGGATGTATGAATCACATGACTGGTGACAAGAATCTATTGATGGATATTCCCTTATATCCATCGCATCTGAAGCATATCATCTTCGCTGACAAAGGTAAAAGCAAGGTATTGGGTCTAGGTAAGGTTGCGATCTCAAAGGACAGACACATGGAAAAAATCATGCTTGTCGAGTCCTTAGGATACAACCTCATGCCAGTCTCAATGCTTTGTGATCTTGATATGGTTGTTATCTTTGGCAAGTATCGTTGTGTTGTGATCATGGAAGTCGACAATTCCAAAGTCTTTGAAGGCTTTAGGAGAGGAGATCTCAGATATTGTTGATTTCTCTACAGGACCACAACCAGCTATATGTCTACTTGCAAAAGCTTCAGAAGGCTAGCTATGGCATCGACGACTTGGTCATGCTGGCATGAGGAATTTGCACATGCTCGCGAAGAAGAAGCATGTCATTAGCATTGAGAATGTCAAATTCCTCAAGGATCACTTTTATGAGCTGTGAAGTCGGGAAAGATGACCAAGGCCAAGCATCCAATAAGACTATCATGACTACCACTCGACCATTTGAATTACTTCACATGGATCTATTTGGTCCTAACCATTACTCTGCATTCACTAATGAAGCACCTCTATATGGCTTTGTTATTGTTGATGATTACTCTCTGCATACACATGGGTGCATATTGTCACTTACAAACGTGAAGTGCGTGAAGTTTTCAAACCATTTTCCTCGAGGGCTTCAACCAACTTTGATGTGAAGATAAAGCACATCGGTGACAATGGAACCGAGTTCAAGAATACCGGGTCTTGATGACTATCTTGATGAACTTGGTATTACTCACGAAGTTATCTGCTTCCTTATACTCCTCGTGAGAATGGCTTCGTGGCGCAAGAACAGAACTCTTGTTGAGATGGCTCGCATTATGCTTGATGAATACAAGACGCCTTGTCATTTCTGGATTGAGGCAATTGATACTGCGTGCCACATCATCAACAGGAGCACCTACCTCCTGTGCTAGATGAACAGTCACCTGAGGAATCCATCAAGTTCAAGGCCACTGAGGATGTCATTCCTAGAAGTCATTCCAGAATGTGAAGAACATCATGCTGATGCACCTGAGAATAATGGTGCTGATGAAATGCTGATCCAATTCCTCGATGACAACCCGCTCATCCTCGCGTTGCAAATGAAGTGCAGATTGAGAAAATCATAAGTGACATCAACATACCAGGTCCTCTCACACGCTCAAAAGCTTCACATTTCTCTAACTTTTTTGGGCACTTTGCTTTCGTCTCTATGACAGAGCCCACTAAGGTAGATGAAGCATTTCTGGAGCCTGGATGGATTCAAGCTATGCAAGAGGAATTACATCAATTCGAGCTCAACAACGTCTGAACCGGGTCAAACGTCCGTGATCCTCGCAAGCACAATATCATCGGCACAAAGTCGATCTACCGCAACAAGCAAGATGAAAATGGCCTTGTGGTGAGGAATAAGGCACGGCTTGTAGCTCAAGGCTACACACAGGTTGAAGGAATTGATTTCGATGAAACTTTTGCACCTGTTGCTAGACTTGAGGCTATTCGCATATTACTTTCTTATGCTAACCATCATGATATCATCTTATATCAAATGGATGTGAAAAGTGCATTCCTCAATGGTAAGCTTGAGGAAGAAGTATATGTTGCTCAACCCCTGTGTTTTGAAGATCCAAAGCATCCTGACAAAGTCTTCAGACTCAATAAGGCCCTCTATGGCCTCAAGCAGGCCCCTCCGGCGTGGTATGATACTTTGAAGGAATTCCTCATGTAGAAAGGCTTCAAACCCGGTTCACTTGACCCAACTATTTTCACTAAATCCTATGATGGTGAATTGTTTGTGTGCCAAATATGTGTTGATGATATCATTTTTGGCCGTACTGACCAACGTTACAATGATGAATTTGCCTATACGATGAGTGAAGAATATCAAATGTCTATGATGGGAGAATTGAAATTCTTCTTTGGTCTTCAAATTCGTCAACAGCGCAATGGCATATTCATATCTCAAGAGAAATACCTCAAGGATGTACCGACGAAATTCGGCATGCAAAATTGCAAAGGTGTCAAAATCCCTATGCCCATGAATGGCCATCTATGCACTGATGAAAATAGTATTGACTTCGATCAAATTGTATACCGCTCCATGATTGGTTCTTTATTGTATTTATGTGCATCTAGGCCAGATATTATGCTTAGTGTTTGCATGTGTGCCCGCTTTCAAGCTACACCGGAGGAATCACACCATAAGGCCGTGAAGCATATTCTTCGAAATCTAGCTCACGCACCAACACTTGGATTATGGTATACCAAGGGCTTGGCTTTTGATCTCATTGGATATTCAGACTGACTATGTCGGTGATCGTGTGGACCGCAAGTCAACATCGTGCACATGCCATTTCCTCGGACGATCCCCAGTCTATTGGTCCTCGAAGAAACAGAATCGCAGATTACCGCTTCATCAAGCCGTAGTACATTGTCAGCCGGTTCTTGCTATGCTCAATTGTTGTGGACGATGCAAACCCTCAAGGACTACGGCGTCAACATGAAGAATGTGCCTCTCTATTGTGACAATGAGAGTGCCATCAAGATTGCTCATAACCCAGTTCAGCACTCGAAGACAAAGCACATTCAGATTCGTCATCATTTTCTTCGCGATCATGTGTTGAAGGGCGACATCTCTATTGAGCATGTGAGGACTGAAGAACAACTTGCCGACATCTTCACAAAGCCCTTGGATGAGAAGAGATTTATCAAGTTGCGGTGTGAGCTAAATATCCATGAATCTTCAAATGTCCTTTGAAAAGGACACACATCCTAACACTTATGCAAAATTGATGACTTAGATGTGCAACACACAAAGAAACGTTTTTCTTCAATCAATGAAGACTAACACTCTAAGTGTGAAGAAATTAACGAAGAATTTGATTCTCAGAACCCTACGACAATTGTACACGGTGTGTGAAATCATCATTCTTATACGGTGGGTCACGCCACCACCAAAAGTTGAAAATCTTCAATTTGAGTTTTTCTTCATTTTTGAATTTCCTCAGTTGTTCAATTTCTTCAACTTTTAGATGTCTTCACTCTTTCCTTGTTGAGTTTATGTCCTCTACATCATTCACTTATAACTATTTCTTCAAGTTACCTTTTCTGCTAAGTGAATGTGATCGGACCCTTCCCCCTCTATGCTAAACTCAACCCAGTCTATTGTAACATCCCAAAATTCTAAATTTTGGAATGTTATAAACAAATAGATAGTTTTGATTTATTGTTTGTTTGATTGATTTATTGAGTGAAGTTGAGTGAAATTTGAAACTTTTGAAAGTTAAATGAGAGGGAATAAAAGCACTTTCCCAAACTTTCACCTTTGCTTTCTGATCTCCGTGAATTCAAATTCTTTTCACCACAAAACCCTGGAGAGAAGATGACATGACTTCTTCCATTTATTTAAATGACAAGGGGTGTTGAAAATATTTGAATTTCATTTGAGAATATTTCGAATTCTGAAACTTTATGCAACTGAATGATTTTCACGAGAGAAGATAAAATGACTTCTTCAAATTATATGAAATATGAGTTGGGAGTTCCAAAGAATTAAATTCAAAGTTCTTTTGAATTTATTTTCAATTTGGAGTTAATTGAGTTTTATTCAAATTATTTTTCTCCAAAATAAAATATATGGAAAATAGGGTAACATGATTCCCTACATCGTAAAATTGGAGAGAAATTAATTTGAAGTCATTTTGGTATTTTTAAAATGATTTTCAGTGGATTTTATTAGGCGTGTAATCTATTTGAATTATTTGAATTTTTTTCTATTTTATTTGAAGCTAGAATAATGTTCATGTTGTAGAAAATATTTTTCTGCAAATTTTGATATATTATATGCATATATAATTTTTTTATTTCTCTTGTTTTTATTTTTGTTTGGCTGTTTTTTTAAATCCTCCCGCTTAATGGCCGGCCTCAAGGAGTCCCGCCGGAAAGCATCGCCTGGCCGCAACTGCCATTGCGGACCGACCCGCCACCCCCGCCTTGCCCCTCCTCCACGCCCACCTCGTCCTCCTCTCCTATAAAAGGCGCCTGCCCTCTCTCTCTCCCTCTCACTTCGAGCCGGGCCGGGCGAGATCCCGCCTCACGCCTCAAGCCGCCACCTCGGCCGCCGATGACCACCGCCGCCGCCACCACTTTCACTGCGCCCAGCCTCCTCGACCACCTCGTCGGCCTCGACGACCGCCGGAGCACCGCCGGCGACCACGCCCGACGCCGGACTCGCCGGAGTTCATAGCCGCCACTGCCAGTTTTTGTCGGAAAAAAAACCGACCGGTAATAAACCACTCTGGTTCATTTTCAATGCCCTAGAACGTTTTTTTTATATATAACCGATTTTGTTAGGGTTTACTTATTTAGAGAACGCTCATCAGATTAGGATCTGGAGTGAACGAATTTTCGTTGGTTAGCATTCGGCAGCGAACGTTCGCTTTGTAGACTTTTCTTTTTCTTTTAGTTTTTTGCCAGGGACCGTATGTAATTAGTTTCTTCACAGATTAGTCCCTGATTTTCAAACGACCATAACTTTTTGCTCATTTGTCCAAATCCAACGAAATCAACGCCCACTTCTTCGTTATGACCTGCTCTATCCAGTAATCCAACTCAAACATGTTTTTGAAAGTTTAAAATTTGAATTAGATCAGATTTGAATTCAAACTTCGCTTGATCATAACTTGAGTTTTGTAACTCTGATTTAGTTGATTCTTTTTGCAAATCAAGCTCTTGACCTAAACTTTCCTCGATAAGGCCAAATTCACATATTTTTGGTACTGTTAGAAATTGTTTTAAGTTGCAAGAGTTATTTGCTTGGTTTTGATATTTTCCGAATCGTTTTCTTCGTTCTGTCCGATGTTTTGAGTGATTGCTTATGTGTGGTTACTATTGCTTGCTTACGATAGATTGACCGGAGTGTGACAAGTAGATCTATCAAGAGTTTTGAGTACGATTCATCTTCATCAACATTGCAGGCAAGTAACACTTTGATCATACTTTTCTCATACCCAGTTTTTATGCATTAGATCTATCCTCAAACACTTGCATGATTAGGATCTAATTAAATTGTGGGATGGGAAGTAGTTGAGGTAGTACCTATTACCTGTTTCATTATAAACCCTTGGGAGTTACTTCTACGCGTTGCTTATATTGCTATGCTATGCTCGTAGACTAGGTTTGGGTATGAGTGAAATCCATGACAGATGTGAGATTGTTATATAATTGCTCAACTTAAGGTGGCAACTTAAATACACATCTGCGTGGATTGCTAGGGGCACCTGAGGGATATACCAGTGGACTTGCCGGACACTGGGATATACCGGTGTTGTCCTAGGAGATCCGAGGATATACCGTGTGATCATCCTAGGTCCGCCACCCGTGCTCAAAGGGATCATAAGATTATTCATGCTAGAAACTTCCGTGTGCAGCCACAAGCTATTATGGGCTCTAGCATAGTTGATTAAGTCGTGTGAACTCTTACAAGTGGTAGACTAGCAGATGTAGGGGTTGTAGGTGGTACGGTCTACCCATCGTAAGGTGCAAACGCTCGAAGACTATGTCTCGGTCATCCGTTTCTCAAACACCATATAGTGCGAGAAATCCAACGGAGGCGATCGAGTCTTGTGGGGAAAAGTGCGCAAACCTCTGCAGAGTGTATAAACTAATCATGGTTAGCCGTGTCCCCGGTTATGGACAATCTTGAGTATCTAGTTCTTGGATTATCCTGTTGATCTCATCATGTTACTTTAATTAATATTGTTGGGTTTAATGATGATACTTAATTGGGATTGAGAATGTCAACCATTCTCAATGTTTAACAACCACCATGATAGTTAAATAAAATTTATTCCTTTGCGGTAAAGGGAAAAATTGGCTTTTTACTTAAAAATCGTAACCATAGAGCCTTCCACCAGCCATATATGCATGTAGTATAGGCTTAATCCTTCGTTACTCTCTATGTGTTACATTGCCAGGATATTCCATGTGCTGACCCGTTTTCGGGCTGCAACGTTTCATGTTGCGTACTTTTCGCATTTACGAGTAAGTGATACGTTAGGGTTATGATTTCTACACTCAACTTTGCCGTTGGTGTTGATGGGAATCCACAACCTTGTTGCTTCCGCTATATTTGGATTGAGGTAATAGTATTTACGTTACTTTATACATGTGATTTACCTCTGTTATAAATCCTCGAGTACTGTGTGTGTCAGCATACCGATCCAGGGATGACACTTAAGCACAGAGACTTGATCCATTCGGGTCGGATCGCTACAAGATGGTATCAGAGCACATGTTGACTGTAGGACGTGACCCTAGAAACTGACAAGCCCATAGAAAGATTTTTCTCTACAACTTTCTTTTTCAAAAAGTTCTCTTACCTCTCTTCTCTTCTGAGCTTATTCAAATATTCCCTTTTAGTGGGACCATACCCCTTTTCCCTTTTGACCACTCGAAGATTCGGCTGATGAGACCACTCCAAGGAGTACAAGATATCTGGACAACTAAGACCATTTGGAATGAAGAGGATTTTACCGTGTAAATGGAAATTACAATCGTGAAGACTCAAGACTAGGAGATTTTGAAGGCTACAAGAATTCCCAGATTTTATGACCTAGGAAGGTTACGCTTATGGAATTGACAGACTATGGAAGTTATCAATACCCAAGATCAAGGTGTATTGGAGAAAGACCGGAACATGGAGCATTAGAACTCAAAATTTTTGTCAGGAAACCCAAGACATGAGAGATCAATTATGGAACGAAAGCTCATGGTAGTAACATGGGCATAGACATGGCTAACCATGGTGTTATTGCCCGCCTATGCTATTGTCACCAAGCGGAGTTAAGCATGCAGATGCATGGAAGAATTGGATGGTAGAAGGCTGAAGGAGCATCCGTCAGTGAAGCATGCGGTTTTAACATAGCTGGTGCATCACCAGGATCTGGAGTATTACATCAAGAAGTTTAAGATGGACCTACAAGAAGCCGTATTTGACAAGGAAACAGTTCGTGAAGAACTCAGGACCCAGAAGCTGCAAGCAGCCAAGCCGGAGGAGCTAAACCTCGAGATACCGGACATTCGTTAGGAATTGAAGGACAGTAGGATCATGGTTCATGTCGAGGTTGATGAAATCCATAAGTTGGAATGTAACTCTGGAAATATTGAAGGACGTCGCGAGAGACTTCACGTCAACAGAGATGATCTAGCAAAAGAATTTTAGAAGGACAAGCATGATCGGAAGAAGCCATCGGAGATATGAACAAGACTTGAAGAGTTTGACGACATTGACCTTTAGAAGACCAAACCCCAGTTATATACCTACGTTAGATGCGATGTTTGTGAGCTGTCATTTGTTTGATGTTTTTCCGACAGCCACAAATAAAATCTGTATTTTCAAAACTTTTGTTTGTAATGTGTGCATCCCTCTCTATCTCTCTTATCCCACTCCAAAACGCATGGACCCAATAGAGAATGAATGGAGATGAGCTTGTATTTTCTGGACCGATGAGTCAATTGGAGACGAGCAGATGGATTCAGAACATGGAGGATCACATGGAGAATAACCCTATAGCCGGAAAGAATATGGCCCAGCATGCTCTTTAGTGCTTCGTAAGAGTTACTACTACTTGGTGGAGGATGTACCAAACCATCAATGGATTGCAAGGAGTAACCACTTGGAAGAAAATTTAAGTTGACTTTGTCAAAGTCTAGGCTTGTGTCCCAGAAGTTGAAGCCTTATGGAAAGGATGTGAAGAAACCTTGTGCATACAAGCTTTGTGGAGAAATAGGACACAACCATAAAGAAAATAAGGACGAATACCCTCATAAGTGGGGGATTACCAAAGGAGTTAGCCGAGGAACTCAGGGAACTTCGATTGGAGATTGTTCCCAAAGGTTTTGTTGCAGCAAGGGAAGTTCAGTCTACATTGTTGAGAAAGATTCGTGAAGCTCAGAAGGATGACAAAGAGATTGCTGAGGTAAAAGAGAGGATGACCAAAGGAAAGGACGAAGATTTTCGTAAGGATGAGCACGACATCTTATGGTTCAAGGACCATGTACATGTTCCAAATAATGCAAAGATCAGGAAGTAATTACTTCAAGACGCTCATGACTCACCATACTCGATTCACCCTGGAAACACCAAGATGTATTTGGATTTGAAGGAGTGTTTCTGGTGGACTGGTATGAACAAGGATATTGCGGAGTATGTAGTCGTAGGTGATGTATGCCAGAGAGAGTAAAAATAGAGCATCAGAAACCAGTCGGATTACTACAGCCTACGCCGATACCCGAATGGAACCAGGATAAGCTTGGCATGGACTTCATTACCGGGTTTTCCCAGAACCCGAACTGGATATGATTCTATCTGGGTAGTAGCTGACTCGCTTAACCAAAGTGGCTCACTTTATCCCAGTGAAACCACATATACAAGTGCGAAGTTGGCCAAGATGTATATGACAAGGATCGTATGTCTGCATGGAGTTCCGAGGACCATCGTAGAGGAACACAGTTTACCTCAAAGTTTTGGAATCAGGTGCACCAGACTTTGGGTACTAGGCTAGAGTTCAGTACGGCCTTTCATCCGCAGACAGATAAGATAAATCGAGAGAGTCAATCAGATTTTGGAGGACATGTTGAGAGCGTGTGAGCTAGATTATGGATCTAGTAGTGATGATAATCTACCATACGCGGAGTTCTCATTCAACAATAGTTACCCAGCCAGTTTGAAGATAGCCCCATTTTAAGCTTTGTATGGGAGAAGGAGCCAGACACCGTTGATGTGGGATGAAGATGGAGAACGTCAGTTGTTTGGACCAAATGTGATCAAGGAGTCAAGAGAATGTTAAGTTGATTCAGATAGACCGAAGGTAGCTCGGTCTGTGCAGAAGAGTTATGCAGACTCAAAAACACAAGGAGGAGTCTAGGAAATTGGAGATGGTGGCATGTTCGTGTGACCCTCTGCGAGGAGTTAAATGATTTGGAGTTAAGGGAAAGTTAGCCCCGAGATTTGTAGGACCATACTGAGTTTTGGAGCGTATGGGAGAAGTTGCCAACAAGTTGGAGTCACCCGATGAATTGTCAGGAGTTCATGATGTGTTTCATGATTCCTGGGCTTGAAGAAGTGCTATGCGTAGATGGCCAATATTCCCTGTAAGGACGCTTGACCTCGAAAGGATAATGATGTTCCACGAAGTGGAGTATGGACTTCATAAGTATAAGTTTTTATCTCGGTAGGTGGGATATCCCACGAGGATGAAGATATGAATTACTATTGGATATAAAGGAGGTGTGATGCTGGAAATATGGATCAATGGAAATTCCATGATGAGTCTGACTAATCACGTCTTAGTTTGGTGCCAATAGAAGGAAGGAAGACAGTACAATTGGATGGATTTAAGAATACTAGGAAGTTGGAAGTTGGAATAATGATCGTAAGCCGAGGATAAGTTCAAGGACTACAAGTGAAGAGATGGGCCATAACCCATGTGCTCCAGGACCTGCCAAGAAGCAAGCACATTCTTGCTGAAGGAGAAACCCTGGAAGAAGTTACGATTTTATCAACCGACGATTCTATAGGAGTTTACGCAAAACCTGAGAGTTGTGAAGGACCGATAGTTGTTTGTTTGGCTTGCATAATAAATGGATTTATCCGAACTTGGTACATCGACAAGAGAAATTCTGCAATGCTTGTGAGGATGACCGAGTGTTAGAATGCGAGATTCGCTAAACCATGTACAAGGTAATGATTTGGGTGCGGGATGGATTGATCACCATACCGACTTACTCTTATTATTCGCTTTGCTATATGGGATGGTAAATCTGAAAGTGACCTACCTATAGTAGAGAGTGACGATATTAAACCTTGTTGAACCTTAGAATGGTATAAACATTTTTCCCTTGTACACCTGCAGCTTGTTGCCAACCGTAGGATATACGGTGAGGATCAACCTGCACCCATTTCCTGCAGGAGAAACCATAAATTGATGACCACCATGAGATATCGATTGTTGTTTAGTATTGGCGCCAGACCCGTCAACTAAGAGGACCCAGTTTCGGGATAACCTTACCAGGATGAAATGGATACAGGAAAAAAAAAGGGTTATGCCACTACCGGAAGAGCCCAGAGAAGGAATTATCCAGAGGATCTGAGAAGACCGACACTGTCAACAATAAGGATGGCGTATATGAGTTTTGATGAAACCATAACTATGCTTCTAAGGGTGGTAGCACCCGAGACCCCAGAGATGATCGATGGATTTTGAGAAGACCCCCAAACCCTAACCTATTTCTTGCTAGCCTCTCCGAATCTCGAGGACGAGATTCATTTTAAGGGTGGTAGTTTGTAACATCCCAAAATTCTAAATTTTGGAATGTTATAAACAAATAGATAGTTTTGATTGATTGTTTGTTTGATTGATTGATTGAGTGAAGTTGAGTGAAATTTGAAACTTTTGAAAGTTAAATGAGAGGGAATAAAAGGACTTTCCCAAACTTTCACCTTTGCTTTCTGATCTCCGTGAATTCAAATTCTTTTCACCACAAAACCCTGGAGAGAAGATGACATGACTTCTTCCATTTATTTAAATGACAAGGTGTTGAAAATATTTGAATTTCATTTGAGAATATTTCCAATTCTGAAACTTTATGCAACTCAATGATTTTCACGAGAGAAGATAAAATGACTTCTTCAAATTATATGAAATATGAGTTGGGAGTTTCAAAGAATTAAATTCAAAGTTCTTTTGAATTTATTTTAAATTTGGAGTTAATTGAGTTTTATTCAAATTATTTTCTCCAAAAAATAAAATATATGGAAAATAGGGTAACATGATTCCCTACATCAGAAAATTGGAGAGAAATTAATTTGAAATCATTTTGGTATTTTTAAAATGATTTTCACTGGATTTTATTAGGGCAGTAGCACTGTTTGAATTATTTGAATTTTTGTGTATTTTATTTGAAGCTAGAATAATGTTCAAGTTGTAGAAAATATTTTTCTGCAAATTTTGATATATTATATGCCTATATAATTTTTTTATTTCTTTTGTTTTTATTTTTGTTTGTTTTTTTTTAAATCCTCCTCACGCCCATTGGGCTGGGCCTGCCAACCGGCTGTGCCAAGGCCCACCCAAATACGCCCTAATGACCTCGAGGCGGAGTCCCGCTTGAAAGACGCCGGCCGCCGCCGGGCCGTGATCCAACCCGGCCACCCACTGCCTCCTCCACGCCACCTCGCCTCCTCTCCTATAAAGGCGCCCAGACCCTCTCTCTCCCTCTCCACCGCCCGAGCCGCCGCCTCACACGCCATGAGATCTGCCGAGCCCGCCGCCTCGCCGCCACCCTCGCCGCCGATGACCACCGCTGTCGCCACCACATCAAGACTACGCCAGTGCCCCTCCTCGACCACCACGTCGGCCTCGACGACCGCCGGAGCACCGCCGGCGACCACGCTCGACGCCGGACTCGCCGGAGTTCATAGCTGCCACTGCCGTTTTTTATCGAAAAAAAAACCGACCGGTAATAAACCACTCTGGTTTATTTTCAATACCCTAGAACGTTTTTTTATATAAAACCGATTTTGTTAGGGTTTACTTATTTAGAGAACGCTCATCAGATTAGGATCTGGAGTGAACGAATTTTCGCTGGTTAGCATTCGGCGTTAACGTCGCTTTGTAGACATTTCTTTTTCTTTTAGTTTTCTGCCAGGGACCCGTATGTAATTAGTTTCTTCACAGATTAGTCCCTGATTTTCAAACGACCATAACTTTTTGCTCGTTTGTCCAAATCCAACGAAACCAACGCCCACTTCTTCGTTATGATCTCCTCTATCCAGTAATCCAACTCAAACATGTTTTTGAAAGTTTAAAATTTGAATTAGATCAGATTTGAATTCAAACTTCGTTTGATCATAACTTGAGTTTTGTAACTCTTATTTAGTTGATTCTTTTGGCAAATCGAAGCTCTTGACCTAAACTTTCTGATAAGGCCAAATTCACATAATTTTGGTACTGTTAGAAATCGTTTTATGTTGCAAGAGTTATTTGCTTGGTTTTGATGTTTTCTCTAATCGCTTTCTTTCTTCGTTCGTCCGATGTTTTGAGTGATTGCTTATGTGTGGTTACTATTGCTTGCTTACGATAGATTGACGAGTGTGACGAGTAGAATTATCAAGAGTTTTGAGTACGAATCATCTTCTTCAACATTGCGTAAGTAACACTTTGATCATACTTTTCTCATACCCAGTTTTTATGCATTAGATCTATCCTCAAACACTTGCATGATTAGGATCTAATTAAATTGTGGGATGGGAAGTAGTTGAGGTAGTACCTATTACCTGTTTCATTATAAACCCTTGGGAGTTACTTCTACGCATTGCTTATATTGCTATGCTAAGCTCATAGACGTGGTTTGGGTATGAGTGAAATCCATGACAGATGTGAGATTGTTATTTAATGGCTCAACTTAAGGTGGCAACTTAAATACACATCTGGGTGGATTGCTAGGGGCACCCTGGGGATATACCAGTGGACTTGCCCGGACACCTGGGATATACCAGCGTTGTCCTAGGAGATCCCGGGGATATACCGTGTGATCATCATACGGTCCGCCACCCGTGCTCAAAGGGATCATAAGATTATTCATGCTAGAAACTTCCATGTGCAGCCACAAGCTATTATGGGCTCTAGCATAGTTGATTAAGTCGTGTGAACTCTTACAGTGGTAGACTAGCGTATGTAGGGGTTGTAGGTGGTACGGTCTATCCATCGTAAGGTGCAAACGCTTACGAAGACTATGTCTCGGTCATCCGCTTTCTCAAACACCATGTAGTGCGAGAAATCCAACGGAGGCGATCGAGTCTTTTGGGGAAAAGTGCGCAAACCTCTCAGAGAGTGTATAAACTAATCATGGTTAGCCGTGTCCCCGGTTATGGACAATCTTGAGTATCTAGTTCTTGGATTATCCTGCTGATCTCATCATGTTACTTTAATTAATATTGTTGGGTTTAATGATGATACTTAATTGGGATTGAGAATGTCACAACCATTCTCAATGTTTAACAACCACCATGATAGTTAAATAAAATTTATTCCTTTGCAAGAGGGAAAAATTGGCTTTTCGCAAAAATCAGAACCATAGAGCCTTCCACCAGCCATATATGCATGTAGTATAGGCTTAATCCTTCATTACTCTCTATGTGTTACATTGCCAAAGATATTCCATGTGTCAATTTGACTTTCGCTACAAACGCTTCATGTTGCGTACTTTTCATGCATTTACGGTAAGTGATACGTTAGGGTTACGATTTCTACACTCAATTTTTCCGTTGGTGTTGATGGGAATCCACAACCTTGTTGCTTCCGCTATATTTGGATTGAGGTAATAGTATTTACGTTACTTTATACAAGTGATTTACCTCTGTTATAAATCCTCGAGTACTGTGTGTGTCAGCATACCGATCCAGGGATGACACTTAAGCACAAAGACTTGATCCATTCGGGTCGGGTCGCTACATCTATTCACAAATTCTTCATGTGCGTTCTATTTGAATCTCATTCAAAAATCTTCAGTGTGTCCTTGTTAGCTGAAGATTTTGCGAACGAAACTTTAAAATTATCTGATCTGAATTTTTGGCTTTTGCCACTCAAACCGATCCACCTTCCATGATGCATTTATCTATTCACCCACGATCTCGCATGATCGCCACCTCTCAGTACGTGGGTGACACATGTCACGCGAATGAGAAGGGTCGAGGAACGCTCATTCAATTTCCTAAGAAAGCAGTTTTTCACCTCGGCTATAAATACCCCCTCCCTTCCTCACTTCGTTTTTACTCCGCTCGACCTCGCTCCCTCACTCAAGCTCTCAAAACCTAGCACCACCGCTACTTCCATCATCGCCGGTGAGGAAGAGTTTCACTGCCTCGACCTCCCGCCGTCGTACTCGCGCCGCGGATTTCTTCACTCCGCCGCCTCCGTAGCTGTCTTCCTCTGCCAAGTTAGGGCGTGGAAGATCTGAACTGACGAACTTCTAAATCTACACTTCACAATTTGTCATGTTCTTCGTCAAGGGTAATTAAAAGTTACTTTTACTGCCCTTGTTGATTTTGACGTTTTCTACAAAATCTTCAAAAGGTGTTTATTCTTCAAATCTTCACACAGTAAACACCTCACACAACATTTGTTCTTGATCTGTTTCCCTAGGCAACACTTCTCTTCAAGATTCCTCAATTGTGTGGATTTTCAATCTGTACAACTCTGGAACCTAAGACAAAAAACCCTTAGTGAAATTCCTCAAGACTCATCTGGTCAAATTCCTCAAACTTGTTCTATTTGCAAAAACTTCTGAGAACGCATATGACCTCTCCAAATTCTTCGCAACTATATTACTGCTCACAGTACACATGTCCGCTTTGAATCACTAGGTTCTCATCAACTTAACTCATTTGCAGCGTTCCTCGAAGAAAAGTTGCACACCTCTTCAGAGAATTCTATCGTTAAAATTCCTCAGCTGAAGAAAATGGCTGGCGGCAAGAAACCTCAGAAGGGAGGAAAGAAATTGGAAGCCAACATAGCATTTCAAATCCCTGAGGATATTTATGATGAATATTGCACTCCTGATGAGGCCGAACATGGCAAGGAGACCAAGAATGAGCG
The DNA here is from genome assembly GCA_021605145.1 of Aegilops bicornis. Classification (NCBI taxonomy): domain Eukaryota; kingdom Viridiplantae; phylum Streptophyta; class Magnoliopsida; order Poales; family Poaceae; genus Aegilops; species Aegilops bicornis. The sequence goes on along the minus strand of CM038673.1, from coordinate 339,812,660 downwards.
CAAAGTGCGCATACAGAGGATAGAGAGGAGATGGGCCAGAGAATGGAGGGAATACAGATATATCACCCCTAAGTACATGAAGAAATTCGCTCTTCACCCTCCATGCCCAAGACCTCCATTGGCACCAGGCCAAGAAGCTGATCCTACCGGCCTCAAGCGTGGTGAGGACTATCCTGATGAATGGGCTAAACAACAAGCCAAGCTAGCCAAAGTGGCTAAGGAAGCAGTGAGGAAATTCAATCAAGACTCTGCTACTGCTGCCACTTCTGAGGCCTCTGCTAGCAAGCCTAAGAAGGCCATGCCCAAGAAGCCTACACAGATGCCCAGTGCTTTTGCTTCAATGCCCTCACGGCACATCTCTTCAAAGCCCTCACGGCCAATTCCTCAAGCTGCTCCAGCTCCTCAAGTTCCAAAGTCCTCAGCTCCTCCTTCCAAATCGTCAGCACCTGTGCATCTCGCCTCGTGCCAAAGGACAACTGGCATCTCTATTGCCTCAGGAGCATCTGCAAGTTCTTCAGCTCCTCCGCACTCCTCAACAGGCCCCACTCTGCTGAAGACAAAGGCCACTACTGGACGAGGTTCTCAACCAAGTCCTCACAAGAAGAAGGTCGCCTTCCAAGTACCGTCTGATGACGACGAAGCTGATGATGAAGAACTCGCTGAAATCATCAGAGACAGGCAGCACAGGGCCGCTATAGCCAATGGAAGTAATGTGCCATTGATGCTGGATCCAAAGTTGATCTCGACTTCATCGACTTGTGGCATAAGGACCCCAACACACCTCTGCTTGAGATGAACCTCACTTCTGGTCAAAGTCATGTGTTGACTGCCTTCATTCATGAAGAGAAATGAAGTATGAACAGGGAAGGAAGGTGAAGAAAGCATAGTACAAGAAAGAGTGCTTTCTGAAGCAAAATGTTTTGAAGCTTTCACCTGAAGAACTTGTACCTCTGCAATCAGAGATTAATTTGATCGCTACTATGTTGACTGGCTTGGAGCCAAGGTCAGATTTGTGAAGTTAACAGCGAAATTCACTACCAATGTTGCAGCCCCAACGCACATTGAAATTCCTCAGGCTGAAGCATCTGCCCAGCCTACAGAAGAACATGCCAGCACCGCTAATGAAAATCAGTCAAGATGAAATCGCTGTACTGTATGATGATCGCATTCCACCATTGATGACACCGCCAGGCAACCACTAGTGTTGCGCTGAAGAACAAGTCGAGCACCAAGCTTCAACCAGCTGTGCTCAAGAAATCGACCATGCCAGACAATCGCATCGCTTGTGCTCAAGAAAATGAACCAATTTCCTCTGTTCCTCCCGCACCTACACCATGTCCAATTCTTCCTTCGCATCGATGCTAAGAAGACCAAGGTCATGAGCGTAGCGTTGAAGAAAAGGAAAGCATCAACTTCATCAAAATCTTGAGCTCTGAAGAAGATGAAGAAATTGAGAAGCTCTCTTGAGAATCCAATTGATGCTATTCTAGTCTCATGCATGCCATCAAAGGAACTCATTCCCTTTGGTGAAGACTATGCGATCCCAAGCGGATCCGATGAAGATATTCCTTCTGCTGCAACTTCAGAGCAGTTGGATGAAGAAATTTAAGTGGATACAATCCCTTCAACCCCAGTTATCTCATCGTTCGTGCCTCAGTTCATAGCTGAAGAGGCAGGCGTTGAAGAAATTAGTGAAGAAGATGAGGATGTTGACATTGGGAGCACGACACCAGTGATGAATGATGACTTTTGGGAAAGTCAGCACCCCAATTCCCCCTTGTTCACTCCTCTGCAACAAGTTCCTCAGTCCCCAGTGCTTACTGAAGTTCAAATGGGCTCTGCCGAACCTCACTCCACTCCTTCCATTCATGAAGAGATTCCAGCCACTAGTGCTGATGAAATTGCTGCTGAAGAATTGAAGACCCAGGCTGCAACTGAAGAAGAAACTGAAATTCCTCAGCCTGTGGTTCCTGAGACTACGATTCCTGAGGTTGTGATGCAATTGACAGACACTCCTCAGCCCAATACAAAGGATCCTTTCTCAAAGAAGCAAACATTCAAGGCTGATGACTTCTTCCACGAGCACGTGTTCTTCACAGATTACAACCCATATGACTCTGCTCGACTTAGAAGGAAGTGTTTCTGGACTGCCAGCCAAGCTAACTTCTATTCTTCACTGCTTTTCAACAAAGACAAAGTCCTCGACCATGAGCATATTCCTCACATGGACATGGAATCACTGCCTTGCTTCAGACCAGTCCTCAGTGTGCTTCATGACGCTGGACTGCTCAACTTCTGCTCAGATATTGTTGATTGGAATGAAGAGCTAATTCTTCAGTTCTATGCAACGCTGCAGATCATAGGAAATGCTGAAGATGTGAACTCTTGGGTGCTGGATTGGATGACAAAGAATACTCATTACAAGGCACCGGCCTCTGAATTGCTTCATGCCCTGCCTGTCAGTCCTCCCCTTGAAGGTGCTCGTTGCATATACCATGAACCTGAGCTTACAGATCATTACATGCAAGTGTTGATGAAGCCGCTGAAGCCCGGTCAAGCCCCAGGGACCAAATTCCTCGTGAAGGAATTGTTGTATGTGCCTAGAACTCGTTCTATCGTGATTACATCGTCAAGACATTGAGTCCAATCAAAGGCCATGACTCGAATGATGAAGAAGTCATTGGCATCATGAAGAATCTGCTATTCAATATCATGCATGGCATTTCGGTCAACTACCATGATTTCTTCATGAGGACTCTGGCAAATGTTGCATTATCTCCATTTGAGTTGAAGCCTTACGCTCCTGGGATTATGAGATTCCTCAGAACAAGGTCTCCACTCAACTACAAGGCTGATTTTCAAAATCATCTCAGCTTCTTGCCCCCCATTCAAGTCCTCAAACGGACATTTTCCTCGGCTGATAAAAAGGGCAAGGCCACTGCTGTTATTGATGAAGGCATTTGTCCATTGGATGGTCAGTTCCGCAAAGCTACATCCTACTCCACCAATGATGACTCTGCCACTCATGACTCTGCCGCCAATGCTTCAAAGCAAAATCCTCAAGGCACAGCTCCAAGGGTGATGACTGATCTTGAGCTTCTCCTCAGTCTTCACCAGAAGGTCGATCGCAACCACAAATGGGTTAAGCGTCAGTTTGGTTCTATTCTTCACAACATGACTGCTACTCACAATGCAGTGAAGAAAAACCACTACTACCTCCATGAAGTCTTCGATCGCACCTGGGCTATTCTATCTCATCTCTATGGTGAAGAAGATCTGAAGCAAATGGGTCTCAAGCAGGACTTTGACTGAAATATTCTTCATCACATGACACGGATGAGCATGAAGATTTGGACAACACTGCGGCAGACCCTACTACAACAACCGACTCCAATAATGCCGGCGCTCCTCCATCAACATGATATTCTTCAGGGGCATTAGTCCTCACTTTTCGACCCTTTTGGTCATTCGATGACAAAGGGGGAGAAATTTGAGTTAGTCTTCAAGCGGGTCTCTCTATATGGGCATTTTTTTTGCTAAGTTACAACTCTCGTTCTTTTGAAAACTTTGTTGGCTCGAGTTGTAAATTTAAACCCGATGGTGGTCTGATACTCTTGATGTGTTCCTGTGCATGCTTATTCCTCATATATGTTAATGCACGCATGCTGAATTACATCAGTCACCATATTTCATCATGCATTTCAAATTCTTCATATCATATGTTAAATGCGTGTATGAATTACAAGATATAGGGGGAGATCTCCATGATTCTACTCTTCAAGTGTGCATTGCTTCAGAAGCACCTCACTATGCACATCTTCAGGGGGAGTTCTTCTATATCTTGCAATCAAATTCCTCAGTATTAGTATTTACACTTCATATGTTTTATCCCCGTTGAAAAATTAACCTATACTGTAATCAATCACCAAAAAGGAGGAGATTGTAAGTGCATCTAGTGCCCCTTAGTGATTTTGGTGTATTGAAGACTTATAGGTTAAGGAACTAATGTGTTTGTGAGTGTACATAGGTCTATAAATCTATGAGGAGTTTGACATTTACAGAGAAAGTCGACCCCTAAAAATGAATGTCTTCGACTGAAGACTTTGGATTTCTGAAGACTTTCTGAAGACTTCGAAAGTGAAGAAATTGGTGTGACCATGAAGACTAGATATTCATGCGAGGAACATGAAGCGTGAAGAATTTTGTTTTCGTAGTTTCATTTTCTCTTTCTTGAGTCACAGGAAACACCGTACTGTTAAAGGGGGTCGAGGAAATACTAAGGAAAACCTTCCAATTAATGCTCATCTCAAAATCCTACACCTACCAGTCCCTTCGAGTGAAGCCATTGGAAATCTCATACAGTTCAGTCAATTTCTTCAGTGACAGAGATGAAGCTCTTCTGGTCTCTGAGGAATTTGTTCTGACTGAGGAGTTAGGAATTCGCCAGTGCGGATTGCCTACAAGTGAGGAACATGATAGCCCTGAGGAATTTGATAGTCAAATTTCCGACCATTGCTATGCTATGCGCCAGCTGTCCCAAAATATCTACCCACCTAACGGTCATATCATTGAAGGGAATTTATGTCTTATCATGTCAGGCTACTCCCTAGGCTATAAATAGTCACCCCCTACAACCACTAGCTGGTTGGCTGCTCCGAGAGAAACTGACACTTGTCATTTGAGAGCATCCCATCCTCCGAGGACTTTGAGCGAAAATCATCAAGTGAGGAAAACCCAAACCCAAACACCTACAAACCCAAAGTGATTGAGCATCACTGAAGAGATTGATCTCGCATGGATCGACGCTTGTTACCTTTGAAGATCATGCATCTTCCAGACGGTTAGGCGTCATGGTCTAGAGCATCCAAGAGGAAATTGTGGATCGCCGAGTGACCGAGTTTGTGAAGGTTTGGAAGTCACCTGAAGACTTACCACGAGTGATTGGGCGAGGTCTGTGTGACCTTAGCTCAAGGAGAATACGTGAGGACTGTGTGTCCACAGGTTTAAATACCTAGCCTCTTCAACCAGACGTACAACTGTCACAACAGTTGGAACTGGTCTACCAAATCATTGTCTTCACCAAGCCTACTGGTTCAATTTCGCCAACTCTTTGATTTCCTCATTATTGTGTTGTGTGCTTCTTCATATATGTTCGAAGACTTTGACTGAAGAGTTTCTCAATTTTCTCAGTTCAATTTCTTCAGTCTGTTTGTCTTCATCCTGTTTATCCTGTGTTTACGCTTTTCTCGTACTGTGTGTGTTTTCATTTCATCATGATGCTCATGCTTATGCTCTGCTATGTCTCAGATCTCGAGTACTTATTCATTGCAAGTAGTTCTTCTCTTAGGAATTTCCTCACCCTGAAATTCCTCAGTGAAGAATTCATAAAAATCGCCTATTCACCCCCCTCTAGTCGACTTAACGCACTTTCAGGGTGTAGCTGGTTCTCTGTCCAACTGGGTAGGGGTACAATCTGTGAGAGACTGGGTTTTGTGTGGTGGGGCTTGTTCTTGGGCAAGTACAACTGTGGTTCTATCTGCATCAACTGGTAGCACTATCTTTTTTGAAGACCGTGTTGTTACTCCCTTAGATACTGCCATCACCCTCTCCAATTCAAATGGCTGATAAACAAGAAAAGTAATTGAATGTACAGACATTGTATGATAGACATGTGCAATGGATAGTGGGGAATAAAAGAGGGCATGAAATAATTCACATTTATGTTGTCTAACCAAACAGGATAGCATGACATGATTTCACATATATGATGGCTAACTAAACAGGGTAGCATGACACAATTTCACATTAAGATGGCTAACTAAAAAAGATGGAAAGACATAGTTCAAAATATGATGACTATGTAAACAGGATGACATGATATAACTATATAATGTGTTTACTAAATAGGTTGGCATGCCATAATTCACATACATGCTGCCTATGGAAACATGATAGCATGATATAATTCACGGATAGAATGAGATAATTCAAAATATGATGACTGTAAACACTAAACAGGATGTGATGATATAACTATATGATGTCTTTATTAAATGGGTTGCCATGCCATAATTCAGATAGATGTTGTGTATGTAAACATGATGGCATGATATAATTCAAATATATGATTTATATAGTAATCAAGTAAGCAGATGGCACTCCATATATGATGTAAAAACTAAGCAATGCAAGACAACATGCATGACATGGGTAATATAACCCTGCCAAGTTTGAGCATAGACCTCAGGGAGGAAATAGGACTGGTCATCAGTCTTTGAATCCTCCTCTGAGGAGCTCTGTGTAACCAGCAAGATGCCTGCTTCAGCAGGTAGCATTGTCTGCTCTGAATACCTTGTTTTCACTCCAGATACTTTCATCACCGCTTCAAATGGCTGATGCACAGGAAGAGTAGTTGAATATACAAACGTTGTCGACAAATGGAACATGTAATACAAAAAAATGATAGCATGATATAACTCACATACATGATGATTGGCTAAACAGCATGGCATTGCATAATTCACATATATATAATGCCTTTGCAACAAGATAACATTGCATAATTCACATATATAATGTCTTGCAACAAGATGGCAATGCATAATTCACATATATGGTAATTAGACACTAAACAGGTGGCATTCACACAAAGCATGTCTAAACTAATCAAATGACGTAGCAATGCAAGACACCATACGCGCGATATGAGCAACATAACCCTGCCAAGTTAGAGCATACACCTCGGGGAATAGGACTGGTCATCCTCTCGAATCCTCCTCTAAGGAGCTATCCGTAACCAGCGTGATATGCGCTTCATCAGATAGCATAGTCTGCTCTGAAGACCTTGTTTTCACTCCAGAATTTTCCATCACCGTGTCAAATGGCTGATGCACACGAAGAGTGGTTGAATATACTAACATTGTTCACAAATGTAATACGTAACGGAAAAAAAGGATGGCCTGATATAATTCACATATAAGATCACTGGCTAAGCAAGATGGCATTGCACAATTCACATATATGATGCCTAGCTAAACAAGATGGCGTTGCATAATTCACCTAAATGATGAATAAACTAAACAAATGGCATTCACACAAAGCATGTCTAAACTAAGCAGATGACATATTTGATGTATAAAGTAAGCAATGCAAGGCACCATATGCATGATATAACCAACATCAGCATGACAAGTTAGAGCGAAGACATCAGGGGGTAAATAGGAGTGGTCTTCTCCTTCTGAATCCCCCTCAGAACAGATATCTTCCTCTCAATTACAATCCTAAATGGGTGTAGGGGGGGATATCTTTGCGCCTACCATGGAGCGACGTCTGCATGAAATTATATTGCCACGCAAGGCTCGTCTCTTTTGCTCTACATGTTCAGTTCCATTGTGTACAATAACTGACATGCATAGGAATAAAATATAGTGAGATTATGTTAGGAGTGCATGCAGAAATCCAGATTATGTTAGGAGTGCAAACTGTGGATAGACCCGAAACCAATGATAGCAGGCAGATAATGTCTTCAGTTAAAAAATATAGATAATGGCTTCTTTACTGTTTGTTTCCCACCCAACATGAAACTCATAGTAGACACCAGAGATTAACCAGATAGTAGATAGATACTATTGATTGCGGCCCCGATATGTACCCCACAACCATTTAAAAACTCAAGTTTGACCATTAGTTTGGAGCTGACTCAGAGTATAATCGGTGAATAGGACGATAAATTAGCATGTAATATTAAGCGATGCATAACGTAAGCAGACACGAAAGAGTGCGACCTCTCTTGTGGACCCGTGTAGTCCTCGAGGTCATCTGCTCGATTGATGATGGTAATGCAGTTGTCATGGCTGCCCGTGGCGGGGAAGAAAATCTAAGGCGGTGAAAGACAGTCTGGAGGCCGGATCCCTGCTATGCTGGACCCTTCTGTCCTTGGAGCAGCTGAGCTAGGGTGGACGACGGTGCAGCAGGAGCGTGGCAAACCACACAAGGTTTTCTTTGACAACTATCTGTAAAAGAAGTAATTCTGTAAGGGCTCGTTTGAATTGGAGGATTCTAACAACGTAGGGATAGGAAATACACAGTAATAGGATAGGAATGCACGTGCAAAACAGAGAATTTAAAAACAAAGGATTTCTGCCAATCTGGGTGTTTGGTTCACAAGAATTGGAAGATCACAGGATGCAAAGAAGCATGGTGAGATTAAGTTAAACCACAAGAAAATGTACGGTTATAATGCTATTATGCTACTATCTCGTAGTCTTGTGCTTCATGAATAGGAATTTGAAAAGGAGGACAAGTGGATATTAAAATTCCTACGGTTTTTCTTTCAAAGAGACACTAAAGGAACAAATCCTACAGTTTTCCTTTGCTCCATTCCTTTGAACCAAATGCATGAATAGTAGTACCATAGGAAACTTCCCAATTGCTATGTTTTTCCTTCACTTTTCCTTTCAAGCACTGGTGATTCTAGTTGTCAGGCTTGAGCAAGGAAAAGCCTACACTCAAAAAATGTTGTGCTACTTCTACTACTTTGGACCTAGGCCACTGCTCTACTAGCTCAACTCCCAGGCCCATCGACAAATGCACAGCTCAAACGCGCAGAGATAAATAATGATGGCGTTCAAGAGAGTCCAGCATAGATAGCTAAGTTGCCTGGTACCTCATTGCTTGTCATATAGTAGGAGAAACTAATCGTATTTCACGTTACTACGTGTGCTCAGTGGACAATATATATAACATGTAGAGTAAAAAAGAGATGCAACAAGTGTACAACCTCTTTGGCGAAGCCATGTCGATCTCAGTGTGATTGGGTTGGTCGGTGGATGATTCGGCTGACTTGGCTGTCGGAGGAGGGGAAGAACATCTTAGGCATCTTGAGATAGAGCCCGTGGTACTGCTCCGCTGTGATGGAGGGTTTCGTCGTTGGAGTAGCTCCGGTGAGTTGTACGACGCCGAGGCTGAAGCAGGACAAGAGAGACAACGTTAACCTGAGTGGAATTGTAATAGCATCTCCAATAGATGACATAAAATACATAACCACAAAGTGCTAGATGTAAAATACATCACCGCTCATCTCTGAACTTAACTGTCAAAACGGAATTTAATCCGTCAAACTGAACTTAATCTGTAAACTGAATTTTGCTGTCGAAACTGAATTTTACTGTCGAAACTGAACGCACTAGTAGCAGAAAAGCAGTAGGAGTAGCGCGTGTGAGAGCTGGGGCAGCTGGTCGTGTAGCAGCATCAGTCGACTGACACCACCGGCCAAACCGCCGCCTCCCGCCGCCCTGCCCGCCCGAAATCACTCCCCACCACTGGTCCGCCACCGCCCCGGCCATCCCTCTAGCCCCCCCTGGCCAAGCTTTTTCTCCGACAATCCCCATGCCACCGTCCCACCACTGCCGGCGACCACCGCCCCACCCTGAACCCTAAGATAGATAGTAGGGTACCTCTCTGGCGAGCCCCCTCCCCGCTGCGGCTGGTTCTTCCTTAACTCGTGAGCCCCCACCCTCGAAAATCGATCACCCAAAAGTCGATTCAATGATCAAGTGTAGCCAAAGCGGAGTAGCATCGCAAGCAAGAGCAAGAGCGAGAGCAGCAGCGCGAGCAAGAGCAATAGCAAGAGAAGACTAGGCAGGGGACCGAGAGGAAGAGCAGAGCAGCAATGTGAGCGAGAGCTAAAGCAGCAGCAGCTCCTACTGATGTGGACGTCGCCGCCGAGGGAGCGACGCCGTGGAGGAAGTGGCCGGCGACGCCGCCGTGGATGGAGCCGCGCCATGTTGGCTCGGGACCGAGCGCCGGCAGCACCGTGAGTTTGAATCAAGAAGAAAATGCGGCGAATTGTGTACAACCTCTTTGGTGGCGCCGATTAGGCCTCAGCTTCATCTGAGGAAAAGGTGATGATGTTGTTGTTCTGGTGGTGCAGGTGAACACGATGATGTGGGAATGGTGGTGGCGTGAAAGACGAAGGGAACGTTGGGGCAGCTCCTTGGAGGTGGAGGACGGGGTGGCTGAACCGGCGGGATGACGAGATCGACGATGGATCCTCATCCGGTATGGTGGATGTGGGACGTCGAGGTGTTGCCATGAACGACATCGTCGGGGAAGAGGCTCCGGCTGGGTGGCGGACGGAGGAGGGTGTGGGGCTTCGCTGGTTTTCGCGTCCTCGGTGTACGAATGGGTGGGCGGATGGGATGGGAGTGGGGAACCATGGCTTAGGGACGCGCTTGTCCGAAATGTGGGGTAAGTTACGGAAGTACCCCCCACCGATTTGTGCTAGGCGGTTGTTTCGGTTCAGGGGTATCACGGGCATTTCGCGTGTCGGGATTTCATAGGAGGTGGGAGTTTTCGCGCGCGTTGTAATTTTGGGATAACAAGGCGCGGGTTGAGATGGAGGGAGTTTTCGGAGCACAAGAGACAAAGAAGTATCTTAAATATTTCGGGGTAACAAGGCGCGGCTTGAAATTCCCGGACAAGCCTAACGTGTACTGTACCAAATCAATTCGCTCTCCCATCGACGAAAAAACAAAAAGAAATCAATTCGCGCCACACAAGAGAGTCTAGTCCCGTGTACTGTACCAAATCAATTCGCACTACAAATGCCATTCAAAACTTTGAATTCATGTTATGTTCAATTAAAATATTTCGCTATGTGTATAATGCATGCAACCTGCTACTCAAATGAACGTTTTAGTGCTTTCCAAACGTATATACTACCGCTTCAATATGAACTAAATTTGAATTCGTTTCTCTACTTGAATAAGATCTACAATAATGATTGTTGTGAGTTCAAACCATTTGAATTCGTTTCTCTATTTTAATAAGATCTACAATCATCATTATTGTCAAGTTAAACCATCTACAATCATTTTCTTCACAGCACACCACATGATTACTGTCGAGTTAGATATGAACTTTGTGTACTATATGAACTCGAACTCGTCTTTTTGAATCCACTTTATGTTGATTTCAAATCACAGTACATTTCAAGCTCTAGCTGGATCTTCATAATCTAAACCATGTCTCATATGTATAATGTGTTTATCACATAATGTATGGTGCCCCGCCCCCTACTCCTACAAGTATTTAGATGTGAGTTGCAAACTCCACACATTACCACAAATTCGAATAAAATGTGAGATTGTTCGATATATAGTATTGTTTAGATTGTTCGATATTTAGTTGTAAGCTGCAAACGCCACACATTATCACAAATTCATATAAAATGTGAGATTGTTCGATATATAGTATGGTTTAGGTTGTTCGACATTTAGCTGTGAGTTGCAAACACCATGCATTATCAACGTTATGGTATAACATGTGCAAAACCACAACACGCCAGATCACCGCTTATATTCATGCATGCATATGTTTATAACACTATGATCTCCTATTCAAATATATGAATCCACTTTCATATCAAATTACCATCTTTGTTAGTCTCTTACACCCACACAATCCTCTAACCTTTGTAGCTAGCACTAACTTTCACTCGTGCATGCACACGCCCTCCTCGCCCTCCCCCTCCCTCCCTCAGCATTCTATCCATTGCGCACATTCTTTTTTTTCTTTAGGTCGTTCTCCCACAATATCCACAACTCGTTTCCGACACACACCGATCGATAAACCTCTCTAGCGATGTCTGCCTACAACATACAAACACACCTTCCATCTCCTCCTTTCTGTGTCCATGCCTCGTGTCTCTCATACGGTCCCACACACGTGTAAGCTCTCGCCCCTCTTTTCATTGATCTCACAATTGCACACTCCTCCCCCTATCTAGCTAGTAGCTCGGCATCTCGCACCACCTCCTAGCTCCATTCTCTCTGTCTATTGATCTCGTTGGGCCTTATTTGCCTCTAATAAATGGATGTACACCGACCGATCTCCCGCTATACATATAGCTAGCTAGGTCCTTATAACTCGTTTTTTCCCACGCGTCAATCGATCTACCTCATTAGTTATGTCTCTCCCTTCCTCCGACAAACAACAATTGATCTACCGATCTAGTTAGGTTTGCTTACCAAACACATGGTTCCCCTTCATCATCCATGCATGCGTCCTGACACATCTATCACGCACAGGCACACACAGAAACACATCCCCACTCTTATTGATAATATTGCAGTTCTACCCTCACTTCGTCTAGTAGGCCTCTCCCACCATATGCGAGAAGCAACTCCATCACCCATCCAGCACTCTACCCCTCTCCCTCCCCCCTCTCTCTCCTCTCTCTCCCTCTCTCTCTCTCTCTCTCTCTCTCTCTGCCCCAACCTATTTCTTGTCCTTCAGTTATGTATGGATGTCGATCGATCTCCCTCAAGACATAGTTTGGGTCTCTCCCTTCTCAACACATATACGAAGTCGTTTCTACCTCTCTAGTTAGGCCTCTGCCTCCCCTCCTCCCCACACACACACCTATATATCGAGCGCTCTAGTCATGTCTCCTGCCACACACAAACTTGCCATGTGCCCTCCGGACGTTCCTGTGAGGTCACGCCTCTATATCTTTGACTTGCACACACACAATTTCGATGGCTATCGTCATCGATCTCGCACCCACCCACTTGATCCTCTCTTCGACTCTATCGATATCTATGACCCCTCCCTCTCTTCTCGTGGATTGCCCCCTCTATATATGATATCGATAGGCCTCTATTTCACACACACTGCATGTGTCAAATTTTTGTTTAAGATGTCATCGACACATATTCCCACATATACATTCACGAAATCCCCCACCCCCCAAACAAAAAACACTCACGAACACACACACCATCTGTCTAGGTTTGTATCTCTCTCACAGACACCCACATAGGTGGGGGACGTGCACGAAGAGAAGAGGTGCACGCATCGCCACGCATTCCGCCTCTTTCCCAACCACACCCGGCAGGTACACGGTGGAGCTCATTTACATGCGAAAAAGGCAACCCACGTGGTAATTTTTCACGTGTACTGGTTGTCCACTTGATGGAGGATCGTCTACCACGGGTGAACAAACAAATTGCGACTTGAAGCGTTATGTTAAAAAAGAGGCAAACCATGTGGGGCCTACCTTAGAGGAAAAGATCTATACACTCGGGATGCTTTGTGCGTATTAATTTTGATGTGTCCCGTCAACTCGCAGAACGAGGAGAAGCTTGCTTAGTACGCCGTCTCCCCACTTACCAAGCGCCGGTGGCTCATAGATTTGTGTGTAACATCCCAATTTTCAATTTGGATGTTATACATAGGTCATCATATGCATACCACTTTTTTTTGCATTTTGGTTGTGATCCTAGAAATCCTAAGCAACTCAAGGACCCAAGGAGAGAGTTGGGGATTTCATTTATTTTCATATTTGAATTTTTCTCAAATTTGAAAAGAGGATCAATTTGGTTTTAATATTTTTCTCTCCAAATATTTCTAATATCAAAAAAAAGAGAGAAGATAATATGACTTCTTCAAAAAAGAGGAATATTGGAGGAAATTTTTTAAATCGAATATATATTTTATTTGGATTTTATTTGAGATTTTATTTGAATTAGAAAAATATGCATTTTTGAACATTGCATTTTTAGGCCAGAAAAATGTTCACTTTGTTCTAAGTATTTTATTTAGACGGTGAAAATTATTTTTGGCATTTTTAGGATTTTTCTTATATTTATTAGGATTTTTATTCTAAGTAGAATTTTATTTTTAAAAAAGTACTCCGGACCGACTGGGCTGAAACCCAGCCGGCCCATCCGAGCCGCCGCCGCCTTCCTCCGTTGTGCGAGGCACGGACTCCGAGGAGGAGTCTGAGCCGGACTTCGCCCCGCTCCGGCCCCTCATCCAAGCCCCCCCTGAAACTTTATATACGCCACCCCGCCGCTGCCTCCACCCCGTCCCGAAGCCGCCGTCCACCGCCGCTATAATTTTCTTATCCTTTTGTGCAGTTCCACTAAAATAAAGTTCCATTGTGGTGACAGTGACGGCTCCATCTTGCAAAGGCTAATAAAATGTTGCACGAGATTACCAAAGAAACTTGATTTGAGATTTTGAAACTCCAATCACCATTTTGTGCAGTTCCACCAAAATTGAGAGATGTTGCCCACGTGACATTTCAGTTGAACTGCACAAGACACTCATTCCAAAAAGTGTTTTGTGCAGCTTCACCAAAAGGTCACAATAGCAAGAAGGTGAAATGGATATCCCTATCTCGCACAAAAGATAGAAAGTAAAACAGTTGCTGGTCAATAAGAATATACTGAAACATATACAAAATGAAAAGAAGCATCTTAATTATGTTCATGGCAATCACGCAAGGACAGAGAAATTTTAAAAAAGCGTCAAGAATGCTTCATGTTACCGTACATTATGATCAACAATGAGATTCCTCAAATATGGGATTACTTTAATGGTGGCATTGCTTGTTTACTGCATACAAAGAAATCAACAAGCAGCTAAAGAGTTGGTTTTAAGGGCACGGACCGTGGGGACACCAGGACACTCAGCAACAGAAAGGAGCAACTTACTTATCATCTTCGGGAAAACAGCAGAGTGCCATTTGTAACACGCTTTAATTGCATCTTATCACCGAGGCATTAGATTAACAATAACATCGGTTAGACATGTCCCTAAGGTAACAAAGGTGATCGCTTCATTTTACATGCGCCTTACATTAACAACAAGAAAAGGTTGGTATAAGGACATGCGACAATTTGGGACGATCAAAGACAATGTACCTACAAGGAGGCATAAAGTGGTGATGCCGAGTTTGTTCATGCTATGTGAGGGCAGCAAACCTAATCTCGAGACCTTGTACTATGTGAGGGCAGCAAATCTAATCCTCGAGACCTTTACTATGTGAGGGCAGCAAATCTAATCCTCGAGACCTTTTACTATGTGAGGGCAAAGAATCTAATCTCGAGACCTTTTACTATGTGAGGGCAAGAAATCTAATCCTGAGACCTTTTACTATGTGAGGGCAAATCTAATCCTCGAGAACTTTTACTATGTGAGGGCAGCAAATCTAATCCTCGAGACATTTTACTATGTGATGGCAGCAAATCTAATCCTGGACATACTCTGCTCACTTGTCCACCAAATGCCACTTTCTATCCTTTTTTCAACCAATAATAGATATGTTCCTTATCCAGCTTTGTATTATGCTTTTCCCATTATTTCCTTTTCAACCAAGAGACCGCTTGGGTATCCGGTCTCTACTACTTTCACCATATTATTTCCTCTTTGAATCAAGTCCTAGATTCATGCTACAACTTTCCCCCTTTCTTCATTGTTTGAACAAAGCCCTAGATTCAATGCATGAAGTAGCTTTACCTCTAATAATACCGAAAATTTAGGTGGCTTTTGGAAGAGCTGATGGGAGTAGAAAAGATGCACATGCAGACATGTGGGGAGCCGGCAGTAGAGCAAGGCCGCTTTCAAGAACTTATACCGAGGGTCGCTGGGATGTCGGGCGGCAGGTCGGATCTCATGGACAATACGGCAGGAGGAAGAAGGGTCGAGGAACTCCCGAGCGGTATGTCGGAGAAGAGCATCGCAGGCAGGATCGGGCCCCTTCGACACCGTGGGTTTCCTCCCTCGGCGGCGATGACCACGTGAACGATGCACCTTTTAGTCCTCTACACACCCCGGCCGCAGTGAGCCGGCCGGATTTGGGACCAGCGGTGAGCCGCGAGACAAGTCGCTACCGGTGTCTTGTTTATCTCTAGAGTGGATGAGCGAATGAGGCGAGCAACCCTAGTAACGCAAGCGCCATGTGCCCTGCATCCATATATACTGAGTGATTATCTTTTTCTCTCCACAACAAGCGCTTTCAATTTGTGTACGTGGCATTAAAGAAAAGAAACTCTCTATTTAAGGTGACTCATCAGACGACTCCTACTTACTACTAGTAGTACTATAGTATTGTTCACTTGTGCTCCCCGCCTCCATGCATTGAACAACCCCACGGGTGAACAAACATACATGAAGTAATCGTATTTATATAGAACGAACAAGCTCGAACTATTTTCACAGAGTTAAAAGTTGAGGGCGGGCTTTTCCTCGGCAAAGACGCTGCAGCAGCTTTTCGGGTAGGCGGTTTGACAGAGAGGCGAGGAGGGTGAGCGAGTGGGATGTGCGATTTGGACGCCGTGTTACCGCTGGAAAGACTTGTGATATGACCACTCACTATAGTCATGAATTATCAAGCGCCCGACCGGGTGATGCCCCCTTCCGCTCCAGCGCCTAATCTGGTGCATGACACGTCGACCGGATGTCGCTCTCCCACATGTCGGAGTAGTAAGAAGGAGCAAAGAATGATGCGGTATTTACTAGTACTATATTACTTCTCCGTTTCCTAAATATAAGTCTTTGAGAGATTTCACTATGGACCACATACGGAGAAAAATGAGTGAATCTTCACATAAAATGCATCTATATACATCCATATATGGTCCACAAAGTGAAATATCTACTGAAGACTTATATTTAGGAACGGAGGGAGTACTACTGTGCTCGGAGGAGTGCGAACCACAAAGCTCAAAGGAACCAAAGAAGTAACCACGGTAGCCCAAAGGAACCAGCAGAGAAAACAATGTGGTGATATGGCCATAAAAAACAATCACACGGTCCACATCAGTAGCATGTACAAGAATACTCCTCTTTGTTTGGATCCCCGAGTTAGAGCTAGTTTGGGTTGAAATAGCCTCAAATTATCAAAACAAGAGGGGTTAGTTTGAGCTAGTTTGCTCTAACCCAGCTAAAAAAACTAGCCCGTGGAGAGGTTCTAATTGGGTTAGTTATCCTCGCCCACTAAAAAGAGAAGTAAAAAATCTCCCCCGCCTCACTCAGATCGCTCCCCCCTCTCGCACGACTCCTCTCTGCTCCCCATAGGGCCGCCGCCCTTTCTCTCCTCCGCCGCCCTCTCCTTCCGCCTCACGCCGCCCTACTCCGCCGCCTGTCCCTCCGGCCTTCAAAGGTCGCCCGCCTCCCCTTCACTAGTTTCTCCCTCTCACAGGCCGGCAAGATCTACCAGGAGGTCATGAGAGGGGTTAGTTTGTTCGTTCCTTCTCTGTCTCACGGCCATATCATTGATCTTGCTTTCTCTAGCACTAATTCTGATTTGGAAAAGTAGATGCTGATCAAACTTGGTATAGATTTGTGGTGCACGCATGGAATTGTTTGAGGAGGTAATAAATCTTTCTAGAGGCCCAAAGATTCAGGTCACCTTTCTAGGTATTTCAATTTCAGGCTTGCATTATTTCTAGAGGCCCAAAGATTAAGTTCACCTTTCTAGGTATTTTAATTTCAGGCTTGCATTATTCTAGAGGCCCAAAGATTCAGTTCACCTTTCTAGGTATTTCAGTTTCAGCTTGCATTATTTCTAGAGGCCCAAAGATTCAGCTTCACCTTTCTAGGTATTTCACTTTCGTGCTTGCGTTATTTCTAGAGGCCCAAAGATTCGGGTTCACCTTTCTAGGTATTTCAGTTTCAGGCTTGCATTATTTCTAGAGGCCCAAAGACTCAGTTCACCTTTCTAGGTATTTTAGTTGCTGTGCTTGCATTATTTCTAGAGGCCCAAAGATTAAGTTCCTGGTTGGTGCAAGCGGCCACCTGCTACCCATGCCGGTGTCGACCTCAACTCGCAAGGGCAGCGTCGGAGGGGTTCCTGGCTTGGGCTCTACAGAGCCTTCCTCCAGAGCTTACGATGGCGAGCTCCTCCTCGGTGCGTGAGGGGCTCCTGCCCTCCCTATCGTGAATGACTTCTGTGATGAGTTAGCTCATTCTTTGTTTTATGAAGTGTTTTTTTATTTTGTGAAGCTTGATTGACGACTTGTATGTTTAAGTGGGATATCTCATTTGTATGGACAAAGTAAAAATTATCATGTTTTGCATGCTTGATTAGTATAGATGGTTCGCTTATGTCAATTACGAGCGGGAGGAGGCCACGGAAGAGCCGGCCACACCAAGAGGGTGCTTGGATCCAAGGGACTTATTTTAGTCGCACTAAAAACAGTCTCTTTAAGAGGCTAAAGTTCCAAGCACCCCGACTAAAGAGGGCTAAAACTAGTCTTGAGACTAAAAACTTTTAGTCGAGGTACCCCTACTAAAATGTGAATTGGTCCTCTCTCCTCATTTAACTCCTCTCCTTTAACACAAAGTAGTTACGGATTGGAGGGTTTGGAGGATAATAAATGCTCAATAACTTGATTTTAGTCTCTTTAGTATTTGGATCCAAGCATGGGTGAGGCTAGCAAGTTTTAGTCCCACTACTTTTAGTCATGGGACTAAAACGTATCCAAGCACCCTCCAAATTCGGCAGAAATAGGGTCCAAAGTAGTCAAATGATTGAGATAGAGCATTTATTGTCAATCTAACCTCGCCATCCATACACCTCGTTGGTTTAGAGTTAGTTCAGGTTAGAATCTAACTCTAACCTCTAACCGAGTTACGCTTCTCCTCGTCTCGGTTCATCGCCATCATACTTTCCCCATTCCCTGTGTTTCCGGTATCCTGCGAATCAAAGAGGCCCTTTTTTGGGAAAAATCAAAGAGGCCCTTAGACTGGTTTCGGTCCGGTCATTTTTATAAACGTGTTATGTCCAAAATTAAATGAGCGTGTTCGGTTTTCAAAAATAATCCAAGTTTCATGTAGTAATTCATTCATTTATTTATTCTTCTCGGGGAGGGGGTTTGCATGTAATTCGTGAGGTCTGAAATGTAAAGTACCCGGCATATGCTTCAGTCGTGCATGCACTACGACCCGGATGCTCTATGTCCCACATGTCGGCGAATGGGAGCACGTGGAAATAGCCTAGGAGTACATATAGGAGGATAAATGGGTGAAATAATATGTACTATGAAGCATGGCCGCTGTTCAAAAAGAAGACCTAAAGTGATGATAAATGATAGGTCGCAGGCACCCAACTAGTGGTACTAGACATACGACTAATTTTTCCCTAAAAAAAAAAGAGGCACGAGTGCTCAAGACTTCTATTATTTAAGCACGAGTCCCATCTCGACAACAAACAGTCTGCTACATGCCTAGCTCTCCTCCCTCGTTTCTCTCTTCTAATTTTAAACTCGGCCGACGCCTTGGGTGGCGGGTGGGTTTGCTCAATCAATGCCCCACGTCACGTTGAAAAGCGTTATTTGGAATAAAAATGCCATATACTCCCTCCGCTCATAAATATAAGCCTTTTTAGATACTATTTCAAATGGAATACATCATACAGATGTATGTAGACATAGTTTAGAGTGTAGATTCACCTGCTTTTGCTCAGTAGTGTAGTAGTCACTTGCTGGAATCTTTAGAAAGACTTATATTTGGGAACGGATGGAGTACTATACTAACAAAACATTAAGGCCATGAGGCGATGTAGTGCTGGTTACAGGAGGCAAGAAGAAGAGATGCATCCATCGACGACGTCCACCTCCTCGACTGTGGCGCTGCCTCACCGAACGGGCGCCTAAGTAGCGCCGGGCTTTCGTGGCCAGGTCGACGCTTCTCAACAATGGCGTCCAAAGATTCCAATTGCTCAAGAAGGCCAACGCCTTTTCGTCTCGCTTGCCTTGTAGTGGCCTATGTAGACGATTTCCTCGTAGACGTGGATGTGCGTGTCGACGGTTTCTTGCATGGCGAGGCGCTGCTGCGAAGCGCCGCCTCGAGGTGCACATTCTTCGTCGCGACCTCCGGCACTGCAGGGACACCAGTGGCTTGAAAGAGTTCGTCACCATGGAGGCCGACGAGGGTGGCGAGCAATGAGGAGCCCGGGCGCCGCTGGTCGGAGCAAGACGTCAAGGTCGTCCGTGCTTCTTGACGGCGGTGAACTTGCGGATGGAGTTAACCATCATGTCATCCATGCGAGAGGCGGCGGCGTCGGCGTAGGGCTACGATGCTGCGTCGCCAAAGACCGTCTGGAACGTCAGCTGCGCGGTCGCGAGCAGGCCGGCGCCTTGGATGATTTGGCACAGCCGATCGCTGCCGCGCCCATCGCCTCCATAGGTGCTTGTGGCTTCCGGTCACTTGGTCTTGGATTGGAGTGAGCAGTGTTAGCAGAGACTTGGGAGTAGATGGATTGGAGTGGTGGGCGCCTTTATTATATGAGAGTCCAAACTCATTGCATTCACATCGTCTGGCTCTATTCTCGCTTCTCCAATTAATTCCCTCGCATGTAATTGAGGATGCATCATTGACCATTCAACGTCTAGAACCGCTACCCTCTCCCTCCTTGGCATTCAAGCACCTATGGACCCGTCGACGACGAGGTGCCTATGGTGACTTCAGAATTTCAAGATGATAGTGCCGCAAGTCGTGTGTGCGTTCATAGGGGTGAGTGTATGCGGCGTGTATATGAGCGCTATGTCTGCATCGCGTAAAAACGTAAATGCGTGTCAAAAAGAGACTAGTCAGTATAATCAATATTGTGCACCTCGGAGAGGAAAACGATATAACTAGTACGTATTTATTTACGGTGCAGATTCACTCATTTTGCTCCATATGTACTCTGTCTCGATGTAGTCTAGTCACCTGTTGAAATCTCTAGAAGGGCAAATACTCCTTTCTGGTTTACAGGGCTATACTAGCAAGTAGTTGTATGTACTAGTACAATAGTGGGCTCACATAGCAATTTTGTCTCATGCAAGAGCACGGCTATATATCGTGTTCAATGTTCGCAGAATCGCAACGTTCGTTTGCGCTTGGCTCTTCGCCTCTTCGAGAAGACAAACAATGATGTTACTACTATCGCTTCTACAAAGGTCGAATCCATCGTCAGCATGTCCGTCCATCATGAAGCGGGACGGATAGCTTGTTGTAGAAGTACTACTAAGCAAAAATCCTATCCTCGCTTATGCGAGCAATCAAGCGCATGGGTGAGGGAGAAGGCGTGTAGTAAAATCAAGCTTCTCCTCGTTATGAAGTTGGACGCGACACATCATAGCATTGGCCGCACATGCTTGCCTCTAAACTTGGCTGAAAGACCCATGATTGTACAATATATTTGCTGCAACCTCTAACATTTACCCACCAAAAATTAAAATATATGTGGTTGTATGCATCGTTCTGATGCAGAGGCCGGGGAGTCCCCCCTTTTCGAAGAAAACAAAACAAATTAAAATATGTATTCCTGTCTTGACCAGATGAGCGTGCAAACTACAATCACGAGGGTCTCGTGTAGGGCCGTAAGACTATTTTAATTTTTTTTAAAACTTCGAGACGGCCACATAGCATGGAGCCGACCCCAATGATTTTAAGCTTACGAGCACGGTACACGCTATCCTAGACTACTTCTACACATGAAATCGCCACACGAGCGTCCGGCTGCGCTTGGCTCTTCGCCTCTTCGGGAAGTCGAACAATGATGGAGTACTAGTACTCGCACCGGAGGAGTACTACAAGACACTTACGCCATCTCGACACCGATTGAATCGCTGCATGTCCACCGCGTATGGAGGGAGAGCGTGTAGCGAAAGCTTCTCCTAGTCTTGCCATCCACCATGCTCATAGGCGAGGGAGGGATGCTCCTGCCTTTGCGTGTATGACAGGTGGGACCGACAGGTGTGTGGCCAACCTGTCATATAGCCAAAGGCAGGTGCAGTTAAGTCTGCAAGGGAGAGGACAATCAAACTTCTCGTTGATGTACGAGTTGACGCGAGACATCAAAGCACTGCACTCGATACGTATATTTCAATAATTTGTGTTTACCGATGCATTAATTACAATGCATGCATGCATGCCGTGACTCTCCTTTTGATACTTGCATGTGTTGATTTAATGCACCTTGAAGTAGTATAAAATATGTGACGGTAAAGCTTTGTAATAGCCCGCCCAAGTCGAGAGATGGTTGTGCACGAGGAGGGCGAGATCATGCGCACCGAACAGACCCGACGATGGAGCTCTCTAAGGTCTCGATGGACCTCACCGTGCTCCATCGCCCCTTGTGCCTCCGCCCCTTAGCGCCTCCGGTGTATGAGGTTCGAATACACCTCGTCTGCTCGGCCGATTGAGCAACGTGCAGGTTTCTTGATTGATGTGCTGCTCGATTGATTTCTGCGGTGCAAGGGAGGGACCGCCTCGCGGATCGCTGCTGCGTCAAGCGCCCGGGAACCGCGGCGGTGCGAAATCGCGGCGGCGGTGGCTTCGACGTGCGGAACACGGCGGTGGACTCCGTCCTTTCGTCAGTGAGGGTGAAGTGCCCGCATGAAGGCTGTGGGCTCTACGCCACTTACCACAAGCTCGCCGATCACCAGAGCATGTGTCCACTCGCGCCCTGCAAATGCCTCGTGCCCGTCTGCGGCTATGAAGGCCAGCCGCTGGCTCTCTACCACCACATCAGCACCGCGCATCCCATGCCCGTGCACAGGATCCAATACGGCAAGGTGATCCAACCAGTAGTGCCCCGTCGAGCCACGGCTCTTGCTGTTCGCGGAGGAGGACCGCCGCATGTTTTTCTTGGTCGGTGGTGTGCTCGAAATCGGCGCCCCTATCGCCGTGTTGGTCGTCTGCATCAGAACGGGGGCGTCCCCACTGCCGCACTACGTGGCCAAGCTGTGGGCGAACGGCCCGCCGGGGGAGCCCGAAGGCACGACCGACGCCGTCGAGGTGGAAATGGAGGTGACAAGCAGCAAGGATCCCGGCGACGTCGACGTGCAGGAGCTGACCTTCTTGACAATTCCGCCCAAGCTGCTTTGGCCGGGCTAAGCTTGTGTCCCTCCACATTAATATTGACAAGCTCACGCCCTAAATGTTTCTACAAAGGCCTTTTGTTTATCTTAGTAATATGCTAATATAGGGATTACCTTGGTCTACTTTAGCTTAAGAAATGGTGGGTTTTGGTGGCGATGCAACAATTACTTGACATCGGATCGGTAATTTCCATCGGTCGAATCGGATATTTTGTGTCCATGGATATAAAGTTCCTTTGGGTAAGAAGTACTACTTGTCATCAAAATGGATAAAAGGAGATGTATTTAGACATATTTTAGTTCTAGATACGTCCCTTTTTATCCATTTTGAAGACAAGCACTCCCTCCGTTCCATAATACATGCCTTCCATTTGTCAAAATATAGATGTATCTAGACATGTTTTAGTATATAGGTACATCCATGATAGAGCGAATCGGATGGTTGAGAACACTACAATTCGTAGCTACAGATGCGTGTGTGACTCCCAGATGCAGAGGCCGGGGGGTCATCATCCTCCTTTTCAAGAAAAAACAGACTTAGGTTATTGCACGTACACAACAGTACTCCCTCCTTTCCGGTTTATAGGGCTTAATTCAAAAATCTCACCAACCAAGATGGTGAGTGGTGGAATATTTTTTGTAGTTTGCAAAAGTACCTAATTAATGCTCTTTTCTCAAAAAATTATGTTTACCAATGCATTAATTGCAATACAAGCATGCATAAAGTACATGCATTGGTCAATTTTCTCTTAATACTTGCATGCAATGATTTAATGCACCTTGGAATCTGAACATGTGTTGGGGAACAACCAAATTGAGCCTTATAAAATGGTAAAACTAAAATTTTGAGATCAGCCCTACAAAACCGGAAAGGAGGGAGTAGAAAAAGAAGTACTCCATCCGGGAATAGTGTCGCACTTCGAAACTAGAACCGTCAATAAATTTTGAGCTTGCGTCTCGTCACATTCCAAATTACTCCACGCTATATTGAATTGCAAACCTGTTCACACCGATCACAACCTAAACGGTTTCCCACTTAGGAGCGTATTTGTACCACGTTGTATTGAACTGAAAACCTGTTCACACGATCACAACCTAAACGGTTTCCCACTTAGGAGCGTATTAGTACTCGGTTATAAATACTAGTATGCCAAGATGACTGCACATTCCTCCTCAACTCCTCATCCACAAAAACAAACAAGTCATTCAAAGCATCCTTCCTTTGCGTACGCCATGGCCGACGTGAGTTCTGGTCGAGAGATTACCACTAGGGAGAGGCGAGCATGGAAGCGGAAGCATGAGAGATGTCCCGCCTCGCCGCGAAAGCAGCCGACATGTCCCGACCGCAAGGAAGTAGCAAAGACAGAGGTCCCGCGCCCGTTGAAGCAAAGACGGAGGTCCCGCCGTGCCGCGGAAGCAGCAGAGATGTCCCGCCGCCCCACGAATGCAGCAGAGATGTCCCGCCGCGCCGCGACGTCCTGGGAAAATTTCTTGCGGGCAGGCGACGACTGTTACAGGCGCATGCATGCGATCGTCCATAGCCAGCTGGGCGAGGTTGCAGGACGACATGAAAGCCTTGTTTGAACAGGCTATCGGCGTACTAAGGGAGGACAATGAGAGGCTCCGGGCCGAGCGCGACCTGCTGAAGGAGAAGATCGTCCGAAGTGCAGACCAGCAGGAGGAGACCAGTGCCTTGTTGAAGAGGATCGGCGTCATCGTCAAGAAACTTATGGACGAGAATGACATGCTCCGCAACGAGCGCCAAAGGCTGGTGGAGGAATAAATGTATGTTCTCAAGCAGCATCTTGAGGACACGAAAGAGCTCATCGCTGCTCGCCACGGAGACTAGTTCCCGCGGCCTGCAGCAACGCATCAAGAAAGTAGAGATCAGTGAGCCAGATCCTTGTCTTCCTTCTTCTTTTGCCCTTATCTTTCTGTGGAAGATCAATGTTGCGAGGCTGGAATGAAGAAAACTCTTGCTGTGGCGACCCTGGCGTTGCTGTTCTTCTAGTTGCTACTGGGCTTCCTTCAGTTTCCTGGTTTCTTTTGTTGTAATAATCGATTTAGCATGTGGATTGTGTCGTCGGTTGTGAAATGTTGGGTTCTAGCGCGGATGTTTGGCCTTTCTTGGCCTCTTGGGATGTTGCGATTTCAATCTGGTAGCTTTTAGTCCTTCGTGTTAGGCCGGAGTTGTGCTGAACTTCTTGTGAATTGTGGTGGTTTTCAGAATGAAAATCGGAAGGGCAAGCCCTTCTTTGATAAAAAATTTTTAATCGTCCTTATATATTCATCAGTCTTGCTATAAGTCGCAGTAGATGCTATATAGGTCCGTCAGATCTTACATCAAGATCCGCGCTTTCAGATTTTGTTTTTTCTCTCTTAAATCTCAGTCGAGTGAGATATAGCCACGCCATTAAACAGAGGCTCGGGCGCCATTAATGGAGACCATGGGAGAGAGGTGGACGGCAGATGGAGGTCAAAGGGCTCTCCTCCCGATAAGCACGGGCAGGGGTCTGATCGCACGCCTCTCGTACTCAAATAGCTACCGTGCACGGCGCCTCCTAGCTAATAAAAATGGGGGCCAGCGTGGCGGCACGTAAATGGTACTAGTAAGTAGAACGCCCACGGTTTCAATAATACTTGTGTTTCCGATTGTAACGTGAGAGCACTTGTTCCAAAATGACTTTGTTGATTGTTAATGTGTGCTACCGCAAATCGGATGCAAATTTACCATTGACATGTTGGTGCCATGTCATGGCACCAATCCAAGTTCATTATTTTCATGCGTGTTTTGGATTTACAGGAATTAAAAAACTAAGTTTCTCAATGTTTCCAACCCAGCCACGACGCCCAGAATTTTGAATTTCATTCCCATTTCTTGCATGGAGCCTAGAAATTTACCCGAGGACACACATGTGATTTTTCAACCAACTTTGGTGCACTGGAACATGTGCTTGTATTTAAATTTTGAATTATGCACACAAAGGTGACACGCTCCCTCCCGTAATCCATTTAGCCTTCTTGAGAGAAGCTCCGATTTGCGTAGAAGCTTATACCAAAATTTGTTCCTATTCGCCAATTTTTTTACCACGGCATGGTAATACCATGACATGACACCATGCCAAGTTTCATGATTTTAAAACCAAGTTTCTCAATGTTCTCGAATTTGAGCCACGATGCCCAGATGTATGAATTTTATTCTCATTTTTTGAATGGGACCTACACCCTCATTCCATCTAAAAAGGGCCTAAAGTGTTTTTAAAGAAGACTTTTGACTATTGAAAAGAATAATAGCACATGAGAGGTATACTATGAAAATTATATTATTGGAAGCTCCTTTGAAATACAAATTTGAAGGTATGCTTTGTGTAAGTTGCATGTGATATATTATTGCTCTAACGTTTGGTCAAAGATATCCTCGAAAAACGCATTAGGACCTATATAGATGGAAGGAGGAGTAGAAATTCACCCGAGGACACAAATGTGATTTTTCAACCAACTTTGGTGCAGGAGCATGTGCTTGTAGTTCAAATTTGAATTATGCACATTAAATGACCAAAAACTCAATTAATGTGTAAATAAGGCCAAACGAAGCTGCATTAATTCCAAAATTTAACAGGCACTCATGTAGTTATATGTTGCCTTTGTAAATAAACTCAAGGGGACAGCGTATATCGTTTCACACTCAAAGGTGGCACGTTCCTCTTAGAACCACGTGCTTCCAAATCGGCCAATTTTTTACCACAACATGTTAGTGCCATGACATGACACCATGCCAAGTTTCATGATTTCCGTAGAAGTTTTGGATCTACATGACGCCTTGAGATGTTTGAATTTCATTCTCATTTCTTCCATGGGACCTAGAAATTCAACCTAGGACACACATGTGATTTTTCAACCCACTTTGGTGCACCCGAGCATGTGCATGCAATTCATATTTAGATTATGCACATTAAAAGTCCGTAAACTCAATTAATTTATAAAAAGGCCAAGTGAACCCGAAATAATTCCAAAATTTAACAGGCACTCATATAGTTCTATGTTGCCTCTGTAAATAAAATCAGGGGAGGCAGCGTATATCGTTTCACACACAAAGGTGACACGCCCTCTCCGAACCATTTGAGGCTTGTTGAGACAATCTCCGGTTTTGCAAGAGGCTTATACCAAAACTTGTCCCAATTCAGCCAAAAATTATAATGTGATGAAAACAGGGTTTAGATTATCCCAAACATCTCGCTACCTAGACCAAAAATGTACTATGATTTGAATTGAACATAAAATGGATACAAATATTTGAATTGGAGAGCGTATGGTACATGTAGTTCATAGTGAAATATGATTACTGCTATTTGTATGTTTTCTGTTATCAAGATAATATTTAAATTATTGTATAACTTGACAACAATCGTATTCAAATAAGGAAAATTGATTCAAATTTAGTCCATATGGTAGACGACAATATATATGTTCACATGGTGGTGTAAAATGTTCATATATGATGGAAGATCAAAATGTATGGCTACATCAATTATAAACCTGTAACATCCCAAATTTTCAATTTGGCATGTTATACATAGGTCATCCATGCATACCATATTTTATTGCATTCCGTTTTCAAATCCTCGAAATCCTAAGCAACTCAAGGACCCTCGGAGAGAGTTGGGGATTTTTCGATTTTCCTATTTGATTTTATGAAGTAGTGAAGACGAGGATTTTGGTTTTAATTATTTTTCTCTCCGAAAATATTTCATTTTTAAATAAATAAATGAAGGGAGATAATATGACTTCTCCAAAATAATTGAAATATCGGAGGAAAATGTTAAAATCATTATTTGGTTTTTATTTGTTTTATTTGGAATTTTATTTACCCTAGAAAAATTTGCATGTTTTAAAAATTGCATTTTAGGGGCCAAGAAAAGTTCATCTTGTTCTAAATATTTTATTTAGACAAAGAAAACTTGTTTTGGAAATTTTAGATTTTTATTTATTTTTCTAGGATTTTTATAAGATTCAAGACGCTTAAAAAAAAACTTGCGCATACCGACCAGCCCAAGGTCCCGGCCAAAGCCGGGCCCATCGCCGCTTTTCCCTCACACATACTGACGTAAGCGCCAAGACGGACGCCAAGGGGAGCCCGAGCCGGACTCCACCCAGGCGCCCCTTCCCCAAGCCACCGCCGCCCTTCCCTTAAATGCCGCCAAACCACGACCACCACCGGCCTCCCGCGCGCCCGGACCTGAAGCCGAGCCCGAGCCGCCACTGCCACTGGCCTCCTCAAGGCCACCCCGCCCCGAGCCCCCGCCCACCCCGACCTCACGGAGTCAGCCGGGCCTCTCTACGGACGACCTCACGGAGAATTCCCTGAGTGCGGCGTGTTACTACGTAGTCTCTAGGATTCCGGATCGTCAAGAAGGCAAGTAACACTTTGTTCATACCTTTTCATACCCAGCTTTTTATGCATTAGTTTCAACCTCACACATTGCATGATTAGGATATCATTAATTTGTGGGTTGGGAAGTAGTTGATGAGGTAGAACCTATCGCCTGCATTCAAACCTTTGGGAGTTACTTCTACGTGTTGCTTATATTGCTATGCTATGCTCAGAGACATGGATTGGGTTTGAGAGTTATCCATGACAGATGTGAGATTGCTAATTAATGGTTAACTTAAGGTGGCAACTTTAATACACATCTGGGTGGATTGAGGCACTGGGAACCCAAAGGTTGCTCTGCTTTGTTTTGGAAATCCCGGGTACCCGTGAGATCTTCCTATGGACCGCCACCCAGGGCTCAAAGGAACTCGAGATTATTCATGCTAGAAACTTCCGTGTGTAGCCACAAGCTATTATGGGCTCTAGCATAGTTGAGTAAGTTACGTGAAGCTCTTGAAGAGGTAGATCAGGTGTAGTGGGTTTGTAGGTTTGGTATGGTCTACCCGGAGTAAAGAGTTAATGTTTCGAAAGACTGTGTCTCGGTCATCCGCTTCTCAAACGCCATGCAAAGGCGTAGAAATCATCGGAGGCGATCGAGTCATGTGGGGAAAAGTGCGCAAACCTCTGCAGAGTGTACAATCTAATCATGGTTAGCCGTGTCCCCGGTTATGGACAATTCTGAGTATCTAGTACCTGAGTATTCACATGTATGTCATCACTCTAAATTAATATTGCTGGGTTGTTAATTAATTTAATTGGGATTGAGTTGGGGTTATACCTTCTCAATGATGTTTCAACCACCATGATAGTTAAATTAAAATGCATTCCTTTGTTGTAGGGAAAAATTGGCTTTCCGCAAAAGCAGAATCAGAGAGCTTTCCACCAGCCAAATATGCATGTAGTAATAGCATTATCCTGTTATTGCTCTATTGTGTTACATTGCCAAGATATTCCATGTCAATTGACCGTTTCTCGGGCTGCAACGTATTATGTTGCGTACTTTTCGAATGACGGGAGTAAGGTTCGATAGGTCGTTGCCGTTGCAGCTCAAATTGGCTATGCCGTTGGAGTTGATGGACTCACTTTATCTTCCAAGCCTTCCGTTATCGTGATTAGATGGCCTTAAGCCATATTATTGTATTAAGTTCTATTGACACATTCGATGTAATAAGTATGTGATTGCTACTCTGTTATAAATCCTTGAGTAATCGTGTGTCAAGATTACCGATCCAGGATGACACGGAAACACAGAGACTTGACTGGCCCGAGGTCGGGTCGCTACAAGATGGTATCGTGAGCACACGCTGAGTGTAGGACACGACTACTAAGATAAACCATAGGTCACTCTTCTCTACTCATTTCTGACTCCTCTCCATTTTTCCACTCTTTAGGATGACGGAGATGAAGAACAAGTTTGCACAACCGGATGAAGACACACCTTTTGGACGCCACTTGAAGGAAGTCACTAGGTACCTCAATATTGGAATACCAAGCTTCACGGGACGTACAACGCTACTCTACCGTAAGAAGAGCGCTGGATGATTCAAGTACAAGTTCGGGAAGGACGTTCTCGCCAACTCCCAAGCCCATAGAGTTTTCTTTTGAAGCACCCACCGGAGCCTTGGCAAGAGTATGGCAGCTCACATTACCATAGGACGCATTGGAGAAGTCTACAACAGAGAGCTTAAAAGACACCATATATCAAATATGTGGGCGCCGAGACGAGCAATGGGAAGTGATCAGCACCAAGAAGGATAGATCCATTGCATCTTACATCCGAGAGCTAAACCAAAGACATTCGACGCCAGAGAACCGGATGTCTTGTGCAGACATGATGGAGTTGAAGAAGGCGAAAAGCTGGAGGAAGAACTCAAGTTTACACGACGGATATGAGGAAGAAATCAAGACACTCTTTGAGAAGAATGACGACCTAGTTAAGAAGATCGGAGTATTCATGGGAGGACCAGCACCCAAAGAGGAGGAGCAAGAAGAGGAAGAAGATCCCGCTTGTCCGAACAACTACATCATCATCGATTTACACCAATTACGATCCAAGTGATGATGACTACGAAGACGGCTGGAGCAGACATCATGGAGTCTTCCACCGATCAAAATTTCTAGATGACCACCAAATATTAGTAGTATTTTCCCCATGTAATTAGTAGTAGATGAGCACTTTTACGATAGTCCTAGACCGCTTTGTATGCCCTTGCTTGATTGATTGAGTGAAATGATTGTGTTTGTCTCCATATGCATATGGGTAGTGCTTTCTCATTAGACCTTTTTCTATTCTAATCTCTTCCATCTAAATCCTCGGATGCATCCAGACGTGACACGGGTTTCTTTTCCCAATCGAGCTCACCCAGCTTGATCCAAAGCAAAGAAAATACCTTGATGCTATTGCTAGTTCAGAACCAGGGTAACAACAACAACAACAATAACCCACCGCCAGTGGACAACTTAGCATGTTTCCTAAGGTTACAACCGCCGGTGTTTTCCAGTAGAACCGAGCCAATAGTTGCGGATGATTGGCTACGTCGTATTGGAAGGGAGTTAACCACCGCAGGATGCACGGATGCTGAAAGGGTGCGCTTTGCTGCACATCAATTGGATGGACCAGTAGCCGCATGGTGGGAGAATTACACGGCTACTTTCCCTATAGCCAATGTAACTTGGGACCAGTTCCAACAAGCTTTTCGCACGGCCCATGTCTCAACTGGAGCCATGCAGATGAAGAAGCGTGAGTTTCGCAACCTACGCCAGGGGAACCGTCGCGTGGCCCAAAGACGTGGATGATTTTTAGCAAGTTATCACGTTATGCCCCGATGATGTGGCCACAGATGCCGCCAAGGTGAGAAGTTTATGGAAGGGCTGAATGATGAGATGAGTATGCAGTTGATGGTGGAAACTTTCAACAACTACCGGGAGTTGGTAGATAAGGCCCTAATGATTGAAGGAAAGCAACAAAGAAATTGAGAACCGTAAGAGGAAGTATGGACAAGGGAAGTATAACTCGAGCTCATCGGAAGCCTCGTTTAACCCGAACTCGGGAGGACTTGTTCATAACCATGGAGGTCATAACCATACTGGAGGAGGATCGCATAATCATAATGGTACGAAGAACGGGAATGGGAATGGAGTCAACAATAATCAGAATCGCTCTAACCCAGCTACACCCGCCAAGAGGGACTTAAGCTAAGTTATTTGCTTTAAGTGCGGGAAGACGGGGCATTATGCCAATGACTGCCCTGAAGAAAGGAATGGAAACGGAAATGGGAGCACTGGGAAGAAGCTCAATCCATTCAACAAAGGACAAGTGAACCACGTTAACATGGAGGAAGTTGAAGAAGCAAATGGACGCCAGAATAGGTAAGTTTTTGGTTCGGGCCATTTACCGCTATTGTTCTTTTAAATCTTTGGTGCATCGCATTCATACATATCAAGGGATTTGTGGATAAGTTCAAGTTACCAACCCAAACCCTTAGGACCCCTCTTTTAGTGAGCTCGCTCGAGGCGAGTACATGGCTAGCAGATGGTGCACCCAGATACCCCTAATCATTGCACGCATGTTTTTCCATCCGACCTAATTATCCTGGAGTCGCAAGGATTGGATGTGATATTAGGTATGGACCGATGTCAAAGTATGGAGGAAGTATTGACTGTGCTAGCAAATCAATATATCTTACCACCCTGAGGGAAAAAGGATTAAGTATGTATCTAGGCATGTGCCTAGGAGGAGCCAAGTGAATGCCCTCACGGAGTTGTACAGAGGAAGTACCTGTAGTAAAGGATTACCCGAATGTTTTCCCTGCAGGAGTTACCAGCATGCCACCGGATCGAGACATCGATCGAGTTTCCGATAGAGCTATTGCCAGTGCATGACCAATATCCAAGAGACCCTATCGGATGCCCGCAAATGATCTGGAGGAAATTAAGAAGCAGATTAAGGAGCTATTGGAGAAAGGTTACATTCGTAGAAGTTCATCACCTTGGGGAGCCCCAGTACTTTTAGTGGAGAAAAAGGATAAATCTCTGAGGTGGTTGTTGATTACCGAGCTCTGAATGAAGTAACGGTAAAGAACAAGTATCCCTTACCAATGATTAATGATCTGTTTGATCGCTTGCAAGGAGCTAAGGTGTTTTCGAAGATTGATCTCTGATCGTGATACCATCAATTGAAGATCCGAGAGAAGGATATACCAAAGACAGCATTTACCACACGATATGGATTGTATGAGTATACGGTCATGTCATTTGATCGACTAACGCACTGCGTATTTCATGAGTATGATGAACAAGGTGTTCATGGAGTATCCGGACAAGTTTGTTGTGGTGTTTATTGATGATATTATGGTATACTCGAAGAACGAAGAGGAGCACGCTGAACACTTGCGTTTGGTTCTCGAGAAACTTCGTGGAACACCAAATATACGCCAAATTCAGCAAGTGCGAGTTTTGGTTGAAGGAAGTTGGATTTCTTGGGCATGTTATATCGGGGAGAGGGTATAGCGATGAGATCCCAAGTTGAGTTCGATCCTTTGAATGGTTGGCACCCACTTCGCTTGGCGAGATCCGGCAGCTTCTTGGGTGGCAGGATATTATCGGAGGTTCATTGAAAATTTCTCCAAGATTGCTAAGCCAATGACTAAATTGCTAAAGAAGGAAACTAAGTTCAAATGGACAGAGGATTGCGAGGCGAGTTTTCAGGAGTTGAAGAAACGGTTGACTACAGCCCCAGTGCTGACCTTGCCAGACATACATAAGGAGTTTCAAGTGTATTGTGACGCCTCTCGCTTGGGACTCGGATGTGTTCTTATGCAGGACGGAAAAGTGGTTTCGTATGCCTCACGACAACTGAAGCCACATGAGTTGAACTATGCCACGCATGATTTGGAGTTAGCAGCCGTGGTACATGCGTTGAAGACCTGGAGACATTACCTTATTGGAAACCGTTGTGATGTGTACACGGATCATAAAAGTTTGAAGTACATTTTCACACAGAAGGAGTTAAACCTCAGGCAGAGGAGATGGCTGGAACTTATAAAAGATTACGACATAAAGCTACATTATCATCCAGGAAAGGCCAATGTCGTGAAAGCGGGCGCTTTTGAGCCGAAAGAGTTATGCTAATATCCTTGAAAGCAAAGGATTGCCAACGGAGTTAGGCTGCAGAGATCATGGAACTTCGATTGGATATTGTTCCAAGAGGTTTTCTTGCAACAATGGAAGTTCGGGCCTACGTTGTTGAACAAAATTCGAGAAGCTCGAAGGAGGACAAAGAGATTGCTGAGATAAAGAGAGAAGATGGGCGAAGGAAAAGCCAAAGGTTTTCGCGAGGATGAGCACAATACCTTGTGGTTTGAGGACCGGATTTATGTGCCCAACGATTCGGAGATCAGGAAGTTAATACTTCAGGAGGCCCATGACTCACCATACTCGATTCACCCCGGAAACACCAAAATGTATTTGGACTTGAAGGAACGTTTACGGTGGACCGGTATGAAGAAGGATATTGCCGAGTATGTAGCCGTATGTGATGTATGTCGAGAGTGAAGGCAGAGAATCAGAAGCCAGCAGGATTGTTACAGCCTATGCAAATACCCGAATGGAAGTGGTACAAACTTGGCATGGACTTTATTACAGGATTACCCAGAAACAAGTCAGGATATGATTCAATATGGGTAGTAGTGGATCGTTTGACCAAAGTAGCTCATTTTATCCCGGTGAAAACAACATATACAAGTGCAAAGTTGGCCAAGATATATATGACTAGGATCGTATGTTTGCATGGAGTTCCGAGGAGCATCGTGTCGAGATAGAGGAACGCACTTACCTCAAAGTTTTGGCATCAGCTACACTGCACCTTGGGTACCAGATTGAGTTCAAGATCGCCTTTCACCCGCAGACGGATGGACGAGAGAGAGAGTCAATCAGATTTTGGAGGACATGTTGAGAGCCCCGTATGCGTTAGATTATGGATCTAGTTGGGATGATAATTTGTCGACGCTGAGTTCTAATACAACAACAGCTACCGGCCGGTTTGAAGATGGCACCGTTCAAGCTCAGATGGACGCAGATGTAGAACACCATTGATGTGGGGAGAGGTTGGAGACCGTCATTGTTTGGACCAGATTTGATCAAGGAATCAGAGGAGAAGGTTAAACTGATCGAGATGACTAAAGATTGCTCAATCCAGATGTAAGAGTTACGCAGATTCAAAAGCGCAAGGAAGTAACCTATGAAGTTGGAGATGAGCCTATCTGCGAGTATCACCCTTGAGGGAGTGAAATGTTTTGGAGTAAAAGGAAAGTTAGCCCCAAGATTTGTAGGACCATATCGTGGTTTTGGAACGGATGGGAGAAGTTGCCTACAAGCTGGAGTTACGAAGGATTGTCGAGTTCACGATGTGTTTCACATATCACACCAAGAAGTGCCATGCTGAAATGGCCGATATACCGTTAAATGATCTGATTGCCCTTAGAGGCGATTCAGCCGGATAGTAATCGACCTATGAGGAGAAGCCAATAAAGATTCTTGATTTCGACAATGAGTCACTCGCAAAGAAGGTTATCAAGTTTTGCAAAGTTCCTGTGGAGCCACCATACCGAGGAGGAAGCCACCTGGGAGCGAGAAGAGGATATCCGCAAGGACCATCCGCACCTATTTTCTAGCCAACCCGAATCTCGAGGGCGAGATTCATCTTAAGGGTGGTAGGTTTGTGACATCCCAAATTTTCAATTTGGCATGTTATACATAGGTCATCCATGCATACCATATTTTATTGCATTCTATTTTAAAATCCTCAAAATCCTAAGCAACTCAAGGACCCTCGGAGAGAGTTGGGGATTTTTCGATTTTCCTATTTGATTTTATCAAGTAGTGAAGACGAGGATTTTGGTTTTAATTATTTTTCTCTCCGAAAATATTTCATTTTTAAATAAATAAATGAAGGGAGATAATATGACTTCTCCAAAATAATTGAAATATCGGAGGAAAAATGTTAAAATCATTATTTGGTTTTATTTGTTTTTATTTGGAATTTTATTCATTTCTAGAAAAATGTGCATGTTTTAAAATTGCATTTTTAGGGGCCAAGAAAAGTTCATCTTGTTCTAAATATTTTATTTAGACAAAGAAAACTTGTTTTGGAAATTTTAGATTTTATTTATTTTTCTAGGATTTTTATAAGATTAGGCGAGCGCTTAAAAAAACTTGCGCCTGCTCGACTGTGGCCAAGGCCCACCAGGCAGCCCGCATCGCCGCGCCCGCCTTCCTCAAGCAGGCCGCCCGTGCGCCACGGACGCCGAGCCCGAGCCGGACTCCACCCAGGCGCCCCCTTCCCCAAGCCACCGCCCCCTTCCCCCTTAAATACCGCACCACGCCAAACCAACACCACCACCGCCGCCTCGCCAGCGCCCGGACCCGAGCCGAGCCCAAAGCCGCCGCCGCCGCCTCTAGCCGCCTTGCCGCCTCGCGCCACCCGCCCCGGCCCCACCCGGACCCCAGAAGCCGCCCGCACCTCGGGGACGACCTCGCCGAGAATTCACAGGTCTGAAGCGTGTTACTGAGTCTCTAGGATTTCCGGATCGTCAGCAAGGCAAGTAACACTTTGATCATACCTTTTCATACCCAGTTTTTATGCATTAGTTTCAACCCTCACACATTGCATGATTAGGATATCATTAATTTGTGGGTTGGGAAGTAGTTGATGAGGTAGAACCTATTGCCTGCATTCAAACCTTGGGAGTTACTTCTACGTGTTGCTTATATTGCTATGCTATGCTCGTAGACGTGGATTGGGTTTGAGAGTTATCCATGACAGATGTGAGATTGCTAATTAATGATTAACTTAAGGTGGCAAATTTAATACACATCTGGGTGGATTGAGGCACCGGGAACCCAAAGGTTGTTCTGCTTTGTTTTGGAAATCCGGGTACCCTTGAGATCTTCCTATGGCCCGCCACCCAGGCTCAAAGGGAACTGAGATTATTCATGCTAGAAACTTCCGTGTGCAGCCACAAGCTATTATGGGCTCTAGCATAGTTGAGTAAGTTACGTGAAGCTCTTGAAGAGGTAGATCAACAGGTAGTGGGTGTGTAGGTTTGGTATGGTCTACCCGGAGTAAAGAGTTAATGTTTCTGAAAGACTGTGTCTCGGTCATCCGTTTCTCAAACGCCATGCAGTGCGAGAAATCATCGGAGGCGATCGAGTCTTGTGGGGAAAAGTGCGCAAACCTCTGCAGAGTGTACAATCTAATCATGGTTAGCCGTGTCCCTGGTTATGGACAATTCTGAGTATCTAGTACCTGAGTATTCACATGTATCTCATCACTCTAAATTAATATTGCTGGGTTGTTAATTACTTTAATTGGGATTGAGTTGGGGTTATACCTTCTCAATGATGTTTCAACCACCATGATAGTTAAATTAAAATGCATTCCTTTGTTGTAGGAAAAAATTGGCTTTCCGCAAAACTGTAACCGTAGAGCTTTCCACCAGCCAAATATGCATGTAGTAATAGCATTATCCTCTGTTATTGCTCTATTGTGTTACATTGCCAAGATATTCCATGTCTTTGACCCGTTCTCGGCTGCAACGTATTATGTTGCAGACTTTTCAGACGAGGGGTAAGGTTCGATGAGTCGCTGCCGTGCAGCTCAGCTATGTCGTTGGAGTTGATGGACTGACTTTATCTTCCAAGCCTTCCGCTGTTATCGTATTAGATGGCCTTAAGCCATATTATTGTATTAAGTTCTCATTGAGACATTCGATGTAATAAGTGTGTGATTGCTACCCTGTTATAAATCCTTCGAGTACTGTGTGTGTCAGCATTACTGATCCAGGGATGACACGGAAACACAGAGACTTGACCGTCTGAGGTCGGGTCGCTACAAAACCGCAAGGTCACCTAACGATATATTCGAATTCAACATAACGTGGATTCAAAAAATTGAAATTCGAGATCATGGCATCTGTAATCATATAAAAAGGGACATTACTCTTTCTTTGGTGGGAATTGATTTGTTTTTTTTTGTTTTTGAGGGAAATGTGAATCGATTTGGTAATCGCAAGGGATAATCTTATTCTCCGATTTTTTTACATTTTTCTTGTAGTTTTTCAATGGCATCTATAGCAATATAGTAAAAGGGACATGACTCTCTTGTGTCTTGTATGAATTGTTTTTTACACGTTAAGTTTGTTCTCCTAACAAGGAATCCGCACCACTGTTATCCCGAAATTTTTAAGCTCGAGTATCTTTTGTCTCACCTGCTTTGAAACTCCCGCTTCTTCAACCCGCGCCGCGCCTTGTTATCCCGAAATTTTCAAGCTCGAGTATCTTTTGTCTCACCTGCTTTGAAACTCCCGCTTCTTCAACCCGCGCCGTGCCTTGTTATCCCGAAATTTGGACGCGCGCGAGAACTCCCTCCTCATCCAAATCGCTCCCCGCAGCCCGCATATCGAAATCCCCTTCGACCCCTCAGCCGGAAATGAAGCTCCACGTCATGGTGTAAAAACCGGTGGGGGTACGCAGGTAACTTACCCTACATTTCGGACAAGTGCGTCCCTAAGCTTGGCTCCCCCTCCCCCTTCGCGCCCCATTCGTACACCGAGGCCGCCAAAACCCGCGAAACCCCACGCTCCCCGTCGGCCTCCCAACCGCCGCCAGCCGGGACTCTTCCCGACTCGCTGCCCATCGCAACAGCTCGCCGTCCCTCATCCACCGCACCGGATGAGGATCCAATGTCGATCTCGTCGTCCCGCCGGATCAGCCGCCCCGTCCTCCACCTCCAAGGAGCAGCCCCGACGTTCGCCTTGTCTATCGCGCCACCTCAATCCACACAGCGCCGTCTTGACCTTCCCCATCGGAACCGCAGCACCCTCACCAATTCCTCCGATGAAGCCGAGGCCAACTCGGCGCCACCAAGGAGGTTCTGCACTCACCGCT
The DNA here is from genome assembly GCA_021605145.1 of Aegilops bicornis. Classification (NCBI taxonomy): domain Eukaryota; kingdom Viridiplantae; phylum Streptophyta; class Magnoliopsida; order Poales; family Poaceae; genus Aegilops; species Aegilops bicornis. Next base: position 339,774,626 of record CM038673.1, on the reverse strand, counting down.
GCATTTTATCTTTTATTCGATCTCATGGGGCTGCCGGTGCTCAATACCAAGCAGACATGGCGTGTCTCCATCGACGGCGCCGTCGCCGGCCACATTATCCACGGCGTGTCTCCCCCATGTTGTTGCTTCCTCGGCGGCGACTTCCACAACGGCACTAGCTGCAGCTGCTCCGGCTCTGTTCTTGTTGTCGGTCATACCGGCCGCTGCTTCCTCGCTGCTTCGTCTTTGCTTTGCTCTTGCTCTCGCTTGTGCTGCTGCTGCTGATGCACGACCTCCGGCAGCTACAAGAGTTGCTGCTTTAGCACTCGCTCGTGGTGCTACTGCACGACATGCTCTCTGCTAGTGCATTCCCTTTCGGCGTCTGGCTGATTTAGGTCACCGCTTCTCCGCTACTAGTGCTCGAACGCCCTAAACATCTATTGCAATGCTCACGTTACTAGTTCAATCGGTTTGACGATAAAATTCAGTTTCAATTGTGAAGTTCATTTTCTACATTTAAGTTCGGAGTGAATAGTACTTACGGCATCTGTCGGAGCTGCCGTGGCGCTGGCCGATGCGCTTTTACATCTAGCACTTTTTGGTGATGTATTTTACATCATCTATTGCGAGATGATATTAGGGTCCCACTTCAGATTAATGTTGTTCTGCCTTGTCATGCTTCAGCCTCGTCGCCCGTACACCTTAAGCGGAGCTGCTCCAACGACGGAACCGTCCATCACAAATGAGCGATACCCTCGGCGCCACTTCCAGAGGCCTCGGATCTTCTTCCCGCCTCCGACAGTCACACCAAAGCATCATCACCATCCTCCACGCCCAACCCAATGATGCTGAGGTCCACAAGGCTATGCCAAAGAGGTTGTACACTCGTCGCATCACTTTGTTTCTCCATTCCTCCGTTTCTTCCAATTCATGTGAGCCAAACACCCAAAGTTGACTGAAATCCTATGTTTCCAAATACTACTGCTTTGCACGCATTCCTATCCTATTCCCTGTGTTTTCCTGTCCCTACGTTTATAGAGTCCTCCAATTCTAAGGAGCCCTTACAGATTTACTTCATTTTCAGATAGGCGTCAAAGAAAACTCTGTGTGTTATGTCCTACTCCTGCCGTGCCGTCATCCACCCCACCTGAGGTGCACCATCGGTAAGCGTTCAACTGCAGCGAAGATCCCCCTACAGAGTTCCTTTCGCCGCCTCGGATCATCTTCCCGTTCTTGCGGCAGCCACGCCAACTACATTACCATCATCGGTGAGCGAGATGAACCCGAGGACCGCAGTTCGTAAGAGAGGTCGCGATCTTTCGTGTTTGCTTACGTTATACATCGGTTATTATTACACCGCTACTTTATCGCTCAATCTTGAGTTTTGAATTGCCCATGGGTCTCATATCGAGCCAAAGAATCTAATAGTATCTCGCTTCACTATCCGTTCATCTGGGGTCTTCTATGTGGTTCATGTTGGGTGGGCAACAAACAATAGATGATCCATTGTCTATCTTTTTAAAGCTGAAGCTATAATCTACACCGCTATCATTAGTTTTGGATCCATCCACTCGTTTGCTACCATCGGCCTTGATTTTTGCATGCACCCCTTAGGCCTTACGAAATCTAACTATTTTTTTTGATTATGCATGTCGATATTGTACACAATCGTCTTGAACATGTAGAGAAAAAGAGAAGATCATTAATGCGAATATAATGTCATGGAGTCGCCGCTCCATGGTGGGCGGCGCCCCCTCCTCGCATTTCCAGATTGTATTCCAGGAGGAAGATAACTGCATCGGATGGAGATTCGGAAGGAGCCGACCACGCCTGTTTACCAGCTGAGGTGTTTGCTCTAACTTTGGCATCTTGATGTTGGTCATATCATGCATATGGCGCCTTGCATTGCTTACATTATACATCTTATATGTCATCAACTTAGTTTAGATTTGCTTTGTGTGAATGCCACCTGTTTGGTTTCTATATCATACTCCCACCATTCCTAAATATTTGTCTTTTTAGAGATTTCAACAAGTGACAACATACGGAACAAAATGAGTGAATCTACACTCTAAAATATGTCTATATACATCCGTATGTGGTAGTCCATTTGAAATATCTAAAAAGACAAATATTTAGGAATGGAGGGAGCATATGGGAATTATGCAACGCCATCTTCTTTAGCCAGGCATCATATACGTGAATCATGCAATGCCATCCTGTTTAGCCAGTCATCGTATATGTGAATTGTATCGTGCCACATTTTTTCCATAATGTATTCCATTTGTCAACAATGTTTATACATTCATCTACTCTTCACAATGCATCAGCCATTTGAGTCGGTCATGGGAAAATCTGGAGTGAAAACAAGGTCTTGAGCACTCGGTGCTACACAGCCGATGCAGATTTCTTGTTGGTTACGTATAGCTCCTCGGAGGAGGATTGAGAGAGAGATGACCACGTATTCCCGAGGTGCCTGCTCTAACTTGGCTGGGTTATATTGCTCATATCATGCATATGGGGTCTTGCATTGCCATGCCATCTGCTTAGATAAGACATGCTTTGTGTGAATGCCTCCTGTTTGCTTTCTATATCAGATATGTGAATTGTGCAATGCCATGTTTTTAGACAGTTGTCATATATGTGAATTATGCACTGCCATGGAGCCAGGCATCATATATGTGAATTATGTCATGCCATCTTTTTTTTCATTATGTATTCCATTTGTCGACAATTTGTGTATATTGAACTACTCTTCATGTGTATCAGCCATTTGAGCCGGTTATGGAAAAATGCAGGTGAAAACAAGGTCTTCGTGAGCGGTGTAATGGTACCGTTGAAGCATATATCTCGATGGTTACAGTGGAGCTCCTCAAAGGAGGATTCAGTGATGAGATGACCAGTCCTATATCCCACCGAGGTGTATGCTCTAAGTTGCAATGTTTATATTTTCTCATACGATGCATATGGTGTCTTGCATTGTTTAGTTTAGACATCATATGCACAATATTGAATTCTATCTCGCTTAGTTTAGAGATCATACATGCGAGTGCCACTGCTTAGTATATGAATCAATTATGTCAATTATATCATGCCATCCTGTATACTTAGACAACATGTATGTGAATTATTTCATCCCAACCTATTTTAGAAAGACATCATATAGTTTTGTCATGTCATCCTGTTTATGTACTCATCATATGTTGAATTATGCCATTATATCCTGTTAAGTTATCCATCATATATCTGAAACTGTGTCATGCTATCATGTTTAATTAGGCATCATATATGTGAAATTGTGTCATGTTGTCCTGTTTGGTTAGACAACATATATGTGAATTACCACATCATCTATCATACAATGTCCAGACGTTCAATTTCTTTTCTTGTTTATCGGCGATTTGAATTGGAGGGGTGATGGCGGTATCTAAGGGAGCAAAAACCCGTTCTTCACAAAAGACAAGTGCTACCCGTCGATGCAGATAGAACCATGGTTGTCTTGGCCCACAAACTTGCCCCACCACATATAATCGAGACTCTTTCCAGATTGCACACTTACACGTTGGGCGAGAGAACCAGCTACAACCCATCTAACCGGCGGATAGTAACCCACTTATAGTTGACAAAGCACCATGTCCACCACAGAGTACCCCCACACGAGCAGTTTGTAAAGCTACCGTAGCGGTGCCCAAAGCACGAAGACCACCACAGCTAACCCAAACTCCACGTTGAAAGCAGAAGAGCAACTGTTCTTAGGTCAGATTCCGTAGCTATGGTCCATACTCCTTTGCTGTTGCATCACTGTATTTACTCATACCAACTACTCTCGAATTTGAAGGATCCAATTAAAACTCCAATGGCGCAACAGGTATGTTTTAAACCTATTTCTTTAACTGGATTGCTGTTCTAACTTCTTGCTCTATGTTGATTTTAGTTTAAGTTGTATATACAGTTATGTTCTCATGTGATGCACATTACAAGTGTCGCCAATGCTTTGTGTAGTTTCTCACACTTATATTTTGTCTATCTTTGTTGTGTCTTAAAAACATATGAGTTGAACTGTGTCTCTATCTTGATTAGGGAACATAAACTAGAATGATATGGACAATACAGTGACCATAGTACATAGATATATGTTTGTTTCATGCCGTTATCCTGTCCACCATACTACTGAACCGGTTTACCAAAATGAGTTTCGTATACTACAAGCTAAACTCTGTGATGTGTGTGCTTGTTTCTCTTGTAGTATGCAAATGAATATTGGAGAAGAGCACCCCACTACGCAATGGTAGAGAAAGTAATGCAGATAAGGTTCAAGATAGTGAGACAACCCTGTTGGTCTCGAAGAAAGGTGATAAAAACGATCTTGTAGACAGTGAGAAAACCCCACAGTCCTGCGTTGATGTAGTGTTCGAGTTACTGGCCAGTACCGCTGGCACAAGCTCTTCGAACTCGCTGCCTGAATCACTTTGGCTTCTTCAGTCTCAGCTACAAGCTGAAAGGCATCAGTCATCTGTGCTGCGGCAAGAAGCCGAAGGACTGAGGAAGTCCCTGCAGAATTCAGATGCGTACTTTCTTGTGTAACAGCAAGCGCTGGAGGATTTAAGCCCCAAACAAGAGAAAGTTAATAAGCTTGCTAAGCATCTTGCCAGCATTATGGGTACCCAGGATATTGTTTCTTGAACTCTTCTGAAGTGGTTTCAGTTCTGGACTTGTTTTGCTATGGCGTTTATATGCTCTTTGTTCCATATATTTGCACTGGTGGCGAACTTTGATGCCTAGTGGATGTAATATGTGTAATAGCCGTGATAGCCTAGCATAAGTTGCTTGCTTATTTATTTCCTTGTTGTCTTGTTTATTTGTTTGCTTGTAGTCGGTGCAGTTCTTTTTCGCGGTTTGCTAGTGCCTGCAATAACCTATTTTTAAAACTAGGCCACAATAACCATGGGCTAATATTTACCGTAGTGACATGGGCCTCCTACGGGCCGTGAAAGCAATGGGCCTTATGCGGGCCGTAGAAATAGTAGGCCTTCTACGGGTCAGAGAAACAATGGGCCTTCTACAGCCATAGAAACAATGGGCCTTCTACGGGCCGTATCATCAATGGGCCTTATACGGGCCGTATGATCGATTAGCTAAATATGGGCCAATAACGGGCGCATTATGGCCGTGGCGTGCTAGAGTTGGAATCGTCCGTTCATGGGTCAACCATAACGGACCATCGTTAATAGGCCGTGTTGATGGCGCTATGAAACGCCCAACGTATTAACGGACCACAAACGGGCCAACTGTAACCATGGGCTGAATTTGGCCCACAAGCAGAAAATGACAGTAACGGGCCGTAAGTAAATGAATGCTGGAAATGGGCCCAAGAATAAATGGGCTCTGAGAAGGCCAAAAGATAACAAGGGCTGGAAACGGCCCAACGGAATAACGGCCGTTAATGGGTATAAAGTGATACACTGTTCATTACGGGCCATTTTCACCACGGGCCATTAATGGGTGTAAAGTGATACACTGTTCATTACGGGCCAGTTTCACCACGGGCTGTTAATAGGCCAAGATTTACATAGGGCCTCATATGGGCCGAAAGACGTCATGGGCCATACATGGGCCAGAAGTGAAAACGGGCTGGAATCATATTGGATGTCCTACATGACGCTACTAGGCCTAATTCGGATAGGGCGTAACGGGCCTTGGGTTAGCGGGCTGTAAATGGGCTATATGCGAATAGGCCGTTAACAGGCTTTCCATGGGCCGGCCCGCCACCTTTTGACCAAGTCAATCGGGCCGGCCTTTTCACAGGAATGGGCCTCTGTTGGGCCGTGTCACGTGTCGACGTATCATAGGCGCCTATCTGACCCACTGACGAGCTGACACGTGTTTCGTCCGGCCAATAAGAATTTTACACGTGGAAATTTCCCATTGGTCGGGGCTGTTAACGGGTTATCAGATCCAAAACCCGACCCGATAGCTTAACGGCGTTCCGTTACGATGGATGCCACGTGTCGGTCACCCTTGACGAAAGCACTTCAGTGACGGCGATTTATCATCATGGAAGTGGACACTTGGTGATGATAATTTTGGTAATGTCATGGAACACTTCTCTGACGACTTAGGTATGACTATCTTGATTCTGTCATAAATTTGTCATGGATGTACATGCATGACAAAAAACGCGACCTACTGTGATAAACACGTATCATCACGGAAGTGTATTTTTTTTGTAGTACTTGGATCATCTTGAGAAACACCGGGAACCATACATACATAGCATAATTGGGATAGAAAGTTTATCCATTTTGCATCTTATAGGTTGTGCACAAGTGTCGTATCCGCCTATTGAGCAATCGTGCTAGCGTCTCTCTTGAGTTGTGCAACACGAGCGTTTTCCATGGATTCCACATTTTGTGCTCATTCATTGGTTGCACGACCCCATTTATCTAACCGTGTGTGCGTTTTCGTGTGCCATTCTTTGCTATTGGTCTACTTGTTACATTTGCGAATTTGTGAATTTCTTTCAAGATTATTGACTCTTACTAACATTTTGCATTAAATTTTTGTGCCACTATCCTCACCGAGCTCCACCATAAGCCTTATTTGTGTAGGTGTGAGAAGTTGACGAGATCGGTATGAATTGTGCTATTTCCTTGTTACATCATTGAGTGATCATTGATCCATTTTCAACATCGGTCAAGGTACATTTGGTATAGTTCCCTCCTTTCTTCCACTCATATTTTCTCGAGTCTTGTGATGGATAGGAAAGGCATTTCATCTCCGGTCTTCGACAACAATGACGGCGCGAACAACTACATCACCAAAGCGTCCATCTTCGATCTACAACGACAAATGCAAGGCGCACAATCAAGATTGCGAGAGCCATCGACAACCTCGCCATCGACATACGACACTCCGAAGCACATACAAGAGACTACTTCGACTACAAGCTTTCCGCACAAAAGAAGGAGGAAGATGCAAGGATGGAGGAGATTCAGACCTTGTTGATCAACCGTTCTTCCCCTCCATCATCCTCAAGGCGGCGACGTTCAAGTCACAAGTCTTCGGAGCGCCAACAAGATGCAAGTGCAAGTCGTCCACGTCCACATCTCCATGGAGACCACCATCACGTTCGTGATCCACATCATCATGAAGGGCAAGTCACCTCCAAGCATCATGTGCACGACGACCACGAACGACATCTACTACGACCTCAAGTATGACAACGACACCATCCTCAGGAAGATTCTCGCCAAGCGCAAATGTACAAGTCCCAACAAACCCTACTTCATGCCAAGTACGAGCTTCATGAGCAAAAGAGAAGACCGCGAGACGAGCACCACCAAGATGGAGCTACGGCTACCACCACCACTTTGGCATCTTCGCCAAGTGCTATCAAGGCATCTTCGCCTTTGGACGTACGACATCTTCGCCTACTTCCCGTGAGTTCACCTACATTGACATCTTCAACAACAAGACGACCACCGACGAGCAAGGGCGACACTTCCTTCTTCGGAAGCCCCTCAAGAAAGATGACCAAGCATGGGAAATTCCCTTCGGTCATAGAGATGAGCTACGAGGTGCCACATCATATGGGCCTCCAACAACAAGATGGTGACAAGAAGTTCGAGCAAGGGCCATCCCCTTCGACCACGGCGACGAGCACGAACCTCTTCAACAACATGAAGACGGCGCCCATATTGGATTCATAATCCGAGTCAAGCTACGAGACCGCACATGAGACTTTATCTTTTCTCTCGGAGGAGAGTGATGTTTTGCCACATCCTACGACACTCATCTTTGGAGACGTTTGCACCTACACCTCTCCGACACCCACATATGACGAGATGTCCCAATTCCCATGTGACGAGAGGCACCCCACCATGAGTGATATGAGTGACCCCACCATATGTGACATTGAGTGCATTTCCTATGAGAGGATGAGTGTGACCACCACTAGCCCCACACTTGAGAGCATGCCACACATCCTATGTGAGGTTGAGAGCCATTTGAGTGACTCCACCAACCATGCGAGTGAGCGCATCCAAGAGGGAGTGAGTGAGCCACAACACTTTGTGAGTGAGGTAGTTGACACGGCATGTGAGGCCACTATGATTTATAACGACTTAACCTCTACTCCGAGTGTATTTTCTTCTTTGGTGCTAGGTCTCCTACATGACGACATGCCTATCCTCGACAAGTCCATACCTCCAATGGAGACGTTGATGGCCATGGTGGACGATGATGCACCCCCCACATGGTTCCATCAAGATGAAGATGACCACGACTTGGTATTCGACACCTCACCTACAACACATGAGCGATGCTCCGAAAGTAACATAGGTGATGGTACTTCACTTGTCCCACTAGTGGACTATCTTACCAATGATTGCTTGCATGATGTTGATCCACCTATCCCCATGCTTCATGCTAGTGCGACTTCCTCATGTCATGACTTACCAATTTATGACGAATATGATGATGAGCATGTTGATTTGCCTAGTTGTGATGCAATGCTCCATAGGATATCATGTGAAAATCTATTGGTCACATCATGTTTGACAATCTAGTTAACTTGTCATATGCTATGAGGGAGATCTCCCATATTGCATCATTTCAATCTCAACATAGTAACTATGCATGCCCCGCTAAAATAAATCCCATTTGCAATTATGGCATAGGTGACGACATGATGGTTATTGGTTTTTGCTTTTCATGCGATGATATTGCCATGCTTCCTTTACTTGATTTGCGCAATTCATATCATATGCCATGCCATGATCACATTGTTCCGAATATGCTTTGTTTTGGATGTTGTCAATATTCCCCATGTAATGTTTCCACTAATGCTCATGAGGAGACCCTCATAGTTTCCTCATACATATTGGGAGATTTTAATGCATTCCGTACTTTGCACCATATGCATACCATTCATGACAATGCTCTAGGTGTTACACATGATGCATTAAACCCTTTGAGTCTCCATTATGCTATACATAATAACAAACCTATCATGATGGATGACATGTTTCTATATCACGCATCTCATTTATTTGAGCATTGGCTATTTTGTGCTAACCAACACATGCACGTGCGCATCATGATGGATGATGTGTACATATACCACGGCACACACAATTTTCCCTCTGTCTTTCTTTTCTGTAGGTACTGACGTACACTCGTCAACCTCTCAATCCCAAGAGTTGACGAAACGAGCTCTTGAGAGCAACGACGATTGGGATACCATGGACTATCCTTACCACCATTCCCTTTGTGCAAGGACTACGCGCATCTCTTCTACTTAGCTCTCACATGGCTATGGGCTATGTATCACTTGTCACTTTATGCCCATTGTATCTTGTTCACTTTGCATGTTATGCCTCTTTACATGATTTTGCCATGCTATTGTGACCCTTGTGTGCATCTATCCATGATTCACCATTATGCTACCACTACTAGGGAAAACCCTAGTAGTAGCGCGGGTTTTGAGGCTATCAGCAGCGCGGGCAGCCACGTTACCAATAAGGCGCTACCACTAACTGTTAGTAGTAGCGCAGTCTGTACCCGCGCTACTACTATGGACTATATCAGCAACGCATTTTTGGAGCGCGCTACTATTAATTAGCTGTAGCGATTTCCTGGCCCCGCGCTACTGCTACATCTTTCATCATTTCACCCCGCTTCCTACCCCGTTTCAGCTTCAATAAACTGCAATTTCTAGATACTAGGTACTACTAGATATTAATTTCATAAAGCATTATAGGTACTAGGTAGTACTCCTCGTTCCCAATTTACTCGTCGTGTTTTTAGTTCAAATTTGAACTAAAACCACGACGAGTAATTTGGAACGGAGGGAGTACTAGATAACAATTTCATATATACTCAACATGCATCCTCAAGCAGTACAAGGTGATATCGACGACGATCATCATATGTAGTTCTAGATGATATCAACGACGATCATCATATGTAGTTCTACATGATATCAACGACGATCATCATATGTAATTCTAGATGATATAGCCACACACACATATGTAGTTCTAAATGATATCGACGACGATCATCATCCTCAAGCCTGGGCAGTGGGTGTTCCTGTTAGTAATTAGGATGGCCTGTCCAACACGAAGATTCTTGCCAACGTGGAATCTCTTCCACCCAACGGAGTTTAAGTGTGTGCGACCGTCTGTGTCCATGCGTTAAGTACAGGTGGTGACGGAGCCCCTTGCGGTAAGGCGTCGTCCAGCCGAGCCTTCTTCATCGTGCTCGATACCACAACTCACAGATAGGTTCTTTGGCAATTTCTGAATAAGAAAAACATATCAATTAATAAATAGCCTCGCATACTCTTGCAAATATATTTCTATTAAGTCTAGATTTCTACACTATCAAAAGACATAGTACTACGATTTGTACTAACTAATCATGAATTCTACTAATAAGTATATATGGATTATCTACACTATTAATAGTTCCTTGGATTCTACACTAATAAGCATGTGATCAGACTCTGCACTAAAGCATATCATCGACTAGATTCCACAAAGCATATCATTGGACTCTACACTAAGCATATCATCGGATAATTTGCATTTGTAAGTATAACAATAAAGCATATATATATCATCAAATTACTATAGTCAGTACGTACAACATACCATTTCATGCTGATCGACCATGGTACTTGTCAGGCGGGTCACGAATGGCACCCCGACAAAGTCATCACGTGGCGGAATTATGTCTCGTAGGTTGCACACCTCCTCCTCGCTCAGCCTCATTCTTTGAGCTATGATGGCTTCATGAAGTGGGTTCTCATCATCTTCATCGAGTGGGTCCTCATTATCTTCATCATCTTCGTCATCTTCATCATCTGCGTCATCTTCATCATCTTCCACCAGATTGAGATAAATGACAGCCAGCTTGGGTCTTTCTGCTCTGAAGGAGAAGCTGATCAACTCACCACCAAGAAGACTCATGCGCAAGGAAACGGGCCCATCCATCTCCTCCAATCATGACATATTGCATCCTTTCTTGACCTCCATAGTGTACAGCCCCTGTGAGCCTCAAATGTCACAAAGGTGTCTCTTGTCGACTTGTTGAATTTCAACCTCACATTGCATGGGACGATCTTTGTAAAAAAGTAAAATGACACAATGCAGTAATGCCAACACTAAAAAATAAAATAGTTGTTACATTTCATCTAATTTCTTACCACCGCATGATCTAAAACTCGTCGGAAGTAGATGCCGAATAGCTCGCTGGGCTTGCAAGGTTGTGGCGCACCTTGACTTGCATAGTCGACATAGTGGTGGTGGTGGTGGCGCCATTTTGCTAAAGCAATATGAGCAAAGGATTAACGATGCACTTCACGGGAAAGAAAAAACAAGTAGCATGTGATATTTTTGGTTCTTCCGCGAGAAGCAATTTTATGGACAAAGCATTTAGGTGGCACCTATTGCCGAAAAAACTTTTCACAAATATCTACCAAATAAGGGTACCATCTACAAAGACATTTCATCTCATTTGGCCCCTATTGCCTAAGATAATTGATTAAAAAAACAAGTGGCAAATTTAACTAAATTGGCACCTACATTTTGCCAAAAAATAACTTATTACAAAAAAACAAAAGCATCTACCTATCCATGTACAGAAAAATAACAATAAAATGGTGCATACTAAATCAACTAAATCAACTAGCCTACTAAATCCACTAGCATACTAAATCAACTAAATCAAAATGTTCGAAATCAATTAAATCAACTAGCCTACTAAATCAACTAAATCAAAATGTTGTAAATCAACTAGCATACTAAATTAACTAAATCAAAATGTTCTAAATCAACTAAATCAACTAGCGTACTAAATCAACTAAATCAAAATGTTCTAAATCAACTAAATCAACTAGCATACTAAATCAACTAAATCAAAATGTTCTAAATCAACTAAATCAACTAGCCTACTAAATCAACTAGCCTACTAATCAAAATGTAGCAGGGAGGAGGGGTTGTGGATGGAGGAGGGAGGAGGGAGAAGGAGCGGCGACTCAAGGAGGGAGAAGATAGTAGGACGGAGGAGGAAGACGGAGCGGGAGGGGCCGGCCGATGGCGAGTAGAGGGAGGACGGAGGAGGAAGGCGGAGCGAGGAGGGGCCGGCCAGCGGCGACTGGAGGGAGGACGGTACCGAGTCCAGCGAGGAGGAGGAGGTGACGGCGGCGCAGATCGGAGGAGGGGCAACGGGGGAGGACCGGCGTGGGGGGTTGAGGGGGAGATCGAGTGAAGTGTGAGTGTGATTGGATCGGATAGAGGAGAGTGGCACAAGAACGCGCTACTGCTATGTGTCAGCATGTAAAAATAGACATAAAAAATACATTGATCATCAATGATCTTTTTGTGTACAATCTGATTTGTCAATATGAGTCCTCACCAGTTTAGGAACTGGTGAAGACTCATATTATGCCACAAATTCTACACATAGAGTTTAATGAAGACCAAGTGCTTGTGAAAGTTTGAGAACTAACATATTTAAGGTGGTACAAACTCTCTTCACGGAGCGAGGTGGGACTATATTTTTGTAGTAAACTTAGCAGTAGCGGTTATTGTGCAAATGCGGTACTGCTATGATCCAGAAAGCGCCAGCGCTCTTCATATTAACGCTACTGCTAGAACTAGCCACGCCAAGCGTGCGCCATGGCATTATAGCCGTAGCGCTGCCTTAGACCGGTGCGCCATCGATACATTTATTTCAGTAGCGAGTTTTGTGCCCACGCGCTACTGCTAGTTAGCAGCAACGCCTTATTTTAAAGCGTGCTGCTGGTAAGATTCTATGTATAGGCTTTTCCCTAGTAGTGTACTCCTATGTGTATTTGCATGCTTGGTGGAGATCCTTGTAGCTATTGCCATGATTTCTTTGTGCCCCATGATAGTAATGCTTGTTGTGTTGGGAGAGTCATGATGTCCCATTGCTATTTACATATGGCCTCTCGCCAATACATTGATGATATTTTGCTCATAACTTGCCTTCATGCTTGTGATATGTCTTGTGCATTATTCATGACCACCATTTGCACACATGACATGCTTGACATGATTCCTTCTAGTATGTTGCATCTTCGCACTACTAGCTTGCTTGACTTGATCACTATGATTGCTTGCTTTGTCGCATCACCCATGTTCCATTCTTACTCGCTTTCTCGGGTTAATAACATATATGCTCTTGCCTCTCACATGCTATATCTTGATCATTGTCGCTTGTCTCCATTAGTGCCATCTCTCATACCCCCTTGTATTGAGTTCCAACTTGCTATGCTTATTGATCGTGGAGACTTGGACATATTACTTGTGATACATGCTTGTTTGATTGAGCCTATTGTATTTGGTTGTTCTCGCATCGTATGCCTCCATACGATGAAATACTCCCTTGTCCTTTGTTATGATGAGCATGATGCATACACTTGTTGGGTATTTCACCACACGAATGGTAGGTTTTGCATTTTCTCTAACCTCATTAGTTTTTCTGAGTGTTTGTCATGTTCTTTCATTTTGAAGGATTCACAAGGCGGTACCATCACGAGACAACTTAGGCATGTGAAGGAACACGTGATGCGCAACTCCAACATCCTTGAGAAACTCCTAAATGTGTATTCCTTCCATTTGAGCCATCCTCAAATATGCATATTGGATGGGTCATTCTTTCATTGTTGTTTCCTTCTTGTTCGATACATGATACATCTCATGAATGGAGGAGCGACACTGGAGATTGGCTCTACGGACCTTTACATTGAAGAGCGCTCAGACTGATAGGATGCACCTTCGAACCTCCACTCATGCCACGATATCGAGCCTTGGTACATCAACACTTCTTTGACACACTGCACCAACACCTCCATATTTGTTGATGGTGCTCACACATGCCATGCTCGATGGAAATCTCATACTCGCCACAAGTTTGCACCCCATGCATGGATTGACTCACACTATGCTTGTCTTGTTCAATATATTTCCATGTCACCCATGATATACCAGCTTGTGCATTTCCTTAGCAAATTTGTTGTGATATTCCTTGATGGCATATTCTTACATCATGATCATATTGCCCACCATCAATTGCATGATCACATAGTCACATTGAGCTCCAATTACCATATTCATGCTTTTGATACACCATCCCATTATGACATCATTTTGCACAATGGTTGCATTGATCACATTCACAATACATTTGTGTGCACAATGAATGCTTTTGCTCCCACGAATGCTTTACATATCATTCCATATCATCTTGCTAAGCTTCATGTGCTTTCTCACAAACTATCTTGCCTCACGGACTCATACTTCCTTGATGGACACTTTGTGTCCACTAACCATTGTATTTCTGAGTGTCATTTGTGTTTGCTTTTCTTGCATGTATGCCACTCCGACGACACCTTGGAGTACATGGATTGCACAACGTCTTCCACTCCGTCCAACTACAAGTCCGTCCACGACAACCATTTCCATGGTGATGAGGATTACAATCCGAGTTCGGATCTTTCGCAAGGGAGGGGAGATGATGCAGAGCATCCCACGTTCATCCCCATGTACACTCGGACTACTTTCCAAGCCCCAAGAGGACATATGACGAGACCTCGAACATATAGCATTGGACACAAGGTGAACTCGCTCCTCTCCGAACCATCACTTTACACATGTGAGACATGGCTACTACCTCAAAAATATGTGCTATGCATGACCAGGAACAAAGAGGAAGACCATGGACAAGACGACGAGGACACCAAGTACAAGGACCAAACGGAGAAGCTACCAGAAATCTATAGCCACCGAACGACCGGTCTGGACCGGACGTCCGACGCCTTGAAGCCGCACCAGCCAGAAGGCCCAGCTCCCAACTCTACAGCGACCGGACGCAGCTACCCGTTGGACGTTCGACACCCTTCAGCGTCCGGACGACCGACGCCGACCAGACGTCCGTTGCCACCTTCGCAGAACGTAATTAGCGGAAGTCCGAAGACTTCTGGATGGCCGATCCTTCATGAGCCTCCGGACGTCCGACATCCACCGGACGTTCGATGCATGCCTGTGCGTAGCCACGGGCCTTGGGCCTTGTAACTCTCTCCCACTTACCCCTTCGTGGCCCTAGACTATATATACTCCTCGACCTCCTCCTAGTGAGGGTTAGCAATGGTTTAGCTCATTTAGAGATAGAGCTTTGCTCATCCATACGGATCTACTCCACGAGAGAGACCGCGCGCCTCTAGTGATAGAGGCGAGGGTGTCCCGATCTTTCGATGAGATGATAACTATCGATTTGGTGGAGTCGACTTTGACGATCCGACTACAAACATGCACGATGTTGCGCCTTAGCAACCGCTAAACCAATCTCGTGAGGTTCTTGACCACGTCGGAGCACGATCAACCTGACCACGAAGGTCTATTCCTGCAAGCAATCGAAGAACAAGCAAGAATATGATAAAATCAATCTGAATATTGCGAATATGTATGAAGTATTGATAAAGGCGGGGATCCAAAACTGGTCTTCGTCTGGTCGTTGGACACAAACAAAGTACACAAAGTTGCAATGGCTAACTTTTAACTAAACAAATCCCAAGGAAAAACTACTAGATGGATGTACTTATATAGGAGCAAGGGGTGGCGGCCAAGGAGGTGGGAGGACGTCCCAAGGCATCCTAAAACCAACCCTAGGTCGTACAAGGCTCATGAGCCCAAGTGGAGGTGATGCAACACCTTTGGACTTGTAGTTTGACCCGGATTCTGCTGCAACGTCAGATTGTTTCGTCCATAACTCAATGATCCAGACGAATTTGAATATGAATCCAATTGTGTTGGAACGTGCACGAAATCTACTTTCCAACAAAAAATGAATCACTCAATTCAGAGTCCGTATGAAAGAATTATTGGCGTTTTGAGTCAGGTATGTCTGTGTAGTCTGAATGTGAATCCAGAACGTGAGAGAGTTGGACTCTATCTTCTCTTGGCCCAAAAATGACATGAGAGGACTTTTTGAACAGCACATAAACTTCTCTTTTTCCCTTATCTTAATATGTGAATTATACAAATGTCTCATACACCTGCAATTAGACATGGCACAAAAGTCTGTGAAGTATTTTTGTCCTGGATGACATAAATAAATTATTGCATAGTTTGCATTAGAAATCACCTCACAAATATGCATGTATGCAATATTTTTGGTCGTATCCAAGGTAGTCATGTCCTCAGCATCTACGGAGAAGATCCACTTTGGATTCAGGACCCCCTCACGGGTGGCCCCATCAAGACCTCCTCACGGAGAAGAATCAGTTACCCTATGTATCATCCCTTGTTGATTGTGGATCGTGTATCTCTTTGTGTTTCGAGGATCTAGCACATGTGTGATCGCTTCTTGTCTATTTTAGTGTTTCCTCTCATTTTCCCTCGTGATTTCCCTCGCGTTTATCCTCGTGTTCTTCGTAGGATCCCCTCCATTTCGTGAAAGATCGGGCCATAGGGTTCTACCCTACATCATTTGCTAAGGAAGTGCACAAGCTCATATATCATGGATGACATAGAAATACAAGATGCAACAAGGCAATCATAATGTGAGTCAATCCATGCATAAGATGCAAATTTGTCATGCAAATAATGTTTCCATCTAGCATGATCATGAATAAATATGTAGGTGTCGGTGCAATATGGCAAAAGTTTCATCGCATACCATTGACCAATGCCATGGCAAGAGTGGTGGTCTAATTCCGAGCGCTCCTCAATTTGAAGGTCCATAGGTTCCGTCTCCAATGTCGGTCCTCCATCCAATATATGTATCATGTAGACAAGAATAAGGAGACAACAATGAAAGTATGACCCATCCAATATGCGTATGTGAGTATGGCTCAAAGGGAAGGAGGTCACCTGTAGGAGTTTCTCGAAAATGTTGGAGTCGTGCATCATGTACACGGATACGTCTTCAACATATCTACTTTTCCTAATGCTTTTCCTCTTGTTTTGGACTCTAATTTGCATGATTTGAATGAAACTAACCCCGGACTGGCACTGTTTTCAGCAGAACTACCATGGTGTTTTTTTGTGCAAAAATAAAGTTCTCGGAATGGAGCGAAACTTTGCGAGGAGTTTTTATATAATATATAAGAATTTTTGGAGCTAAGATCTACCATAGAGGGGCCCCTGGGTGGGCACAACCCACCAGGGCGTGCCCCCCTCTCCTGGCGCGCCCAGAAAAAAATCAGGGAGAAAGAATTATCGTGAGCCATGAGACGAAGCTGCCGTCACCTCCTGTTCTTCATCGGGAGGCCAAATCTGGAGTCCGTTTGGGGATCCGGAGATTGGGATCTTCGTTCTTCATCATCACCAACTCTTCTCCATCAATAATTCCATGATGCTCCCCACCGGGAGTGAGTAATTCCTTCATAGGCTCATTTGGCTCGGTGAGGAGTTGGATGAGATTCATCATGTAATCGAGTTAGTTTTGTTAGGGCTTGATACCTAGTATCCACTATGTTCTAAGATTGATGTTGCTATGACTTTGCCATGCTTCATGCTTGTCACTTTGTGCCCGGGTGCCATGAACTCAGATCTGAACAGTTTTTCTTATCATAATTATATCCATGTTCTAGATCTGATCTTGCATGTTATAGTCACCTACTACGTGTTATGATCCGGCAACCCCGAAGGGACAATAGTCGGGACCACTCCTGGTGATAACCGTAGTTTGAGGAGTTCATGTATTCACTATGTGTTAATGCTTTGTTCTGGTTCTCTATTAAAAGCAAGCCTTAATATCCCTTAGTTTCCAATATGGACCCCGCTGCCATGAGAGGGTAGGACAAAAGATGTCATGCAAGTTCTTTCCATAAGCATGTATGACTATTTACGGAATACATGCCTACATTATATTGATGAACTGGAGCTAGTGCCGTATCACCCTAGGTTATAACTGTACCATGATGAATATCATCCAACAAGTCACCGATCCAATGCCTACGAATTTATCTTATATTGTTTCTGCTAAGTTACTCGCTATCATCATCTGTTATACTTGCTACAAAATTACTACTATCATCACATCGCTACCGTTCTATTGTGTCACTACTATCAAAACTATCATATTACAGTGCTACTGATTACTTGCTGTAGATAATTAATCTCCAGGTGTAGTTGAATTGACAACTCATATGCTAATATCTTCAAATATTCTTTGGCTCCCCTTGTGTCGAATCTATAAATTTGGGTTGAATACTCTACCCTCGAAAACTGTTGCAATCCCCTATACTTGTGGGTTATCAAGTCCTTTTTCGGGCGCCGTTGTCGGGGAGCACATCTATATTTGATGAGTCACTTGGGATTATTATCAATTTATCACTATGAAGAATCTGAGGGATGCTAAGACTAAGATATTTCCCTCAAAGACGAGGGGAGGTAAGGAACTGCCATCCAGTTCTGCTTTGGATTCACCTTCTGTTATAAGTGAAATTGCAACACCACCACATGCTATTAATCCTGATACATCGTAAGTTATCGATGATGCTACTTCTGCTATGGATAATGCTTATGATGATACTAGTACCTTGCTTGATAATGTTGATGTGCCACTTGCTGAATTTCTTTATGAACAAATTGCTAGAGTAATACAACATGATGTTGTTGAATCTAATGATGAGCTTGAAACTGAAACTCTTGAAACACCCTAATAGAACTAGCCTTCCTAGATATGAATTGCCTAAGGTACCGGAAGGTTATGTTATGAAGGAGGAGACAACTAGAGATATTCTTGCTTGTAGGGAGAGAGATGATCTAGAGAAATTACTACGCAAGTATAAAGAAATATCTCTGAATGTTAGAATGAAGTATGATCCTAAGTTTGCTACTTCACCTATCTTTATTGATGACAAGTATTATGAATTCTCTGTCGACCCAGCGTTAATTACTTTGGTTGAATCTGATCCTTTTCATGGTTATGAAACTGAAACTGTTGTGGCACATCATACTAAGTTTAATGACATAGCCACCCTTTTTACTCATGATGAGAAGACTTGGTATTACTTTATTCTCAAATTATTTCACGTCTCATTAAAGGGTGACGCTAAACCTTGGTACAATACTCTTACTCCTGGTTGTGTGCGTAGTCCCCAGAATATGATTTATTACTTCTTTGAAAAATATTTTCCTGCTCATAAGAAACAAGCTCCTTTACAGGAAATATTTAACTTTGTGCAAACTAAAGAAGAGAGTCTCCCACAAGCTTGGGGGAGGCTTTGCCAGTTACTTAATGCTTTGACTGATCATCCTCTTAATGGACTAACCGATGCTTCTAGGGACTTCCTAGATAGTTGTGCTGGTTGTATTTTCAGGGAACGAACTATTGGGCATGCTGAAGAATAATTGAATAATATATTGGAAATTTATGATGATTGGACTCTTCCTGAACCACCGCCTAAACCCATTCCAAAGAAGAGGGGTATATTATACCTGAGTCCTGAAGATATGCAAGAGGCAAAGAAATCTATGAAGGAAAAGGGTATTAAAGCTGAGGATGTTAAAAATTTACCTCCTATTGAAGAAATACATGTGCTTAATACACCACCACTGCCTAAGGTGGTAGAGGTAAATTCTCTAATGATGTTCAATGATAATGATAATCCTCACAATATGCATCCTAGTCAATGCCTTTATGAGTTTGAAAACTACTTTAGGAAACAAGATCACTTCAATTCAAATATTATTAAACAATTAAAATATAATTCTGATATGATTGCTCGCTTGAGTGACTTGTTATTTAGAATTTCAAATGATGTTAGAGGTGTTGGAAAACATGCTTCTATGGTACAAACCCAGTTAGAACAAGTTGCTAAACCTAAAAGAGAATTGCTTGATGAAATGAATAGTAATATACATGACTTTGCTGTTAGAGTTGCAACTATAGGAGGTAAAATGACTCAGGAACTACTTTATCCTGAGAGACACCCAAAAAGAATTGAACAAGACTCAGAAAGAAATAACACTAGTGCACCTAGTCCTTCTAAAAGGAAAAAAGAAGAAGAAAAATGATAGGACTTTGCATGCTTCTAGTGAACCTAAAATAGAAAAACCTCCTGATAATGAAAATGAAACTTCTATCTCTGATGCTGAAACTCAATCTGGTAATGAACATCCACTTAGTGATAATGAAAACGATAATGATGAGGTTCATGAAGATGCTAAACCAAATAATGAAAATGAACCAGATAATGATGTTGAGATAGAACCACCTGTTGATCTTGATAACCCACAACCTAAGAATAAAAGGTATGATAAAAGAGACTTCATTGCTAGAAAACACGGTAAAGAAAGAGAACCGTGGGTTCAAAAACCTATGCCTTTTCCACCCAAGTCAATTAAAAAGAAAGATGATGAAGAATTTGAACGCTTTCTTTGAAATGTCGAGGCCGATCTTTTTTATGCACTCATTGACCTGATATCTTGAAAATGCCTCCTTATGCAAAGTATATGAAAGACATCATCACTACTAAGAGAAAATATCGGAAGCTGAAATCTCCACTATGCTTGCTAATTATACTTTCAAAGATGGAGTACCTAAAAAACTTGGAGATTCAGGAATACCAACTATACCTTGCTCTATCAAAAAGAATTATGTGAAAACTGATTTGTGTGATTTAGGAGCTGGTGTTAGTGTTATGCCATTCTCTTTATGTAAATGGCTTGACTTGAATAAACTCACACCTACCGAAATATCTTTGCAAATGGATGACAAATCAACTGCCATACCTATCGATATCTATGAGGATGTGCCCGTTATTGTTGCTAATGTTACTATTTTGACTGACTTTATTATACTTGAGATGCCCGAGGACGACAACATGTCGATTATCCTTGGTAGACCCTTCTTGAATATCGTAGGGCTGTTATTGATTGCAATAAAAGCAAGGTCACTTTTCATATTAATGGTAATGAGCATACGGTGCACTTTCCGAAGAAACAATTCCAAGTGAATGGTATTAATGTTATTGAAAAATAGCCGACAATCACTATTGGAAGTTTTCAAATACCCCTACCGACTGTCAAAAAGAAATATGAAATGCTTATTGTTGGGGACATTCATATCCCCATTGCGGCAACTTAGTGATTTACGAAAGTTCTTCGGTTTCATGCTAATCGAAAGTGGTTATTAATAAGACCTGATAAACATTATTAATGGATCACTTTTGAACGGTATGAAGTTGATGAATTTAGTAAGCACTACCTTCTGCCCTTACTTTTTGTTTTCTATTTTTATTAGTTAAATAAAATAAAATGCCATGTTTTGTCTGCTTTCTGAATTTCCCGTGCAATAAAAAATGACCAAAAATAAAAGTTCTCAGAATGCTCTGAAAATTTTATACGATTTTTTTCTGAATATTTCTGATTTCTGGTGTAAATATATCAGAGGGAGGTGCACGAGGTGGGCACAACCCACCTAGGTGCGCCAGGACCCCCAAGCGCGCCCTGGTGGGTTGTTGTCCCCACATGGCCCCCCTCACTTACCTCTTCATCCCACATCGTTGCTCTCTCTCCCGTGTTCTTGGTCCATTGCTCTCTCTCCCGTGTTCTTGCTGTCAAACCCGCGGATTTCGATCTCTTTGCTCAAAGCTCCGTTTCCGAAACTGTTTCGCTGGATTGTTGCTTGGTATGAGACTCCACCGTTTGTCCAATTAGTTTTTGTTTTAGTGGTTTATATGTTGAATAATTAGCTACTCTTGGAGCTGCTATGGCCTCTATGTATCCCTATAAGTAGTTGCTATCAATTTTGTGAAGTTTTGTTGAGAAAAATTTGTGAACTAAAAATTTCAGAATTTTTGTTCATAGGAAAAATCATGAATATCTTTAGGAAGTTTGGCTCTAAGAAGAACTCGAAGGGTGTTATTGGGGAGTCATCTGATAGTGATCTCCATCCTCGGAGGTTGGCGGAAGTACCACCGTGTGAATGGCCGCACACCCCGTTCCTGGAAGAAGCTAGAATTCTTCAAGAGTTCACACAATATGCTGCTAGTGCCGGCCTCACCGACTTCATCGCAGAAGAGTGTGAACAGCATCAAATCCTCACAAACATCTTTGTTCAAAGTTTTACTTTCCTGCCTAGGAATAATCCTCCTGAAGTGAGCTTTGATTTATATGTCAAAACCATCGATACCACTTACCTAATTTTGCAACATATGCATGATCCCGTCTGATGGGAGCTTAGCTGAGCCTAGACCGGCCGGATTTGAGGCCTTTATCGCACTTTGACAAGTGGGAGATGAGAGAGGGTGTCGGCCTACCACCACGCCGGTAGCATACACTTTCTCCAAATTGCATATTATTTTGATTAGTTTGTTGCTAAGTGCTTGCTTGCTAGAGAGAAAGTAGGTGTGCTTAGCGCACCAGACTTTGTTGTTTTACGTCGGGCACTAGAGGGCGACAACACTTATAGCTTGGGAGCTATTGTGGCTCGTCGCCTCCATCTTAATAAATCCCAGGGTAAAATACATGGTGGGATTTTCGCTACTCGTTTGGCGCTCACTATAATGTTGAGATACGCCCTCATGATAACCCTCTGACCAAGGTTTACCTAGACCGTGCAGCCATGGAACACCATCACTTTCTTGCATGAGATTAATCTAACATCCCTATTCCTTATAACCTGGTTTTTAGCGTTAAAAATTGTGATATTATTCCTTTGCCTCCACCTGCTTTTTTTCATTCTGTTGCCAAGGGCAGATTTAGGATTATGCCTGCAGACATCATCGCCTACCGGAATGCTCAGGCTGCTGTAGAGGTAGAGGAGGAGCCTCAGCAGTGGGATGAGTGGATGCTTGCTCCTCAGCACCCCTACTACCCTCCAGGCTACTGACTGAGTACCAAGTTAGGCCAAAAGCCTAAGCTTGGGGGAGTACGTGTTCTCACCGACATTACATTCATGTCCACTTATAGTCATTTGTCGGTGTCCACACTTTTTTATTGTATCATCCATGCTTAGATTTATTTTCTTGCCTTCTTCTTGTGTCGTTTTTTGCTTTCCCTTTTATTTTGCTTGTTCAAGAAAACAAAAAACTCCAAAAATATTTCAGTGTGTTTCTCTGAATTTCTTTCCTTTTTATTTGAGTTGTATCGAGCAGAAGACCACGATGAAAATATTGAGTGGCTCTCATATGAATAATTGTTGAACTAATAAAGAGCCCATTTTACCTTGTCTTCTCCTGTTGAATAAAATGTTTGTAGATTCCAACTTAGTCCACAGCACACTTGCACTATTATTATTTTCCTATCGTTCGGTCATGCAAGTGAAAGGCAATAATGACGATATTCGATGAACTGGCCGTGGCAGAGAGAAACGGGTATGAACTCGACTTGTTCTATTTGTGTAAATATGTTTAACCTAGTATCCATGATTCATCTCATTACGATTAAACATTTTTGCAATGAAAATTAGAGATTATAGTTTCTCATGCCATGCATAAGTAGCTGGGAGTGGAAAATGATTTATCTTGGATATCAATATTGTGTTAAAATGATTGTGATGTAGTATGATGATAAGGTAGCCTCATCTGAACGTTCGAGTGGCTTGACTTGGCACATGTTCATGCATGTACTTGAATCAAAACCAAGATAGCATCTATGATATTTATGTTCATGGTGTTCATATCCTACTCATACTAGTGTCCAATGTTAGTTATGCATAATGCATGTTTATGACCGTTGTTGCTCTCTAGCTGGCCGCTTCTCAATCTAATTGCTAGTCTTTGCATGTACTAAGTGGGAGTTCTGCTTGTACATAAAAAAACCTTGAACCCAAAGTTATTCCAGCTGAGTCCACCATAACTACCTATATACGGTATTACCCTGCTGTCCTAAGTAAATTTGCATGTGCCACCTCTAAAAACTTCTAAATAAATATCCTTTTTCTGTGGCTGGATCGTTCATGCAACGACAGGAGGTGGTCGGTATGTTCCATGCTAAGTGGGTTATTCTCAGGTCGAGGGTTTATTCACTCGCCATCGCACGAGAAAAGGGCGGTAATAGGGATGCCCTGTCCCAAACTGCAAACATGGAAAAGAGTTAATCTCTCAAATAATCAAACAAAAACTCCCAATGGAGTCAAAACCTTTACTTTTAGTGCTTGGGAACCGCCACTAGCGTGCTTAGCATGGAAGATATTGATAACTGATAGTCGTGAAGTAAATGAGAAGGGTGCATGTCTCCAAATATCATTTATCTCTGTTTTAAAACTTGAGCTCTGGCACCTCTGCAAATCACTGCTTCCCTCTGTGAAGGGACTATCTATTTATTTGTATGTTGTTTCATCACCTTCTAAAACAAGCTCCAGAACCTGAGAGCACAGTTGTCATGACTTATGCATTGTGTGTAGCTAATGTTGGTTGCATCATGAGTGGATATTTTCTACCATGAATTACAATGTTTAGTCGCAGCTTGAACTTTGGAGGTGCTCTGCATTTATGTTTTGCGGTCTCGGAAAGGGCTAGCGAGATACCACTATTGTCATATTTTATCATGGTTGCTTTGACAACGTGTTGTTGTTTGAGATTTTTTATTATTGCTCGCTAGTTGATTATGTCATTGATATGAGTCAATATAATCTTTAAGAGATATTGTCGGCATGGTTAGTTATAAAGTTGGCTGAAAACCTGGGTGTTGTTTAAGCTTATTTATGCAAACAAGAGCAAAAGAGTTCGTAAAAGTTTTTCTTTTTCACTTTCAGTTTATCAACTGAATTGCTTGAGGACAAGCAAAGGTTTTAAGCTTGGGGGAGTTCATACGTCTCCAACGTATCTACTTTAAAAGTGGTCGCTGTCACCTCGCGGAGACGGAGCCACTGTCACCTCCTGTTCTTCATCGCGAGGCCAGATCTGGAGTCTGTTTGGGGCTCCGGAGAGGGGGATCTTCGTTCTTCATCATCACCAACCCTTCTCCATCGCCACTTCCATGATGCTCCCCACCGGGAGTGAGTAATTCCTTGGTAGGCTCGCTGGTCGGTGAGGAGTTGGATGATATTCATCATGTAATCGTGTAAGTTTTGTTAGGGCTTGATCCCTAGTATCCACTATGTTCTACGATGGATGTTGCTATGACTTTGCGATGCTTAATGCTTGTCACTTTGAGCCCGAGTGCCATGAACTTAGATCTGAATCGTTTATGTTATCATCATTATATCCTTGTTCTAGATCCGATCTTGCATGTTATAGTCACCTACTACCTGTTATGATCCGGCAACCCCGGAGTGACAATAGTCGGAACCACTCCCGGTGATGATCGTAGTTTGAGGAGTTCATGTATTCACTATGTGTTAATGCTTTGTGCCGGTTCTCTATTAAAAGAAAGCCTTAATATCCCTTAGTTTCCAATATACCCCCGCCACTTGCGGAGGGTACGCAAAAGATGTCATGCAAGTTCTTTCCATAAGCACGTATGACTATTTACTTTAATACATGCCTACATTATATTGACGAACTGGGGCTAGTGTCAGACGCCCTAGGTTATAACTATCTCATGATGAATATCATCCAACAAGTCACCGATCCAAAGGCTCACGAAATTTATCTTATATTGTTTCGCAGTTACTACTGCTATCATCAACGTTATACTTGCTACAATATTATCGCTATCATCATATTATTACCGTTGTCTTCTTGTCACTACTATCAAACCTATCATATTACTGTGCTACTGATAACTTGCTGCAGATAATTAATCTCGAGGTGTGGTTGAATTGACGACTCAGCTGCTAATATCTTCAAATATTCTTTGGCTCCCCTTGTGTCGAATCTATAAATTTGGGTTGAATACTCTACCCTCGAAAACTGTTGCGATCCCCTATACTTGTGGGTTATCAAGACCTTTTTTTGGCGCCATTGTCGGGGAGCATAGCTATATTTGTTGAGTCACTTGGATTATTATCAATTTATCACGATGAAGAATCTGAAGGATGCTAAGACTAAGATATTTCCCTCAAAGACGATGGGAGGTAAGGAACTGCCATCCAGTTCTGCTTTAGATTCACCATCTGTTATAAGTAAACTTGCAACACCACCACATGCTATTAATCCTGATATGTCGCAAGTTATTGATGATGCTACTCTGCTATGGATAATGCTTATGATGATGCTAGTACCTTGCTTGATAATGATGATGTGCCACTTGCTGAATTTCTTGATGAACAAATTGCTAGAGTAATACAACATGATGTTGTTGAATCTGATGATGAGCTTGAAACTGTAACTCTTGAAACACCTGCTAGAACTAGCCTTCCTAGATATGAATTGCCTAAGGTACCGGAAGGTTATGTTTCGAATGAGGACACAACTAGAGATATTATTGCTTGTAGGGAGAGAGATGATCTAGAGAAATTACTATGCAAGTATAAAGAAAAATCTCTGAATGCTAGAATGAAGTATGATCCTAAGTTCGCTACTTCACCTATCTTTATTGATGACAAGGATTATGAATTCTCTATCGACCCAGAGTTAATTACTATGGTTGAATCCGATCCTTTCTGATGAGGACATCAATACCATTGTTACACCCACAGCCCCTGGTGCTATACATACTGGACCAATTACTAGAGCTCGCGCACGCCAATTGAATTATCAGGTACTTTCGTTTCTTGGTAACGATTTTAATGTTCATGAGAATATGATGCTGCCTAAATTGGATACATTTGTTTTGCTTACAAATTAAGGGCCTAGCTTGGACAAGAAAGATGAACCTTGGAGCAAGTTCAAGCATGGAGATGATGGCATGCTAAGGGGAACAAGAATAGAGTTACAAGTGATGATTCCGGTGACTTTGAAGCCACCATAATGAGTGCATGAAGCCTTGGACGAAATATACAAGATGCCACTTCATAAATTTCGTCCAGAGGCTATTCTAGGTGTCATGCTACCTTATTTTTGGGCCAGGCCCATGTATTTTCGAAATACTTGATTACAGGCAGTTTTTAGAGTCCGTATGTGTGGGGAAACAAGAGTTAGGGTTGGTTTCGGAACCCTCCTCCAAGGGCCACGAAATTCCCCCCTCTCTCCTCCATATATACAGGCCTTAGGGCATCGCTTAGACTTTGGGTTTTGTTTAGATTAAAAGTTCGCTTATAGATCTCTGCAGATACTTCGCTTGTGTTCAATGACCGTACAAAGGCGTCACAGAACCCCACCTTCATTAATAAAGCTTTCCGCTTTTATTCGTAATATCCAGATTGCAATCTTAGTTTCTTGCTTGTTCTTCGTTTGCTCGCAGGAAATAAACCCTCGTGGTCAGGTTGATCGTGCTCCGGCGTGGTCAATAACTCTTCGGAAGTTGGTTTAGTGATTGGTAAGGCGTGACGCCTTCAAGACGTCCGTAGTCGGATCACAAAGTCGACTCCTACGTAAAACGATTGCTATCTCATCGAATCATCTGGACACCTTTCGCCTCTATCACTTTCCATGGTGATGAAACTGAAACTGTTGTGGCACATCTTACTAAGTTGAATGACATAGCCACCCTTTTTACTCATGATGAGAAGACTCGCTATTACTTTATTCTCAAATTATTTACTTTTTCATTAAAGGGTGATGCTAAAGCTTGGTACAATACTCTTACTCCTGGTTGTGTGCGTAGTCCCCAGGATATGATTTATTACTTCTCTAGAAAAAAAAACCTGCTCATAAGAAACAAGCTGCTTTACAGGAAATATTTAACTTTGTGCAAACTAAAGAAGAGAGTCTCCCACAAGCATGGGGGAGGCTTTTCCAGTTACTTAATGCTTTGCCTGATCATCCTCTTAATGGACTGATGATGCTTCTAGGGACTTCCTAGATAGCTGTGCTGGTTGTATTTTCAGGGAACGAACTGTTGGGCAAGCTGAAAAATTATTGAATAATATATTGAAAATTTATGATGATTGGACTCTTCCTGAACCACCGCCTAAACCCACTCCAAAGAAGAGGGGTATATTATACCTCAGTCCTGAAGATATGCAAGAGGCAAAGAAATCTATGAAGGAAAAAGGTATTAAAGCCGAGGATGTTAAAATTTTACCTCCTATTGAAGAAATACATGGGCATAATACACCACCACTGCCTAAGGTGGTAGAGGTAAATTCTCTAATGAAGTTCAATGATAATGATAATTCTCACAATATGCATCCTAGTCAATGCCTTTATGAGTTTGAAAACTACATTACGAAACAAGATCACTTCAATGCAAATGTTATTAAACAATTAAAATATAATTCTGATATGATTGCTCACTTGGGTGACTTGTTATTTAGAATTTCAAATGATGTTAGAGGTGTTGGAAAACATGCTTCTATGGTACAAACCCAGTTAGAACAAGTTGCTAAATCTAAAACAGAATTGCTTGATGAAATGAATAGTAATATACATGACTTTGCTGTTATACTTGCAACTAGAGGAGGTAAAATGACTCAGGAACCACTTTATCCTGAGGGAGACCCAAAAAGAATTGAACAAGACTCACAAAGAAATAACACTAGTGCACCTAGTCCTTCTAAAAGGAAAAAAGAAGAAGAAAAATGATAGGACTTTGCATGCTTCTAGTGAACCTGAAATAGAAAAAACTCCTGATAATGAAAATGAAACTTCTATCTCTGATGCTGAAACTCAATCTTGTAATGAACATCCACTTAGTGATAATGAAAAAGATAATGATGAGGTTCATGAAGATGCTCAACCAAATTATGAAAAAGAACCAGATAATGATGTTGAGATAGAACCACCTGTTGATCTTGATAACCCACAAGCTAAGAATAAAAGGTACGATAAAAGAGACTTCATTGCTAGGAAACACGGTAAAGAAAGAGAACCGTGGGTTCAAAAACCTATGCCTTTTCCACCCAAGTCAATTAAAAAGAAAGATGATGAAAAATTTGAACGCTTTGCTGAAATGCTGAGGCCAGTCTTTTATGCATTGCCGCTTGATCGATATCTTCAAAATGCCTCCTTATGCAAAGTATATGAAAGACATCATCACTAATAAGAGAAAAATACCGGAAGCTGAAATCTCCACTATGCTTGATAATTATACTTTCAAAGATGGAGTACCTAAAAAACTTGTAGATCCGGGAATACCAACTATACCTTGCTGTATAAAAAAGAATTATGTGAAAACTGCTTTGTTTGATTTAGGAGCTGGTGTTAGTATTATGCCTTTCTCTTTATATAAATGACTTGACTTGAATAAGCTCACACCTACTAAAATATCTTTGCAAATGGCTGACAAATCAACTGCCATACCTATCGGTATCTGTGAGGATGTGCCCGTTGTTGTTGGTAATGTTACTATTTTGACTGACTTCGGTATACTTGAGATGCCCGAGGACGACAACATGTCGATTATCCTTGGTAAACCCTTCTTCAATACTGTAGGGGCTGTTATTGATTGCAATAAAAGCAAGGTCACTTTTCATATTAATGGTAACGAGCATACGGTGCACTTTCTAAAGAAACAATTCCAAGTGAATGGTATTAATGTTATTGAAAAATCTTCGACAATCACTACTGGAACTTTTCAAATACCTCCACCTAGTGTCGAAAAGAAATATGAAATTCTTATTGTTGGGGACATTCATATCCCCATTGAGGTAACTTAGTGATTTACGAAAGTTCTTCGATTTCAAGCTAATCGAAAGTGGTTGTTAATAAGACCTGATCAACCTTATTAACAGATCACTTTTGAACGGTATGAAGTTGATGAATTTAGTAAGCACTACCTTCTGCCCTTACTTTTTGTTTTCTGTTTTTATTAGTTAAATAAAATAAAATGCCAAGTTTTGTCTGTTTTCTGAATTTCCCGTGCAATAAAAAATGACCCAAAAATAAAAGTTCTCACAATGCTCTGAAAATTTTATACGATTTTTTTCTGAATATTCCTTAATGTCTGGTGCAAATAATATCAGAGGGAGGTGCACCAGGTGGGCACAACCCACCTGGGCGCGCCAGGACCCCCAGGCGCGCCCTGGTGGGTTGTGGTCCCCATGTGGGCCCCCTCACTTACCTCTTCATCCCACATCATCACTTACCTCCAGAAAAAATCTCCATTGCTCTCTCTCTCCCATGTTCTTGCTCTCAAACCTGCGGATTTCGATCTCTTTGCTCGAAGCTCCGTTCCCGAAACTGTTTCGGGGGATTGTTGCTTGGTATGAGACTCCACCGTTTGTCCAATTAGTTTTTGTTTTAGTGGTTTGTATTTTGAACAATTAACTACTCTTGGTGCTGCTGTAGATGAGCTTGCATGTTAAATACTTAGAGTTCGAAGTAGTTCGATGTATCCCTATGAGCAGTTGCTATCAATTTTGTGAAGTTTTGTTGAGAAAAAACTATGGACTAAATTTTTTAGAATTTTTGTTTATAGGAAAAATCATGAATATATTTAGGAAGTTTGGCTCTAAGAAGAACTCCAAGGGTGTTATTGGGGAGTCATCTGATAGTGATCTCCATCCTCGGAGGTTGGCGGAAGTACGGCCGTGTGAATGGCCGCACACCCTGTTCCTGGAAGAGGCTGGAATTCTTCAGGACTTCACACAATATGCTGCTAATGCCGGCCTCACTGACTTCATCGCAGATGAGTGTGAACAGCATCAAATCCTCACAAACATCTTTGTTTAAAATTTTACTTTCCTGCCTAGGAATAATCCTCCTGAAGTGAGCTTTGATTTATATGCTGAAAACCATCGGATAACACTTACTGAATTTTGCAAAATATGCATGATCCCGTCTGATGAGAGCCTAGCTGAGTCTAGACCGGCTGGGTTTGAGGCCTTTTATCGCACTTTGACAGTGGGAGATGAGAGAGGGGTGTCAGCTACCACTTCCGCTAGCATACACTTTTCTGCCATACATTATTTTTCTTTATTTGTTACTAAGTGCTTCCTTGTTAGAGGGAAAGAAGGTGCGCTCAGCGCACCAGACTTTGCTGTTTTATGTCGGGCACTAGAGGGCGACAACACTTATAGCTTGGGAGCTATTATGGCTCGTCGCCTCCATCTTAATAAATCCCAGGATAAAATACATGGTGGGATTTTCGCTACTCGTTTGGCGGCTTAATTTAATGTTGAGATACGCCCTCATGATTACCCTCTGACCAAGGTTTACCTAGGCCGTGCAGCCATGGAACAGCATCATTTTCTTGCACGAGATTATCCTAACATCCCTATTCCTTATAACCTGGTTTTTAGCGTTAAAAGTCGTGATATTATTCCTTTGCCTGCACCTGCTTTGTTTTATTCTCACGCTGTATGGATTTAGGATTATGCCTGCGGACATCATCACCCATCGAACGCCAGATGCTGCAGAGGTAGGGGAGGAGCCTCGGCGGTGGGATGAGTGGATGCCGCTCCTCGACCCCTACTACCCTCCAGTGCTATCTTGGTCGATTACCAAGTTAGGCCAAAAGCCTAAGCTTGGGGAGTACGTGTTCTCACCCCATTACATTCATGTCCACTTATAGTCATTTGTCGGTGTCCACACTTTTTTATTGTATCATCCATGCTTAGATTTATTTTCTTGCCTTCTTCTTGTGTGTTTGAAAAACTTTAGAAAAAACCAAAAAAAATAATTAGTTGTAGTAGTTTACTTTCTATGCATGCTTAGTAGTAGCACTAAAAAGAAAACCCAAAAAGATTTCCTTGTTCTTCTATTCCTTATTGGGAGCTTTCCCGTGTAAATATGTTTTTTCATTTATTGCCTTTCCCTTTTATTTTGCTTGTTCAAGAAAACCAAAAACTCCAAAAATATTTCAGTGTGTTTCTCTGAATTTCTTTTCTTTCTATTCGAGTTGTAGCGAGGAGAAGACCACGATGAAAATGTTGAGTGGCTCTCATATGAATAATTGTTGAACTAATAAAGAGCCCATTTTACCTTGTCTTCTCCTATTGAATAAAATGTTTGCATATTCCAGCTTAGTCCACGGCACTCTTGCACTATTATTATTTTCCTATCGTTTGGTCATGCAAGTGAAAGGCAATAATGACGATATTCGATGAATTGGCCGTGGCAGAGAGAAACGGGTATGAACTCGACTTGTTCTGTTTGTGTAAATATGTTTAACCTAGTATCCATGATTCAGCCCATTATGACTAAACATGTTTGCAATGAGAATTAGAGATTATAGTTTCTCATGCCATGCATAAGTAGTTAGGAGTGGATAATGATTTATCTTGGATATCAACATTGCATTAAAATGATTGTGATGTAGTATGATGATATGGTATCCTCCTCTGAACGTTCGAGTGGCTTGACTTGGCACATGTTCATGCATGTAGTCGAATCAAAACCAACATAGCCTCTATGATAATTATGTTCATGGTGTTCATATCCTACTCATGCTAGTGTCCAACATTACTTATGCATAATGCATGTTTATGACCATTGTTGCTCTCTAGCTGGCCGCTTCTCAATCTAATTGCTAGCCATCGCCTGTACTAATTGGGAATTCAGCTTGTACATCAGAATCCTTGAACCCAAAGTTATTCAGATGAATCCACCATACCTACCTATATACGGTATTACCCTGCCGTCCTAAGTAAATTTGCATGTGCCACCTCTAAAAACTTCTAAATAAATATCATTTTTGTGTGCCTGGATCGTTCATGGAATGACAGGAGGTGGTCGGTATCTTCCATGCTAAGCGGGTTATTCTCAGGTCGAGTGTTTATTCACTCGCCATCGCACGAGAAAAGGGCGGTAATAGGGATGCCCAGTCCCAAACTGCAAACATGAAAAAGAGTTAATCTCTCAAATAATCAAACAAAAACTCCCAATGGAGTCAAAACCTTTACTTTTAGCGCTTGGGAACCGCCACTAGCGTGCTTAGCATGGAAGATATTGATAACTGATAATCGTGAAGTAAATAAGAAGGGCGCATGTCTCAAAATACCATTTATCTCTGTTTTAAAACTTGAGCTTTGGCACCTCTGCAAATCACTGCTTCCCTCTGCGAAGGGACTATCTATTTATTTTTATGTTGTGTCATCACCTTCTAAAACAAGCGCGAGAACCTGAGAGCACAGTTGTCATGACCTATGCATTGTGCGTAGCTAATGTTGGGTGCATCATGAGTGGATATTTTCTACCATGAATTACAATGTTTAGTCGCTGCTTGAACTTTGGATGTGCTCTGCATTTATGTTTTGCGGTCTCAGAAAGGGCTAGCGAGATACCACTATTGTCATATTATATCATGGTTATTTTGACAACGTGTTGCTGTTTGAGATTTCTTACTATTGCTCGCTAGCTGATTATGTCATTGATATGAGTCAATATAATCTTTAGGAGTTATTGTCGGCATGGTTAGTTATAATGTTGGCTGAAAACCAATGTGCTGTTTAAGCTTATTTATGCAAACAAGAGCAAAAGAGTTCGTAAAATTTTTCTTTTTCACTTTCAGTTTATCAACTGAATTGCTTGAGGACAAGCAAAGGTTTTAAGCTTGGGGGAGTTGATACGTCTTCAACGTATCTACTTTTCCTAACGCTTTTTCCTCTTGTTTTGGACTGTAATTTGCATGATTTGAATGAAACTAACCTCGGATCGATTGTTTTCAAAGCAGAACTACCATGGTGTTGTTTTTGTGCAGAAATAAAAGTTCTCGGAATGGAACGAAACTTTGCGAGGAATTTTTATATAATATATAAGAATTTCTGGTGCCAAGATCTACTAGAGAGGGGCCCCTGGGTGGGGACAACCCACCAGGGCGATCCCCCCTCTCCTGACGCGCCCAGAAAAAAATCAAGGAGAATTATCACGATCCACGAGACGGAGCCGCCGTCACCTCCTGTTCTTCATCGGGAGGACAGATTTGGAGTCCGTTTGGGGCTCCGGAGAGGTGGATCTTCGTTCTTCGTTATCACCAACCCTTATCCATCACCAATTCCATGATGCTCCCCACCGGAGTGAGTAATTCCTTCATAGGCTCATTTGGTCGGTGAGCAGTTGGATGAGATTCATCATGTAATCGAGTTAGTTTTGTTAGGGCTTGATCTCTAGTATCCACTATGTTCTAAGATTGATGTTGCTATGACTTTGCTATGCTTAATGCTTGTCACTTTGGGCCCGGGTGCCATGAACTTAGATTTGAACCATTTATGTTATCATCATTATATCCATGTTCTAGATCCGATCTTGCAAGTTATATTCACATACTACATGTTATGATACGGCAACCCCGGAGTGACAATAGTCGGGACCACTCCCTGTGATGACCGTAGTTTGAGGAGTTCATGTATTCACTATGTGTTAATGCTTTGTTCCGATTCTCTATTAAAAGGAGGCCTTAATATCCCTTAGTTTCCAATATGGACCCCGCTGCCACGGGAGAGTAGGACAAAGGATGTCATGCATGTTCTTTCCGTAAGCACGTATGACTATTTACGGAATACATGCCTACATTATATTGACGAACTGGAGCTAGTGTCGTATTGCCCTAGGTTATAACTGCCTCATTATGAATATCATCCAACAAGTCACGGATCCAATGCCTACGAATTTATCTTATATTTTTTCTGCTAAGTTACTACTACTATCATCACTGTTATACTTGCTACAAAATTACTACTATCATTGTTACTGTTACCGTTGCTGATGTCACTACTATCAAAACTATCATATTACTGTGCTACTGATTACTTGCTGCAGGTAATTAATCTCCAGGTGTGGTTGAATTGACAACTCAGCTGCTAATACCTTCAAATATTCTTTGGCTCCCCTTGTGACGAATCTATAAATTTGGGTTCAAATACTCTACCCACGAAAACTACTGCGATCCCCTACACTTGTGGGTTGTCATACACCTTCACATAACCAATATGTCTCATGATGGCACCGCCTTGCAAATCCTTCGAAATGAAATAACATGAAAAACACTCGGAAAGCATAGGAAAGGACAAGATGTGACATGGTATGAAAGCATTCATGTGGTGAGATACCCAACAAGTCTTTTCATCATTCTTATCATAAGAAAGGACAAGATGTGACATGGTATGAAAGCATATGATGTGAGTATAACCAAAGAAATTAGGCTCAAGTAAACAATCATGCTTCTCAAGTAATATGTCCAACTCTCCATGATAAATAAGCATAGCAAGTTGGCACTCAATACAAGGTGACACGAGACAATGATCCAAACAAATCAAGTGAGAGGCATGAACATATATGCTATCAACCCAATGAAATGAGCAAGAATGGATCATGGGTGATGCAACCAAGCAAGTAATCATAGCAAACAAGTCATGCACGCTAGTAGTGCGAAGATGCAATGATGCTGAGCACCCTACGATCATCCCCACGTACACTACGACAACTCCCCAAGCCCCAAGTGCCCACATGTTGAGACCTCAAGCATACGCCATTGGACCTAAGGTGAACTCGCTCCTTTCCGAATCTTCCCTTTCCGCATGTAAGACATGGATGCTACCTCAAGCGCGGACCTTGTTCATACTCAGGTACACCCGAGGAGACCATGGAGAACCCAAGGACCAAGGCCAAGCGTGCGCGGAAGCGAAGACGGAAGCAGGAAGAAGGGCCAGCTGCTACAACAGATGGACATCCAGCCAAGGCCCGAACATCCGGCCTCCACCTACCCAGAGAGCTCCAGAAGCGCCCCCAACAACCCGGACATCCGGCTACTACCAAAGCCCCGGAAATCCGGCGCCTTCGCCCGGATATCCGGCCCCGCCTATCTAGAGAGCGTCTACTCGAGCCAAACTCTGCCCGGACATTCGGCCAAGGCCGGGACATCTGGCTCTTCAGTGAGCCACGACATCCGCCCCCACCGGACATCCGTGCTGTCTGCCTCACAAGACAATGAACGGGCCAAGGGCCCATGTATCCCCCCTCTCACTTACCCCTTCATGGGCTAACACTATATATAGACCCCCTCCTCCTAGTTAGGGTGAGCATTGTCATAGCTCATATGTGAGATAGAGCTTCGCTCATCCATCCAGATCTACTCCACCGAGAGGGACCGACACCTCTTCTTAGAAGATCCACCTTGGATTCAAGACCCCTTCATGGGAAGACCCCTCAAGAACTCCTCATGGAGATGAACTAGCCACCACCTGTATCGTCCTTTATTGGATTTGGATCGTGTATCTCTTTGTGTTTCGAGGATCTAGCATATGTGTGACCGAATCGTGTTGGTTTGAGTGATTCTCTCGTGTTTTCCCTCGTGTTCTTCGTGTTCCTTGTTGGGATCCGCTCCTTTCGTGAAAGATCGGCCATCTAGGGTTCCCCCCTACATCATCTTGGTATCATGAGCCACGTTGATGACGATTTCGGAGCCTCCCCTGTTTGTTTTCTAGCCTTGTTTTGTTGATTTTGTCCCAAATTTGAAAATTCCCCCAAAAAATAGCCCCCAATTTTTTTTGTGATTTGTTAGTTTGATGAAGTTTTGTTGGATTTGATCCATGGATTTGCATTGTTACGAGTGGATCTAGCTTTCCCCCAATTTTCTCCACTTTCCATCCACGAAATCTTCGCAATTTTCCCCCCGAAATAATCAATTTCTGCCCCCAAAATCGAGTTCCTTGAGTTCATCCTCGGATTTGGAGCCCGGACATCCAGCCCATAGCGCCGGACATCTGGCCCCCCGGACATCCGGCCCATTAGCCCAGACATCCGCCTCGAGCGCATTTTCACCTTGTGATCTTGGACATCAGGTCCCGGAAATCCGGCCAAACCCCTGGATGTCCGACCCCTGGGATTCCAGCCTCCCGTGTTTCACCGTTTTGACCATAACTAATTCATCTGGAGTCCGATTTTGACGTTCTTTAGCTCGTTTTGAATCTATTGACATCTCACATCCCACAAAAATACTACCATCACCATTTGACTCCATCAAATTTTTGGAACTTTGGCATCTTTGCCTAGGGATTCCGCCATAACTTCCGCAAAACCACCATAGCCTTCCGCAACCTAACCCATTTCATTCCATATAACATTATTGGTTGTTTGAGTTGCAATTCGAGTCTCCTAAGGAGTTTAGGCTACTTAGGGATGGTTGCTTCTTCATCAACCACCACCACCATAACTTCCGCATAGGTTTGCCCACCATACACTTCCGCCGCCCCAACTTAACCCAATTTTTTTTGAGTTGTGGTTTGTGTCTCCTAAGGTGTTTCGGCTACTTAGGGACGGCAACTTCAACTCTGACACCGTGTATAGTCCACCACTTTACCCTCCACTTCTGCATTGCGTACTTGAAACCCATCATTGCATTTCCGCAATCCCATTGAGCTTCCGCAAAACCACCACCGCTTTCCGCTACCACCATTTGACATTTGTCTTTGAGATTTTGAGTTCGCGGTTTTTTCCGTTTCCTAAGGTGTTTCGGCTAATTAGGAACGGTTCGACATCGAGAACACCGCCACTCATCATCGCCACCAGGTCGTCTTCGACAACGACCACTTCCTCATAACCCGTCCTTATGTACACATGACAAACATTGACGGTAACCTCGACGACACCATTGTATATTCCCCTTGCAATTGCATTGTTAACCCCTAGCCCATTTTGCGTCACTTACCTATCGAGACAAGCCATTTGAGTATTGCCGACAACGTTACTTGTGCACATTAGTGATCATTGGTCTACACCTTCCATTACATACATACCATATCATATTGGTATCATCATATCATCTCTTGTGCCACAAGTTTGTTCCCACATATATACAATTGCTATCTTGGTTTGTGCATTTCACAAAGTGGCCATACAAAAAAAGAATAAGCTTTTAAGCAAAGCAAAAGAGAGCAAAGAAGCTTGTAATCAATAGCCGTAGCATCATACCACATTGCATATAAGATCATCTTGGATCATCTTGAGAGGAACATCGGGAACCATGTATACATAGCATAATTGGGACAGAAGTCATTGCATTTTTGTCTCCTATTGGTTGTGCACAAGTGTCGTGTCCGCCTATTGAGCAATCGTGCTAGCGTCTCTCTAGAGTTGTGCAACAAGTGCATTTTCTGTGGATTCCACATTTTGAGCTCATTCCTTGGTTGCGCAACCACATTTATCTATCCATGTGTGCGTTTCCGTGTGTCATTCATTGCTATTGGTCTACTCATTTCACTTGCGAATTTGTGAATCTCTTTCAACATTATTGACTCTTGCTAACATTTTGCATCAAATTTTTGTGCCACTATCCTCACCGAGCTCCACCATAAGCTTTAGTTCTGTACGTGTGTGAAATTGACAAGATCGGTACCAATTGTAATATTTCCTTGTTACATTATTGAGTGATCATTGATCCATATTCAACATTGGTCAAGGTACATTTGGTATAGTTCTTCTCTTTCTCCCACTCATATTTGCTCGAGTCTTGTGATGGATAGGCAAGAAATTTCATCTCTGGTCTTCCACGACAATGATGGCACGAACAACTACATCACCAAATCGTCAATCTTCGATCTACAGGGACAAATGCAAGGCGCACAATCAAGATTGCGAGAGCGCATCGACAACCTCGCCATGGACATGCAACACTCCGAGCTATGTACAAGAGACTACCTCGACCACAAGCTCTCCACACAAAAGGAGGAGAACAATGCACAGATGGAGGAGATTCAGACCTTGTTGATCAACCGTTCTTCCCCTTCATCATCATCAAGGCGACGGCGAGCAAGTCGACCATCTTCAGAGCGCCCAAGCAATACAAGTGCAAGTCATCCACGTCCAAATCTACATGGTGACCATCATCACGTTCGTGATCCACATCGTCATGAAGAGCAAATCACCTCCAAGCAACATGTGTGCGACGACAAACGCCATCGATCTCAAATACGACAACGACACCATCAACATGAAGATGCTCGAGATGCGCCTACCTACAAGTCCCAACAAGCTCTACATCAAGAAACGGCCAAACTTCAAGAGCACATGAGAAGACCACGAGACAAGCACCACCAAGAGGACGCTACGGCTACTAACACCACCACTTCGGCATCTTCGCCAAGTGCTATCAAGGCATCTTCGCCTTTGGATGTACGGCACCTTCGCCTACTTCCCATGAGTTCGCCTACATTGACATCTTCAACAACAAGGCGACCAAATACGAGCGGGGGCGACACTTCCATCTTCGGAAGCCCCTCAAGGAAGAAGGCCGAGCATGGGAAATTCCCTTCGGTCATGGAGATGAGCTATGAGGTGCCACATCATATGGGCCTCATACAAGACGACGACAAGACGGCCGAGCTAGGGCCATCCCCTTCTACTACGACGACGATCACGAACCTCTTCAACAACATGAAGACGGCGCCACAATATGTCTCCTACTCTGAGTCAAGCTATGAGATCGCACATGCAACCATCTCTTTGGTCCCGGAGGAGAGTGATGTTTTCCCACATCCTACGACATTCATCTTTGGAGGCGTTATGGATGAGGAGGTTGAGCATGGGACTATCCCTTCAACCAAGGCGGAGATAGGAATTGAGCATGGAGACATTTGCACCAACATCTCTCCGACACCCACATATGAAGAGATGCCCCAATTGCCATGTGAGGAGAGCCACCCCACAATGAGTGATATGAGTGACTCCACCATATGTGACATTGAGTGCATTTCCTATGAGAGGATGAGTGTGACCACTAGGGCTAGAATTCGAGCCGAGTCGAGCCAGCTCGGCTCGACTCGCTAGAGCTCGTTTCCTTAACGAGCTAGCTCGACTCGACTCGTTATTATAACGAGCTCAAACCCAAGATTGGCTCGACTCATATAACTTTCATGAAATGGCTCGCTTGTTAAGCTTCGTTAAAGATATGAGCATAAAACCCTCAAATATGATAAAAATGATTATGTATATATTAAACATATATGTCACTAAACAATTGTAATTTCCTTTGTAACGCATGAGTTCCTAGGTGGTTGGGCCTTCAATAGCTGGGCCTTGTGTTGTGTGCTCGGGACGTAGGGTCTTTGAGTGGCTGATCTTTTTTGTATTGGGAGTCGCTAATCTTTTTGTACCGAGCCTAACGAGTTACACGAGTACTCGTTAGATTGACTCGTTTAACTTGGTCTATAAACGATCTTAAACTAAAGCTCGGCTCGACTCGTTATTCTTCGAGTTCGAGTCGATTCGAGCCGAGTCACAAGCTACTCGTTTAGCTCGCGAGCTTCAAGCTTTTTTTCCAGCCCTAGTGACCACCACTAGCCCCACACATGAGAGCATACCACACATCCTATGTGAGGTTGAGAGCCATTTGAGTGACTCCACCAACCATACGAGTGAGAGCATCCAAGAGGGAGTGAGTGAGCCAGAACACTTAGTGAGTGAGGTAGTTGACATGGCATGTTAGGCCACTGTGATTTCTAACAACTTAACCTCTACTCCGAGTGTGTTTTCTTTGGTGCTAGGTCTCCTACATGACGACATGACTCAATGATTTTCACGAGTGAAGATAAAATGACTTCTTCAAAACATATGAAATATGAGTTGGGAGTTTCAAAGAATTAAATTTAAAGTCCTTTTGGAAATTATTTTCAATTTGGAGTTATTTGGGTTTTATTCAAATTATTTTTCTCCAAAAATAAAATATATGGAAAATAGGGTAACATGATTCCCTACATCATAAAATTGGAGAGAAATAAATTTGAATTAACTTTGGTATTTTAAAAATGATTTTTTCTAGATTTTTCTAGAGCAGAAGCACTCTTTGTTTTATTTGAATTTGTGTGTATTTTATTTGAAGCTAAAATAATGTTCATGTCGTAGAAAATCTTTTTCTGAAAATCTTGATATATTATATGCCTATATAATATATTTATTTATTTCGTTTTATTATTTTTGTTTGCCTGTAAATGTTTAAAAAAAAACCTTCTCCTCTCGCCGACTAGGCTGCCCAAATGGCCGCCTCGCTCCCCTCCCGACGGACTCCTCCCGAAGTCCGCCGCCATGGTCAGCCCGTGTTGGCCTCCGCCTCCTCCGCCTCTTCCCAAGAAGCTCCTCCCTGCCCTCTTTAAAAGCCGCCACCTTGTCTCAGGCTGATCGCCA
The DNA here is from genome assembly GCA_021605145.1 of Aegilops bicornis. NCBI lineage: Eukaryota > Viridiplantae > Streptophyta > Magnoliopsida > Poales > Poaceae > Aegilops > Aegilops bicornis. The sequence goes on along the minus strand of CM038673.1, from coordinate 339,733,627 downwards.
TGCCTCCTCCGTGCTCTTCATTGCCTCCTCATGACGCCCGAGCCACCGCCTGCATGTAACCGCCTTGCTTCTCAAGTGGTTTTTAGTTTTCTTTTCAGAAACCCTAGATTGTTTTTTTTATAAAACCGGTTTTTGTTTAGGTTTGTTTATTTAGAGAACGTTCACTTGTTAGGTTTAGAAAACGAACATTCACTTTTTAGTCTTTTCTTTTTTCTGTTTATTTTCGTCAGGGACCTGTCTGTGATTATTATCTTTGCAGATTAGCCCCTGGAATTTTCAGAACAGTCCCTGAACTTCAAAACCCTCCAACTTTTTATCCGTAACTCCGATTTAAGCGATTCTTTTTGCAAAATACTCCTTGTGACATTTATTCAACTTCAAATCTAGTTCAAACCTTCGTTCGATCGTAGCTTCGTTCAGAACAGTCCGTGAACAGCCCCTGGATTTTGGAGATTGAGCAAACCAAATTTATTCAACTTCAAATCTAGTTCAAAGCTTCGTTCGATCGTAACCTTTGAACCGGAGCTCCGTTTTCGACGAAACCAATGCCCACTTCTTTGTTATGAACCCCTCTATCCAGTAAAACGACTTAAACATGTTTTGAAAGTTTTAAAATTTGAATTCAAATAGTTTAGTATTTGAACTTCGTTTGATCATAACTTGAGTTTCGTAACTCCGATTTAGTTGATTCTTTTGCAAATCGAAGCTCTTGACCTAAACTTTCTGATAAGGCCAAATTCACATAATTTTGGTACTGTTAGAAATTGTTTTATGTTGCAAGAGTTATTTGCTTGGTTTTTATGTTTTCCGAACTGTCTTCTTTGTTCTTTCCGAACTTTTGAGTGATTGCTTATGTGTGGTTACTATTGCTTGCTTACGATAGATTGACCAGAGTGTGACGAGTAGAACTATCAAGAGTTTTGAGTGCGAATCATCTTCATCAACATTGCGGTGCAAGTTCACACTTTGATCATACCTCTTACTACCCAGTTTTTATTGCATTAGATCAATCCTCGAACATTGCATGATTAGGATCTAATTAAATTGTGGGATGGGAAGTAGTTGACGTAGTACCTATTACCTGTTTATTATCAAACCCTTGGGAGTTACTAATACGTTATGCTTACACTGCCATGCTATGCTCGAGACGTGGATTGGGTTTTGAGAGTATTCATGATGTATGTGAGGTTGTTAATTAATGGTTTACTTAAGGTGGCAACTTAAACACACATCTGGGTGGATTGAGGTACCGGTATTCCAGATTGCCTATCTAGGCACTGGGTGAACCGAGGATTGCCTGCTTTTTATGGACCGCCACCTGTGCTCAAAGAGATCATAAGATTATTCATGCTAGAAACTTCCGTGTGCAGCCACATGCTATTATGGGCTCTAGCATAGTTGACTAAGTCGTGCGAACTCTTACAAGTGGTAGACTAGCGGATGTAGGGAAAGTAGGTGTACCGTCTACCCATCGTAAGGTGCTAAGCGCTTTTGGAAGACTATGTCTCGGTCATTCGCTTCTCAAACACCAGAAAAGTCTTGAGAAACCAACGGAGGAGATCGAGTCATGTGGGGAAAAGTGCGCAACCTCTGCAGAGTGTATAAACTAATCATGATTAGCCGTGTCCCCGGTTATGGACGTTTTGAGTATCTAGTACTTGGATTATCCTGTTGATCTCATCATGTTACTTTAATTAATATTGTTGGGTTTTAATGATTACTTTTAATTGGGATTGAGAATGTCATCAACCATTCTCAATGTTTAACAACCACCATGATAGTTAAATAAATTTATTCCTTTGTAGTAGGGAAAAATTGGCTTTTCACAAAAACTATAACCATAGAGCTTTCCACCAGCCAAATATGCATGTAGTGATAGTTATTATCCTATGGTGTGAATTTGCCAGTACATTTAATGTACTGACCCTTTGTGGCTGCAACGTCTCATGTTGCAGGATCTTACGACGAGTAAGTGAAATGTTAGGGTTACGATTTCTACACTCAACTTTGCTGTTGGTGTTGATGGGAATCCACAACCTTGTTACTTCCGCTATTTGGATTGAGGTAATAGTATTTACGTTACTTTATACATGTGATTTACCTGTGTTATAAATTCTCGAGTAATCGTAGTGTGTCAAAGATACCGATCCAGGGATGACACTTAAGCACAGAGACTTGATCCATTCGGGTCGGGTCGCTACAATTACATAATTTGAGTCTCCATTATGCTATACATAACAACAAACCCATCATGATGGATGACATGTTTCTCTATCATGCATCTCATTTATTTAAGCATTGGATATTTGGTGCTAACCAACACAAGCATGTATGCATCATGATGGATGATGTGTACATATACCAGGCACACACAATTTTCCCTTTGTCTTTGTTTTGTGTAGGTACTCACGTATACTCGTCAACCTCTCAATCCCAAGATTTGACGAAACGAGCTCTTGAGAGCAACGATGATTTGGTATTCCGTGGAATATCCTCACCACCGTTCCCTTCGCGCAAGGACTACACGCATTTCTTTTACTTGGCTCTCACACGGCTTTGGGCTATATATCATTTGTTACGTTATGCCCATTTTCCCGTGTTCACTTTGCATGCTATACCTCTTTCCATGCCTTTGCCATGCAATTGTGACCCTTGCTTGCACTTACATATGACTCACCATTATACTACTTCTATGTGTATTTGCATGCTCGGTGGAGATACTTGTTGATATTGCCATGTTTACCATGTGCCACATGCAATTGTTGATTCTTGTGTTGGGAGAGTCATATTGTTCAATTTCTATTTACATAGGACTTATTGCCAATGCAATGATTACATTACTCATATCTTGCTTCCATGCTTGTGATATGTCATGTGCATTATATATGCTCACTATTTGCACACATGACATGATTACTTCTAGTACGTTGCAACTTCGCACTACTAGCTTGCTTGACTTGATCACTATGATTGCTTGCTTTGTCGTGTCACCCATGTTCCTGTTGGAAATATGCCCTAGAGGCAATAATAAAAGGATTATTATTATATTTCCTTGTTCATGATAATTGTCTTTTATTCATGCTATAATTGTATTATCCGAAATCGTGATACACGTGTGAATACATAGACCACAACATGTCCCTAGTGAGCCTCTAGTTGACTAGCTCGTTGGTCAACAGATAGTCACGGTTTCACGACTATGGACATTGGATGTCATTGACAGCGGGATCACATCATTAGGAGAATGATGTGATGGACAAGACCCAATCCTAAGCATAGCACAAGATCGTGTAGTTCGCTTTGCTAGAGCTTTTCCAATGTCAAGTATCTCTTCCTTAGACCATGAGATCGTGTAACTCCGGATACCGTAGGAGTGCTTTTGGGTGTATCAAACGTCACAATGTAACCGGGTGACTATAAAGGTGCACTACGGTATCTCCGAAAGTGTCTGTTGGGTTGACACAGATCGAGATCGATTTGTCACTCCGTGTTACGGAGAGGTATCACTTGGGCCCACTTTCGGTAGTGCATCATCATAATGAGCTCAAAGTGACCAAGTGTCCGGTCACGGGATCATGCATTACGGCATTTGAGTAAAGTGACTTTCCGTGAACGAGATTGAACGAGGTATTGGGATACCGACGATCGAATCTCGGGCAAGTAACATACCGATTGACAAAGAGAATTGTATACAGGATTGTTTGAATCCTCGACATCGTGGTTCATCCGATGAGATCATCGAGGAGCATGTGGTAGCCAACATGGGTATCCAGATCCCGCTGTTGGTTATTGCCCGAGAGCCGGCTCGGTCATGTCTACGTGTCTCCCGAACCCGTGAGGTCTACACACTTAAGGTTCGGTGGCGCTAGGGTTGTATGAATATAAGTATGCAGATATGCGAATGTTGTTGAGTCCCGGATGAGATCCCGGACGTCACGAGGAGTTCCGGAATGGTCCGAGGTAAAGAATTATATATAGGAAGTATTGTTTCGGCCATCGGGAAAGTTTCGGTCACCCGATTGTACCTGGGACCACCTGGAAGGGTCCCGAGGGTCCACCGGTTGGGGCCACCCATCCGGAGGGCCCCATGGGCTGAAGTGGGGAGGGAACCAGCCCATAGTGGGCTGGTGCGCCCCTTGGCCCACCCCGCGCCTAGGGTTGAAACCCTAGGGTGGGCGCCCACTTGCCTTGGGGACTCCACCCCTTGGCCGCCGCCCCCCTTGGGAGATGGGATCCCCAAGGGTCGGCGCCCCCTGGGGGCCTATATAAAGGGAGGGGGGTGGGGGCAGCCGCACCCTAAAACTCTGGCGCCTCCCTCCCCCCACCTTTCTCTTCCTCCTCCGTCACGTGCTTGGCGAAGCCTGCCGAGTGTCTTGCCGCTCCACCACCACCACGCCCGTTGTCTTCTTCTTTGGAGCCATCATCATCAACCTCTCCTTCCCCTTGCTGGATCAAGAAGGAGGAGACGTCTCCCGTCCCGCATATGTGTTGAACGCGGAGGTGCCGTCCGTTCGGCACTCGGTCATCGGTGATTTGGATCAGTACGACTCCATCATCCACGTTCTAGTGAACGCTTCCGCACGCGATCTACAAGTGGTATGTAGATGCAATCTCTCTCCCATGACTCGTTGCTTAGATGAACTCATAGATGGATCTTGGTGAAACCGTAGGAAAATTTTAATTTTACTCGCAACGTTCCCCAACAGGGGCATCATGAGCTAGGTCTATGCGTAGTTCTCTATTGCACGAGTAGAACACAATTTTGTTGTGGGCGTAGATCTTGTCAACTTGCTTGCCGCTACTAGTCTTATCTTGCTTCAGCGGTATTGTGGGATGAAGCGGCCCGGACCAACCTTACACGTGCGCTTACGTGAGACCGGTTCCACAATCGACATGCACTAGTTGCATAAGGTGGGTGGCGGGTGTCTGTCTCTCCACTTTAGTTGGAGCGGATTCGATGAAAAGGGTCCTTATGAAGGGTAAATAGAAGTTGACAAGATCACGTTGTGGTTATTCAGAGGTAAGAAAAGCGTTCTTGCTAGAACCCAATTGCAGCCACGTAAAAGATGCAACAACAATTAGAGGGCGTCTAACTTGTTTTTTGCAGCAATTGTCATGTGATGTGATATGGCCGGAAGTTGTGATGAATGATGAATGACATATTGTGATGTATGAGATCATGTTCTTGTAATAGGAATCACGACTTGCATGTCGATGAGTATGACAACCGGCGAGAGCCATAGGAGTTGTCTTTATTTTGTATGACCTGCGTGTCATTGAAGAACGCCATGTAAATTACTTTACTTTATTGCTAAACGCGTTAGCCATAGAAGTAGAAGTAGTCGTTGGGCGTGACAACTTCATGAAGACACAATGATGGAGATCATGATGATGGAGATCATGGTGTCATGCGGTGACAAGATGATCATGGAGCCCCAAGATGGAGATCAATGGAGCTATATGATATTGGCCATATCATGTCACTACTATATAATTGCATGTGATGTTTATTATGTTTATGCATCTTGTTTACTTAGAACGACGGTAGTAAATAAGATGATCCCTTACAAAAATTTCAAGAAGTGTTCTCCCCTAACTGTGCACCGTTGCTAAAGTTCGTCGTTTCGAAGCACCACGTGATGATCGGGTGTGATAGATCCTTACGTTCACATACAACGGGTGTAAGACAGTTTTACACATGCAAAACACTTAGGATTAACTTGACGAGCCTAGCATGTATAGACATGGCCTCGGAACACGGAGACCGAAAGGTCGAACACGAGTCGTATGGAAGATACGATCAACATGAGAATGTTCACCGACGATGACTAGTCCGTCTCACGTGATGATCGGACCACGGCCTAGTCGACTCGGATCGTGTAACACTTAGATGACTAGAGGGATGTCTAATCGGAGTGGGAGTTCATTAAAATAATTTTGATTAGATGAACTTAATTATCATGAACTTAGTGTAAAACCTTTGCAAATATGTCTTGTAGATCAAATGGCCAACGCTCATGTCAACATGAACTTCAACGCGTTCCTAGAAAACCAAGCTGAAAGATGATGGCAGCAACTATACTGGACCGGGTCGAGAACACGAGGATCATCCTCATAGCTGCCGAGGAAACAATATGTCCTAGAAGGACCGATAGGTGATGCACCGTCCCAGAGAACCAAGTCATTATGAATGCTTGGCAGTCTCGTCTTGATGATTACTCCCTCGTTCAAGGCGGCATGATTTACAACTTAGAACCGGGGCTCCAAAAGCGTTTTGAGCAACACGGAGCATATGAGATGTTCGAGGAGCTGAAACTGGTTTTCCAAGCTCATGCCCGGTCGAGAGATATGAAGTCTCCGACAAGTACTACGGTTGTAAGATGGAGGAAAACAGTTACATCGGTGAACACATACTCAAAATGTCTGGGTTGCACAACCGCCGTCTCCCAATGGACATAAACCTCCCGGACGAGGCGGTTATCGACAGAATCCTTCATCGCTCCCACCAAGCTACAAGAGCTTTGTGATGAACTACAATATGCGGGGATGGTGAAAACCATTCCGAAGTATTCTCAATCTTTGAAGTCGTGAGGTTGAAATCAAGAAAGAACATCAAGTGTTGATGGTCAATAAAACCACTAAGTTCAAGAAGGGCAAGGGTAAGAAGAAGCGCAAGAAGGGCTGACAAGGATGTTGCCGCTACCGCAAAGCAAGTTGCCGGAAGAAGTCAAAGAATGGACCCAAGCCCGAGACAGAGTGCTTTTATTGCAAAGGGAAGGGTCACTTTGGAAGCGGAACTGCCCCAAATACTTAGCGGACAAGAAGGCCGGCAACACTAAAGGTATATTTGATATACATGTAATTGATGTGTACCTTACCGATTACTGTAGTAACTCCACAGGTATTTGATACCGGTGCCGTTGCTCATATTTGTAACTCACAGCGAGAGCTGCGGAATAAACGGAGACCTGGCGAAGGGCGAGGTGACGATCTTGCGCCGGGAATGGTTCCAAGGTCGATGTGATCGCCGTCACGCTACCTCTACATTTACCTCTGAGATTAGTTTTAAACCTCAATAATTGTTATTTAGTGCCAAGTTTAAGCATGAACATTGTATCAGGATCTCGTCTAATGCGAGATGGCTACTCATTTAAATCCGAGAATAATGGTTGTTCTATTTATATGAGAGATATGTTTTGTGGTCATGCTCCGATGGTCAATGGTTTATTCTTAATGAATCTCGAGCATAATATTACACATATTCATAGTGTGAATACCAAAAGATGTAAAGTTGATAACGATAGTCCCACATACTTGTGTACTTGCCGCCTTTGGTCACACCGGTGTCAAGCGCATGAAGAAGCTCCATCTTGATGGACTTTTGGAGTCTCTCGATTATGAATCATTTGACACATACGAACCATGCCTCATGGGCAAGATGACCAAGACTCCGTTCTCCGGAACAATGGAGCGAGCAACCAACTTGTTGGAAATCATACATACCGATGTGTGCGGTCCAATGAGTGTTGAGGCTCGCGGAGGATATCGTTATGTTCTCACTCTCACTGATGACTTGAGTAGATATGGGTATGTCTACTTGATGAAACACAAGTCTGAGACCTTTGAAAAGTTCAAGGAATTTCATAATGAAGTTGAGAATCAACGTGACCGAAAGATAAAATTCTTACGATCAGATCATGGAGGAGAATATTTAAGTCACGAATTTGGTACACACTTAAGAAAATGTGGAATCGTTTCACAACTCACGCCGCTGGAACACCTCGCGTAACGGTGTGTCCGAACGTCGTGTCGCACTCTATTGGATATGGTGCGATCTATGATGTCTCTTACAGATTTACCGCTATCATTTTGGGGATACGCTCTAGAGACAGCTACATTCACTTTAAATAGGGCACCGTCTAAATCCGTTGAGACGACACCGTATGAATTATGGTTTGGGAAGAAACCTAAGCTGTCGTTTCTGAAAGTTTGGGAATGCGATGCTTATGTCAAGAAACTTCAACCGGAAAAGCTCGAACCCAAACCGGAGAGGTGCGTCTTCATAGGATACCCTAAGGAAATTGTTGGGTATACCTTCTACCTCAGATCCGAAGGCAAGATCTTTGTTGCCAAGAATGGATCCTTTACGGAAAAGAGTTTCTCTCGAAAGAAGTAAGTGGGAGGAAAGTAGAACTTCGATGAAGTACTACCTCTTGAGCGGGATAGTAGTGCAGCTCAGAAAATGTTCTGTGATGCCTACACCAACTCAAGAGGAAATTAATGATGATGATCAAGGTACTTCGGATCAAGTTGCTCTTGAACTTCAGTGGGTCCACTAGGACACGTTCCGCACCAGTGGTACGGCAACCCTGTCACCGGAAATCATGTTGTTAGAAAGCGGTGAACCTTGAACTATGAAGAAGCGATGGCGGGCCGGATTCCAACAAATGGCTCGAAGCCATGCAATCCGAGATAGGATCCATGTATGAAAACAAAGTATGGACTTTGTGAGACTTGCGATGATCGGCGGCGATAGAAAACAAATGGATCTTTAAGAAGAAGACGGACGCGGATGGTAATGTCACCATCTATAAAGCTCGACTTGTCGTTAAGGGTTATCGGCAAGTTCAAGGGATTGACTACGATGAGACTTTCTCTCCCGTAGCGAAGCTTAAGTCCGTCCGAATCATGTTAGCAATTGCCGCATACTATGATTATGAGATATGGCGGATGGACGTCAAAACAGCGTTTCCTTAACGGTTATCTTAAGGAAGAGGCTGTATATGATGCAGCCGTAAGGTTTTATCGATCCTAAGATTGCTAACAAGGTATGCAAGCTCCAATGATCCATTTATGGGCTGGTGCAAGCATCTCATGATTGGAACATTCGCTTTGATGAGATGATCAAAGCGTTTGGGTTTATGCAGACTTATGGAGAAGCCTGCGTTTACAAGAAAGTGAGTGGGAGCTCAGTAGCATTTCTCATATTATATGTAGATGACATACTTTTGATGGGAAATGATATAGAACTCTTGGACAACATTAAGGCCTACTTGAATAAAAGTTTTTCAATGAAGGACCTTGGAGAAGCTACTTATATATTAGGCATCAAGATCTATAGAGATAGATTGAGGCGCCTCATAGGTCTTTCACAAAGCACATACCTTGATAAGATTTTGAAGAAGTTCAAAATGGATCAGTCAAGAAAGGGTTCTTGCAGATCGCAAGGTGTGAGATTGAGCTCGGCTCAATGCCCGACCACGGCAAAAGATAAAGAAGAGATGAGCGTCATCCCCTATGCCTCGACCATAGGATCTATTATGTATGCCATGCTGTGTACTGCACTGATGTAAACCTTGCCGTAAGTTTGGTAGGAAGGTACCAAAGTAATCCCGGCAAGGAACACTGGACAGCGGTCAAGACTATCCTGAAGTACCTGAAAAGGACAAAGGACATGTTTCTCAGTTATGGAGGTGACGAAGAGCTCGTCGTAAAGGGTTACGTCGACGCTAGCTTCGACACAGATCCGATGACTCTAAGTCACAAACCGGATACGTGTATATGTTGAATGGTGGAGCAGTTAATGGTGCAGCTGCAAGCGTAGCGTCGTCTTAGGGATCTACATGTGAAGCGAATTACATGGCAGCCTCGGAGGCAGCGCATGAAGCAATTTGGGTGAAGGAGTTCATCACCGACCTAGGAGTCATACCCAATGCGTCGGGGCCGATCAAACTCTTCTCAGTGACAACACTGGAGCTATTGCACTCGCCAAGGAGCCCAGGTTTCACAAGAAGACCGAGCACAACAAGCCTCGCTTCAAATCCATCCGTGAAAATGTTCAAGATGGAGACATAGAAATTTGCAAAGTGCATACAGATCTGAATGTCGCAGATCCGTTGACTAAACCTCTTCCATGGGCAAAACATGATCAACACCAGAACTCTATGGGTGTTCGATTCATCACAATGTAACTAGATTATTGACTCTAGTGCAAGTGGGAGACTGTTGGAAATATGCCCTAGAGGCAATAATAAAAGGATTATTATTATATTTCCTTGTTCATGATAATTGTCTTTTATTCATGCTATAATTGTATTATCCGGAAATCGTGATACACGTGTGAATACATAGACCACAACATGTCCCTAGTGAGCCTCTAGTTGACTAGCTCGTTGGTCAACAGATAGTCACGGTTTCCTGACTATGGACATTGGATGTCATTGACAACGGGATCACATCATTAGGAGAATGATGTGATGGACAAGACCCAATCCTAAGCATAGCACAAGATCGTGTAGTTCGTTTTGCTAGAGCTTTTCCAATGTCAAGTATCTCTTCCTTAGACCATGAGATCGTGTAACTCCGGATACCGTAGGAGTGCTTTGGGTGTATCAAACGTCACAACGTAACTGGGTGACTATAAAGGTGCACTACAGGTATCTCCGAAAGTGTCTGTTGGGTTGACACGGATCGAGACTGGGATTTGTCACTCCGTGTTACGGAGAGGTATCACTGGGCCTACTCGGTAGTGCATCATCATAATGAGCTCAAAGTGACCAAGTGTCTGGTCACGGGATCATGCATTACGGTACGAGTAAAGTGACTTGCCGGAACTTGAGATTGAGCGAGGTATTGGGATACCGACAATCGAATCTCGGGCAAGTAACATACCGATTGACAAAGGGAATTGTATACGGATTGTTTGAATCCTCGACATCGTGGTTCATCCGATGAGATCATCGAGGAGCATGTGGGAGCCAACATGGGTATCCGTGATCCGCTGTTGGTTATTGCCCGAGAGCCGTCTCGGTCATGTTCTCGTGTCTCCCGAACCCATAGGGTCTACACACTTAAGGTTCGGTGGCGCTAGGGTTGTATGAATATAAGTATGCAGTATACCGAATGTTGTTGAGTCCCGGATGAGATCCCGGACGTCACGAGGAGTTCCTAATGGTCCGGAGGTAAAGAATTATATATAGGAAGTATTGTTTCAGCCATCGGGAAAGTTTGAGGTCACCGGTATTGTCTGGGGACCACCGGAAGGGTCCCGAGGGTCCACTGGTGGGGCCACCCATCCGGAGGGCCCCATGGGCTGAAGTGGGGAGGAACCAGCCCATAGTGGGCTGGTGCGCCCCTTGGCCCACCCTGCGCCTAGGGTTGAAACCCTAGGGTGGGGGCGCCCACCTGCCTTGGGGGCACTCCACCCCTTGGCCGCTCCCCTTGGGAGAGGGGATCCCCCAGGGCCGGCGCCCCCCCTGGGGGCCTATATCCCGGGCGGGGGGAGGGGGCAGCCGCACCCTGAAACTCTGGCGCCTCCCTCCCCCTGCTACACCTCTTCCTCCTCCGTCACGTGCTTGGCGAAGCCCTGCCGAATCTTCTTGCTCCACCACCACCACGCCAGCCGTTGTCTTTCTGCTGGAGCCATCATCATCAACCTCTCCTTCCCCTTGCTGGATCAAGAAGGAGGAGATGTCTCCCGTCCCGTCACGTGTGTTGAGCAGCGGAGGTGCCGTCCTGCTCGGCACTTTCGGTCATCGGTGATTTGGATCACGGCGAGTACGACTCCATCATCCACGTTCTAGTGAACGCTTCGCACGCGATCTACAAGTGGTATGTAGATGCAATCTCTCTCCCATGACTCGTTGCTTAGATGAACTCATAGATGGATCTTGGTGAAACCGTAGGAAAATTTTTAATTTTCTGCAACGTTCCCCAACAGTTCCATTCTTACTCGCTTTCTTGGGTTGATGACATATATGTTCATTCCTCTCACTTGATTTGTCTTGACCATTGTATCTTGTCTCCATTAGTTGCATCTCTCATATCACCTTGTATTGAGTGCCAACTTGCTATGCTTAATGATCTTGGAGACTTGGACATATTACTTGTGATGCATGCTAGTTTGATTGAGCTTCTTGTCTTTGGTTGTAGTCGCATCATATGCTTTCATACCATGCCACATCTTGTCCTTTCTTATGATAAGCATGATGAAAACACTTGTTGGGTATCTCACCCCACGGATGATAGGTTTTGCATTTCTGCTAACCTCATTTGTTTTTCCGAGTGTTTTTCATGTTCTTTTGTTTTGAAGGATTCACAAGGCATTACCGTCATGAGACATATTGAGTATGTGAAGGCATACAAGATGTGCAACTCCAACATCCTTGAGAAACTCCTAAAGGTGACCCCTTTCCCTTTGATCTATCCTCAAATACGCATATTGGATGGGTCATTCTTTCATTGTTGTCTCCTTCTTGTTGTCTACATGATACATCTCGCGAATGGAGGAGCGACATTGGATATGGACCCTTTGGACCTTCATGTTAAGGAGTGCCACGACATCGAGCTATGGTACAACAACACCAATAAATAATTTGCATGTTATGCGTGGAGTGACTCACATTATGATTGCCTTGTTGCATCTTGTATTTCTATGTCATCCATGATATATCAGCTTGTGCACTTCCTTAGCAAATTTGTTGTGATCTTTCTTGATGGCATATTCATACATCATGATCATATTGCCTACCATCAATTGCATGATAACATAATCATATAGAGCATCCATTGCCATATTCATGCTATTGATAAACCGTCTCACTGTGACATCATTTTGCACCGTGGTTGCATTGATCGTATGCACAACACATTTGTGTGCACAATGAATGCTTTTAATCCCATGAATGCTTTGCATATCATTCTATACCATCTTGATAAGATTCATGCGCTTTGTCACGAACAATCTTGCCACACGGACTCATTCTTACATGATGGACACCTTGTGTGCGCTAACCATTGTATTTCCAAGTGTCGTTTGTGTTTGCTCTTTTTTCATGTGTACCACTAGGGAGACACCTTGGAGTACTTGGATTGCGCCATGTCTTCCACTTCGTCCAACTACAAGTCCGTCCACGACAACTGTTTCCATGGTGATGAGGTTTTCGATCCTAGGTCGGATCTTTCCCAAGGGAGGGGAGATGATGTGGAGCATCCTACGATCATCCCCATGTACACTACGACAACTCCCACGGCCCAAAGTGCCCACATGTTGAGACCTCAAGCATACGCCATTGGACCTAATGTGAACTCGCTCCTTTCCGAATCTTCCCTTTCTGCATGTAAGACATGGATGCTACCTCAAGTGCGGACCTTGTTCATACTCAGGTACACCCGAGGAGACCATGGAGAACCCAAGGACCAAGGCCAAGCATGCGCAGAAGTGAAGACGGAAGAAGGAAGAAGGGCCAGCTGCTACAGCGGCTGGACATCCGGCCTCCACCTACTTAGAGAGCTCCGGAAGCGCCCCCAACAGCCCGGACATCCGGTCCCATGCCCCGGACATCCGGCTACTCCCAAAGCCCCGAACATCCGGCCCGTTCTCCCGGATATTCGGCCCCGCCTATCCAGAGACCGTCTGCTCAGGCCGAACTCAGCCCGGATATCCAGCCAAGGCCCGGACATCCGGCTCTTCGTGAGCCGCCGAACATCCGGCCCCCAGCCTGATATGGCCTCTAGTGCAAGAGATAATCTTCGTAATGTGTTACAAATTGGTTCTTTTAGTTTTGAAGTTCCACCAACTGAACCGAAGAAGGATAAAGTTAAACCCACCTTCAGAACGCCATGTGCTACATAAACTATTGCAGGAGCTGTGCCGATCAATTGATATGGGAGGGTCAAGTCGTTTGTACTACTAGTTACGTACTGCTAGTTTTCTTTGGAGTCCAGGTTAGTTACTAGGTGATCAGCATGCCGGATAATTAAATCGTTTAATTCCTTGTTTTGTTGGGATAGGAAGGAGAGAGTCCAGATTAGGTATGTCTCGTACGCAAGTCAGTTTACTACATGCGTGTCGCCTATATATAAGGCCGTCTACGGCCGTATAGAGGGCAGGTTATTTTGTTGAGATTAGTTTGATCGAGAGTTGAATAAAACAAAGAAAAGGCCCCAGGCTGGGGACGCGAAGTTGTTGTGCTTTTGCGATCTCACAGATCGGTTTTTGCTGTATTGAGATTGATCCTCGTCAATCTTGTTACAGGTAAATTTTTGTTCTTGTTAAATTGCAAGGGAAGAAATCTGTTTATTCTTGATTTAATATCTACACCGACTAGAATATTTTTTTTGTGGCTGTTGAAAGATCTTCTTGCTATTTCTAGTACCGTGAAAAAATCGGTCCGTGACTCGCACAATTTAGCATCTCGCTGATACATGCTACATCAAGTTGTATTCAGAGCTAAGGTTTTTCACGTTAATGTGTTGATCCAGATGTCAACCTCGGTCAACAAGGGTGATGAGGTTGTTGCTGATTCTGAGGAAATAGTACGTCCAGTGTATGCAGATGATATTCCGCAAAATATTCGAGATGGTTTTGACCGCACATGAAACTACATCAAGCAATGTCATGATGCGCTCGGCAAAAGAATAGATGTCCTCATCACTCAATTCGATGGTTCGGCATACATCATCAATATGCCGGCTACGAATTCTACACCACCACAGACTGCTCCGACTGCTCCACTGCATTATACACCACCAGCTCGTGACGGACATGCCGGCGTGCATGATCGCTGTTTGGCGGCACACCCTCATGCCGGAGATGATGGTTTCGATGATGGCGTTGACCAAAGCGGGTACGCCGCTTACGACCACGACACACTGAGCCTCGTCCTGAAACTTCTGTTCGTGGTGGAGTGCATGACCAAGTTGGTCACGCTGTGCGTGTGCCTTTGGATGATGGAATTGGGCGCATAAAATTTTTAATCCCTTCGTTCTCCGGCAAGTGCGAACCAGAAGGCTATTTGGAGTGGGAGATGCGTGTTGATCAAATATTTGATGCCCATCATTATAGCAAGGAGAAGAAAGTTCAACTTGCTGGAATTGAGTTCACCGGTTACACGCTAATTTGGTGGAATCAAATTTGTCGTTCAAGACATCGCCCGATGACTTGGCGAGGTATGAAAGAATTCATGAGGCGACGTTTTGTTCCTGAGCACTATAAAAGATATATGTACAACAAGTTGTAGCAGCTCTCTCAAGGTAATATGAGTGTTGATGAATATTACAAGGAGATGGAATTGCTTATGATACGTCTGAGGACAACGGAGGATCCGGAGGCGACCATGGCACGTTTCTTTAACGGGCTAAATATCGAGGTGCAGGATCGTGTTGAGATGGTGGTCTACTGCAACATACAAGATCTCGTGCACCAAGCTGTGCGTGCGGAACAACAGATTGAGCGGCGCCAAGTCAACACAGTTGCCAGTACCACTTTGAACACATGGCGACGCTCGCAGTATAAGAGTGAGGATACCGGTTTTAGCTCCAGGGCAACATCATCAAATATCTCTCATGGTTCCGTGCAAAAGGATGTTTCCAAATTAGGACTGTCGATGGTTGATTCTAGTGCACTGTCGACCGGACGCACTAGTGACATAGAGTGTTTCAAGTGTGGAGGAAGGGGACATATGAAGCGTGAATGTCCTAATGAGAAAAGATTGTTGCTCACGAGAGATGGCTATGCATCCGCTAGTGATGAAGAGGCAGTTTCTGACACATCTAGTGAAAAATCTATGGATGTTGAAAATGTGGTTGCGAGTTTTGAAGCTGCTGAGTCATATCCTTCACTAATGGTGCAAGCAGTGCAAGAGGATCGCGTTGGAATATTTTTCAGACTCAGGGCAAGGTCAACAACATCAATTGTAAGATGATCATTGATGGTGGAAGCTACACTAATGCTATCAGCAAGGAATTGGTTTATGCCTTCGCGTTGCCTATGTGGAAACACCCGCAACCACATTGCATTGAGTGGTCATATCAGTCTGGCAAACTCAAAGTTACTCATAAGGTGCGCGTGAATTTTTCAGTTGGTGACTACAAAGACACAGTAATTTGTGATGTCTTGCCAATGGATGCATGTCACTTGTTATTGGGGAGGCCATGGCAATATGATCATCGTGCCACACATGATGGGAGGTCCAATACTTATTCTTGTTGGGACGCTGGGAGGCGATGTATATTGCGGCCAATGTATGACAATGCTATCAAAGAGGATATTTTTTCAGTACAAAAGAGGGTCTCCAAAGCTACCACGAAACCGCGAACGGCTTCGTTTCAAGGAGGAGAGGATGATATGGCCTCTAGTGTAAGAGATAATCTTCGGAATGTGTTATAAATTGGTTCTTTTAGTTTTGAAGTTCCACCAACTGAACAAAAGAAGGATGAAGTTAAACCCACCTTCAGAACGCCATGTGCTACATAAACTATTGCAGGAGCTGTGTCGATCAATTGATATGGGAGGGTCAAGTCATTTGTACTACTAGTTACGTACTGCTATTTTTCTTTGGAGTCCAGGTTAGTTACTAGGTGATCAGCGTGCCGGATAATTAAATTGTTTAATTCCTTGTTTTGTTGGGATAGGAAAGAGAGAGTCCAGATTAGGTAGGTCTCGTACGCAAGTCAGTTTACTACGTGTGCGTCGCCTATATATAAGCCCGGCTACGGCCGTGTAGAGGGCAGGTTATTTTGTTGAGATTAGTTTGATCGAGAGTTGAATAAAACAAAGAAAAGGCCCCAGGCTGGGGACGCGAAGTTGCTGTGCTTTTGTGATCTCACATATCGGTTTTTGCTGTATTGAGATTGATCCTTGTCAATCTTGTTGCAGGTCAATTTTTGTTCTTGTTAAATTGCAAGGGCAGAAATCTGTTTATTCCTGATTTAATATCTACACCGACTAGAATATTTTTTTGTGGCTGTTGAAAGATCTTCTTGCTGTTTCTAGTACCATGAAAAAATCGGGCCATGACTCGCACAATTTAGCATCTCGCTAGTCTGTGCTACATCACAGCCCGGACATCCGGCGCCTGTCTGCGCACAGTGAACGGGCCAAGGGCCCATGTATCCCCCCTCTCACTTACCCCTTCGTGGGCTAACACTATATATAGACCCCGTCCTCCTCCTAGTTAGGGTTAGCATTGTGATAGCTCATATGTGAGATAGAGCTTCGCTCATCCATCCGGATCTACTCCACCGCGAGGGACCGACACCTCTTAGGAGAAGATCCACCTTGGATTCTAGACCCCTTCATGGGAAGACCCCTCAAGACCTCCTCACGGAGATGAACTAGCTACCACTTGTATCGTCCTTCATTGGATTCGGATTGTGTATCTCTTTGTGTTTCGAGCATCTAGCATATGTGAGACTGAATCTCGTGTTTTTCGTGTTCTTCATGTTCCTCGTTGGGATCCACTCCTTTCGTGAAAGATCAGCCATCTAGGGTCTCACCCTACATCATGCAACATACTAGAGGTAATCATGGTCATCATGTCATGTGTGCAAATGTGGGCATATATAATGCACTTGACATATCACAAGCATGAAAACAAGATATGAGTAATGTATCATCATTGTATTGGCAAGAAGTTTTATGTAAATAGCAATGGAACATCATGACTCTCCCAACACAAGAATCAACAATAGCATGAGGTATGATGTAAACATGGTAATAACAGCAAGGATCTCCACCAAGCATGCAAATACACATAGAAGTAGCATAATGGTGAATCATGGGTAGATGCAAGCAAGGGTCACAATTGCATGGCAAAAGCATAGAAGCAAGCATAACATGCATAGTGAACATGGTAAAATGGGCATAAGGTAGCAAGTGATATATAGCCCATAGTCGTGTGAGAACCAAGTAAAGGTAATGCGCAAAGTTCTTGCACAAATGGAACGGTGTTAAGGATAATCCATTGTATCCCAAATCATCGTTGCTCTCAAGAGCTCGTTTCGGCAACTCATGGGATTGTGAGGTTGACGAGTGTTCATAAGTACCTACACAAAACAAAGGCAAAGGAAAAATTGTGTGTGCGTGGTATATCTACACATCATCCATTATGATGCGCATGTGCATGTGTTGGTTAGCACAAAATAACCAATGCTCAAATAAATGAGATGCATGATATAGAAACATGTCATCCATCATGATAGGTTTGTTGTTACATATAGCATAATGGAGACTCAAAGGGTGTAATGTATCATGTGAAACACCTAGAGCATTGTTATGAATGGTATGCATATGGTGCACACAATGGATCCAATCATGCAATATACAATAATTTCATTGGCATGGCATATGAGATGAATTGCACAAATCATGTAACAGAAGCTTAGCAATATCATCGCAAGAGAAACACAATCCAATAACCATGACCTTGTCATCTATGCCATAAGTGAAAATAGGATTTATTTTAATGGGGCATGCATAGTTACTATGTTGAGATTGAAATGATGCAATATGGGAGAGCTCACTCATAGAATATGACAAGTTTAATGGGTTGTCAAACATGATGTGACCAAAAGAATTTTCACATGACATCCTATGGAGCATAGAATCACAACTAGGCAACTCAACATGCTCATCATCATATTCATCATAAATTGGTAAGTCAAGACATGAGGAAGTCGCACTAGCATGAAGCATGGTAATAGGTGTGTGAACATCATGCAAGCAATCATTGGTAAGATAGTCCACTAGTGGGACAAGAGAAGCACCATCACCTATGGTACCTTTGGAGCATCGCTCATGTGTTGTAGGTGAGGTGTCGAAAACCAAGTCGTGGTCATCTTCATCTTGATGGAACCATGTGGGTGGTGCATCGTCTTCCACCATGGCCATCGGTTTTCCCATTGGAGGTATGGACTCATCGAGGATTGGCGCTTCATCTTGTTGGAGATCTAACACTAAAGAAGAAAACTCACTCGGAGTAGAGGTTCAGTCGTTAGAAATCATAGTGGCCTCATGTGCCATCTCAACTACCCCACTCACTAAGTGTTGTGGCTCACTCACTCCCGGTAGGATGCGCTCACTCGAGTCACTCAAATGGCTCTCAACCTCACATAGGATGTGTGGTATGCTCTCATGTGTGGGGCTAGTGGTGGTCTCACTCATCATCTCATAGGAAATGCTCTCAATTAAACGTATGGTGGAGTCACTCATCTCACTCATGGGGTGGTGGCTCTCCTCACATGGCACTTGGGGCATCTTGTCGTATGTTAGTGTCAAAGAGATGTTCGTACAAATGTCTCCACGCTCAACTCATATCGCCGCCTTGGTTGAAGGGATAGTCCCATGCTCAACCTCCTCATCCGTAACGCCTCCAAAGATGAATGCCGTAGGATGTGACAAATCATCGCTCTCCTCCGAGACCAAAGAGAGGGTCTCATGCAAGTCTCGTAGCTTGAATCGGTGTAGGAGACATATTGGGGCGCCGTCTTCATGTTGTTGAAGAGGTTCGTGCTCGCCGCCGTGGAAGGGGATGGCCCTTGCTCGACCGTCTTGTCTTCGTCTTGTATGAGGCCCATATGATGTGGCACCTCGTAGCTCGTCTCCATGACCTAAGGGAATTTCCCATGCTCGACCATCTTCCTTGGGGGGCTTCCGAAGATGGAAGTGTCGCCCTCGCATGTAGGTGGACACCTTGGACTTGATTATGTCAATGTATGCGTACTCGTGGGAAGTAGGCGAAGATGCTGTACGTCCAAAGGCGAAGATGCCGAAGTGGTTGTCATAGCCGTAGATTTCACTTGGTGATTTTTGTCTCGCAGTCTTCTCTTGTGCTCATGAAGTTTGGTCGTAGCTTGATGTAGAGCATCTTCATGTTGATGGTGGCGTTGTCGTGCTTGAGCTTGTAGTAGATGTCATTCATCATCGCCGTGCACATGATGCTTGGAGGTGACTTGCCCTTCATGACGATGTGGATCTTGAATGTGATGATGGTCATCACGAAGATGTGGACGTGGACGAATTGCGCTTGCATCGTGTGGGCGCTCCGAAGATGATCGACTTGCCCGCCGTCGCCTTGAGGATGGTGAAGGGGAAGAACGATTGACCAACAAAGTCTGAATCTCATCCATCCGGGCATCCTTCTCCTCCTTTTGTGCTGAACGCTTGTTGTCGAAGTATTCTCTTGTATGTGCTTTGGAGTGTCGTATGTCGATGGTGAGGTTGTCAGTGCGCTCTCGCAATCTTGAGTGTTCGCCTTGCATTTGTCATTGTAGATCAAAGATGGACGTT
Organism: Aegilops bicornis; assembly: GCA_021605145.1. Lineage (NCBI taxonomy): Eukaryota > Viridiplantae > Streptophyta > Magnoliopsida > Poales > Poaceae > Aegilops > Aegilops bicornis. The sequence continues at coordinate 339,713,559 of CM038673.1, read as the reverse complement.
TTGGTGATGTAGTTGTTCGTGCCGACATTGTTGTCAAAGACCAGAGATGAAATGCCTTGCCTATCCATCACAAGATTCGAGGAAAAGTGAGTGGGAGGAGAAGAACTAGACCAATGTACCTTATCGAATGTTGAAGATGGATCAACAATCACCCATTAATGTAAGAAGGAAATAGCACAATTGGTACCGGTTCTCATCAATTCTCACACCTACGCAACTAGGGATTATGGAGTATCTTGGTGAGGATAGAGGCACACAAATTTGATGCAAAATGTTAGCAGGAGTCAGTAAAGTTGAAAGAGATTCACAAATTCGCAAGTGAAACAAGTAGACCAATAGCAATATGTGGCACACGGAAACACACACACAGATAGATAAATGGGGTCGTGCAACCAAGGAATGATCCCAAAATGTGGAATCCACGGAAAATGCTCTTGTTGCACAACACTAGAGAGACGCTAGCTCGATTGCTCAAAACTTGTGCACAACCTATAAGAGACTAAAATGCAACGACTCTCTATCCCAAGTATGCTATTATGTATTATCCCCGGTGATATGATCCAAGATGGTAGGATATAACAATCGTATATGCAATGTGGTATGATGTATGGCTATTTCTTACAAGCTCTTTGTCCACTCTTTGCTTAAAAACTTATTTTTTTGTATGGCCACTTTGCGAAATGCTCAAAACAAGATAGAAGTGTATATGCGGGAACAACCTTGTGGCACACGAGATGATATGAGGATACCAAGATGATACCAATATGCTATGGTATGTATGCAATGGAAGGGCTGATCGATGAACAGTAATGTGCACAAGTAACATTGCTGGCAATACTCAAAGGCTAGTCTCGATAGGCAAGTGATGCAAAATGGGCTAGGGGTTATCAATACAATGGCAAGAAGAATGTACAATGATGGGATACCACAATACCAAGATGATGAGGTTATCGTCTTGCTTATGGTTAGGGTGTCAAAATGGTGAGGGTGGTCAATGTCGAATGCTTGTCGAAGTTGAGTGGCGCTGTTGTCGATGTTGAATCGTTCCTAGTTAGCCGAAACAGCCTAGGAAACAGAATCACCGCAAACTCAAAATCTCCAAAGGCAAATGTCAAATGCTGGTAGCGGAAAAATGGTGGTGGTTGTGGAAGTATTGGTGGAAACCCAGTCAAAATGGGTTAAGGTGGTCGAAATCACCTTAGGAGAGTACATGGCATCAGAGTTGAAAGTATGGTCCCTAAGTAGCCGAAACACCTTAGGAGACACTACTCACAACACAAATAAAATTGGGTTAAGTTAGGGTGGCAGTGTATGGTGGGCAAGCCTATGCAGAAGTTATGGTGGTGGTTGCTGAAGAAGCAACCGTCCCTAAGTAGCCGAAACACCTTAGGAGACTCGAATCACAACTCAAACAATCTCAAATGAAATGGGGAACAAAATGGTTTAGGTTGCGGAAGTCGGTAGTGGCAATGCGGATGGTATGGTGGAAGGCCTAGACAAATATGCCAAAGTTCCAAAAATTTGATGGATTCAAATGTTTTTGGTACTATTTGTGGGATGGGGGATGTCAATAGCTTCAAAACGAGCTAAAGAATGTCAAAATCGGACTTCGGATGAATTAGTTATGGTCAAAACGGTGAAACACGGGAGGCTGAAATCCCAGGGGCCGGACATCCGGTGGCTAGGCCGGAAATCGGGGACCTGATGTCCAGAGACGCGCGTGAAATTGTGCTCCAGGAGCTGGATGTCCGGGCTGCGGGCCGGATGTCTGGGGGGCCAGATGTCCGGGGCCACGGGCCGGATGTCCGGGCTCGAAATCCGAGGATGAACTCGAGGAACTCGGTTTTGGGGGCGGAAATTGATGATTTGGGGGGCAAAATTTGGAGAGATTTCGTGCCTGGAAATGGGAAACTTGTGGGAAAGATAGATCCACTAGTAACACAACGAATCTATGGATCAAAAGCAACAAAACATCATCAAAACCAACAAATCACCAAAAAAAATTGGGGGCTATTTATGGTTGGAATTATCAAATTTAGGACGAAGTCAAGCAAAAGAAGGCTAGAAACGGAGGGGGAAGACTCCAAATTCGTGATCAACATGGTTCTGATACCAAGATGGTGTATGGTCAAAACCCTAACGCCGATCTTTCATGATTTGGAGAGGATCCTATGAAGAACACGAAAAACACGAGGGGAAACACGAGAGATAGAAACGCAAATCAATGAGAACAATCACACATGTGCTGGATCCATGAACATAAAGAGTGATACAAGATCCAAAGGCAACAAAGGATGTTACAAGAGGTGGTAGTTCTTCTCCATGAGGAGGTCTTGAGGGGTCTTCTCGTGAGGGGTCTTGAATCCACTTGGGGGATCTTCTCCGTAGAGGTCGTGGTCTCCGATGGAGAAGGTATCAAGTGGATGAGCAAAGCTCTATCTCTCAAATGAGCTAATCCTTTGCTAAGCCTAGCTAGGAGGAGGAGGGGGTCTATATATAGTGCTAGTGCAAGTTGGGCCGAAGAGGTACATGCGCTTTCGGCCCGGATACATTGCACGCAGGCAGGAGGGGCCGGATGGTCGGGCGTCGGGCCGGATGTCCGGGCATTCGAGGAGGGACCGGATGTTCGGGCCAGCATGGCTTGTGTTCTGTGAGGGAGGTCGGATTTCCGGGTAGGGGCCAGATGTCCGGCGGCTCGCGTCGGGCCGGATGTCCGGGCCCTGTAGCAATTTGGTTGTAGGGCTGCTGCTGTTGTTGACATCTTCATGGGCCGGATGTCTGGGGCCTGGGAACCTTCTCTGGTTCCTTTCTTCATGCTCCTTTGTCCATGTACTTGGGGACTTGTCCGTGATCCCGAGCATCTCCGAGAAGGTCTTCTTGGTACCTAAGCACATGTAGTGTCTTTGCATAAGGTAGCAACCATGTATCACACAAATGGAAATGGGAGCATTTAGGAGCGGGTTCACCTTGTGTCCAATGGCGTATGCTTGTGGTCTCGTTGTATATCCACTTGGGGCTTGGGGAGTAGTCGTAGTGTACATGGGGATGATCGTAGGATGCTCCGCATCACTCCTTTTCTGGGGCTTTACTTGAATGTTACTTGTATTTTTATCCCCTTCTTCAGGATGATCTTTGCTTCAGTATTCAACTTGTACTTTCCTCACCGGATGATACCACAATGGTGTAGGTTCAAATTCATCTTCTTTGAGAGTAACTAGTGTATCTAGCTCAAGAGTCTCAACCATGACCTCTTCCTCAGGATCCTCATCAATGTAGTTTTCCGATTTCCTTTTAGGGAACTCCATATGCTCCCCATAGCTTTGAACAAACCTCAAAACAATGTCAGGGTGAAGATAAGTTCATTACCAATTTGATCAACTCTCCTTGAATTTAAATAGGCTTAAATGTAGTAAAAATCCATTTCTGCTTTACCCTCTTCTTCTTCATCACTCCCCCAAGCTTTGTAATTAACAAGCTTACATTCTAATTATTCCCGTTCTTCAGGAACTTCGCCAGTAATAAAGGAACCTACAGAAGCTAAAGCTAGTTCTTCTTTTGAAACACACTGCAATCCTACATAAAAGAGATTTAGCGCTAGCCATTCTGGGAATTTATGATGAGGGCAATCATTTAGTAAAATTTTATACCTTTGATAAGATTTTACAAGAATTTCTCGGTCATTGTCGAAAGTTTAGAATCCTCCTCCTTGCCTCATAGGATTTCATTTTCGGATAAAAATCTGATAAGAAGGTTTATGCTAACTTATCCCAAATATCAAAGGTACCTACATGGTAAGACACTAAGAGCATCTCCAATAGAACATGTAGATGCAAAAATACCTAACTTTTCCATCTCCGAGGCCCAAAAACACCTCTCGAACAGATGGTGTATACGCTAATTTTTTTACATCTCTTACATCTTCGCCTCCCGGAGATGTAAACCACAACACCTCGCGGTGCAAATTTGCATCTCCACCTACATGAGATGTAAAAACGCGACCGCCCGCCAACTGCCCAATTGTCGTTCCTTTCCCTTCTGTGCGACTAGCAGCCACGTGCTCGACTTCGCCGCCGGCCAAATCCGCACCAAATCGACACCGCCATCCCTGCCCGACGGCCGCCAGGCTCGTCACAACTTCGCCCCCGTCCCTCGCCGACTGCCTCGCTAGCGCACCACCCACAACCGCCGATTCACTTTTGGCCGCCGCTGAATCAAAGCTTCTCCAGTGGCTGCGGCTAGCCTAAATACCTACCCCGGCGAGGTCTACGATGGGCTAGGCTTCTTCCTAGACTAGACCCCCGTCGGAGTTAGTGAAGGCGCGCCACTCCGCCCGCTCGATGCCTGCGAGGCTCGGCCATTCTTCCGGCCATGCGAAGCCGCCCGCCGGCCGTGCCAAGCTCCTAACTTCTTCTCTGTCGACGTGCGGCCATCTCCTCTGCCATGCAGTCACTGCCGCCAACACCAACCACTGCTGACGGCTGCCGAACCCGCAGTCGGCCGATTCCATCCACCCCGCAAGCAAGGTGTTCGACGAAATTCCCGAAGATAAAAATCGATGAAACTTGATGGGTTTTTTTGTTGGGGATGGAAAGTTAGTTTGTCGGTGATTCTTTGCATTCTAGATGAGCTTGTGTTACTCCCCTTTCGTAGCTGATTCCTCGTTGGATGAGGTATTTAATTTGAATGAAGAAGAGGACATTGCAATGCTAGTGGCAATGCACAAGGGGAGGAAGCCGAAGCATGGTGGTTCCGTGTATGGTCGTGCATTCATTCAGAGAGAACGGGTTGATGCGCACAGGAGGCTGATGCGCAACTACTTCGATTCACAGCTCAATTTTTTGGAGAGGTACTTCTGACACTGGTTCAGAATGTCCAAAGACTTGTTCATCCACATTTGCAATTCGGTGAAGCATCATGATCAATCCGTCGAGCAGAGGAGGAATTGTGCAGGGTTGCTTGGACATAGCACCGAACAGAAGGTCACTGCCGCATTGCACATGATGGCCTACAGTGTTCCAACAGACTACACTGATGACAACTTGGCGATGGCAGAGAGAAGTTCTATCTTCTATGTAATTTTTTTTTGCAAAGGCTATGGTAGTAGTGTTTGGTGTAGAGTACTTGAGAGCTCCCAATGCTCAGGACACTTAGAGGACACTGGAGATGAACAAAACTCATGGGTTTCTAGGTATGCTAGGGTCCGTCGACTGCATGCAGTGGAAGTGGATAAATTGCCCAAGAGCATGGCTCAAGGTTCGCGGGAAGGACACCAATATCATTCTTGAGGCCCTTGCCGATCAAGAAACATGGTTTTGGCATTCATATTTTGGGATTCCTGGATCTTGCGATGAAATCAACATGCTCGACCGGCCACCTCTTTTTGCCAAGTTAGCAAATGGAGAAGCACCACAGGTGACCTTCAAAGCAAATGGCTGCACATATAACTCTGGGTACTATCTTGCGGATGGCATCTACCTGAGGTGCAGTACTTTTGCCAAGCCAATTGCAAAATCCCAAGGTAAGAAAGAACTCATCTTTCACAATGCACAAGCGGCGGCTAGGAAAGATGTTGAGAGGGCTTTTGGGATATTGCAATCCCAATTTGCTATTTTGCATGGACCATCTAGGTTCTGGGATAAAAAATCCTTTGGTATACCATGACTGCTTGCGTGATCATGCATAAAGAGGAGCGAATCAAATGCTTCATGAAGGTGTAAAATGAAATTAGAGACTAGATGTGCACGATCAACTTTAGAAGGATTTGTTGGAGGAGTACTAGAAATATCATGGCAAAACAGGCGCTTAATTTCATTTATTTATTTGTTGTATTGTGCAAAACTATGATGTATGTGTCTTTCGTCTGATCTTGTGGATTTTATGAACAATGTAATAATTTGATATTATGGGAATGTGCAACTTTTAAGTTGATTATCGTATGTTTTAGGTCAATTTGTGCGGCTGAACAGTGGTTTTACAACAACTCAATAGCAGCTTCAGCGGTCGTGCGGCTAGCGGCCGGTTTTGCACCTGTAGTTTGCATCTTCTATTGGAGTTGCTCTTTTACATCTCTGTTTTGCATCTTCTGTTGGAGTTGGCACTATTTTGGAGATGCAAAAGGCTCTTTTTGGAGATGTAAATTTTTACATCTCCTATTTTACATCTCCAAATTTGCATCTTTTATTGGAGATGCTCTAACCAATCCTCTGCGTTTTTAGCCACAGTGCGAGAAAAAAATATCAGCTTCATATCATCAAGGATAAAAGAGTTTAATTTAAATGTCCCACATACATCATCGAGAAATTGCAAATGTTGACAACGATCTTCACCTTCCTCACCTATAGATCGTTTACTGCACAATAATTCGAGGCCACTTCGGTTCACCTTATAAGAAACATCGGTGGGATTGGGACCCAATGGTGCGAACATTTCTTGCATAGGTGGTCCCATAAGACGCATGGCCGATAGCTGATTGTTGTGTCTGAACTCAGCCATGATAACTCCGGATCTGCAAACAACTTAGTACACAAAATTCAAACGAAACTCAAGACGGAGATCAAAAGCGCTCAGCTACCCGGCAGCGGTGCCAAAAAAACTTGATGTCCTGCAAGTGCACATGGTTTAGTTGTAGGTTTTTCGAAGTAAGATATCGATCCCACAGGGCGCATAGAGATAAATCTTTTATCTCTTGAATGGTTCGAGTAGAATGCCTGGAAATTGTTAGCAATCCAAAGAAGTGGTAAAGAGATGGAAATGATGTTGTGAGTGTAAAGATAAATAATTCAACAAAAGTAAATAGCTAGAATCATAAATGAGAGACATGAGACAAGTGGGATTAAACTCTTCCCAGGGAGTCTGGAATCCCCTCTAGTGTGCATCTATAGTGGTGCCTAAACAAAATGCTACTTCGGATTTCTAAGCCACTTTACATGATTCTCTTAGTGGGTAGAGCCAGTACAGATACATGCATACACGTGGCAGCTTTGTATCACATACGCCACCACCATTCTTCCCCACTCCTGTTATCAAAGATGTCCCCATGGACATAGACAAAGTGGTTGCTATTTTAACCCCAGCCGCAACGATCCGCTATGAAGGGAGATGGGTGATACGTATCCAACGTATCTAATTTTGCTAACGCTTTTTCTCTCGTTTTGGACTCTAGTTTGCATGGTTTGAATGAAACTAACCCCGGACTGACGCTATTTTCAGCAGAACTACGAGGGTGTTTTTTTGTGCAGAAATAAAATTTCTCGGAATGAAACAAAACTTTGCAAGGAATTTTTATACAATAAACAAGAAATTCTAGAGCCAAGACCCACCAAAGGGGGGCACCTGGGTGGGCACAACCCACCAGGGCCCGCCCCCCTCCTGGCGTGCCCAGGTGGGTTGTCCCCACCCGGTGCCTTCGTAGACCCCGAAACCGATGCTATAAAATCCTATTTTTCCAGAAAAAAATATCAGGGAGAAAGAATTATCGCGATCCACGAGACGGAGCCGCCGTCACCTCCTGTTCTTCATCGGGAGGCAAGATCTGGAGTCCGGTAGGGGCTCCGGAGAGGATCTTCGTTCTTCATCATCACCAACCCTTCTCCATCGCCAATTCCATGATGCTCCCCACCGGGAGTGAGTAATTCCTTCGTAGGCTCACTGGTCGATGAGGAGTTGGATGAGATTCATCATGTAATCGAGTTAGTTTTGTTAGGGCTTGATCCCTAGTATCCACTATGTTCCAAGATTGATGTTGCTATGACTTTGCTATGCTTAATGCTTGTCACTTTGCGCCCAGGTGCCATGAACTCAGATCTGAACCGTTTATGTTGTCATCATTATATCGATGTTTTAGATCCGATCTTGCAAGTTATAGTCACCTACTACGTATTATGATCCGGCAACCCCGGAGTAACAATAGTCGGGACCACTCCCGGTGATGATCGTAGTTTGAGGAGTTCATGTATTCACTATGTATTAATGCCTTGTTCCGATTCTCTATTAAAAGGAGGCCTTAATATCCCTTAGTTTCCAATATGGACCCCGCTGCCACGGGAGGGTAGGACAAAAGATGTCGCGCAACTTCTTTCCGTAAGTAACGCATTATGACTATTCTTGAATACATGCCTACATTATATTAATGAATCGAGCTAGTGTCGTATCGCCCTAGGTTATAACTATCTCATGATGAATATCATCCAACATGTCACCGATCCAATGCCTCTGAATTTATCTTATATTGTTCTTGCTAAGTTACTATTGCTATCATCAACATTACACTTGCTACAAAAATACCGCTATCATCAATTCTTTGTTACCGTTCTTTGCTGTTACTACTATCAAAACTATCATATTACTTTTCTACTGATTACTTGATGCAGATAATTAATCTCCAGGTGTAGTTGAATTGACAACTCAGCTGCTAATACCTTCAAATATTCTTTGGCTCCCCTTGGGTCGAATCTATAAATTTGGGTTGAATACTCTACCCTCGAAAACTGTTGCAATCTCCTATACTTGTGTGTTATCAAGACCTTTTTCTGGCGTTGTTGCCGGGGAGCATAGCTATATTTGTTTGAGTCACTTGGGATTATTATGAATTTATCACTATGAAGAATCTGAAGGATACTAAGACTAAGATATTTCCCTCAAAGACGAGGGGAGGTAAGGAACTGCCATCCAGTTCTGCTTTAGATTCACCTTATGTTATAAGTAAACTTGCAACACCACCACATGCTATCAATTCTAATATGTCACAAGTTATTGATGATGCCACTTATGCTATGGAGAATGCTTATGATGATGCTAGTACCTTGCTTGATAATGATGATGTGCCACTTGGTGATTTTCTTGATGAACAAATTGCTAGAGTAATACAACATGATGTTTTAGAATCTGATGATGAGCTTGAAACTGAAACTCCTGAAATACCTGCTGGAACTAGCCTTCCTAGATATGAATTGCCTAAGGTACCGGAAGATTATGTTATGAATGAGGAGACAACTAGAGATATACTTGCTTGTAAGGATAGAGATGATCTAGAGAAATTATTCTGCAAGTATAAAGAAAAATCTCTGAATGCTAGAATGATGTATGATCCTAAGTTTGCTACTTCACCTATCTTTATTGATGATAAGGATTATGAATTCTCCTGTCAATCTTTAGGAGGTAATTACTTTGGTTGAATCTGATCCTTTCCATGGTTATGAAACTGAAACTGTTGTGGCACATCTTACTAAGTTGAATGACATAGCCACCCTTTTTACTCATGATGAGAAGACTCCCTATTACTTTATTCTCAAATTATTTCCTTTTTCATTAAAGGGTTATGCTAAAGCTTGGTACAATACTCTTACTCCTGGTTGTGTGCGTAGTCCCCAGGATATGATTTATTACTTCTCTGAAAAATATTTTCCTGCTCATAAGAAACAAGTTGCTTTACAGGAAATATTTAACTTTTTGCAAATTAAAGAAGAGAGTTTCCCACAAGCTTGGGGGAGGCTTTGCCAGTTACTTAATGCTTTTCCTAATCATCTTGTTAAGAAAAATGAAATACTTGATATCTTCTATAATGGACTAACCGATGCTTCTAGCGACTTCCTAGATAGTTGTGCTGGTTGTTTTTTTAGGGAAAGAACTGTTGGACAAGCTGAAGAATTATTGAATAACATATTGAAAAATTATGATGATTGGACTCGTCCTGAGCCACCGGCTAAACCCACTCCAAAGAAGAGGGGTATATTATATCTCAGTCCTGAAGATATGCAAGAGGCAAAGAAATCTATGATGGAAAAAAGGTATTAAAGCTGAGGATGTTAAAAATCTACCTCCTATTGAAGAAATGCATGGGCTTAATACACCACCACTGCCTAAGGTGGTAGAGGTAAATTCTCTAATGAAGTTCAATGATAATGATAATCCTCGCAATATGCATCCTAGTCAATGCCTTTATGAGTTTGAAAACTATATTAGAAAACAAGATCACTTCAATGAAAATGTTATGAAATAATTGAAATATAGTTCTGATACGATTGCTTGCTTGAGTGACTTGTTATTTAGAATCTCAAATGATGTTAGAGGTGTTGGGAAGCATGCTTCTATGGTTCAAACTCAGTTAGAACAAGTTGCTAAATCTCAAAGAGAATTGCTTGATGTAATGAGTAATAATATACATGACTTTGTTGTTAGAGTTGCAACTGTAGGAGGTAAAATGACTCAGAAACCACTTTATCCTGAGGGACACCCAAAAAGAATTGAACAAGATTCACAAAGAGTCAACAATGATGCACCTAGTCCTTCTAGATGAAAAAGAGGAAGAAAAATGATAGGACTTTGCATGCTTCTAGTGAACTTGAAATAGAAAAACCTCCTGATAATGATAATGAAACATCTATCTCTAATGCTAAAGCTCAGTATGGTAATGAACACTCACCTTCTGATAATGAAAATATAATGATGACATTCTTGAAGACACTCAAACAAATAATAAAGAACCAGACAATGATGTTGAAATAGAACCACCTGTTGATCTTGATAACCCACAACTTAAGAATGAAAGATATGATAAAAGTGACTTTGTGGCTAGAAAACACAGTAAAGAAAGAGAATCGTGGGTTCGAAAGCCTATTTGTTTTACACTTAAGTCAACTAAAAAGAAGGATGATGAAGAATTTGAACGCTTTGCTGAAATGCTAAGGCCAGTCTTTTTGCGTACTCGCTTGACTGACATCTTGAAAAAGCCTCTTTATGCAAAGTACATGAAAGACATCATCACTAATAAGAGAAAAATACTGGAAGCTGAAATCTCCACTATGCTTGCCAATTATACTTTTAAGGATGGAGTACCTAAAAGACTTGGAGATCCGGGAATACCAACTATACCTTGCTCCATCAAAAAGAATTATGTGAAAACTGCTTTGTGTGATTTAGGAGCTAGTGTTAGTGTTATGCCTTTCTCTTTATATAAAAGACTTGATTTGAATAAACTCACACCTACTGAAATATCTTTGCAAATGGCTGACAAATCAACTGCCATATCTATCGGTATTTGTGAGGATGTGCCCGTTGTTGTTACTAATGTTACTATTTTGACTGACTTTGTTATACTTGAGATGCCCAAGGATGAAAACATGTCGATTATCCTTGGTAGACCCTTCTTGAATACTGCAGGGGCTGTTATTGATTGCAATAAAAGCAAGGTCACTTTTCATATCAATGGTAATGAGCATACGGTGCACTTTTCGAAGAAACATTTCCAAGTGAATGGTATTAATGTTATTGAAAAATCTCCGACAATCACTATTAGAAGTTTTCAAATACCTCTACCTACTACCAAAAATAAATATGAAATGCTTATTGTTGGCGACATTCATATCCCCATTGAGGTAACTTAGTGATTTACGAAAGTTCTTCGGTTTCATGCTAATCGAAAGTGGTTGTTAATAAGACCTGATCAACCTTATTAATGAATCATTTTTGAGCGGTATGAAGTTGATGAATTTAGTAAGCACTACCTTCTATCCCTACTTTTTGTTTTTTGTTTTTATTAGTTAAATAAAATAAAATGCCATGTTTTTCTGTTTTTACGAATTTCCGTGCAATAAAAAATGACCCAAAAATAAAAGTTCTCGAGCATACGAAAATTTAATACTTTTTTCTGAATATTTAAGAATTCTGGTGCAAATAAGATCGAGAGGAGGTCCACCGGTGGGCACAACCCACACACAGGCGCGCCCGAGACCCCAGGCAGCATACTGGTGGGTTGTGGTCCCCATGTGGGCCCCCTCACTTATCTCTTCACACCAAATCATCACTTACCTCCATAAAAAGTCTCCATTGCTCTCTCTTCCGTGTTCTTGCTCTCATACCCGCGGATTTCGATCTCTTTGCTCGAAGCTCCGTTCCCTAAACTGTTTCGGGGGATTGTTGCTTGGTATGAGACTCCACCGTTTGTCCAATTAGTTTTTGCTTTAGTGGTTTATATTTTGAATAATTAGCTACTCTTGGTGCTTTCTTGTAGATGAGCTTGCATGTTGAATTCTTAGATTTCTAAGTAGTTTGAATGCTTCTTTGAGGAGTCCCAGGATTAGGGGGTGTCCGGATAGCCGAACTATCACCGTTGGCCGGACTCCTGGACTATGAAGATACAAGATTGAAGACTTCGTCCCGTGTCCGGATAGGACTTTCCTAGGCATGAAAGGCAAGCTTGGCGATATGGATATGTAGATATCCTACCATTGTAACCGACTCTGTGTAACCCTAACCCTATTCGGTGTCTATATAAACCGGAGGGTGTTAGTCCGTAGGACGAACAACAATCATACCATAGGCTAGCTTCTAGGGTTTAGCCTCCTTGATCTCGTGGTAGATCTACTCTTGTACTACCCATATCATCAATATTAATCAAGCAGGAGTAGGGTTTTACCTCCATCGAGAGGGCCCAAACCTGGGTAAAACATCGTGTCCCTTGTCTCCTGTTACCATCCGCCTAGACGCATACGATTCGGGACCTCCTACCGAGATCCGCCGGTTTTGACACCGACATTGGTGCTTTCATTGAGAGTTCCTGCAATAAAATGCGGCCGCCGCCATCGGAAGGATGCCTCGTCCGTCTTTATAGACGGCACCATTGCTAAAGGAGCTTTGGCCATCGGCCAAACTCTCCGACTAAGCGGTTTTCTTATGACCGCTGCTACGCCGCCGCGTGGCAAGCGATGACTTCTCGGGTCATCAAAAGCAATCTTCACGTCAACTCCGGAACTTCGCGGCGGTTAGATCCGATGGAGCTCTCTTCCTTAAACGAGCTCTTGGATCGCATCGCTGCACCGGGAGTCACTACAGACTACGACCAGATTGGGCCTAAAACCGATCTGAGAGAGATTAACTCTCCCCAGACTACCCACCACGTTGATGTGGTAGAGGAACAATACGGTGACCCTTCTTCTATCTTAAGGACTAGCTATGTCCGGATTCCTGACCCCTCCATGCTGGATTCATGAGGAGGAGAACACCACTCAAGCCCTGAACTTAAAGTCGGGCAGCGGGCTGGAATTCATCGGACGACGTCCCAAGAACCCAAGCTTCCAAGTTCGGAAACTTCTTGGCCCCTGAGTCTTAAATCGGACGGAGTTCGGAATTTAAATCCACCCGCCCACCCAAACATAAGCGATCTATCCCAGATCCGGCAAGAGCCCGCTGAAACAGTACATCATTACTGGGCCAGATTCCTCCTGGTCATGAACAGGATAAAGGACTGCCGTGAAGAGGACGCAATTTCATTCTTCTGCATTAATTGCACGGACGAAGGAATCCTCAACGCCGTAAGACGCCACGAAATTACACGCTTTGTCGACTTGGCGTCCATAGTACGAAAGTACTATGCGATGGAGAGCGCCTGAAAACCGAAATCAAATTTTGGGATAATCCGACCTTGAACACAACCTTTGTCCAAAAGTAAAAGGGTGCATCATTACGTGCACACTGGGTTAAATACCAAAAAGCAAAAACCCTTTAAAGGGCATGGAACTGTATTGGAGGGATGGCTCAATGGACCACCGCAAAATTCATAGTACTGAGGGCGCCACTCCAACTCATAGCCTTAGAGCATGTTGGATACTACGGCGGTGGCCAAAAGTGGCGAAGAACTTCTAGCTCGAGCACCAGCCCGGCAATTCCGATGCGGTATTATGATCTTGAAACTTTCGCATCAAATAATATGCGGAAGCGAACACTCATGGCCTTGTCAAGTCCACCGGTAGTAACAATAAATCCATGGAGTGACACGGCTATTACCTTTAACGCATGATGGCGAACCTAAATTCCGAACAGCCGAGCACCGGCCGTATTGGTCCTCGGTCCAGATAGTGGGCGGCTTTACGCCTTACCTAGGTACTCATGGATGGCGGCAGCGGATTAAACCTCATTTACGTGGAAACCCCTCAAACCATGGAAATAGACTGGAGCCGCATTGAGCGAAGCAGCACAACCTTTAGAGGAATAATCCCCAGTCGGGAAGCATCTTTGTCTGGGAAAAATCACTGCTGGATGTGGTGTTCGGCACGCGGATAATTACAGGTCCGAAGAGGTCACATTCCAAGTGGCCCCGTTCAGCAGCGGATACCACGCTCTATTAGGGCGAGAGGCATTCACAATTTTTCAAGCTATACCCCATTACGGGTACATGAAGCTCAAAATGCCCGGACCCAACGGAATCATCACTCTTGCTAGTGACCCGGACATAGCACTCCACGCCGAAAATAAAACAGCCGCACTTGCCCTTGAGGCACTATCCGAAGCCCTAGCGGCCGAGGAACTCACTGCGCTGCGCTCCATGGTCAACAAGGACGATGTGATACTCGATAAGAGATCCAAGTCCACCTCTTTCAAACCGGCGGACGAAATAGTCAAATTCCAAGTCCATCCAACGGACCCTACAAAACGGCCTCCATCGGGCAACCTGATGTAGACGCCAGCACTATGAGAATTCCTCACGGAAAATTGGGACATCTTTGCTGGCACCCTTGAGACACGCCAGAATCCCACGCCGGGTGGCGAGCACAGCCTAAATATCCTAAAAGGATTCAAGCCAGTCAAACAACCTCTTCGGCATTTCTCCGAACCTAAGAGACAGGCCATGGGAGAGGAGCTAGCTAAACTATTGGAGGCCGGATTCATTAGAGATATAAAACATCCGGACTGGCTAGCAAACTTGGTAATGGTACCAAAGAAGGAAAAATCCTGGCGCCTGTGTGTTTCGATTTCATGGACCTTAACAAAGGCTTGCCCAAAGGATCCTTCCCCTTCCCGCATCGATCAAATTATCGACGCCATCATGAGGACACCGATTCATTGTGCTTCCTCGATGCATACTCCGGCTACCACAAAATTAAGATGGCAGAGCTGCACCAAGACGCAACGGCATTCATCACTCCATACGGCCCATTCTCGCTTCAACACAATGCCCTTCGGCTCAAAAACGTCGGCGCAACATATCAGTGCATGATTCAGACATGTCTGGCAAACCAGATCGGCAAAACAGTGGAGGCATACGTAGACGATGTGGTCGTCAAATCCAAGCATGTCGCAACTCTAGTAGACGACTTGAGGCTCACATTCGACAATCTCCGAGCATATGACATTAAGCTCAACCGGAAAAATGCGTTTTGGCGTGCAGTAGGAAAGCTCTTGGGCTTCATTGTATCCGATAGAGGAATTGAAGCAAACCCAGCCAAGATCCGAGCTCTGTCACAATTGGATATCCCAAAAGACCTCAAACAAATACAAAAATTGACTGGATGCGTGGCGGCTCTAAGCCGCTTTATCTCCCGCTTAGGAGAAAAGGCATTACCCCTTTATCGCCTCCTGCGGCACACCGAACACTTCGAGTGGACGGATGCCGCCACGGCCGGACTTGAAGAAATCAAAGCCATATTGGCAACAAATCCGGTCCTGGCCGTGCCCAACATGGGCGAACCAATGCTATTATACATCGCGGCAACCCATCAAGTTGTAAGCGCGGTGCTCGTTGTCGAACGAGAACGGACGGACACAAGTTCCCTCTCCAAAACCAGTTTACTACGTGTCCACCGGCCCTAACTCCAGGCAAGTCACGGCACCGAATTAACAAAAGATAGCATTCGCGGTGTTCATGGCATCCGGAAGCTGCGACACTACTTTCAAGAGTGTTCGATATGATAGCCTCGAAGTACCTCTTAATGACATTATAAACAACCATGACGCATAGCGGGCGGATTGAATGGGCCATTGAGCTCCTACCGTTCGACATAACTTACAAGCCACGGCGAGCTATCAAATCGCAAGTTTTGGCGACTTAAATGGCCGAATGGACTGAAGCCGAACTCCCTAAAGAGTGGCGCATATTCCAATTGGATCATGCACTTGACGGCTCCAAAATGTTGGCGGCACAGGGGCTAAGCGTCGTTACAGCGTCCCCAACCGGAGATACTGATCCAATCACGTACTTCAAATAATGTACACAGACTCCAACAACGCAGCCGAATATGGGGCCCTTCTACACGGTCTCTGGATGGCAGTCTCCATGGGCATTCAACGCCTAGAGGTCCGCGGGGATTCAAACCTCGCGATATACCAAATAAATGGAGACTTTGGTGCCAAGGATCCGAAAATGGCAGTTTATCGCAATGCCGTCCTAAAAATGTCAGCTCGGTTCGAGGGGCTCGAATTTCACCATATAGCCCGGGAAAACAACCCGAGGCAGCGAGGCGTGTTGTACGCATGGGCATGGCGCGATGCCGTCCCTCCCAACATCTTCCTAGAGAGGCTTTTCAAGCCATCCGTATTATGGAGGGAGAGTCCGGAAATAACATCCGGACCCAACCACACTACCCCAAACCAAACATTCTCGGTTACAGTTGGTAGTTACGCCAACAAAATAAGACCATCAGCCCACACAATAATGGCAGTCATTGCCCGTGGGCCAGAACCATTCCTAGCCTACCTAACTATGCAGGAACTTCCCGAGGACCAAAAGCGAGGCCCGCTGCATAGTGCGGCGATCTAAAGCCCTATAAGGTCCATGAGGGAGAGCTTTATAAGAAAAGCACAACCGAGTCCTTCAAAGGTGTATCTCCGAAGAAGAGGCGAAATCTCTGGCTGAAATTCACGCCCGGACTCGGTGGGCACCATGCCGCAGCCGGGCCCTTGTAGGCAAGGCCTTCCGTCTGGATTTTATTGGCCCGGCGGCCGAGGCGAGCCTTCGGGACTTAGTCCAGCGATGCGTCGGTTGCCGCCTCTTTGCTAATCAAAGCCACATGCCACCCCGCCCTCAAAACTATACCCATCACCTGGCCGTTACAGTGCAGGGGCTTGACATGGTTGGACCCCTTAAAGGAGGAACCCTGGCGAAAATACCTATTGGTCATGGTGGATAAATTCACCAAATGGATAGAGAGCAAAGCACATTAAGACGGCGAATCCGGACGGTGATAGACTTCATATCGGGGTAGTACACGTTACGGCGTCCCCATAGCATCATCACCGATAGCAGCCACGAACTTCACGACCGACGAGGTCAAACTCTAGTGCAAAAACATGGGCATCAAGCTCGACTACGCTTCAGTCTATCACCCCCAAACTAACGGTCAAGTCGAGCGAGCAAATGGTCTTATCATGAGCTTGCATTAAACCCGGACTAGTGCGGTCCCTCAAGGAATCTAATACGCCTTTGGGTAGAGGAGCTTCGACTCCGTACTCTGCAGGGGCTGCGGACCACGCGAATCGCACTACGGATTCACACCATTTTTTATGGTGTATGCGGCGCGAGAGCAGTTTGCCTGCGACATAATTCATGACTCACCTCGCGTGCGCATGTATGAAGAAAGAGAAGCCGAGCTCGATCGGCAGGACAGTTGGACGCCTTGGAGGAGGAGCGCGGCGTGGCAAAAGCTCATTCCGCATTCTATCAACAGCGAGGCTCGAAGGTATCAAAGCAGGGAAATGCGGGCCAAAGCTTACAATGTTGGCGAACTTCGTTCTATGCCTGCCGGACAAGAAAAAGGACAAACTCAAGCCCAAATGGGAGGGTCCCTTCATCATCGACCAGAAGTCCTCGACCCGGGCGGGCGTACCATCTGTAAAGCGTCCGGATAACCGACTTGAGCCGAACCCATGGAACGCAGCCCGTCTCTGAAGATTCTATGCCTAGCACCGGATTCCAAGTTCGTCTCCTTCCTCCGTCTATATTTTATACATCAAGCTGTCTTTTATTTCTCTCTTCCTCCCTTTTTCCGAAGCCGTTAAAGGCTCGTTTGCGCATCGTTCGCACACACTTGACGCGCTATCCGCGCTCATTATACCTGGGGGCTTCTTTAACAGAAGCTTATTTATACGGGCTTTATGCCCAACACATGTGTCACACTTCCACATGTACCTTTTATTCACCATTATATGCATCAATATGACTTAAGTTTTGGCCAAGTTGGGTTACGGCTCATTGCTTACCCCTCGTTCCTGATTGTTCGGCTAGGTGGTAAAGGGAGCACCTCTGCAATTGTTACCGCCCGGGTCACGGACGCTGTACCTCGGAACTAGGTGAAGCGAAAGCTAAGCGTTCTTAAGGGAATATTCGGTCGGTGACCTAAAAGATGATTTTTATTTTTTATTTATCTGCCCCGGATGTTTTTACGCTTTTTTGCAGTCCAGGACATGCACTTTAGGGCAAGCCTCGGGAAAAGGAACCCCTAACGGAACTATTCTCCTGGAAGATGTTTCTTACTAACCATGTAATATAACATAACTAGTTGGGCACTTATGCGATAAAGCACTTATGACCCCTACGCCTTTGGTCTCCACGCATGCCCAGTTCTTACATAACCGCGAGGTATTCGGACACACTCGGACTGTTGGGTCCCGAGGTTGAAGCGAAAAAGGTCCGCTTCGACAAGCGATCTACAATCCGGCTAGAAGGCATTTTACATGTCATTTTAAATTACATAGTCAAACCGGTGATTGTATTCCTCTTCAATACCATCTAATAGGCTGTCTAGTTTACAGTCCCTCACGGGAATACTTTATGCCAACTCTACTTGGCCATACACTAAGCTCACGAGGATCTCCTTCCCGCCGGGCCCCACAGGTCCGACCTCGGCCATGTGGTTGGTCAGCCACCGTGTACCACGTCTTCACCATGGCCTAGGCCTCCTGGCGCCTTGACGGTAGGCCGATATAAATCCATAGCGGAAGTGCCTTGCGTGCTCACAAGCTTCTCCATAAGCTCTCCAAGGCCTTGGGTAGGGAGATGGATGGCCACAAGGCACTGAGCAACGCCTCTCATCACATCTTACGAACTACGTTAAATGCGATTCTTGCTATGATTCGGGGAATGGGTCACCCATTGAGCAGGGCATTTCCTCTGCGGGCGACACATGAGCATACCTACGAGACATATTTACATTAATAGACTTCCTCATGAACTTTTTTCCAAAAGTTCGCTCAAGCACTACTATAAATGCCATGACGAAGGCATGATTCTCCTTAACTTAGTCGTAAAGCTGGGCTCGAGCATCTTTTAGTTCCTCACCCAGCTGGGTGTTGGCATCTTGGAGACTATTTTTCTCTTGCCTCACCCTTGTAGGCACATTCTCATGACCTTTAACCGGGCGCATGAGCTGTTGCTTGTCCGGATCTAGTCCGGCGCCATCTGCAATATCATTGTCGAGACTTATACACACGCCGCACTTCACAAACTACTTATTTTCAAAGTATATATTACGGAGGGTCTCTGTGGCTCCCCACCATGGCGGCTAGTGCGGCCTCAAGCTGGGCCTTGCACTCTTCAAGCTCCAGGGACAGTCGGGTATTCTTTTCAGTAACATCCTGCATAACAAATGATCCTTAAATCAGTTCTTCTAACTATTTTAAGTCTCGGGGGCTACTGGCATATACAACTGCCAAATTTCCTCACCCGTATGTCCTTTACATACTGCTGCGTGGCTCAGGCTAGACCATCTTGAGCGGCACGTAGGTGCGCATCTCCCGAATTGAAGGCATTCAATGCCTCTTGGGAGAAACATCGTCCACGAAGAACTGTCGGCGCCGCTTTGTGATTCATGGCACTCTCCACCTCGGAGTTGGTGGCGGACAATCTGTCGGCATCCTGCAGCCGGAGGAGCATCCGGCGCATGCCTCGTGTTTACCTCCGCTTCCGGACCGGCGTTGGAGCTGGCTGGTGGAGGCTCGATTGGCAATCTCCGGACCTTGCGATTCGGCGGCGCTCTTTTCTGAAAAAACCTTGGTGTTAATCGCCTTCCGGGAATCAATCACGAGGATATGGTGACGCGCCTTACCGTTGTGGCGGCGTTTCAATCCGAACCGCGCTTCTTTTTAGCTGCGTGGCGGCGCTTCTTATGTTGGTTAGCCGCCATGGCAGGCTCGGCCTCTGCCTCCGAAGGCACCCCTGCAGAACACCATTGGTATACGGTGATAAAAAATAAGCACGGATGGGTCATTATCGAGTATTGGGACCTCGGTCTCACTTACCGTGAATTTGGAAGTATTCCAGTAATCGGCGCAATGGCAACCAAGGCATTGTCGATGCTCAGTTGGTGATATACCCCATCAATCAATTCCACCAATATGTCCGGATCCTCTTGGGAGGCGGATCGAGGAGCCGTTCGGATCCTCGGGTTGTCGGCCGGGCTGTTTATGTCTTTTCTGGCCTAAGCGCAGTTCCTCGTCAAAATTACAAAATAAAATACCTAACCATGGGAATACGGATCGGATGAGCAAAAAAGAAATGTCCGCTTACCCAACTTCGAGGATTGTTCATAGAGAATCTGTTCAATGGATTGACGCGGAGAAAATCCTCCTCTTCTCCCTTGTACAGCGCGGACAAGATCTTCACGGATCGGTGACCGATCCGGCCCCTTACGGCCATAACGGGTAGCATCATCCTCCCGTTGAAATCCCACATGGGTGGCCCCTATCTTTGGAGTGGCTGCACCCCCCGCATAATGCATGTGGCCATGACACCGATCATGGTCAGTCCGGAATGAGCCAACAATCTTATTCGGCTCATCAGGTAAAGGAAGTCCCTGCCGTCTTCCCTCACGGGGAGCTCATGACGCCAACTCGAGCGTTTCTTCAAAGGAGCATTGCTGAACTCCGGGAGACCGATCCGAACAGGATCCGGCAGCGGGCGTCTTCTATATAAAACCATTCGAAGGCCAGTCTTGGACGCCTTCTTCGGGTTCGGATAGATATCCGGTCCCGGCGATACACCACAGCTCGCCTCCGCCCACTTGATATATTGACCCCTCGTGAGAAGCGGGGCACAAAGGCAGAATAATCTCTTCCACAGTATAAAATGAGCCTCGGCCAAGAACAGTTCACAAAAGGGCTATGAAGCCCGCGATGTGCAAAATGGAGGCGGCGTAAGGTGGTGCTGGCCCGGAGGCCGTAGAACTCCAGAGCCCCGGGAGAAATGGATGAATTGGAAATCCGAGTCCTCTTACTAGATAAGAGATAAAAGCATACCCGCTCTCCTTTGGAGGGATCGGGGACACTCTGCTTGCTTTCCGCCCTTATAGGTGGCGAGTCCGGCTCGAACCGGAACCATGAAGGCCGGGGAAGGAGTCCCTTGGTTTGGAGTGTCACTAACTTCGCTATCTTGAGCCAAAGCATCTCTCCCAATTTCTAGGCTGAGGGCTGGAGCGCGAGGAAGGAGGAGCGTTGATTTGTCCATGATGGAATGGATTTTGTCGGAAGCGCTCCGATGAGAGCTTCTTGAGAGGGAGGATGGTGTGACCAGATCTAGATCCTCATCCCTTTTATAGGCGGCTCATTTGCGCAGCTAGGGGATAAGTGTAAAAATACCTGACTTTTCGCATTCATTCAACACGTGGAAGATGGCCATTATTGGGCGTAGAAGCCAAGGGCGCAACATTTATCGAGAAGCCGGACACTATTCGGCAAGTATATGGAATTTGGAGAAGAACCCGCCTCATAATGTCAAGACAATCTCTGTACGGACTCATCGTCATTGAAGCCTGGTTTGAATGCTCTTTGAGGGAGTCCGGATTAGGGGTGTCCGGATAGCGAACTATCACCGTTGGCGGACTCCTGGACTATGAAGATACAAGATTGAAGACTTCGTCCCGTGTCAGGATGGGACTTTCCTTGGCATGGAAGGCAAGCTTGGCGTCTGGATATGTAGATCTCCTACCATTGTAACCCGACTACATGTAACCCTAACCCTATCCCGGTGTCTATATAAAGCTGGAGGGTTTTAGTCCAGAGGCGAACAACAATCATACCATAGGCTAGCTTCTAGGGTTTAGCCTCCTTGATCTCGTGGTAGATCTACTCTTGTACTACCCATATCATCAATATTAATCAAGCAGGAGTAGGGTTTTACCTCCATCGAGAGGGCCCAACACAGGTAAAAACATCGTGTCCCTTGTCTCCTGTTACCACCCCCCTAGACGCACAGTTCGGGACCCCCTACCCGAGATCCGCCGGTTTTGACACCGACACTTTCTATGGCCTCTATGCATCCCTATGAGTAGTTGCTATCAATTTAATAAAGTTTTATTGACAAATTTTTGTCACCAATTTTTTTCAGAAAATTGTACACAAACATGATGAACTTATTTGGAAGGAGTTCTTCCAGGAGGAGATCCTCGGGGGCATCTTCTAGTGACAGCTCCGCTCGTCGGTCTTATGTTGAACCAAGTGAAAGTTCCACACGAGATGCCGCCACCAAAACATGCTTATGGCCTTGCGATGAGTATATGGTGCGTGTGGGCATTAAGGAGGAATTCGAGCAATATGTTCAAAATGCCGGTCTCGGTCCTTACATTTCAGATAAGTGCGAACAACGCCACATTCTTACTGAATCGTTTGTAAAAGGATTTAAATTCCATCCCCATGAGTCTAGGGTGTCTTTTATGCTTTATGATAATCCATTTACCATCGCACTAGAGAATTTTGCTTACCACTTCAAACTCCCGTTCTGGGGTTCGCTTGACAAACCGCCAAGGGCTGAGTACCAATCATTCTTGACTAGTCTTTGCTGCGGTGAGACGAAGGGAGTGACACAAGGTAGAATAAAGAGCATTCATTTTCCCGCAATTCAGTACGTTGCATTATTTAACGGGAAATGTATAGTAGGCAAGCAAGACTGTAGTACACTTTGTGCTCCAGACGTGAGCCTCATACACACCGCTCTCCACCAGTGAAAGGAATTCTAGCCTTGGAGTGATTGTTGCATGCAGACTTCAGCATAACGCTAACAGTGGCTGAGGGAGTCCTGGATTAGGGGCTGTCCGAATGGCCGAACTATCACCGTTGGCCGGACTCCTGGACTATGAAGATACAAGATTGAAGACTTCGTAACCGACTCTGTGTAACCCTTGGCGTGGGAGGCAAGCTTGGCGATAAGGATATGTAGATCTCCTACCATTGTAACCGACTCTGTGTAACCCTAACCCTATCCGGTGTCTATATAAACCGGAGGGTTTTAGTCCGTAGGACGAACAACAATCATACCATAGGCTAGCTTCTAGGGTTTAGCCTCTCTGATCTCGTGGTAGATCTACTCTTGTACTACCCATATCTTCAATATTAATCAAGCATGAGTAGGGTTTTACCTCCATCGGGAGGCCCGAACACAGGTAAAAACATCGTGTCCCTTGTCTCTGTTACCATCCGCCTAGGCCTTGCAGTTCGGGACCCCCTACCGAGATCCGCGGTTTGACACCGACATTGGTGCTTTCATTGAGAGTTCCTCTGTGTCGTCACCTTTAGGCTCGATGGCTCCTTCGATAATCAACAACGACGCGGTCCAGGGTGAGATTTTTCTCCCCGGACAGATCTTCGTATTCGGCGGCTTTGCTCTGCGGGCCAATTCACTTGGCCATCTGGGCAGATCGAAAGCTCGCCCACAGCCATCGAGTCAGATTTGGGAGTTTGAACTACAGGCGACATTCGCGGAGACTTGATCTTGATGGATTCGAGCCACAGCCAAGCGCCCGCCTTGTCTCGATGGGTATGATCTAGCTACGCCTCCGAGCGATTGTCACGGAGGCGCTGGCGTCCGCTCAGGCCCTTAGCTCGGAGGCGACTTCGCCCATTGAGGGCGAGTGGCTGGACATCGCCTCGGGGCTCACGATCTCTATGGCGATTGGGCGAACACCATCCCTGTCCTTTGCAAAGCCCGTGACTCCGGTGCCGGACTCCTCTCCGGACTCCGAACCTCCAGCGCCCACCTGCCAATCAAATCCGATTAGGCGCTGGTTATGGAATTCAACTACATGAGACATCTTTGACACTCGCCCTTTGGTGACATCCTGAATTCACTAAAGTCTCTCTCTTTACCGGAGAGCCACTGGACAGACTATGGTCGAGAAGGTTGGGATGCGGACGATGAAGAAATTCAACGCCCACCCACCACCCACTTTGTAGCCACTAGCCGATGATTTAGCAGAGCATGGTGGAACTTCGACTCGAAGACATCGGCGGTATGGGCGGCGATCACGAGGGAGACAACCAGAACCAGCGCCTCTGAGGGCCTTTGGAAGGCCACCTCATCATACAACATATACATGGTGGACATCCCAAAAGACGGGAATGGCAATGGAACAGCGGAGGATGACGCCTCCAAGAAACAGCCCAAGCGTCGGCGTCACCGGCGCCGCTCTAAATCCCGCCACAGCAAAAACGGTGATTCCGGCACGGGAGATAATAACACCCGGACGGTGCGAAGACAACCCCTCCGGCAGGATTCAGCACGGAGGAGGGAGAAGCCAGCCCTCATGATAGGCGGCGAGCCGAGAGAGGTAGAGGGCGATAATTATATGCCTCCCTCCGAAGATGAAGCAAGCCTCGATGACGACGAATTTGTCGTGCACGAGGATCCCGTCGAACAAGAGCGTTTCAAGCGCGGGCTTATGGCCACGACAAGTAGCCTCAAGAAAAGCAGCGGCAGCTTAGAGCTGACCAAGACTTGCTAGGCAGCGGATGGGTGAAGTCCTTGCAGAAATAAGAGTACGAACTTCGATCGCCCCTCCAAGAGCTACCCAAAAGCGCAGGCTGCTACCCCAATTAGAGGAGGAAGCACCCAAACCTACATCACCAGCGCATGTGACGGCCGGCCGGCCACCTGCGTGGCCTTGACGGAAGAAGGCCTCTAGGCCCTCCACTAAAGTCCGCACCCGGCGTCGCTCGAAAAGTACAAAGCCACGGGGAAATGCGCCAGACTTGCGAGACATATTGGAGGAAAAGGCAAGGCAAATAAGATTGATCTACGGATCACGTGGGCGCCCCATGACACGTGACGACAACCGTCATGCCGGATACAGCAATTCCGGCCGGACCGAACACAGTAAACAAAGCTCATTTGAGCTGCGTCGTGATATAGCCCAATACAGAGGCACCGCACACCCACTATGCTTCACTGACGAAGTAATGGATCATCAAATCCCCAAGGGTCTCAAACCCGTAAACATTGAATCATCTGACGGCTGTGAGATCCTGCGGTTTGGATCGAGGACTATCTCCTTCACATCCACATGGCCAGCGGTGATGATCTACACACCATCAAATACCTCCCACTCAAGCTTAAAGGACCAGCTCGGCATTGGCTCAACAAATTGCCGCCAGAATCAATTAGTTGTTGGGAAGACACGGAAGCCGCATTCCTTGATAACTTCCAGGGCACATATGTGCGACCACCACGCCGATGACCTAAGCCACATAATTCAGCAGCCAGGATGAATCGGCGGACAATTACGGACACGGTTCTTAACCAAGAAAAATCAAATCGTTGACTGTCCCGGATCTGAGGCCCTTGTAGCCTTCAAACATAACATCCACGACGAGTGGCTTGCCGACACCTAGGGCCAGGAAAAGCCGAAATCCATGGCAGCCCTCACATCACTCATGACCCGCTTACTGCGGGAGAGGACAACTAGCTAGCTCGCGATAACAACGACCAAAAACCACGGTAGTTTGGATACCAAGGACAGCAACGGTCGGCGTCGCAACAAGCACAAAGCGCCGCGTGTGGCGATAATGCTGAAGATCTGGCGATCAATGCAGGATTCGAGGCTCTAAACCCGGTCGTGAAAAAGCCGTTCAAAAAGAAATACTCGGGGCCCGTCAATCTGGACCGAATACTCGACCGCTTGTGTCAGATACATGGCACCCCCAAAAAACTAGCCAACCACACCAACAGGGATTGTTGGGTGTTCAAGCAGGCGGGCAAGTTAAATGCCAAACTCAATGACAAGGGGCTGCATAGCGATGACGAGGAGGAGCCCCGGCACGAACAATAGAGGACTGAAGTGCTTCCCCCCACAAGTGCGGACGGTGTACGTGATATCGCAACCCACATACCCAAAAGGGAGCGGAAGCGTGCACTAAAGGGGCGTATATGCGATGGAGCGATCGCCCCCAAAGTTCAACCCGTGGTCCTCCTGCACGATCACTTTTGATCGAAGGACCACCCCACTAGCATCCGCCACGGCGGATTCGCGCGTGGTTCTTGACCCAATCATTGATGGATTTCACCTCACTAGAGTCACGATGAATGGCGGCGGCAACCTGAACTTGCTTTATCGGGATACGGTCGCCAAAATGGGCATAGACCCCTCAAAGTTAAACCCACAAAAGCGACCTTTAAAGGCGTCATACCAGGTGTAGAGGCCAATTTATGCAGGCTCGATTACACTCGAAGTGGTCTTGGATCCCGGATAACTTCCGGCGAGGAATTAATCTTTGACATAGTCCCATTCGCGGCGGCTATCACGCGATAGCTTTCGGACGAACCGCATTTGCAAAGTTCAATGCGGTGCCGCACTCACGATACCTCAAGCTCAAGATGCCGAGGCCCTCGAGGAGTAATCACGGTCAATGGAAACACGAGCGCTCTCTCGAGCGGAGGAGCATCTGGCGACCCTAGCGTCGGAAGTACAAAGCAGCCTCTTAAGGCAATTCTCGAGTCCGACTACTAAACGTCCGGACACCATCAAGCGTGCCCGGAGTAACCTACAACAAGACCGCCTGGCACGTTCCGAGCACGCATAGCAATGTGGCCCCAACCCCAGCCCACGCGAAATTGTGAAGCCAGTACTACGCGTACATAACTACGCTCTGGAGATAGCATGGGCATAAGGGGAGGGCACGACCACTGCGCGCCAGTCACGCGGCTCAACCGCACTGGGGCTCCGATTGTGTCATTCTTTTCTTTCTTCTTTTCTCTTACTTTCGGGACTCCGTTTTCCGGAATCCTGTCCGGCACTAGAATTGCCGAACTCCACGATGCAACAGCCGAAGCGGAAAGCTCGTCGAGTGTCCGGTGGTCTCTACTACGAGCATTATACCTATTTTACATATCATCCGCAGCTTACCTGAGAGAGACATGTTAAATAGTCCCATCCCTTGCTTATCGCACTATTTGTATCGTTACGCTTTCATTGCGATATCTTTGAATAAACAATACACAGCCTCTGCTTATTATTGCATTCCTTTTTTTTTCCATATATGTTCATCTATGACATGTTGCACCCATACAACTTGGTGCGGTCAATACACCAGGCTTAAGCACCCCAAAGTATGGTGTGATAAGTCCGAACACTTTCACAAGTCACGGCACCCGAGCTTATAGCATTATATGCATCGGCTCGAATCATGTCTTGGGTCAATAGTTGGGTTTGCCCGACTCCCATGTTTTGGTACCTTACGTTCCGTTATATCGGCTAAGGTAGTATTTGGGAGAACCACTGCGATTGTGCCCGGTTGAGCTGGGTTGAGCACCTCGGTGGAGAAAGCTAAAACTGACCGTCATGATAGAGGCGAGAGCGATCAGCTGTTCGAGAGGTTTTTCGGGTCCCTAAAGACTTATGCCGCTTAGGCGAGGAGTCGGCATTGTCCGCCAAGCGTGGATAGCGCCCGAACTCGGTCTTCCGAATACCGGGGGCTTCACGAAATTTAAGATTATAGAATTCTATGGCTAAGTGAGAGTGTTCAAGCACTATAAGTCCGGTTGCCTTGTTACGTTATGCGTTGAGCGCCTCCCTCGAAGGACCAAAAATGGGAACAAGAGCGCTCAAGTTTATCCCGAACACCCCAGCACTTTCGTGGCATGGGGGCTGAAGCCAACGACTTGCCATCTCTCAAATTTTATAAACAAGCCGAGCGAAGGTAATATTTTAAATTCACAAGCGTTGCTTAGCGCATATGAACAAGTTTTCAGCGTACAGGATAACAAATGCGAGTCTATTCAAAAATTACATCTTTGGAGCATTCACCTGCTATAAGGCGGGCACCCTTAAGGACGCCCTCATAATACATTTCGGGCTTGCGATGCTCCCTGTTCGGCGGTGGCCCGTCCTTCACAAGCTTCTCCGCGTCCATCTTGCCCCAGTGCACCTTAGCACGGGCAAGGCCTCTGAGCACCTTGATCTGACGGAGGCTTGATGACTTCAAGCCTTGGAGGCATCCACCAGCCGCCTTACCAGCCGAAGTAGCTCCCGGGCATGGCTTCCGTAGGCCACGGCCGAACTATGTGGCCCTTCATGGCCTGTTCGGCGACCTTGTGGAGCTCGACCAGGCTGCTTCATTTGGTCGCTCGAGGCTGCCGGATGTCCGGCCTCGATAATCTGAGACCAGAACACCTGCTCCGTCGAGCTTCCCTCCTCGGCTCGGTAAGCGGCGACATCGGACACACTGCAGGGCAGATCTGCGAATGCTCTGGAGAGCTCGGATTCGGGTAAGTAACAGATAATTCACTTTCACATGATTGCTTTGCATAAAGAATGCCTTACCCGCGCTATCTTCTTCATCGCCTCAATTTCCTGGAGGGCTTTTGAACTTGGCCTTAGCGGCTTTGGCACTCTCAAGAGCCAAAGCGAGCTCGGACTCTCGAGTCTTGAGTCACGCTTCTAAAAATCTCGTGTTTTTCCATGAGAGCACAGAGCTCTTGCCGCACCTCCACCACCCGCGCCTCCTGCTTCTCTCGCTCGGTGCTCTCCAGCGGCTGCACTTTGTTTTGACCTTGGACACACGCTTCCTTGAGGTCGCCACCTCGTTCATGGCCCTACAATACCCACGTTATTCCTGTCATTTTTGCAACCAAATCCTTTCTATAAGGTATTACTTTAATAAGGTATTACTCACCTTCCTTGTCCTCGAGCTGCTTCTTGGCAAGGCCGAGCTCGTTCTCGGATGCTTTCGAGGCTCTGCTTCAACGCATGGACCTCCATGATCGGTCTGGCGAGGTCAGCAGCGCGACCTGCATTCCCATATTGACATACTTATGTTAGACTCCTGCGTATATCTTTTTAGATCCTCAGTCGGCTTTTCTTTCCAACACCGAACTAAGCATCGAGGGCTCTTGTCTATGCGGTAATATTTTTACTTATTCTAAACTTACCTCAAAGCCTATTAGAAGGCTGATGCAGGCTTGATCGGCCCGCTCTTGGCGGACTGAACTTTCTGAGATCACCACACTCATTACGATGCGGTGCTCCTGCGTTGATGGAGGCGCCGTTAAGCGCCTCCGGCCAAATATCCAGTGCCTCCGGTTGGGCGGAGGTTACCGGCGTCACCGATCTTGCCCTTCTTACGAAGGGCGCTGCCGGACTTCGGAACCCTTTGTAGGTTCGATGCGAGTCCGGAGAGGGCCGGACTTAGAAACCCTCTGGGTTTTGCCCCTTTGGCGCCCGGAGTCAGGGAGGTGCGCCTTCTTGGCGCCTCGGCACCACCTCCTCCTGGTTGGGCCCCTTTGGGACTCCACCGTGGTGTCGTCTGCGTCACGAGGAGAGGAGGCGGTCGGAAGTGAAGTGCTATTCACATCCGGCGAATCCGAGGGAGCCGCTCGGCGAAGCGGCGAAGCTTCGTCACTTGGGCGGGCTACATGGTTATATTGGCGTTAGAAGACACTATCACGACAAGTAAAAAGTCATGAGTTATTGGAATCCGGACACTTACGATCTCGCCAGGCTTGGCCCTTGGTGGCCCTCCTCCTCGTCGTTGCGGCGTTGGTGGAGAAGTCGAAGGAAGGGTCCTTCCTTTCTTGGACCCTCCGGCCTACCGGTCAGGCGGCCTTCCTTTTCTTCTCTCCCCATTGGGAGAGGCTTCTTTCCTCCTCCTCATTCCGGAGAGGATTACGCCTCGAGTCGCTCGACAAAGCACTTGGCGGCAGGAGCTCCTTTGAGTTCCCGTGGCCTCCTTCTTTGCCTTCTTCTCCGGCACCACGTGAGGTCTTTGGAACCAACAACTCCCGTCAAGCGGGCGTCCGCTGGAGTCTTCGGCAAAGGAGCCGGGACAGTAATCTGCGGGCGTCTTCAGCCGATCTGTCAACGGTAAGGGAGTTTAGATCCCACATAGAGTCAGACTATGAAAAACAAGAGTCCCGTAAAGGGTAGAATAGCTTACCTCGCTGGCCTGACGCCGCGAGCTTAATCCGCGATCTTCAGTAGCCGATGTGGGGGGCCTCCGCGCCCTTGAACAGCACCTTCCAGGCATCTTCGTACGTAGTGTCGAAGAGCCGGCTCAAGGTTCGGTGCTGTGCCGGATCAAACTACCACAGATTGAAGGCCCGTTGCTGGCATGGGAGAATCCGGCGGATGAGCATCACCTGGATTCGTTGACAAGCTTGAGATTCTTGTCCACCAGGTTTTGGACGCAGGTTTGGAGTCCGGACAGCTCTTCCGAATCACCCCACGTCGGGCCCGTCTCTTTCCATGGCGTGAGCCGTGGGGAAGCCAGATCGAATTCAGCGGGCCGTCGCCCATTTGGGTCAGTAGCGGCTCGGTGATGTAGAACCACCCAATTGCCACCCTTTATTGTCTCCACGAAGGAGCCCTCGAGCCATAGGGCGTTGGCCATCCGGCCCACCATGGCGCCTCCGCACTCCAGCTTAGCGGCCGCCCACTACCTTGACGACATTAATAGTCTTGACCATAAGCGAAGTGGGGCGGGATCTGAAGGAAGGCCTCCCACCCAGCGATGAGCCGAGATGTTGAGGATGAAGTTCGGGGCGGATCGTGGAAATCTAGGCCATAGTAGAACATGAGCCCCGGACAAATGGGTGAAGTGGAAAACCTAGTCCATGGAGGAAGTGGGTGAGGAACACCACCCTCTCATGGGGCACAGGGGTGGGGATGAGCTGCCCCTTGTTGGGGGAGCCGACCACAGCGATGTCATGGGACAAGTATCCGGCCTCCGTGGCTTCGATGTGCCCCTCCGTGGCGGAGGAGGCCATCCACTGCCTCCCGCTCCCGACATGGCTGGAGAAGGTTGAGGAGGGATGTCGCGGACTTGGCGCCTGGAGCTCGGTCTTGTGAAATGGATGAGCAAAGGAGGAAGAAGGCGTGGGTGAAAAGGTGGATCCTTATCCCTTATATGGGCCAGACGAAGCTATCGTCCCCCACCAGCCTGGTAAAACTCGCTTATCTCCCAAAGCGCCCGTAATCAATGGCGCGGTTGGAGTTACCTGCGTCCGTATTGATGGGAATCCGGAATAAGGGGGAGCACGATCTCCGCTCGATAAGGCGTGCCAAGGAAACCGCCTCGCTAAATGCGCTGAGGTGGAGCAGTAAAAACAATTCGTATAAAGGCACGGCCGTGGTGTGATATCACGCCGCGGAATCGTCAACAGATCTGTGCAAAGGTTATTCTCTCTACGGTGGTATGTGGAACTTGTTTTTGCGAGCGGACACAATCCTTGTGTTCAAAATCTTCTATGAAGTATTCGGAGGAGGAAACCGCCTTGCGATGCGAATACAATATCTTGGCCGGACTAAATGCGTCATTGAAGCCTGGTTCAGGGAGCTCTTGAGGAGTCTGGATTAGGGGTGTCCAGGATGGCGAACTATCACCGTTGGCGGACTCCTAGACTATGAAGATACAAGATTGAAGACTTACGTCCCGTGTCCGGATGGGACTTTCCTTGGCGTGGAAGGCAAGCTTGGCGATATGGATATGTAGATCTCCTACCATTGTAACCGACTGTGTAACCCTAACCCTATCCGGTGTCTATATAAGCCGGAGGTTTTTAGTCCATAGGACGAACAACAATCATACCATAGGCTAGCTTCTAGGGTTTAGCCTCTTTGATCTCGTGGTAGATCTACTCTTGTACTACCCATATCATCAATAATAAGCAAGCAGGACTAGGGTTTTATCTCCATCGAGAGGGCCCGAACCTGGGTAAAAACATCGTGTCCCTTGTCTCCTGTTACCATCCGCCTAGACGCACAGTTCGGGACCCCCTACCCGAGATCCGCCGGTTTTGACACCGACAGTGGCTATTTCTATGGTGGAATATATGCCACGCGTTTAGCACGAGGGCTAGGTGTTTCACCTTTGCCCTTTGAGCCTATCCTACCCACGCAGTATTTAGATTTTGACACCTTAAAGGATCATAAGATCCATAAAGGAAAGATTCATGACTTCACTTACAATCTGTTGTTTAACCAAACATCTATTGTGCACACATATTTGCCTGCGCCTGCTCTTTTTGACTATCACAGCAAAGGAAGATATTTTGTTCTTGAGAGTGAGGCCCGAGCTCACAATGCAGCAGTGGAGGCAGCACAGCAGGCCGAGGCATCTGCACGGAGAACCTCCGTGAGCTACCACGCCAACTACTATCCAGCATACTAATCGACTACCAACTTAGGCCAAAAGCCTAAGCTTGGGGGAGTACGTGTTTCTCACCGACATTACATTCATGTCCACTTATTCCATTTGTCGGTGTTCACACTTTTTCATTGTATCATCCATGCTTAAATTTATTTTCTTGATTTCTTCTTGTGTGTTTGAAAAACCTTAGAAAAACAAAAAAAATTAGTTGTAGTTCGTTTACTTTCTATGCATTCTTACTAGTAATATTAAAAAGAAAACCCAAAAAGATTTCCTTGTTCTTCTTTTGCTTGTTGGGAGCTTTCCCGTGTAAATAGTTTTTCTCATTTTTGCTTTTCCCTTTTATTTGCTTGTTCAAGAAAACCAAAAACTCCAAAATATTTCATTGTGTTTCTCTGAATTTCTTTTCTTTTTATTCGAGTCTTACCGAGGAGAAGACCATGATGAAAATGTTGAGTGGCTCTCATATGAATTACTGTTGATCTAATAAAGAGCCCATTATACCTTGTCTTCTCCTGTTGAATAAAATGTTCATAGATTCCAGCTTAGTCCACGACACTCTTGCACTATTATTATTTTCACATCGTTCGGTCGTGCAAGTGAAAGGCAATAATGACGACATTCGATGAACTGGCCGTGGCAGAGAGAAACAGGAATGAACTCGACTTGTTCTGTTTGTATAAATATGTTTAACCTAGAATCCATGATTCAACCCATTATGACTAAACATGTTTGCAATGAGAATTAGAGATTATAGTTTCTCATGCCATGCATAAGTAGCTAGGAGTGGATAATGATTTATCTTGGATATCAACATTGCGTTAAAATGATTGTGATGTAGTATGATGATATGGTATCCTCCTCTGAATGTTCAAGTGGCTTGACTTGGCACATGTTTATGCATGTAGTTGAATCAATACCAACATAGCCTCTATGATATTTATGTTCATTGTGTTCATATCCTAATCATGCTAGTGTCCAATGTTACTTATGCATAATGCATGTTTATGACTGTTGTTGCTCTCTAGCTGGCCGCTTCTCAATCTAATTGCTAGCCTTCGCCTGTACTAAGTGGGAATTTTTCTTGTACATCAAAAACCTTGAACCCAAAGTTATTCCAGATGAGTCCACCATACCTACCTATATGCGGTATTACCCTATTGTCCTAAGTAAATTTGCATGTGCCACCTCTAAAAACTTCAAATAAATATCCTTTTTGTGTGCCTGGATCGTTCACGGAACGATAGGAGGTGGTCGGTATCTTCCATGCTAAGTGGGTTATTCTCAGGTCGAGTGTTTATTTATTCGTCATCGCACGAGAAAAGGGCGGTAATAGGGATTCCCAGTCCCGAACTCAAAAATGCAAATAATTAAACAAAAGTCCCCTGGGACTGTTGTTTGTTTGGACGACACCCATTGTTTCGGACAAGCCGTGGAGTGTGATTGTTGGTGGAGGGGGAGTAAACCTTTACTTTTATCCCTTGGGAACCGCCATTAGCGTGCTTAGCATGGAAGATATTTATAAATGATGGTCGTGAAGTAAATGGTCTCAAAATATCATTTACCTCTGTTTTAAAACTTGAGCTCTGGCACCTCTGCAAATCACTGCTTCCCTCTGCGGAGGGACTATCTATTTACTTTTATGTTGTGTCATCACCTTCTAAAACAAGCACTAGAACACGAGAGCACATTTGTCATGACTTATGCATTGTGTGTAGCTAATGTTGGGTGCATCATGAGTGGATCTTTTCTACCATGAATTACAATGTTTAGTCGCTGCTTGAACTTTGGAGGTGCTCTGCGTTTATGTTTTGCGGTCTCAGAAAGGGCTAGAGAGATACCACTATTGTCATGTTATATCATGGTTGTTTTGACAGCGTGTTGCTGTTTGAGATATCCTATTATTGCTCGCTAGCTGATTATGTCATTGATATGAGTCATTATAATCATTAAGAGTTATTGTCGGCATGGTTAGTTATAATGAAACTAACCCGGACTGACGCTGTTTTCAGCAGAACTACCATGGTGTTGTTTTTGTGCAGAAATAAAAGTTCTCGGAATGGAACGAAACTTTGCGAGGAATTTTTATACAATAAACAAGAAATTTCAGAGCCAAGACCCACCAGAGGCGGGCACCTTGGTGGGCACAACCCACCAGGGTGCGCCCCCCTCCTGGCGCGCCCACGTGGGTTGTCCCCACTTGGTGGCCCCGCAGACCCTAAAACCGACACTATAAAATCCTATTTTTCCAAAAAAATTGGGAGAAAGAATTATCGCGATCACGAGACAGAGCCGCCGTCACATCTTGTTCTTCATCGGGAGGCCAGATCTGGAGTCTGTTTGGGGCACCGGAGAGGGGGATCTTCGTTCTTCGTCATCACCAACCCTTCTCCATCGCCAATTCCATGATCCTCCTCACCGGGAGTGACTAATTCCTTCGTAGGCTCGCTGGTCAGTGATGAGTTGGATGACATTCATCATGTAATCGAGTTAGTTTTGTTAGGGCTTGATCCCTAGTATCCACTATGTTCTAAGGTTGATGTTGCTATGACTTTGCTATGCTTAATGCTTGTCACTTTGGGCCCGGGTGCCATGAACTCAGATCTGAACCGTTTATGTTTTCATCATTATATCCATGTTCCAGATCCGATCTTGCAAGTTATAGTCACCTACTATGTGATATGATTCGGCAACCCCGGAGAGACAATAGTCGGGACCACTCCCAGTGATGACCGTAGTTTGAGGTGTTCATGTATTCACTATGTGTTAATGCTTTGTTCCGGTTCTCTATTAAAAGGAGGATTTAATATCCCTTAGTTTCCAATATGGACCCCGCTGCCACGGGAGGGTAGGACAAAAGATGTCATCCAAGTTCTTTCCATAAGCACATATGACTATTTACGGACTACATGCCTACATTATATTATTTAATCGGAGCTAGTGCCGTATCGCCCTAGGTTATAACTGTCTCATGATGAATATCCTCCAACAAGTCACCGATCCAATGCCTACGAATTTATCTTATATTGTTCTTGCTAAGTTACTATTGCTATCATCACTATTACACTTGCTACAAAAATCTACATTATCCTTTATTCTTTATACGGCTTTCTTTGTTACTACTATTAGAACTACCATATTACTTTGCTACTGATTACTTGCTGCAGATAATTAATCTCCAGGTGTGCTTGAATTGACAACTCAACTGATAATACCTTAAAATATTCTTTGGCTCCCCTTGTGTAGAATCTATAAATTTGGGTTGAATACTCTACCCTCGAAAACTGTTGCGATCCCCTATACTTGTGGGTTATCAATGGGGCCTTTCACATCACCCACTTACGTAACCACATGGTTCGCCAACAGTAATAACCTTCCGTCCAAAGTTGGCATACATTGGATGGTCGACTTCGCCAAATGTCAAGAAGTTCATTAACATAAACATGCAAAGAGGATGTCAAGTCCTAATATCAATCGATCTATTACACATTAAGGTTCATCTATGTCCCCGAGAAGTAAGGGAACTACTCACACATGAGGGCAACAAACATCATACCACCAAAGATGGGAAACATGAACAAATCACACATGTTATACACAAGTTATTCCTCTAGCGTTCTTGATATTACAATATGGGAAAGACAAATGGTGATGATGATGACAGTGGGGATGATGTTGGAGCCTTCTCGTTGAAGATGGTGGAGGCGGAGGTCTCCTCCTTGCCGGTTCCTCCCTCCGGATCACTCCGACGGCTACGGTTCCTGCTTCTGGACAAATTTCTAGTGTCTCTGGGTGTCTGATTCACTATCCATCTTCACGGTGTGAATATAGTTGATCCGGCGGTGGCCCTGGCACTCGATATGACCGCTCATGGGGGGTGCGGTCGTATCGAACGTCGTCTTGTGCTCTGGACATCCTGCGGCGACTGCTTCTTTGCCCATTTTGCTTCTTTCTCTTATGTTAGGTGATGATCACTTTAATTGTTGATTCCACTACCATTTTTGAGATTTCTTCCATATAATAATATTTGGTCCAAAAAGCCTTATCTTAGAAGAAATGACAAAAAGAAGTGTGTGAATGCGGTAAAGTCCCATGAAGTCTACGGAGTAGGCACAAAAGTACTAACAAAATAATGACATAATTTGCACTCATCCGGTTCCTGGGGTGTCCGCTTTTACCATCGACATTGTTGTTATTACCGCCAAAAACGATGTTTCTCAACTCTTGCATGATATAACAATTCTCCCAAGAGTGATTTTCTGGCTTATTCTTCTTCTTGTGCTTTGGGCATGGGACCTTCAAAGCCTCCTGGTAGTTGCGAGGACGAAAACCCTGGGACTACTTCTTTCAAGTGTTTCACATGTGGTGGCCGAGGACACAAGTCCTTCAAATGCACCAACAAGCAGACCATGATCTTCAACGATGATGGCACATATGACTCGATGAGCGAAGAAGAAATGGAAGCCCTTGAGCACGTGGCCATGCACCGGCACGTGAACAAAGATGAAGATGATCAAGTCTTTTGTGACAATGATTCAAGTCCCTCTCTCGTGGTCTCCAAGGTCTTGACGCTCCAACACCACCAAGAAGAAGACCAACGGTGCCACATCTTCCACACCAAGGCCGGCATCAACGGGCGTTCCGTGAAAGTCATCATCGAAGGAGGAAGTTGTCACAACTTGGCAAGTGAAGAGCTATGTTCCAAGATGCAATTGGTCAAGAAGAAGCACCCTCGTCCATACAAGGTGCAATGGCTAAGCGACTCCGGCACTATTCAAGTGGAGCATACGGTGCAAGTTTCTTTCAAGACCGGCGACTACGAGGATACCTTGGAGTGTGACGTGGTGACTATGTCTGTGTGCCACCTCCTTTTGGGAAGACCATGGCAATTCGGCCGCGGAGTCATCCACAACGGAAGAACCAACCACTATAGCTTCAAGATGAAAGGCAAGGAATATGTGCTTCGACCAATGTCACCAAGCCAAGTGATCGCTGACAAGCAAGCATCCACCCATCACAGATATACTTTTTAGAGTGTGAACAACAAAAAAGAAAGTGAGCGCCACAAACCAAAATTGAGCGACTCTTCGCAAAGAGAGAAAAACTTAGTCCTCCTAGCCACAAAAAGAGAGATGAGAGAAGTGTGTGAGAACCCATCGAGTGTCATCCACTTTGTCCTCCTATGCAAAGATGAGGTGGCAAAAACTAACACTCCTAATTCGCTTCCTCTAGTGTTTTCTGACTTGTTGCATGAATTCGAGGAAGTCT
This sequence comes from Aegilops bicornis, assembly GCA_021605145.1. NCBI lineage: Eukaryota > Viridiplantae > Streptophyta > Magnoliopsida > Poales > Poaceae > Aegilops > Aegilops bicornis. The sequence goes on along the minus strand of CM038673.1, from coordinate 339,676,179 downwards.
TTCCCAATGAGCTACCTCCCGGTCTCCCTCCTCTACGTGGCATTGAACATATGATCGACCTCATCCCCGGAGTGCCTCTTCCGAACAAGGCTCCCTACCAAGTCAACCCGAAGAAACTAAGGAGATCCAATGGCAAGTACAACAACTCATCGACAATGGCCATGTCGTGAAAGCTTAAGCCCTTGTGCGTTCGGTTATACTTACGCCCAAGCAAGACGGTAGTTTTCGCATGTGCTCTGATTGTAGACCCATCAATGCTATCACCGTTCGTTATAGGCATCCCATTCCTTGCCTTGATGATATGATAGATGAGCTTAGCGGTGCCACCATTTTCTCAAAAATTGATCTTAAAAGTGGATATTATCAAATCCGCATACAAGAAGGTGATGAATGGAAAACCACTTTCAAAACTAAATTTGGCTTGTACGAGTGGTTAATTATGCCTATGGGTTTATCAGAAGCTCCCGGTACTTTCATGCGACCTATGCATTTTGTGCTTCGTCCTTACATTGGAGTGTTTGTTGTGGTCTACTTCGATGACATACTTGTTTTTACCAAATCCACCAAATATCATGTGAATCATGTTAGGGTCGTGTTAGGGCCAACATGAAAAAGTGCATGTTTGGTGTTGACAAGCTTGTTTTCTTGGGTTTTGTTGTTTCTTCAAAGGGTGTCCATGTCGATGAGTCTAAAATTGAAGCAATTAAAACTTGGCCACAGCCCACTAATTTGCAACAAGTGCGTAGTTTTCTTGGCCTTGCGGGTTTCTATCGTCGCTTTGTGAAAGATTTTAGCACTACTGCCGCACTGTTGCATGCCTTGAGTAAGAAAAATGCTCCTTTTGTTTGGGAACCTTTGCAACCTACCGCTTTTGATGAGCTCAAATCTTTGCTTAGTCAAGCTCTGATTCTTGCTTTGCCCAAATTTGACATAACTTTTGAGGTTCATTGCGATGCTAGTGTTAATGGAATTGGTGGAGTTTTGATGCAAGAAAAACGAGCTATTGGATATTTTAGTGAAAAACTCTCTGGTGCTCAACTTAACTATTCCATCTATGACAAAGAGTTGTATGCTTTAGTGCGTGTGTTGCATGTTTGGGAGCACCATCTTAGACCGCATGAGTTTGTCATACATACCGATCATGAGACACTTATGTACCTTAAAGGTCAAACCAAGTTGAATAAATGGCAAGCTAAATGGAGTGAATTTATGGAATCTTTCCCCTATGTGATCAAGTACATTAAGGGCAAAGAGAATGTTGTGGCGGATGCCCTTTCCCACAAGTGCATGTTACTTACTCAATTTAAATTAAATGTTGTCGGATTTGATCATATCAAAGATTTGTATGTGCATGATGTGACTTTTGCTACTCCTTATGCTAAGTGTGTGACGAATACTTATTGGGAATGATACTATATCAAAGATGGTTATCTTATGAGAGCTAACAAACTATGCATTCCCGAGTCTTCTCTTTGTTTGTTACTTTTGCAAGAGGCTCATGGAGGTGGACTCATGGGACACTTTGGACGCGAGAAGACATTTGCCACACTCTCCGATAACTACTTTTGGCCCAAGATGTTTCGCGATGTCTCACGCTTCACCAACCGGTGCTCTACATGTTGCAAAGCTAAGTCCCAATCTCAATCCCATGGTTTACATATGCCACTACCTATTCCACATCAACCTTGGGAAGATATTAGCATGGATTTTGTGCTTGGGTTACCTAGAACTCAAAATGGCAAGGACTCCGTATTTGTTGTTGTGGACTGATTCTCTAAAATGGCTCATTTTATCCCATGCAATAAGATAGACGATGCTTCACATGTTGCCAATCTCTTTTGTAGGGAAATCTTGAGGTTGCACGGTGTGCCAAAGACAATTGTGTCGGATCGAGACGTCAAGTTCTTAAGCTACTTTTGGAAGAGGCTATGCGCCAAGCTCGGAATCAAGCTACTCTTCTCCATGACATATCATCCTCAAACCGATGGCCAAACGGAAGTCACCAACCGGGCGCTTGCCACTCTCCTACGCGTTTTGATAAAGAAGAACATCAAGGAGTGGGAGGAGTGCCTACCCATCACCGAGTACGCCTACAACCGTGCAAGACACTCTACCACCGGCAAGTCCCTCTTCGAAGTTGTCTACGGCTTCAGCCCATTGTCACCTTTGGACATCCTTCCTCTGCCGCTTCAAGAACGAGCAAACATGGAGGCTAGCGCAAGAGCCACCTACCTCAAGAAGATACATGAAGAAACACGTTCCACGATCGAGCGCCAAGTACAACGACTCGCCTCCAAGCTCAACATCAACAAGTCATCGATGGTGTTCCAACCGGGCGATCTTGTATGGTTACATCTCCGCAAGGACCACTTCCCCAAGGAGCGCAAGTCCAAGCTACTTCCGAGAGCCGATGGAGCATTCAAGGTGATCGAACGCTACAACGACAACGCCTACAAGGTCGACATATTGTAGGACCTTGAAGTATGTCTAGAGGGGGGGTGATTAGACTACTTGACCAATAAAAACTTAACCTTTTCCCAATTTTATAGTTTGGCAGATTTTAGCTATTTTAGGACAAGTCAAGCAATCATCACACAATTCAAGCAAGCATGCAAAGAGGATATTGGCGGAAATTAAAGCATGCAACTTGCAAGAAAGTAAAGGGTAGGGTTTGGAGGATTCAAGCGCAATTGGAGACACTTGATGTTTTTGGCGTGGTTCCGATAGGTGGTGCTATCATACATCCACGTTGATGGAGACTTCAACCCACGAAGGAGTAGCGGTTCTTGTGAGTCCACGGAGGGCTCCACCCACGAAGGGTCCACGAAGAAGCAACCTTGTCTATCCCACCATGGTCGCCGCCCATGAAGGACTTGCCTCACTAGCGGTAGATCTTCATGAAGTAGGCGATCTCCTTGCCCTTACAAACTCCTTGGTTCAACTCCACAATCTTGTCGGAGGCTCCCAAGTGACACCTAGCCAATCTAGGAGACACCACTCTCCAAGAAGTAACAAATGGTGTGTTGATGATGAACTCCTTGCTCTTGTGCTTCAAATGATAGTCTCCCCAACACTCAACTCTCTCTCATAGGATTTGGATCTGGTGGAAAGAGGGTTTGAGTGGAAAGCAACTTGGGGAAGGCTAGAGATCAAGATTCATATGGTAGGAATGGAATATCTTGGCCTCAACACATGAGTAGGTGGTTCTCTCTCGAAGGTAAGTTGGAAGTGTAGGTTCGTTTCGATGGCTCTCTCCACGAATGAAGAGGAGGTAGAGGGTATATATAGCCTCCACACAAAATCTAACCGTTACACACAATTTACCAAACTCGGTGGGACGAATCATAAAACTCGGTCGGACCGATTTAGTAAACCTAGTGACCGTTAGTGATTTTTCGGTGGGTGGCATGCATCTCGGTGAGACCGATTCAGTTAGGGTTAGGGCATAACGTAATCTCGGTAAGACCAATTACACAAACTCGGTGAGACCGATTTTGGTAATAAGCTTTCCAGAGAGTTGGTCAGGTAAACTCGGTGGGACCGATTTGCTCTTTTCGGTGAGACCGAATTGTTACAAAAAGGAAACACAGAGTTTCCATTGCAATCTCAGTGGGACCGATCTGCTCTTTCGGTGAGACCAAAAAGTTACGAAAAGGAAACAGAGAGATTATAACCCCATCTCGGTGAGACCGAGATCCCTATCGGTAAGACCGATTTGCTTAGGGTTTGTGGCAGTGGCTATGACTTTTTGGAATCGGTGGCGCCGGATAGAAAGAATCGGTGTGACCGATTTTGGCTTTAGGTTTAGGTCATTTGTGGATGTGGGAAAGTAGTTGAGGGTTTTGGAGCATATCACTAAGCACATGAAGCAAAAGGCTCATTAAGCAACACCTCATCCCTTCTTAATAGTATTGGCTTTTCCTATAGACTCAATGTGATCTTGGATCACTAAAATGTAAAATGAAGAGTCTTGAGCTTTTGAGCTTGAGCCAATCCTTTGTCCTTAGTATTTTGAGGATCCACTTTCATCATCCATGCCATGCCATTCATTGAGCTTTCACGAAACAATAGTCTTGGAATAGCATTAGCTCAATGAGCTATATGTTGTTATGAATTACCAAAACCACCTAGGGATAGTTGCACTTTCAATCTCCCCCTTTTTGGTAATTGGTGACAACATATAGATCGAAGCTTCGACAAATGATAATAAAATTTAAATAACATAAATAAGCTTTGAGAAGTATGTGATAAGCAAGAGCTCCCCTAAATTTGTGCATAGTTTTAGATTTGCTTTGGACTACAAATGCACAATGAATTAGGCTCATGGGTTACTCTTCCATGTCACATACATCTTGGTGGAGAGCTCAAAATAATAAACAATGAATACATGCACTCATCACCAAGCATAGTGAGTGATCACATAAGATAGATAGGATAATATCAAGCATGCATATGTGTAGCTTATGATCAAACACATGATCATCAATGTCTCACAAACATAGTATCTCAACCAAAAGCAAACAAAGTTGAAAAACCACCAAATAAAGCAAGAGAGAACAAAAGCAACACTCTCTCTCTCGAAGCCTATGATCTATACATTTTCTCCCCTTTGGCAACAAGTTACCAAAAGTTCATAGAAAATGCATAGTACTAGATCGACTCTCAGGCTTGATCTTCCGGTGGTGGTGTAGAGATGGCTCCTTGGGCCGAAGACTTGATTGATGTAGATGGAGCTGGAGTGATGAAAGGTCTTTGGAGCTGGTGGCACTGAGGCTGTAGCTGGTGCAGACGAAGTTGCTCTCTTGTCAGAAACTGGCACAGCTGATGACCTCTGGGCTCTAGGCACTCTGGCAAACATATTTGTGGTAGTCTTGCCCTTCCTCTCCTGCATGTCCTCTTGTTGCTTCTCCACTGCAGTCTGAATCTCAGTTACTTTCACATCTAAGTTATAGAACTTTTGTTCTATGATTCTCTCCAAGCTCTCCTGATTTTGAGTGAGGGTGGCCAATCCCTTCTCAATCCTCAAGGTTGATGCTATTAAGTAACCAAGCTGCTCCTGTTTGTTTTTCAAGAAATATTCAGATGCCTCCTCTTGAGTTGGCATCTTGGCAGCCTTCTCCCTCTTTGCCTTCTCCTTCTTCTCCTGAGCTTGAACTGATTGTGGATCATCTTCATTCATGACAACCTCATTGTCCTCAAAGTCTGGATAAAGTGGAAAGTGTTCCTTATCCAACTGATATTTTCCTGTGCCCATCTTTGAGTTAATCAATTCTTGAATCTGAGGTGCACATCCACAACTCCTCTTCTGATCTGCTGCAGTCCTCTTGATAGTTTCAATGATCAGGCTCATGACTTTAAACTTTTGTGGCACATCAAACACATGCAACATGTTGATGGCATGCCCTCTGATCATGTTATGGTCACCTGACTTGGGCAACAAAGTGTGCCTTAGAATCCAATTTATGGTTGGAAACCCTGACAGCAGATAGTGAACAGATCCATAATTGTGAGTTGCTTATGCATTGTTTGGTATTTCCTTGTACATGTGAGCCTTTGAATTGTGATCATTTATCTTCTTTGAATAGTTGTCTAATTCATCCTCATTCTCCTCTGGGGCATTTATCGACTTTGCCCACTCCTCAACAGTTGATTGGTACCTTGTACCTTCAGACATCCAAACAATTCTCCCATCTGGGTAGAAATGGGCTGTGGAGTAAAACTGCATGATAAGCTCATCACTCCAATTCGTGAGCTTCTGCCCAACAAAATCTGCAACTCCACAACTTACAAAGCTGTCCTGCACTCTAGGATAGTGCTCTTCATTTTCCTTTATGTAGGTCCAGTCGACCCACCTCATATCACACACAATGGGCTTCTTGTCCAACAAGATTGTCTCACGAAGTCCTGCTTTGTTCCTTTGTGTGGAACACATAGTCAACAGCAGTTCTTCTCCTTGAAGCATATGGATCTTGCATTCTCCACAGTCTCAGCCACAGATCCTTCCTGATTCTCATGTCCTCGACCCGCAGGATGGGCATCATTGTGGTCTGGTATCTTGGGCTTAAGCTTCCTCAAAACTTGTCCTTCTTCATCTTCCTCATCAACCTCGAGCACTTTGGGGCCTTGTTCTTCTCGGTAATTTGGAATACTCCTAGTATTCCTCTTTGAATCTGAACTTGGCCTTAGAGGCAGCTTTGGGTGCTTCCTTGGGCTTAGATGTGGCAGCCCACGATCTAATAGCATCACCCATAAGCTTTGGTGCCTTTGGTGCTTTGGTGCATAAGGCTCTTCCTCTTCCATCATGGAAGGCTTCCCAATAACTTTGGCCATGGTCATCTTGACCCTTTCCTTCCTCTTCTTGCTCTCGACAAGCTGGCTCTTTGGGATCAGGATTTTCGGGTAGTTGAGTTGATGTTACGACCTTAGACATTGGTTGTCTTCCTGCAGTCCTTTTGGTCTTCATGACCCTTTCCTTCTTGACCACCTCTTTCTTTGAAGTTGCCTCATCTTCCTCAGCCTGTAATCTTCATCCTCTGAATCTGAATTTCTTTTCCTCCTTTGCCTAGTAGCAGCCTTAGGCAAATTGCTAGGAAGTACTTCGCTCCCTTCATCTGAAGTTGAGGGACTAGTGCCCTCACTCAAGTTTAATTGCTCTTCGGACCTGTTACATTTGTCACTTTGATCGGACATCTTGCAAAAAAGCTGACTCTTGACCCTGTGAAGAGTTTATAGATGAGATAGAAAAGATGAGCATCACAAAATGCAGAGGTTTTTGCAAAGAATGACTCAAAAGTTCAGTTTTAGTTTTTCCACGAAAGCATTTCGGATCCACCGATTTTCAAACTCGGTGATACCGAAGCGATTTTGGAACCTAAACCGATGATCTCGGTTGGAATGAGTTTTAGTTAAATTGCACCAAGACTGCTAGGGTTTCACATAATTCTCAAATCGGTTGCACCGATTAGTAATTCTCGGTTGGACCGAGAGTCACTAGTAAAATGGCATAAGCCAAATCGGTGAGACCGAGTTTTTCAACTCGGTGGGTCCGAGATGGTTTCGTGAAACCTAAACCTAAAAATTGAATCACAACTAATCTATGAACTACTTCTTTGGATAGATGAGTTGCAATCATGGCAAGATTCAATGTGAAAACAATGTGCTAGGAATCGGGCGTGGATAGCACAAAGATCAAGTCCATACCCTAACTTGGCGGTGGACTTGCTACGCTGGCAACGTAAGGGGACGAAATCCGTTAACGGCGGCGAAGACCAATGACGGGGAGGCTGGCGGCGAGGGAGACGATCCGAGACCCCGATGGCGAGCGAGCGAGCTGATATCTTGCGAAGGGTTTGGGGAAGTTTCAAAATTTTGCCCGTGACTATATATAGCCCGATACATCGATGTGGCCAAAGTGGAACAACTCGGTGGCACCGAGATGCATAAGTGTGTTCAGTTACAGCAACTCGATGTGACCGAAAAGTTCAAATCGGCTTGCACCGAGATTGAAAACTCAGATCAACTTGATGATCTCGGTAGGACCGAAATGGTAGGATCGGTCAGAACGAGAATCATTAAGAGGTTTTGGAAGTTTAAGTCTATGACGAATCGGGGACTCCGAGTGCTCCTCACACAGAGTGGTTCGAATCTGACTTGATCACATTTTGTGATGTAGCATGAATAGAGTTTGAGGCGAGAAAAGCATAGATAGCTAAAGAAGGTTCTTAGGCATTCTTGTCCATCCACTTGGCCAAGAGAAGAGAATCCAAACAAACAAAACAACAAGTGGATGTCCTTGAATGAGTAAAATATGCACCAACATGCTCACACAATAAGATGGCAATTGAAATATGTGGCAAAGCATGCACAACCAATTTTAGCATCTATCAAACAATTGGCGATGACTAGGTCATCTATATATGAGTATGTTGACTTAGGAGTCAAATGAGAACATTTGATCATAGGTCATACTCATCGTTTAAGCTCAAGTGGGGTTACCACTTTTACATAATGCATTAATGTGTTCACACCATTAGAGTTGCTTTGACTCAATTCTTAGAGTTAAGCTCCCCTAGATGTGAGATCCCCCTTAGAGGGATGAACTAACCTTGGGTTTTGTCGATGATGACTTCATGTAGGTGTTGAAGATGTGGATGCTCAATGTTGATGTAGATCATTTGGAGCAATCCTTTGGAGTGAGTTGCACTTTCAACTTGCCTACATGGGTTAGTCCCACAAGGAACAAACAAGAATATCCATAGACATAGAGTGATGCACACACAAGATGATGTCCATGAAAACATTAGGTTACCTTGTCCCTTGCCTTACCAACAAGAGGGTTTGTGACTCCTTGAACTAGTGCAAGATGTGAAAGTTGATTGCACTTGTTCTTGCCAAAATGATATGAGTGAAGAATATTGGCGGAGTCACCCTCAAGAACTCTCTAGTTCTTCTTCTTCGGGATCCACATCATCTTGATGGGAGTCCTTGGAGTTATAGTTGTACTTGATGAAGTAGAACTTGGCGTAGTCTTGGGGACCCACTCGAACGAGGCTTTAGGTGCTTCTTCAAATGCATCAATCTCTTCTTGAAGCTTGTCCTTGCCTTTGTTCTTGTGGTCTTGTGGTGGAAGATCATCTTGAGCTTGTGTCCCCTTTAAGGAAGTAGGATCATACTTCTCTTGTTGAGGGACAAACTTTGTCTTGGGGTATTGATCTTCTTCCCACTCAACTCCATTGGCATTGAACTTTCGTTCAAAACCAACACCTTGATTCTTAGGTGTCTTCCTTGCTTGCGTACAATTTCCTCGAATTGCTTACTCCCGGCAAGGCTCTTGTAAACACCTTTCTCTATAATTCCCTTCAATAAACTATTTTCTTGCTCAAGTGTAACTTGGCTAAGAGAACCATTAGTGGAATCAAGAGAACTACTAGAAGTAACAACATTGGATTTGACATTATTATTGTTACCACTAGAGGAAGTATCTTTCTTGTACTTGTTACTAGACTTGACTTGAGGCATGTAAGTAGATAAGAATAAACACTTGGCAATGTAAGAAGAACTTCTCTTGCGGAGATCATCATTGATTGCCTTTAAGAACTCATGCTCTTGCTCAAGATTGAGCTTTTCATAGCGTAACTTCTCATGAGCCCTTAAAAGTTCTCGATGATCTTCGAAGGTAGTTTCATGAGCCAACTTAAGAGTGTTTAGCTCTTTAGTTAGAAGCTCAATTTTCTCCTTATCATTGTCATTCGTTTGATTAGCATGATTAATTGACGTTTCATCATAGTATTCATCACTAGAGTTGTCAACAAGTAAATCATCATCCACAAGCAAGTCATCTTCATCACTATTGAAATCAACATACTCGGGATGTGTTACCTTTGGACCTTTGGCCATGAAGCATCTTCCAATTCCTTCATTTGGTGATTCAAATATGTCGTAGGAGTCGGTTGACACAAGTGCTAGACCGGCAACACCTTCATCTTGAGTATATTCGAGTCGGAGTGATAGCTTCTCTCGGAGTGATTGTCGGAGTCGGGCGGATACCCATTCACCAATATGAGCTTGATGTCTTTGTTTTGTGTAGCTCCTTGATGACTTGTCCTTCCTTTCCGAATCCTTGCTTCTCCGTGAGGGTCTTCGTTCATAACGATCATCTCTACTCCTTCTTTCTCTCGGTGGTGATTCTTCTCTTTTGCTTCTTCTTTTTGGAGAATCTTCTCTTCTTTTGTAGGGTGTCGTACACTCATTTGAGTAGTGTCCGGGTCTCCCACAATTGTAGCAATTGCGCTCTCGACTAGAAGATCTCTTGTCATGATAAGACCTTGACTTGGAGCTTCTTTCTTTGCTTCTACTCTTGTAGAATTTGTTGAAGTTCTTCACCATTAAGCTCAATTCTTCATTGAAGGTTTGTTTCTCACTTGATGATGTGGGGGCTTCACTTGAGGCTTTGTAAGCACCACTTGACTTGTTGTGAAGTTCCTCCTTATCCTTGAGTGACATCTCATGAGCAACAATTCTTCCAATGACTTCCGTTGGCTTGAGATCTTTGTAGTTTGGCATCATTTGAATCAATGTGCACACGGTATCATACTTTCCATCCAATGCTCTTAGGATTTTCTTGATGATGAATTTGTCGGTCATCTCTTCACTCACTAAGCCGGCAATCTCATTTGTGATGAGAGCAAGCCTAGAGTACATTTCAGCGACACCTTCACCATCCTTCATTTTGAACTTGTCAAGCTGACTTTGGAGCACATCCAACTTGGATTTCTTGACGGACTCGGTACCTTCGTGCATATCAATCAAAGTATCCCATATTTCCTTTGCATTCTCAAGACGGCTGATTTTGTTGAATTCTTGAGGCACAATCCGTTGAAGATGATATCACAAGCTTGAGCGTTGTATTGCAGCATCTTCAATTCTTCCGCATTAAACTTCACGGTTCGGTTCTCTCCCATCAAAGAATTCACCTTGCAAGCCCATACAAATAATTGCCCAAGCAGGCGGGGTTATGTCCGAGAATATGCATTTTCATCTTATGCTTCCAACTAGCAAAATTAGTACCATCAAAGTAAGGACCTCTCGGTGATAATTTCCCTCGCTAGACGCCATACTATCCTAGGTTGTGAAACCAAGGCTATGGCCACCAAAATCTATGTAAATCAAAGCAACAGGAGACCACAGCTTTTATACCAATTGTAGTACCTTGAAGTATGTCTAGAGGGTGGTTATTATAATACTTGACCAATAAAAACTTAACATTTTCCCAATTTTATAGTTTGGCAGATTTTAGCTATTTTAGGACAAGTCAAGCAATCATCACACAATTCAAGCAAGCATGCAAAGAGTATATTGGCAGCGCAAATTAAAGCATGCAACTTGCAAGAAAGTAAAGGGTAGGATTTGGAGGATTCAAACGCAATTGGAGACACGGATGTTTTTGGCGTGGTTCCGATAGGTGGTGCTATCGTACATCCACGTTGATGGAGACTTCAACCCACGAAGGGTAATGGTTGCGCGAGTCCACGGAGGGCTCCACCCACGAAGGGTCCATGAAGAAGCAACCTTGTCTATCCCACCATGGCCGTCGCCCACGAAGGACTTGCCTCGCTAGCGGTAGATCTTCACGAAGTAGGCGATCTCCTTGCCCTTACAAACTCCTTGGTTCAACTCCACAATCTTGTCTGAGGCTCCCAAGTGACACCTATCCAATCTAGGAGACACCACTCTCCAAAAAGTAACAAATGGTGTGTTGATGATGAACTCCTTGCTCTTGTGCTTCAAATGATAGTCTCCCCAACACTCAACTCTCTCTCATAGGATTTGGATCTAGTGGAAAGAGGGTTTGAGTGGAAAGAAACTTGGGGAAGGCTAGAGATCAAGATTCATATGGTAGGAATGGAATATCTTGGCCTCAACACATGAGTAGGTGGTTCTCTCTCAGAACCTGTAAGTTGGAAGTGTAGGTTCGTTCGATGGCTCTCTCCACGAATGAAGAGGAGGTGGAGGGGTATATATAGCCTCCACACAAAATCTAACCGTTACACACAATTTACCAAACTCATTTGGGACCGAATCATAAAACTCGGTCGGACCAATTTAGTAAACCTAGTGACCGTTAGTGATTTTGATTGGACTCGACATGCATCTCGGTGAGACCGATTTAGTTAGGGTTATGGCATAACGTAATCTCGGTAAGACCGATTACACAAAATCGGTGAGACCGATTTTGGTAATAAGCTTTCCAGAGAGTTGGTCAGGTAAACTCGGTGGGACCGATTTGCTCTTTTCGGTGAGACCGAAATGCTACAAAAAGGAAGCAGAGAGTTTACATTGCAATCTTGGTGGGACTGATCCGCTCTTCGGTGAGACCGAAAAAGTTCTGAAAAAGGAAAAACAGAGAGATTGCAACCCCATCTCGGTGAGACCGAGATCCCTATCGGTAAGACCTATTTGCTTACGGTTTGTGGCAGTGGCTATGACTTTTTGGAATCGGTGGCGCTGGATAGAAAGAATCGGTGTGACCGATTTTGGCTTTAGGTTTAGGTCATTTGTGGATGTGGGAAAGTAGTTGAGGGTTTTGGAGCATATCACTAAGCACATGAAGCAAAAGGCTCATTAAGCAACACCTCATCCCTTCTTAATAGTATTGGCTTTTCCAATAGACTCAATGTGATCTTGGATCACTAAAATGTAAAATGAAGAGTCTTGAGCTTTTGAGCTTGAGCCAATCCTTTGTCCTTAGTATTTTGAGGGATCCACTTTGTAACATCCCAAATTTTCAATTTGGAATGTTATACATTAGATCATCATGCATATCATATTTTCTTGCATTTTTCCGATCCTAGAAAATTTCACGCAACTCAAGGACCCTCGGAGAGAGTTGGAGATTTCATTATTTTCATATTTGGGTTTTCTCAAATTTTGAAGATAGGATCATTTGGATTTATTTATTTTATCTTCAAATATTTTTTCCAACAAAAAAATAAGAGAGGGAATAATATGACTTTCCCAAAATTTAGGAAGAATGAAGATTTAATAAATAAATCAAATTTGGATTTTTCGAGGTTTATTAGCTTTAGGGGAAAAAAATGAGTTTTCTTTAAAAAAAATATGCATTATTCAAGTTCATTTTGTTCGACTCATTTTTAGGAGTCGGGGAAAATTTATTTTTTTTAGTTTGGAGTTCGTTTAGATTTATTTTAATTCGTTTTCAGTTTAAAAAAAAAATCGCGCCACTTTGGGCCAGGGCCCAACCAGCCCGGCCCCCCCTCCCCTCGCGCTCCCGCTCGGGAGTCCGCCCGCCGCCGCCTTGAGTCCGGCTCGGCCACGCCGCCATGCCGCCGTTGCCTCCCCAAGCAACCCCGCCTCCCTCCTTAAAGCCCCGCTCTCTCTCCTCCCCACCAGCCTTGTGCCCAACCCATGGCCCTTGGCCTTGCCGCCGCCATGTGTCGCCCATGCCGCTTGGTCGTCATTGCTGTCGTCGACCCACGCCGCCATGAACCCACCAGGACCCGTGAACCGAGCCCACGGTGACCTCGCCGGAGGTAGCCACCACCCCACCCCGGTCCGGTTTTGTTTTAAAGAGAAGAAAAAATGTCCGGTTTTCTTTAGTTGTTCAGTTTTTTTTAAACCCTAGATTTGGTTTATTTTTTTTGGTTTAGTTAATTAGTGAACGTTCACCGATCCGTTCATTCTAACGAACGCGTTCGCCGGTTAGTTTTACGATATGAACGTCCGCTTATTTAACCGTTCGTCGTTTTTCTTTTAAATCGGATTTAATCCGTTATTTTCCGATTTCGATTTCGATCCAATCTTCAAATCAGTTTATCTTCTCACTCGTTTACGGAATCGTGTGATTCAAACGCTGGAGTTTCATCTCGAAACCGCCGTTCCGATTAATCAACTTAAACAAAGTTTTGCTACTGTAAAATTTGACCTAGTTTCAAATTGCTATACCCTAGTCGTTTTCTTTCGACTTTTGACTTTCGTTGCTTTATTTGATTCGATTCTTTTGCAACCAGGGTTCTTAAGTTGAACTTTCTGGTGAGATCTTTTATTCGAGATTTACCTGTGCATTAGATGAGTACTTATTGTATGCTTGTTGTTTGTCTGCGTCAGATCACCCGGAGTGTGCCGGTTGTTATTTCGATTCTCTTGGTTTCGCGGATGATCAGCAAGGCAAGTATCAGTTTGATCATACTTTCTCATACCCATTTTTTATTCTTTAGATCTATCCTCGAAAACTTGCATGATTAGGATCTAATTAAATTGTGGGATGGGAAGTAGATTGAGGTAGTACCTATTACCCGCTTTTACTTATGAAACCTGTGGGAGTTACTTCTACGTTTGCTTATTATGCTATGCTATGCTAGTAGACGTGGATTGGGTGAGTGAATATCCATGACAGATGTGAGATTGTTAATTAATGGTTCATCTAAGGTGGCAACTTAAACACACATCTGGGTGGATTGAGGCACCTGTTTTCAAGCAGGACTTGCCTGTTTTTTTTGGGACCGCCACCCGTGCTCAAAGGGATCATAAGATAATTCATGCTAGTAACTTCCGTGTGCAGCCACAAGCCATTATGGGCTCGCATAGTTGATTAAGTCATGTGAACTCTTACGGTGGTAGACTACCTGATGTAGGGGTTGTAGGTGGTACGGTCTACCCATCGTAAGGTGCAAACGCTTAGAAAGACTATGTCTCGGTCATCCGCCTCTCAAACACCATGTAGTGCGAGAAACCAAAGCGGAGGCGATCGAGTCTTGTGGGGAAAAGTCATAAACCTCTCCGTAGTGTACAAACTAATCATGATTAGCCGTGTCCCGGTTATGGACAATCTTGAGTATCTAGTACTTGAATATCCTGTGAATCTCAACATGTTACTCTAATTAATATTGTTGGGTTTTAATAAGTACTTTTAATTGGGATTGAGGATGCTGTCAACCATTCTCAATGTTTAACAACCACCATGATAGTTAAATAAAATTATTCCTTTGTAGTAGGGAAAAATTAGCTTTACACAAAATTGTAACCATAGAGCTTTCCACCAGCCATAAATGCATGTAGTGTAGCTTATTCTTCCATTACTCTCTATGTGTTACATTGCCAAAGATATTCCATGTCTTTGACCGTTTTCGGGCTGCAACTTTCATGTTGCGACTTTTCGCATAACGAGTAAGGTGTTTAGGTCGTGGTTCTATACTCGGTGATGCATTTGGAGTTGATGGACTCACTTATCTTCCAAGTCTTCCATTTGTTATCGTTATTAGATGGCCTTAAGCCATATTTATAGTAATAAGTCCTTCGGACAACGTTGTAATAAGTGTGTGATTGCTACTCGCTATAAATCCTTCAAATCTTGTGTGGTGTCGGCATTCTTGATCCAGGATGACACACGAGCACGTAGACTTGATCCATTCGGTCGGGTCGCTCTGATGATGGTATCGAGCTCACGCCGATCGTAGGACCACGACCACTAAGTTAAAGCCATAGATCACTACTCTCTTCTAATTTTCTAACTCCTCATCTTTTCTACTGTTTAGGATGAAGGATGCGAAGATCAAGTACACCCAACCGGATGAAGGCACACCTTTTGGATTTCACTTGAAGGAGGTCACCAAGTACCTGAACATTGGACTACCAAGTTTCACTGGAACTTTCAACGCCACTCTGTCTGAAGAGGAGCGCTGGAAGATTCAAGCTCATGTACCAGGAAGGACTTTCGCCCAATCACCAATCCTATAGATAGTGTTTTCGATTGCACCAACATGGAGTCAGGAAAGAGCATGGCAGCTCATATTACCATGGGACGATTGAAGAAGTTTATCAAGAAGACCTCAAAGACACCGTCTACCAGATTTGCGAATGGCGAGATGAACAATGGGAGATAGTCAGCACCAAGAAGGATAGATCCTTTGCAGCTTTTATCCAGGAATTAAATCAGCACATTCGGCGCCAGAGAACCGGATAAAGCGATGATATGTTAGAGTTGAAAATGCAAAGGAAGGATCATCGAACTTGAAGAAGAACTGAAGTCTACACGCAAGGACTACATGGACGAGATCGTAGCTCTAGCAAGACACAATAACGATCTTAAATACGAGATTGAAGAACACAAGAAGAAATTGGCACTCAAGAATGAAGACCAGTATGTCGGTTGTCCAAGCGACTACATCGACATCGACGACACCGATTCGGATCCAAGTGAACCCGACTTTGAAGATGAAGCTGGAGCAGACATCATGGAGTCTTCCACCGTTCAAATTAGTAGATGACCCCCACATATTAGTAGTATTTCCTCCATGTAACATCTTAGTACACGCACTTTTGCGATAGTTAGATCGTTGTAAGCCCTTTGTTTGAATTGAATGAAGTGATTTCGTGTGCATTTGCTCATGTGCATTTGGGTAGTGTTTCCCCTTAGACCCCACTCTATTCTTAATTTCTCGTCTTTTCTAAACCCATCAGATGCCTCCGAGACGCGACCGGATTTGTTTTCCGCCAGAGATCACCCAGCTTGATTCAGCGAGTAACACTTTGATCCAAACATTGGTGCGTAACCAAGGCAACAACAACAACAACCCACCACCACCACCACCGCGGATCACTTGACTCGTTTCCTTAGGGATGAATCCGCCAAGATTTTCCAAAGAGCACCGAGCCTATAGTAGCGTATGATTGGCTCCGTAAGGTAGGAAGGGAGTTGACCACCGCAGGATGTACAGATGGAGAGAAGGTGAAGTTTGCTGCACACCAGCTTGAAGGACCCAAGCAGAAGATGGTGGGAGAATTTTACAGCCACTTACCTGTAGACACCGCCACATGGGATCAGTTTGACAAGCTTTCCGACCGCCCATGTCTCAAAGCAGGAGCTATGGCCATGAAGAAGCGTGAGTTTCAACTTACGCCAAGGAGGAAGGACTGTTGGCCAATATGTGGATGATTTTAGTAAGTTAGCACGTTATGCCCCGGATGACGCGTTACTACGGATGCAGCTAAGGTGAGAAGTTTTGAAGGACTGAATGATGAGTTAAGCATGCAGCTGATGGTAGCAAGTTTCAATAACTACCAGAGTTGGTAGACCGAGCCCTTATGATTGAAGGAAAGCGAAGCAAATTGAGAACCGCAAGAGGAAGTATGGACAGGGAGGTATAACTCGAGCCCAGCAGAAGCCCGTTATACCCCTAAGGTGGAGTTCGGGCCAAAGATACCCATGGAGGAAGTAGTTCGCACAACCATAATGGCCACAAGAATGGTAATATGAATGGAGGAAGCAACGGTCGAACCGGACCACACCAACAACCCCAGCCAAGAAAGACTTGAGTCATGTCACCGTTACAAGTGTTCCAAGACCGGACATTATGCAAATGAATGTCCGTAAGGCGTAATGGAAATGGCAATGGAAGCTCGAAAGAAGCCAAACCCTTTCAACAGGGGATGTGAACCACATTGATGTGGAGGAGGTTGAAGATCAGCCCGATGCAAGAATCGCAGAAGTTTTTGGTTAAGTCATTTCTGCGGTTGTTCTTTTCGATCTTGGTGCATCGCATTCATACATATCAAGGATTTGTGGATAAGTACAAATTACCAACCCAAGCCCTTAGGTCACCCATGATAGTAACCTCACCCGAGCGTAATACATGGCTAGTATATGGTGTGATCGATCGCCATTAAGGATTGGACACTATGTTTTTCCCTCGGACCTAATAGTTCGGAATCCCAAGGATTGGATGTAATATTAGGCATGGATTGGTTATCAAGTATGGAGGGAACATAGATTGCGCCATTAAGTCAATTTTGCTCACCACACCGTAGAGAAGAAGGATTAAGTATGTATCACTAAGACGAGCCGAGGAGAGCGCAAGTAAATTGCTTATCGAGTCGTGCAGAAGAAGTACCGATGGTAAGGGATTTCCTGATGTATTTACGGAAGAGTTGCTGTGAATGCCACCGGATAGAGACATTGAGTTTTTGATTGAGCTGTTGCCGAACAGGCCCGATATCGAAGCGACCATACGTGATGCCCGCAGGATTTGGCGGAAATCAAGAAGCGTATTAAGGAGCTATTGGATAAAGGTTATATACGCCCAAGTTCTTCGCCTTTGGGGATCACCCGTCTTGTTAGTGGAAAAGAAGGATGGATCGTTAAGGATGGTTGTTGATTATCGTGGATTGAATGCAGTAACAATCAAGAACAAGTACCCACTACCAATGATAAATGATCTGTTTGATCGTTTGCAAGGAGCTAAAGTGTTTTCCAAGATCTATTTGCGATCAGGGTACCACCAGTTGAAGATTCGAGAGCAGGACATACCTAAGACAGCATTTACCACGAGATATGGACTGGATGAGTACACCGTTATGTCATTTGGACTGACTAACGCGCCAGCCTATTTCATGAATCTGATGAACAAAGTATTTATGGAGTTTTTGGATAAGTTCGTTGTGGTATTCATAGATGATATTTTGATATTCTCAAGAATGAAGAAGAACATAAGGAACATTTGCGATTGGTTTTGGAGAAGCTAAGAGAACATCGCTTATATGCCAAGTTCAGCAAATGTGAGTTTTGGCTAAAGGAAGTTGGATTTCTTGGACATGTTATATCCGGAGAAGGAATAGCAGTTGACCCCACAAAGGTTGAAACCGTAACCAAATGGGAAGCACCAACGATGCTTGAGAGATCCGAGTTTCCTTGGACTCGCAGGATACTACCGAAGATTCATTGAGAATTTCTCAAGGATTGCAAAGCCTATGATGTAATTGTTGAAGAAGGATACCAAGTTCATATGGACCGAGGATTGCGAGGCAAGTTTTCAGGAGTTGAAGAAAAGATTGGTTACCTCACCAAAGGTTAATATTGCCGGATCGGACCAAGGATTATGAGGTGTATTACACGCTTCACGCCGAGGACTTGGAGCAGTGCTTATGCAGGAAGGAAGAGTTGTTTCAGTATGCTTCCACGACGCCTTAAGCCTCATGAGTTGAATTATGCCACACATGATTTGGAATTAGCAGCCGTTGTGCATGCATTGAAGACATGGAGACATTTTCTCATTGGAAATCATTGTGAGGTGTACACGGATCACAAGAGTTTGAAGTACATCTTCACACGTATGAAATTAAATCTCGACGGAGGAGATGGTTGGAACTCATCAAGGATTATGATATGAGATTGCATTATCACCCCGGAAAGGCTAACGTTGTAGCAGACGCATTGAGCCGTAAGAGCCACGTCAATACCCTAATAATGGGAGGAATACCCAATGAGTTAGCCGAGGACCTTCGAGAGATATGTTTGGAAATAGTTCCGAGAGGCTATGTAGCAGCATTGGAGATTCACCTACACCGATGGACAAAATCGTAGAAGCCCAAAAGGCGGATAAGGAAGTTGCCTCTATAAAGGAGAAAATGAGCAAAGGAAAAGCTAAAGGATTTCGTGAGGACGAGCACGACACCCTATGGTTTGAGGACCGTGTTTATGTGCCCAAAAACCTGGAGATCAGGAAGTTGATTTTGCAAGAGGCACATGATTCACCCTATTCGATTCACGCAGGAAATACCAAGATGTATTTGGATTTGAAGAATACTTTCTGGTGGGCCGGAATGAAGAAGGATATTGCGGAGTATGTAGCAGTTTGCGATGTATGTCAGAGAGTAAAGGCGTAACATCGAAGCCGGCAGGATTGTTACAACCATTGCCGATACCCGAATGGAAGTGGGATAAACTAGGCATGGATTTCCTCACAAGTTTACCAAAGACTCGTTCGGGCTATGATTCGATTTGGGTTATAGTCGACCGCTTGACGAAGGTAGCTCATTTCATTCCAGTCAAGACTACCTATAGCAGTGCTAAGTTGGCAAAGATATACATGACCAGAATTGTGTGTTTACACGGAGTTCCAGGAGTATCGTATCAGATAGAGGAACACAATTTACCTCAAAGTTTTGGAATCAGTTGCACGAAACATTGGGAACCGTGTTGAATTCAAAGATGACTTTCCACCCACGTATGTATGGGATGACCGAGAGAGTCAATCAGATTTTGGAGGATATGCTGAGAGCTTGTGCACTAGATTATGGATCTAGTTGGGACGATAACTTGCCGTATGCAGAATTTTCTTATAACAACAGTTACCAAACCAGCTTGAAGATGGCACCTTTCGAGGCTCTGTATGGAAGGAGATGCAGGACACCGTTGTCATGGGACGAAACTGGAGATCGTCAGTTGTTTGGACCAGATTTGATTAAGGAGTCGAGCGGAAGGTTAAGTTGATTCGCGATAGGCTCAAGGTAGCCCACCTGCATGTAAAAAGCTATGCGGATTCAAAACGCAAGGCGATAGAATATGAAGTTGGAGACAGAGTATATCTCGTAGTATCCCCGCTTCGAGGAGTTAAGCGTTTTGGAGTTAAAGGAAAGTTAGCACCACGCTTCGTTGGACCGTGATAAGATTTTGCAACGCATGGGAGAAGTTGCTTATAAACTGGAATTGCCAGAGGGACTGTCAGGAGTTCATGATGTATTCCATATTTCACAGTTGAAGAAATGTCACGCCGAGATGGCGGAAGTACCGTTAAGAGATACAAAGGCCGCTTGAAGCAATTCGGTTGAAGGATGATTTAACATATGAGGAAAAACCGGTCAAGATTCTCGATTATGCCAGCAGAGTTACTCGCAGCAAGGTTATCAAGTTTTGCAAGGTTCAAAGGAGCCACCACCGAGGATGAAGCCACCGGGAAGAGAGGAAGTTTTGCTTAAGGACCACCCTCACCTATTTTCTAGCCAACCCGAATCTCGAGGGCGAGATTCATCTTAAGGGGGGTAGGTTTGTAACATCCCAAATTTTCAATTTGGAATGCTATACATTAGATCATCATGCATATCATATTTTCTTGCATTTTTCCGATCCTAGAAAATTTCACGCAACTCAAGGACCCTGAGAGAGTTGGAGATTTCATTATTTTCATATTTGGGTTTTCTCAAATTTTGAAGATAGGATCATTTGGATTTATTTATTTTATCTTCAAATATTTTTCCAACAAAAAATAAGAGAGGAATAATATGACTTTCCCAAAATTTAGGAAGAATGAAGATTTAATAAATAAATCAAATTTGGATTTTTCGAGGTTTATTTGCTTTAGGGAAAAAAAATGAGTTTTCTTTTAAAAAAATATGCATTATTAAAGTTCATTTTGTTCGACTCATTTTTAGGAGTCGGGGAAAATTTATTTTTTTTAGTTTGGAGTTCGTTTAGATTTATTTTAATTCGCTTTCAGTTTTTTTTAAAAAAAATACGCCACGCTTGGAGTTCATTTTGTTCGACTCATTTTTAACCGCCGGCCCAGACACCTCCCCTCGCGCTCCCGCTGAGGAGTCCCCGCCCGCCGCCGCCCGAGTCCCGGCTCGGCCACGCCGCCGCCGCCGTTGCCCCCTCCCAAGCAACCCGCCCCTCCCTCCTTAAAAGCCGCCTCTCTCCTCCCCACCCAGTCCTTGCCAAACCATAGCCACGCCTCATTGCCGCCTAACGCCGCTTTCGTCTCATTGCCGACCCCGCCGCCGAACCCACTCCCCACCCGGAGCCCCGGAGCCCCGCCAGTGACCTCGCCGGAGGTAGCCACCACCCCACCCCGGTCCGGTTTTGTTTTAAAGAGAAAAAAAACGTCCGGTTTTCTTTAGTTGTTCGGTTTTTTTTAAACCCTAGATTTGGTTTATTTTTTTTGGTTTAGTTAATTAGTGAACGTTCACCGATCCGTTCATTCTAACGAACGCGTTCGCCGGTTAGTTTCTGTTAACGAACGTCCGCTTATTTAACCGCGTTAAATGCTTTTTCTTTTAAATCGGATTTAATCCGTTATTTTCCGATTTCGATTTCTGATCCAATCTTCAAATCAGTTTATCTTCTCACTCGCTTATCGGAATCAGGTGATTCAAACGCCTGGAGTTTCATCTCGAAACCGCCGTTCCGATTAATCAACTTAAACAAAGTTTTGCTACTGTAAAATTTGACCTAGTTTCAAATTGCTATACCCTAGTCGTTTTCTTTTGACTTTGGACTTTCGTTGCTTTATTTGATTCGATTCTTTTTGCAACCAGTGGTTCTTAAGTTGAACTTTCTGGTTAGATCTTTTATTCGAGATTTACCTGTGCATTAGATGAGTACTTATTGTATGCTTGTTGTTTGTCTGCGTTAGATCACCGGTCTTGTGACTTGTTACTTCGAAGTCTCTAGGTTTCATGATCATCGCTAAAGGCAAGTAACACTTTGATCATACTTTCTCATACCCGGTTTTTATGCATTAGATCAATCCTCAAAAACTTGCATGATTAGGATCTAATTAAATTGTGGGATGGGAAGTAGATTGAGGTAGTACCTATTACCGCTTTACTTATGAAACCTTTGGGAGTTACTTCTACGTTTGCTTATTATGCTATGCTATGCTAGTAGACGTGGATTGGGTGAGTGAATATCCATGACACATGTGAGATTGTTAATTAATGGTTCATCTAAGGTGGCAACTTAAACACACATCTGGGTGGATTGAGGCACCTATTTTCAAGCAGGACTTGCCTGTTTTTTGGGACCGCCACCTGTGCTCAAAGGGATCATAAGATAATTCATGCTAGTAACTTCCGTGTGCAGCCACAAGCCATTATGGGCTCGCATAGTTGATTAAGTCGTGTGAACTCTTACAAGGTAGACTAGCAGATGTAGGGGTTGTAGGTGGTACGGTCTACCCATCGTAAGGTGCAAACGCTTCTGAAAGACTATGTCTCGGTCATCCGTCTCTCAAACACCATGTAGTGTGAGAAACCAAACGGAGGCGATCGAGTCTTGTGGGGAAAAGTGCGCAAACCTCTGCAGAGTGTACAAACTAATCATGATTAGCCGTGTCCCCGGTTATGGACAATCTTGAGTATCTAGTACTTGAATATCCTGTGAATCTCAACATGTTACTCTAATTAATATTGTTGGGTTTTAATGAGTACTTTTAATTGGGATTGAGGATGCTGTCAACCATTCTCAATGTTTAACAACCACCATGATAGTTAAATAAAATTATTCCTTTGTAGTAGGGAAAAATTAGCTTTACGCAAAACTGTAACCATAGAGCTTTCCACCAGCCATATATGCATGTAGTGTAGCTTATTCTTCCATTACTCTCTATGTGTTACATTGCCAACATATTCCATGTGCTGACCCGTTTTGGCTGCAACTTTCATGTTGCACTTTTCGCATTTACGAGTAAGGTGTTTAGGTCGTGGTTCTATACTCAAAGTGATGCCGCCAAGTTGATGGACTCACTTATCTTCCAAGTCTTCCGCTGTTATCGTTATTAGATGGCCTTAAGCCATATTTATTGTAATAAGTCCTTTTGGACAACGTTGTAATAAGTGTGTGATTGCTACTCTGCTATAAATCCTTCGAAGTACTGTGTGGTGTCAGCATTACTGATCCAGGGATGACACCTGAGCACAGAGACTTGATCCATTCGGGTCAGGTCGCTACACACTTTCATCATCCATGCCATGCCATTCATTGAGCTTTCCTGAAACAATAGTCTTGGAATAGTATTAGCTCAATGAGCTATATGTTGTTATGAATTACCAAAACCACCTAGGGATAGTTGCACTTTCACATTCCACGTGAAAAGTACAACATAAGTGACATTTTCAACGCCAAAGACTTGGCCAAGTACCATGGTGATGAAGAGCACGATCCGTGGACAGATCTCTCCCAAGAGGGGGGGGAGATGATGCGGAGCATCCCTTGACTAACACACCGATACTCCATCACCACCGCAAGCACCGAGAGGACCTATGACAAGAGCACGTGCACACAATATCGAGAACGAGGTCACTTCTTTCCTCTCCGAGTTTCATTCGGTTTCACATGAGAATGGGATTCTACCTCAGAGAGATACACTATGCATTCTCAGGTACATCGAAGATGGTCGTGTGAAGGAGAAGACGGAGACTCAAGGACCCACGGAGCAAGGGAAAGGAGCGTTGAACGAGAAGAGTGAAGAAGGGAGCAAGATGGCAAAACCCCCTGGACACCCCGGGTGCCCGTCCCCTCCAACACCGGGTGCCCGTCGACCCTCCCCTGGGCGCTGCCCCTGCTTGGCCCGGGTGCCCGGCCCCCTGCCTCCTGGGTGCTCGGCCCCGGCCCAGCCCCCTGCCGCACCTCGGGGTGCCCGGGCTTTGGGTCCCGGGTGCTCGGCCCCTCCCACCGGCGCTTTGGTGCAACCCGGAGTGCCGGTCACCTCCCAGCCGCCCCCCTGTCTGGGTCCCGGCCCCTTCGGCTTGGGTGCCCGGCCGAACCTGGGCGCGTGCCTCTGACCGGTCCGGGTGCCTAGTCCCGTGGCTCCGGGTGCCCAGACCCCTCTGGAACAGCCCGTGTGGTTTTGGCCTTTTAGCCCTTGTATCCCTCTCTCCCTCTTGTTGCGTCCCTAGACTTTATATACTCATCTCCTAGCTCATTTGGAAGGATAGCAAAGTATTAGATAAAACATTGAGAGCTTTGCTCCTTGTATCCTCTCCTCTTGGAGATCAAGACCCCTCTTGGGAAGAATCCTTGTGGATTACAAGACCTCCCAAGGGAGTAGATCATCATCAAGACCTCACCTCCTCTAGGAGTGGGAAGAACTTTACCTAGTGCTTGTTTCCTTGGATTGATCTTGTAATCTTGTGGATCTCATGTATGCTACTCTAGTGGATGTGATATTTGGGTTTGTTTGAGTGATTTGTGCCTTGTGTTCTTGAGTGTTCTTCCTCTTTTTCCCCTCCAAGTGTGAAAAGATCCCGTCTAGGGTTTCACCCTACAACATAAAGTCTATGGATTTGTGAGAGACATTCACATGTCATAGTTCTACTGTGGGCAGGAAAAGACAAAAAGATGATCCATGCGTGCCTCCTTTCCATGGTGGCATGACATAAAGTGATTGATGGTCTACCATCATACACTGCTATATTAGTGCAGGAATCGTAAATACTACTTGTATACGGGGAATGCTAGTTTGCATGCTTTCGGAACCCCAACTTAGTGAATGGAAGATGCATGCACGGGAGGTCCCGTGCATGGGTGAATCCATTTTCTCAACATGTGCCCGCTCAACCATAGGCTGAAAATACCAAGGAAAAGGCTCGACATGCCTTGAACGTAGCGATCGGGTCGGCCATGTGCAACAGCATATCTTTTGGACCATCTCCGATCGATCTCTACAGTAGCGGAGGAAGAAGCGCTAGCTGTAGAACGAAAATGGCTTTCGGCAGCAATCTGATGAGGGTCCTGTTCATCCTGATGCTCATTTTCGCCTTGAGTCCGGCGAAAAGGCCCATAGCCAGGAAGAGCACTGCTCTTGCCCCTGTACCCGAAGCCGGCGAGGAGGAGTCTGGTGCTGGCGGGATCTTTGACATAACCAAGCTTGGTGCAACCAGTGATGGCAAAACCAACTGCTCAAAGGTCAGTTGTGGGGCCATGCACAGCGTCATCAATCAAGCAATGTCCTGGACTACGGATTCCTTCGCTGACCGACAACAATGTGGGACGACCGATCCATGCATGCAGGAACTCCAGGAGGCATGGAATTCGGCATGCGGGCCGACTGAGCAGGCGATAGTCCTCGTTCCGAAGGGAGAATTTTTGGTTGGCCCTCTTAACTTCAGCGGGCCTTGCAAGGGTAGTGTCATAATCCAGATCGACGGCACCCTGCTGGGCTCCAACGACTTGCCCAAGTATGACAGGGGTAGCTGTAAGTGCATCTAGTGCCACCCCTAGTTGGTTTTGGTGTATTGACGACAAATGTGGTTGAGGGACTAATGCGTTTGTGAGAATTGCAGGATAACGCAGGAAGTGTCCCCCATTGATTCGGTTTACCTACCGGAGATGACCCCTAAAATGTATGAAGACATTGGCGACAATGGTGGTATGTGAAGATATTCACATTGAAGACTATGACATGAGAAGACATTGAGTGAAGACTATGGAGCGCCAAGATCGTGGTCGTTTCGTTGTTTCCTTTTCTTCTTTGTTGAGTCATAGGAACCACCGTCTTTGTTAAGTGGGGTCCAAGTGATCAAAGTCAAAATGATCAAGTGATGCTCAACCCAAATCCTATGTCTTCGACGATGACAATGAGAGCAAAACTTATCCACAATGGATGAGTCGCCTTTGCTTGTAGCCCAAGTAAAGTTGACGTGTGTGTTTGAAATATGACCGTTGGAACACGTGTCAGTTCCTTAGTGACCCAGGGTCATTTCGGACATAACAGGTCGGGTTGCCTAGTGGCTATAAATAGCCCACCCCCTACACCATAAATTGGTGGCTGCTAAGAGTTAGTGCACGGCTTTTGTCGTTTGAGAGCAACCCACCTCGAAGCCTTTCAGAGAGAGAAATCCTTTAGAGGACAAAGCCCAAACACCCAGAGCCAAAGAGTGTTAGGCATCATCAAGTCTTTTGGTCATGTGACTCAAGACTTATTACACTTGAGGATCGTGAATCCTCCACCCGGTTAGGCGTCGCGTTACGAGCATCCAAGAGTCATTGTGGATCGCCGTGAACGAAGTTCTGTGAAGGTTCGGAAGTCTACCTTGAAGACTTACCAGAGTGATTAGGCGAGGACCGTGTGTCCTTAGCTCAAGGGGAATAAGGTGAAGACGCGGTCTTCCGAGTTGAATCTCAGCCTCCCTAACTGCATGAGCTTGTCACAAAGAATCGAACTGGTCCAACAAATCCCATGTCTTCAACAAGTGACCGGTTCTATCCTCTCCTCCCTTTACTTAGAGTTTGTCTTCGCGAAGTCATTGCCTATTTGCCATACCTGTTTGACTTCATTGCTTGACTACCATCGTTGGTTGGCTTCATACTATCTTCCATCCCGATCCTTACTACCTAGCTGCTATTAGTCTTTGTACTTTCACATTATTGCATACTTGACTATGGTTTGCTTGTTGTACTTTATCTTCCGCTGCATATCAATTAGGTCATTTCTATTGTTTGTCTTGAAACTTCCACGCTTGAAGACTTTCATAAAAATCGCCTATTCACCCCCCCCTCTAGTCGATAACTAGCACTTTCAATTGGTATCGAGCAAGGTAGTCCCTTGTTCTCAGTGATTTGGTTTAACCACCGGAGTTTTAGCTATGTCGACTGCAGGGATAATCAAAGTCTCTGCTACTTGCCCCGTGTTCGATGGAACTGACTATCCCTACTGGAAGAATAAGATGCGCATGCATCTTGAAGCCATTGATGTCGACCTCTAGTATGTCGTCAAAAACGGCGTTCCCAAAACTAGTGAAGGTGTCACCCTGCTGATGTCAAGAAGTTCATTCAACTGGACTCTACTGCAAAGAACATCATCTGTGGTCATCTGACCAAAGGACAGTATGGCCGTGTGAGTGCTCCGAAACGCCAAAGCTAGTCTGGACTGGCTATCCAAGGTCAACGGCGTCTCAACCCGGAGAGATCAAATGATCGTTGTTCTTCGCAACCTCTTCAACCGCTTCAAGAGAAACGACAATGAAAATGTCCAAATTTCACGTTTGATCGCCTCATCGACATCACAAATGAGCTTCATGCTCTCGCGCCATCGAGATCACCAAGCATGAAATCGTCAAGACACTACCGAGATCACTTGACAGCTCTTTTGACACCCTTGCCCTCATGATACAGAACGCCCCGACTTCAAGACACTTGATCCGTCGATATACTTGAGAGGCTCAACACACATGAGTTCCAAATTTTCTCGAGAAAAGAGATATCTATGGCCCCAACTATGGCCGAGCAGCGTGCTTTGAAGGCAAAAGTTGTTTCCTCATCCGAAGAAGAATCGACAAATGATTCGATGATCCTGAAGATATTGGACAGAACTTGCTATGCTTGTGAAGAAGTTCCGTGAAGTTCACTAGGAAGAAAGGCTTCGTAAAGTCCTCACGATCCAGCTCAAGAAATGATGAAGCTTCCACTCGTGACTACAAGAAGAGAACACTGCTCACAAGTGCAAGAAAACTGGACACAATATCCTCGAAAGTGTCCACAAAGGGGACAATGAGAAGAAGAATAAGAAGAAGAGCAAGGAATATGATTACGATGACAAGAAGAAGAAGAAATCTTCAAAGTCTTCTTCCAAGTCCTCATCAAAGTCTTCATCTCATAAGAAGAGCTCATCCGGCAAGGCTCGTGCTTTTGTTGGCAAAGAAATGGATTCAGAGGAGGAGTCCGCTTCGAGGAGGTGGAGGTGGAGTCCAAGAGGAGTCCGACCACAGCGTTGCAAGTCTGGCTTTAGCCACAGCCTATGTTGCCAAGTCCATCTTCAACATCAAGACAATTACTTCCACACCAACGCTGAAGCCGATGACAAGGACGCACCGCCCCACCTATCGCTTCATGGCACGTGGTGCCAAGGTAAAATCACGTGATGCTTACTTTCAAACATCAAGTGAAGATGACTCTGATTGTGAATCCAAACCCAGCTACAAAACACTTGCTAAAATTGCAACCGAACAACAAAGAGCTATGGAACATACCCAAAAACTGTTAGGCAAAAGCGATGACCTGTTGGACACGGAAATGACACGTTCACGATCCTTAGTTGAAGACATTAAAAATCTTCATGCTAAGTACCAAGAACTTGAAAGTCGTCATGAAACGCTCTCAACTACTCATGAAAAGCTCTCCTATGATTATCTTCAAAGGAAGCAAGAGCTTGAGAAATTGAGAGCGGCTCATGAAGATCTTCAAAAAGAGAATGAGTCACTTCGCGCTCAACAGATCGCCTCGCCAGATGGATTTGAACCACCATGTCTAAAATGTCTTGAGCGTGATATCGCTACCTCTTGCTAAATGTTCAACTGCTGCTATCGTTGCATTATCTTCAACTACTAATGTGGTAACTAACCCCTCTGCGGAGGATACCACTCGCTATTGCCGATGAAAATGCTAGGTTGAAGACATTGCTTGAAACAGGGATGTATAAAAGTGCGAAAGGGCATCGGACACTTTGCGATGTCCTCAAAAGCGATTCTGAACCGAAACCCTAGGAAAGAGGGTGTTGGGTTCGAGAGGAAAATGAATGTTGATGGTTCCTACCGAAGCCCGAGCAAGATCCTAAAACCACATGGGTTGTCAAGAAGGGACCTTCAGGATCCATCCACCTTATCTCGCTTTACCGTACTAACCCTATTATCATTGATGAATCCTTTGATGCAAACTATAAGTTGTTCAAGAATCAGAATGGTGAAGTGTTTGCGGTATATTGGTACTAATCGCAGGAATGGACCACCTATGAAGAAGATCCGGTTCCCAAAAGCTGTCTTGAGAATCTTCTAGTGAATGTCATCATGACACCACAGGAAGAAGACAAACCCAGGACCAAAGGCATCATATGGTCCAAAGGCTTCATACAGACGGAGGACTCACCGAGTCTCCCTAACGCCAATGTTTTGCGAAACCGTACTCAAATTTATGAATATGAGCGTGTGTCTTCAAACCGCTATGTTCATAGAACTAAGAACTTTTCGCTTATTCATATGAGTATCATTCATCTCCGCAAGGCTATTTGCTAGGGCTCCAAAGTCAAGTTCTCGGATGCTGCACTTAGACTCATTGCTTCTAAGCCACCCCTCAAGATGTGGGTGGTTAAGAAGAATTAACTTTCTTTTGCGGGAAAGGGTCTCCACCAAAATCAAAGGCGCCTCGATGATATTGCTGGGGACCTAAAACATCTTGTAGGGCACAAGATCAAATGCCCAAATGGTCTCACTATGTATTTTGTTCCTGAATTGTTTGCCATTCATCCTATCACCCTAATCTTGATTTAAGCTTCAATAATCCACTTGCCGTCAAATGTTTATGCTTCACAATGCTCTTGGTGAAGCCTATCCCCTAACTGCATCAGAGGGTATGACACCTCATGCTTCGTAATGGATTATGGACAGTGGATGCACTAATCATATGATCGGTGATCAAGTCTTCTCATGGACTCAACCTTACGTCCATCGTACAAGAGTCACATCACAATTCTTGACCTTTGGTAAAAGCAAGGTATTGGGTCTAGGTAGAGTTTTAATCTCAAAGGATCAACACATGGATAAAGTGATGCTTGTTGAATCCCTTGGTTTCAACTTGATGTCTGTCAATGCTTTGTGACTTGAACATGATTGTGATATTCGGAAAATATCGCTGCCTTGTACTAATGGAATCGACAAGTCTCTAGTCTTTGAAGGGTATAGGAAAGATGATCTATACATGGTAGATTTCTCAGTGAGTCCACAGCTTGCCGTATGTCTTCTTGCAAAAGCTTGAATCTTTGGCTCACGGCATCGGAGGGTGGGGCATCTTTGGCATGAGGAACTTACACACACTCGCCAAGAAGAAGCATGTCATAGGCATCGAAGGTGTCAAGTTCAAGAAGGATCATTTGTGTGGTGCTGCGAAGTCGGAAAGATGACTAGGGCAAAGCACCCCTCGAAGACAATCATGACGACATCTCAACCCTTCGAAATGTTACACATGGACTTATTTGGCCCTACTCACTACTCTACCTTCACAACAACTGCTTGTCTCTATGGCTTCGTCATTGTTGATGACTACTCAAGATACACATGGGTGCACATAATTCTCTACAAGACTGAAGTGCAAGATGTCTTCAGATGCTTCACCAATCGAGCAATGAACAATTATGGCGTCAAGATCAAGCATATCAGAAGTGACAACGGCATTGAATTCAAGAACACCGGACTTGATCTTTATCTGGATACCATGGAATCACTCATGAGTTCTCTGCTCCATACACACCTCAAAGAAATGGCATCGTGGAGCGCAAGAACAGAACCCTCATTGAGATGGCTCGAACAATGCTCGACGAGTACAAGACACCAAGAAAGTTCGGCACGAAGCTATTGATACAAAGATGTCACATCATCAACCGTGTTTACATCCATAAGCTTCTCGAACAAAACATCATATGAGCTCCTTCTTGGCAAGAAGCCAAATGTCAGCCACTTGAGTATTTGGGGCTAAGTCTTTGGATCAAGGATCCCCATCACAAGTCAAAATTTGAACCCAAAGCTCACGAAGGCTTCATGCTCGATTACGGAAAGGACTCGCACTCCTCTGAGTCTTCAACCTCTATCACTACAAAATCGTCGAAGCAGTGGACGTGCGATTTGATGAAACCAATGGTTCACAAAGAGAGCTGCCGCCAAGTACACTAGACGAAGCTTCACCAAATAATCTATCAAGCTAATGGGAACCGGTGAAATCATGCCTTCAAGTACAAATCAAGAAGAACTTATCATTTCGCACCTAACCAACTGAAGACAATGCTCAGCCTAAAGACAATCCTCCCAATGATGACAATGATCGGCATGAGCAAAGTCTTCGGCCCGATTCATCCTCGTGTTGCAAATGAAGTACAGATTGAGAAGATAATCGATAGCATCAATGCACCTGGTCCGCTTACTGCGCTCAAGAGCAACACAATAGCAAATTTCGTGGGCACTTTTCTTTTGTGTCAATATCGAGAACCCGGAAAGTTCTTTGAAGCCATTATGGAACCGTAATGGATACAAGCTATGCAAGAAGAACTTCAACAGTTCAAGTTGAACAATGTTTGGGAACTTGTCAAGCGTCCTGACCCTCGCAAGCATAACATTATTGGCACCAAATGGATATATCGAAACAAGAAAGATGAGCATGGTCAAGTCGTCAGAAACAAAGCACGTCTTGTGGCTCAAGGATATACTCAACTTGAAGGAATTGACTTTGATGAAACATTTGCTCCTGTAGCTAGGCTTGAAGCTATTCGCATACTACTAGCCTATGCTAACCACCACAACATCTTGCTATATCAAATGGATGTGAAGAGTGCATTTCTCAAATGGCAAGATTGAAGAAGAAGTATATGTCGCTCAACCACCGGGCTTTGAAGATCCAAAACATCCACGATATGGTGTACAAGCTAAATAAAGCATCAGAGTGGACTCAAACAAGCTCCTCGGCGCTTGGTATGATACGATCAAAGACTTCACGAAGAGCAAAGGCTTCAAACACGGATCCCTTGATCCCACACTCTTCACGAAGACATATGATGGTGAACTGTTTGTATGCCAAATATATGTGGATGACATTATCTTTGGCTGCACCAACCGTAAGTATAGTGATGAATTTGGATACATGATGCAAGAACAATATCGGATGTCCATGATGGGAGAGCTCAAGTTCTTCCTTGGTCTTCAAATTAAATCGACAAAGGAATGGCATCTTTATATCTCAAGAAAAATACCTCCAAGATTGTCTCAAGAAGTTTGGAATGCAAGATTGCAAAGGTTACACGACGCCAATGCCGACCAAACACCATCTAGGTCCCGACGACAATGGTAAAGAGTTCGATCAAAAGGTATACCGCTCCATGATTGGTTCCTTACTTTACCTATGTGCATCTAGGCGAGATATTATGCTTAGTGTTTGCATGTGTGCTCGATTCCAAGCGGCACCAAAGGAATCGCATCACTTAGGCGTGAAGCGAATTCTTCGATATTTGGCTCACACCCCAACACTAGGATTATGGTATCCAAAGGGCTCAAAATTTGATTTGGTTGGATTTTCGGATGCTCGATTATGCCGGTGACAAGGTGGATCGCAAGTCTACATCAGGCACATGTCACTTCGGGGACGATCACTTATCTGTTGGTCTTCAAAGAAGCGTAACTGTGTATCACTCTCAACTGTTGAATCTGAATACATTGCTTTCTTTGGATCTTCTTTGCTCGGCTTCTATGGATGAAGCAAACTCTCAAGGACTATGGCATCAATCTGAAACAAGTACCTCTCTTACGCTACAACGAAAAGCGCCATCAAGATTGCCAACAATCCAGTCCAACACTCGAAGACAAAGCACATTGAAATTGGCCATCATTTTCTCGTGGATCATGTCATGAAGAAAGATATTGACATCATTCACGTCAACACTGAAGAGCAACTGGTAGATATCTTCACAAAGCCCTTGGATGAGAAAAGGTTTTGCAAGTTACGGTGTGAGCTAAATATCTTGGAATCCTCAAATGTCCTGTGATCAAGCACACATCCTAACACTTATGCATGTTGATGACTTAGATGTGCAACACACGAAGTAAAGTATATCTTCAATCAATGAAGGCTTACATTACGAGTGTGAATACATTAACGTGGAATTTGACTTGAATGACACGATAATTGTGCGCCCGATATGCAGGTCTAATACTTCTTATACGGTGAGTAACGCCACCACCAAATTTCTCTGTTAAAGTGTTTCACTCATGGCGTTATTTACGCAATATCTTCGCATTTGATTTGTCTTCAACTTCAACTATCTTCATGATTTTCTTCACTATGTTGATTTGATTGCTTTCTTATATATATATATATATATATATATATATATATATTTATATGTATATATATATATATATATATATATATATATATATATATATTGTTCCTCGTCTTCAAAGATTCACTTATAGCTATGTCTTCCAAGTTGAATCGTTTGAACTAAGTGAATGTGATCGGACCATAATCTCTCTATGCTTTCTATCTCAAACTCTATCTGTCCAAATCATATGCATTCTATTGAAATCGTCGAATGTCTTCTCTGCATCCTTGTCGGCCAGAAGACACAGAGACAAACTTTAAAGTCTGTTTTAAATGATTCATCCTTCATTGTTGAAATCCGGAGAAGCGGAACGTCCATCAAACAAACTGGCGGGCGTGGGAATGTGGGACAACTCGATTGTATGTTGCATGCTTGCCACGTGCCCCTCGAGATGTGAACCGCCCGAGAACACCTGCGTAATTACCTTTATGCACACACCTCCTTATAAATACATGTCCCCTGCGGTAAAGAAAACCTTCTTCCACCTCTCCACCTCGTCAAAACCCTAAGCGCCACCGCTAGCTCTCGGCAACGCCCGTGACGAAAGCGCTTAGCTGCCGCAACTTCTCCGGCGCCGTCCTCACGCCCGACCGCGGACATCGTCCTCTCCGCGCCGCGCCGTAGGTGTCCTCCGTCGCCAAGTTAGGGCACGATGGATTGAACTGCTCGGCCTCCCTTTCTTCTCGTCTAGCAGTTCTTCAAGTGGTAAATATAACTCTATTTTTACCATCTTTTTGATCCTCAAAGATTCATCCTTCTTACCAAAATTGGTTTCTGCCTATACAATGTTAGATCTATTCTGTTTGCATCTCATACTGCCTAGTATATTCACTTAAGCTTCAAGGGGCGGGGGGGCTTGCCTGGTTGCTCTGGCAAGAGAGAGGGGTCGTCAACTCCGTAGTCGAACTGGCGGCAAGCAGCAGGCCGGTCTCGTAGTCTACGGAGAGAAGAGGGGAGAAACAGTAAATACATAGCAAGAAAGTGCATAACGGGACAACAAGCAGAGCTAGGCGTGTTCTAATGCGGTATGAGGTGGTACCGTGAAGGAAACATCCGGGAAAGTATTCCCGGTGTTTCAAGGCTTTCTGAACAGATGAACCGGAGGGAAAGTTGCATGTTTGCTATGCTAGGGATGTGTGGCGAGACGAGCAACTGCGTATCCGGATTCGTCTCATCGTTCTGAGTAACTTTCATGTACAAAGTTTTTTCATCTGAGCTACGGATTAT
The DNA here is from genome assembly GCA_021605145.1 of Aegilops bicornis. Lineage (NCBI taxonomy): Eukaryota > Viridiplantae > Streptophyta > Magnoliopsida > Poales > Poaceae > Aegilops > Aegilops bicornis. The sequence continues at coordinate 339,642,031 of CM038673.1, read as the reverse complement.
TTTATATGATTTTCTAAAGATTTAAACATTTTTAGGATTTATTTAACTATTTAATTCTAACATTATCCAGAATAGTGTTTGCTTTCGTGATCAACAGAGGTGTTGGTGATCGTCAACGATGTGGAGTTACGCATGTCATACTGCATTTACTATAACTAGGATTTAACTAATCTAATTACAGTTTAATTAATTAACAATAGTTAATTAGGTTAACTAAACCAGATTAATTAAGTTAATTAATTCAATAATTAATTAATTTTTTTATTTATTAATTCGTTTTTATTTTATTTCCTTTTTTTGAGCGTTTCACAAGGGCGGGCCCCACTTGTCATTTGGCCGAGGGCCATAGCGGGCACCTGGCGCTGTGGCGACGGCTGGCGCCTTGTCGGCCTTGACGGGAAGAAGCGGACACGGGCACGCTGGGGACGGCCAGGCGCCAAGCGGGCGAGGCGAGTCGGGCGGTCAGGCGGAGGCGAGCGGCGCAGCCATGGCATGACAGTGCCAGGCCGAGAGCGCCGGCAGCCTGGCGCGAGAGCGCCTGGCCTTGTCGGCCTTGGCGTCCGAATGGGCGAAGTGCGAGGAGAGAGGGGCGGGGTGGCCGCGGACAGCCATGGGCGGGCGGCGGTGCTACGTGGTTCGTCAGCGAAGGGGACGCCAGCCGGAAGGTCTGCGGCCCAGCGTGAAACGCTTGGGCCGGGTGAGGGAAAGCAGGGGAGAAGCGCGGTAGTAAGCAGCGTGGGCGGGCACGCGACGTAAGCGCGTGTCTTAGCTGGCGCGGCGTGCGACCGAGGAGGAGAGGAGGAGGTCGGGGCCTCACCACGGTCGTGGAGTCTAGGCAGTGGGCGTGAGGAGAAGGACGGTGAGAGCGGCGGAGGGGAAGCAGGCCGGCGGGGAGGAGGAGGCGGCCCAGGTGGCAATGAGGTCAGCACTCCCAAGGCGGCGGCGCGTCCGGGTGGATGGGGTCAGGCGCCGTTGGAGAAGCAGTCGGTGGGGAGTGCTCCGGCGTCAACGGCGAGGCGGCGGTCGGTGGCGAAGGCCATGCCGGGGTCGACGGGATCGGGCCGATCCCGATCCAGACGATGGGGGCGGAGAATGGGATCGTGGGGGGAGTGGGGTTCGTGCGGGAGCGGGGGGGGTGGACCGGGCTAGGGTTCGGTCGCTCGGGAGATAAGGGGAATGGGTGGGCCTCTGGTGGCCTCGATGCCCAGTTGGGCCGATTGGCCCTGGGGGTGGGGGCCTTTGCCTTTCTTTTCTTTGGTTTCTATTTTCCTTTTTTTCTGTTTTATTTATTTAGCTCTTGTTATGTACTTAGTGTAGGTACTAAGCGATTTTTAGTTAAAGTTGAAACTCCTCACATAATTACCTACTGATATTTTGGGCATTGTCCGAAAGGTTTGGTGGGTATTTTGGAATTGTTTGAAAATAAGTTCACATTTTAAAAGGCATAAAAGGTGTTGTATGACCACCTTAATTATTTGCATGGGAGATTTAAAAATCCATTTAATGTTAGATCCTTCATGTTAATTACCTAGTGAATATTCGCAACCGACCGAACATTTTTGTTTTACCGGTTGAAGAAATAATAATTTGACTTTATTTTAATTTTGAATTTGTCGGGTTTGGATCAAAGTGAGGTTTAACAAATTAACTGCGATGACATGGCAACATTAGGAGGGGATTACTGTAGCATAAATACCCGGGCGTCACACAAGTGGAGGTTGAAAACATTGAGGCTGCCACCTCCAACACCAATGAAGCCAATGACGTGGTCATGGCTGAAGCAAATGTGGAGCCTTCACCAACAGCTCCTGAAGCCAATGGAGGAAATGTGCACGAAGCCTCGGTTGTTGCCCTTTGCTCGATTCATACCAAGGCCCTACACAATTGAGCAAGCATATAACTATGGTTGACTAACCACGATGAGATGGTTCTGTTACAGTCCCTCCGCCTCATGCCTCTGGTCCTCGGGTTTGAATATCATGTTGGGCATAGGCCTGCGTCCAAGCCAAAGCCCACGGCGCCAAGGTTTCCGAGCACTTGCCACCTCTGAGGTCTTTCAATGCAAATGGCTTCAAAGCCCACAACACTTTCTTTGACAGAGCAAAGAACCCCTACACAAGGCCAAGGATATAATCTGACCGTTTACGGAGCTATCGACATGAAGCTATTACTCCTGCGTTACGTATGATCAAGGGCGCATTTTCCCTCATATCGCCTCGACACAAGCCATTCTTTGGATCTGCCGTGCTTAGAAGAAGCACTTGATTGCTTCGTGATGTAGGTCCGCCGGCTTCGTAATGCATACAAGAACAACTGGAATGAAGAACTTGTGCTTCAATTCTATGCTACCCTCCACATCCGCGGCTACTACGGAGAATCACGAAGACATGGGTTCTCGAGTGGATGGCGGAAATGTTCATCATGAAGCCAAAGCTCTTGACGTCATTGAGATCACAGGCCTACCCACTCCGGAGAGCTGTTTGAACACGGTTGTCAACTCCACCGCGATGCAATCGGAGAGCATCTTTCATAAGCCGAGCCCAACATGAGTCGGATGTTGAGCATGATGAAGCCAACTTTGCCACATGACCACTGAATACCCTCGGGACTTCTTTGTTGATGACCTTGAGTATCCGCCTCATACAATATATCACATCATTTAGCGAACTCTATGGCCTATCAAAGGGCATTCATCATCTGCAAAACTTGAAGGAGCCATGAAGACATTGGTCTTTTACATCCTCAATGGCATCAGCTTCAATACGCAGGAATTCTTCATCCGGCAATTGGCTGCGTCTGGATCAGATCTTTGGTCCGAAATTTTATGCTCCATGGGTCATCGCCTTATCAAGATGCACTCGCTATCAACTATCGACCCTCTACTACGCAATCATCTGATCTTTCTACGAGAGGTTGATATGTCGATTGAAGCCATATACCTGAGCACCAAAACGCCACTTTGTCTTCAATGCGAGATCACCATAGCTTCTCTCAACCCATGGAAGGCGTCCAAGCGGTATCTCGTGTCTATCCTCCTGGTACAGGAACACTAAATACGCCCCTCACCGTCATAAACCGGTTACTCTTGAGAGCACTATTGCACAACGGCCTCGGAAGCGCTCTCGCGTCTTAAATAACCGAGAACTTATTGTGGCACTGCATCAGAAACAAGATAAACATCACTCCTGGCTCAAGCGACAGATGCAAAGCCTCTTGGTGGACGTCAATCGCATTCGAAATCTTGCCACCAAGAATGCTTTTGTCACTCATGAGACATGTCGGCGATCTGGAAGAGTTTGACCCTGCTCAATCTTTGAAGCGAGATCTTCAAGACGATGGCTTCACTGAGCGCTTCAAGTTTGACTCCACTCCTCCACGGAATGCAGTCCTATGACGAACTCCATCACTTGAAGACTCGACTATTCTTCCTCCGCTGACAGCGGTGAATGCCAGAGTGATCAATGATGAAGATGATGCTACTTCACCACCCCCTACTTACGCATGCATCGACCTTTGCACCAAGTTCATCGCACGCCAACCAACAACGACAACCCTGCTGCATCATCTACTTGAAGAGGGGCGAGTAGACGCTCTATGTCTTCAAACCTTTTGGTCCTTCTTGACAAAGGGGAGAAGCATATGAGTTTGATAGTCTTCAAGCGGGTTCATAAGGGCGGTTGCATAATATTTTGCCTAGTGTTTACAACTCTCGCTTTTGATACATTTGGTTCTTTGAGTTGTAACACTTAAACTCGATGGTAAATGCTACTTATTTGCTTTTACTGCAGTGCGATGATAAATTCCGCGTAATGCGATGATAACTTCCGCACTTAGATCATCTACCAGACGTCCATTTTTCATTATGCATGTCATTCTCTTAGTTATATCATTTCATGCATGATGAATTATCTTCATAAGGTGAAGAGGATCTCCACAAGTACAACCTGCCATGTGCATTTGCATTCCAAAAGCAAATTACTTATATGCACATCTTGGGAGCCTTTGCCACTTATGAAGACAATTCCCTATCCTTTACAATTTCACATACTTTATCCCGTTGAAAACTTCAACCGGTTTGTCATCAATCACCAAAAGGGGAGATTGTAAGTGCATCTAGTGCCACCCCTAGTTGGTTTTGGTGTATTGACGACAAATGTGGTTGAGGACTAATGCGTTTGTGAGAATTGCGGGATAACGCAGGAAGTGTCCCCCATTGATTCGGTTTACCTACCGGAGATGACCCTAAAATGTATGAAGACATTGGCGACAATGGTGGTATGTGAAGATATTCACATTGAAGACTATGACATGAGAAGACATTGAGTGAAGACTATGGGCCTTGAAGAGGCGTATGCGCTTCGTTGTTTCCTTTTCTTCTTTGTTGAGTCATAGGAACCACCGTCTTTGTTAAGTAGGGGTCCAAGTGATCAAAGTCGAATGATCAAGTGATGCTCAACCCAAATCCTATGTCTTCGACGAAGAGAATGAGAGCAAAACTTATCCAGTGGATGAGTCGGCTTTGCTTGTAGCTCAAGTAAAGTTGCCGTGTGTGTTTGAAATCGACCGTTGGAACACGAGTCGGTTCCTTAGTGACCCAGGTCATATCGGACATAACAGGTCGGGTTGCCTAGTGGCTATAAATAGCCCACCGCCTACACCATAAATTGGTGGCTGCTAAGAGTTAGTGCACGGCTTTTGTCGTTTGAGAGCAACCCACCTCGAAGCCTTTGAGAGAGAGAAATCCTTGCGAGGACAAAGCCCAAACACCCAGAGCCAAAGAGTGTTAGGCATCATGAAGTCTTTACATGCATGTGACTGAAGACTTATTACACTTGAGGCTGTGAATCCTCCGGCCGGTTAGGCGTCGTGTTCGAGCATCCAAGAGTCATTGTGGATCGCCGGTGAGCGAAGTCTGTGAAGGTTCTAAGTCTACCTTGAAGACTTACCAGAGTGATTGGGCGAGGGCTGTGTGTCCTTAGCTCAAGGGAATAAGGTGAAGGCAGCGGTCTTACAGAGTTGAATCTCGGCCTCCCTAACCCGAGACGTCTGAGTTGTCACGACAGCTGGGCTGGTCCAACAAATCCCATGTCTTCAACAAGTGGTAGTTCTATCCTCTCCCTCCTTTACTTAGAGTTTGTCTTGTTGAAGTCATTGCCTATTTGCCATACACATTTGACTTCATTGCTTGACTACCATCGTTGGTTGGCTTCATACTATCTTCCATCCCGATCCTTACTACCTAGCTACTATTAGTCTTTGTACTTTCACATTATTGCATACTTGACTATGGTTTGCTTGTTGTAGTTTATCTTCCATTTGCATATCAATTAGGTCATTTCTATTGTTTGTCTTCGAAACTTCCACGTTTTGAAGACTTTCATAAAAATCGCCTATTCACCCCCCCTCTAGTCGATAACTAGCACTTTCAGTAGCTGGATGAACATCCTCTAGGTCGACAACCTTGTCACCACTGGCTTCGGCATGATTGGCGGCCAAGGCACTATCATGTATACCAAGGATCCAGAGGCTCAGGCCTTTCCCAACGTACGGGAATGCATACACAAATCATTACTTGATCGATCGATCGATCGACATGGCACATGACTAATGTATGTTTGTTCGTGCGTGCTTGCATGCATTTTTGGTGAAATTAGTCCCTCGTCCTGGACTTCATGAAAAACGGGACCGTCTCCTGCATCACACTTCTGAATTCAAAGTTCTTTCACATGAACATTTACATGTACGAGGATGTGAAGGCCGAGAACTTGACCATCACGGCACCAGGGGACAGCCCCAACACTGACGGCATCCATATTGGTGACTCGAGAACATCAACGTCACAGGTGCAACCATCGGCACCAGAGACGACTGCATCTCCATCGGAGGGGGAAGCTCCCACATCAAAGTCACCCGTGTAACATGTGGGCCAGGCCAGGGGATCATTGTGGGCTGCCTTGGCAGGTACAGGGATGAGAAGGACATGAGCGATGTGACGGTTAGGCCTCGTTTGGCGCGAGCGGATTGGAGGGGTTTCGAGAGGAAAATCCACGAGGGGCCCGTAAACTCGCAAATACCAGTGCCTGTTTGGTAAGCGTGGCTTGAAGGCCCAAGCCTCCCGATTCCCTTCGATCCACTAGCTTGCACGGGCCAGAACCCTCGAGGCCCCTCGAGGAATTGGTCACCCGACTCAAGCTGGACACGCCCGCGACTCACCGCCGCCCGCTCGACTCAGACACGCCCGCGACTCCTCCCCAAGTCGCCGCGCCAACTCCTCCCCAAGATGTCGCGGCGCGCCCGGCGCCTCGGCGCCAGCGATCTCCTCCGCATACTAGACTTCTCCCGGTGGTTAGTCATCGCAGCCCCTCCTCCTCCCCTTCTCTCCATGGCTGCCCCCTCCCGCATGGCCTCCAGGCGGCGGTCCTCCAGCCGTGTCGCCTCCATCTGCTTGGCCGCCTCAGCCTGCTCGTACGTCCCCGCCAGCCTATCCAGAGCAGCCGCAACCTCCGTGCAGGCTGCCCCTCCGTTCCCATGGTGATGCTCCGCGGAGGAGCTCGGCGGCGACAACGAGACGGCCGTCCTCTGCCGCTTGGGCACCGGCGGCCAATCGCGGTACAGGGGAGACCCGCCGGTCTCCTCCTCATCCTCCTGGCAGTCCTCCCGCTCGACCTTGGGTGATGGTACTGGTGATGGTATGCAGCGGGCGGAGCTGTTCTAAGATCTTTGCCTGATCTGATGTCTATCATCTTGCTGTCATCAGTATTGTTGTATCACATGTTTCAGTGAAGCCTACCGGCTAGCGGCAACACTGCCTTGAGATATTAGATTGGCTCCTTTGTTTCACAAATACAATTGTATTTTAGCATTAAGTAAATTTCCTGGGTTACCACAAATATGATGAACTATACAGAATTTGATCATGGCTTGGATAGCTATTGAGCGTCAGATCAATTCAGCTTAAATAATGCATACAAATTTACAAGTGATTATGGCTGCAACAATGCAGTCCACGACCACTTCAACTGTCTATACGACAACAAGTTTACTCTAGCAGTTTTGGCTCTGTATAAACATGTAGGTCCTCAATACTGAGAAAAAGGTTAAATGTAATCCTACATGAGATTATCGGCCTCTATTTAATTTGAGCATATTTGGATTGGAGACGATGATTTACAATGATTTACATGAGATTATAGGACATACAGTGATTTACTAGTTTGTATCAGTTTTTTCATTTATTTTTCTCCTATATTTTTGATTAGCCTAATGGCTGATGCTTTCTGTTTGAGGCACAGCTTGACTCAAAACTGAATAATGCAGTAGTATATTATCTTTGTATAACTGTTGTTGCTAGTAGTTAATTGGTACGTAGACACGGAAGGACAGAGTGGTTAGTTCGGGAGCTCGTCCTGCTAGCTGTCTAGTTTACAATTCATGTCATACTATCACTTTTGTTCAGCTAGTTGATATAACAGTTTAAATTATAGAAAAAAGGATTTACAATTCCTGTCATAATATCTATATTGAGCTTTACTGCTGCCCTTGGAATTAAAACATGTTAATGCTGGATGTGATACTAGCGACATGAATTATCAGCTACCTAGAATGTTACTGTCTCGAAAACATAATGCTAAGTTTATCTGCGTATTTGACAATTTTCCTACTTACATATGATGCCAAGTGTGCATTAAAGTTTATCCTCGCCAATGTTTCGTGTCAAGGAATTCCCTCTCTCAATGCTTGTACTAGCTAGCTAGAACATTACTCGACAAATCGCTGGATGCAGGGTAGACGCACACATGTGACATGTCCTAAGAATAAGATGCCTTTATAGTTAGTTGCATAATCAGAACTGTCCATGCCTGGTAGGCTGGTATCTAGGAAGTTGCATAATCATTATATAGTTGTCAATGGCAAACTGGATAAGATTTTGAAATGCGATCTCAACTAATCATTCAAATTCAGAATGCAAATCCTATATACTTTTCTACAATATTTTTTTACATAGTTTTATGATCGCTCTTGAGCACTTTAGTAGAAATGTTTGCACATAATTTGGTAGCATAAACTTAGTTGCACTTGCTGTTACTTCATTAACATAGTGCTTGCCATTTGGGAGGACTTCAGTAGAAATGTTTACATAGTTTTGTGAGACAGTAGGAATTACAAATCATTGCAGTTGCTTAGGTGTTAGCTTTCTCTTCCCATACCGGCATTTAGTCATAGTGCTTGCCTTTTGGGAGGAGGGAAGGGCAAGCTAGTCTTGAGGCTGTCTCACCTGATGTACTGACAATGTACATTGTTGAGCCAATTGTCTGTTTTGTTAGATAATTAACCTGATGCACAATAATTGCTTCTTATGGATGTGTGATATTTTCACATCACTGTATGTGTATTCCTTCTGCCCTTTGGTATGGATAGTACAGTTGTCCCCCTGATTTCTGTATGTCTTAGCAGCATATATGCATATACACAATTTTTCTTGTGTAGGAAATTCATCCAGCTCCATGTGAAGATACAGTTTTCAGTCGGAAACAATTTTAATGCTCCCTCCGTCCCACAAGACAAGACGTTTTTGCAAGCTAAATATGCTTGCAAAAGCGTCTTATATGTGGGACGGAGGGGGTAATTTTTAACAAGATAGGAGCTAGATTTAAGCCTTATTAATATCTCCACCCATCGGTGTGACAAAACTCAGAAACTGTGTTCTGCAGTTTAATAAATGTGTTTTGAAGAACATCATTTGCTTGAAGTGGTAGCTAGCAGTTATATTTCCTTTACTCAATAGTAATACAACATTACGCCTCCCTTGTTTATAGAAGGTGTAAATACCTTTGCTTTGTGTTGCAGATTCTTGAGGTTTCAAGTCTGTTGGAGGAAGGCTCGTCCGTCGTCAAGAGGAACTTCATGTCAATTCATCTGTAGGACAACATCATTCTCACCCTTGCTTGGTGCAAAAAATATAATTGATTGTGAGCTATGAGAGATTATGTTGCTGTGATGTGATTGATATTGCTATGATGAGATCTTGATTCCAAGTCAAGATGTGAAGAACTTCTTTGTCACATTTTTATTAGGTGTCATTCACAATTTTCTAGCAAGTTTGTCTTGCTATGATGCTATTTAACCTGTAAAGATTGGATTTTTAACTGTTTTAGACCATTTTAACTCAATAGGGCAATCCCTGCCTACCAAACAGTGTTTTATATGGAGGGGATTGTGGCGGGAGAGGGATTTCAGGTTTCAAGGGGATGTGAGGGGATTGGGTGGAAGAGGGGGATTCACCAAATCCCCTGAAATCCCCTCCTCCCCAAACCTCTCAAATCCACTCCTACCAAACAAGGCCTTAAGGATTGCATTCTCTGGAGCAGCACCGACGGAGTACACATCAAGACCTATGAGGACGCGGTGAAGTCCATCACAGCGTCCAATTTGACCTTCGAGAACATCAAGATGGAGGACGTTGCGAACCCCATAATAATCGACCAGAACTACTGTCCCGAGAAGGTGTCTGTAGAAGATTATGCAACTTAGGATATATTGATCGGGTGCAATCAGCACGTATATATAATTACATAGGGGAGCCACGTCCTCAACTATACATGGAAGGAGGAGGGCTTGTTGTACAAGAAATACACATGCAATATCTACATCTCAACACCCCTTGATCGAAGCGGCACCATGAATTAAACGCAAAATCGAATCGGAACTCCTCGAAGGACGCGGTAGACAAGCCCTTGGTCATGATGTCAGCAAACTTTTGGCAGGTAGGGACATGTAGCATGCGTACATGACCAAGAGCTACCTGCTCCCGAACAAAATGGATATCAATCTCAATGTGCTTGGTGCGTCAATGATGAACCAGGTTGGCGGAGTGGTAGATCCCGGAGACATTGTCACAATAGACAATTGTGGCCTTGTCAACCGGAGACAAAAGCTCATGTAGAAGCTGACAAAGCCAGGAACACTCGGCAACGACGTTGGCAATGGCGCGGTACTCCGCTTCAGCGCTAGAGTGGGAGACAACGGGTTGCCGCTTGGATGACCAGGAGATGGGTGATGGTCCAAGGTAGACGCAATAGCCAGAGGTCGAGCGGTGCGTGTCGGGGCAACTCACGATATATTGATCGAGTGCAGTATGCACGTATCTCACGACACGGAGATACATAGGGTAGCCCGAGTAGCCGGTCGCTCCAGAGCGTGGGAGTAGTAGGGCTGCGAGGCGGCGGCCGATGGATCTTGGCCGGCAAGAAAGCTGATGGCGGTGGGTCGGGCCCTAGGAGACTTCGGGCGGGGGGGGCGTGGCACGAGCATGGTGTAGGCATGAACAACCCCTGTCCAGGGGTTGTGGCCGCTTAAGGCGTTGGCGTTCTTTGGGTGGGCGAACACGATTCTTGTCGCTGGCAGCCTTTGTCGGCAAGCACCTGGCCTTGTGGCAAGCACGGTCTCTTTGTTGCTCCTGCGGCGGGGGTGTTGATGAAGAGCCGAAGGAGCCGGAGGTCGCAGTTGGTATGGGGTGCCGTAGGCACCGTGCGGCGCAGGAGGAGCCATGGGCTGAGGCGCCTAGAAAGGCGCCGGAAAGCCGGGGGCGCGCTCGCGGGTGCAGGACAGCCGCGTGAGTAGCCGGCGGTGAAGGCGATATGAACTGCACAGGAGCGAAGATGCTTCAACCGGCGTTCCTTGAGCGGAGATACGCCACCGCCCGCTTGTAGGTAGGGTTCGCCATGAGGGTAAGGGGTGAAGCGGCGTTGCCCAGATCCTCATTGAGGCCGGCGGTGAGGGTGGAGAGCAGCAGCTCGTCGCCCACCTTGAAGCCGATGTCATTGAGCTCGTCGAAGAGGGTCTTGAGGCACATGCAGTAGTCATCGATGGAAGAGTCGTTTTGGTGACACCCGAAGAACTCCTGCTGCAGGAAGATGATCCTTTGGACCTTGTTGTCGGTGAAGAGGCCAACGATCTTGTTCCACACCGTGTATGCATCATCCTTATCGCGAAAGACAGTGTGGAAGATGTCCCTAGACACGGTGAGGAAGAGCCACTGATGATGGTGACATCGACCGCCAATCAGGGTGTGCAAAACCGAACCAAAAACCAAAAACCAAACCGAAAAAAACAAAACCGAACCGAATTTCGGTTTTTCTAGTTTTTGGTTTCAGTTTCAGTTTTTGATTTTCAAAACCATATACCCTATGGTTTTTTCAGTTAGAAACCGATGATTTTCGATTAAACCGAATTAAACCGTAACTAGCTCCACTGTATGAAGGATTTTAGTTGAAGCTGCAGCCACTCCTCTATTTATAGTTTCCTACGCCCTGCCAGTGTTGCTCGAGACCACGAGTGGGACTAACGCTGCCGGGCTTGAGCTAACGACACAGGCACTCAGCAGTGCAATACCAGTTTGCTTATGAGCCTCAAATTGTCCGGCCCATATGACCACTCTTGTCGAGCGACCCCCCGCCCCCAGGCAGCCGATAACTTGCCTTAGAAAAAGGCCAGCCTTCTGCTTTTGTCATGATTATTGGTTAGGACTGGCTCTTTCCTTTTTTTGCTTGCTCCATCTCATAATAAAATGAATATAATTGACTCTTTCCTTTTGGTTGCTCCCTCATGTAATAAAAAACCTTCCTAATCTCAGATCTGCTGACATTTAATACCTAGGACCAATCCATGTGTGCCATCTAATAATCATGTATTCTACGTAGGCACTTCTCACAAGAAAAATCTTACCTACATACACAGACCGAACCATGTGACCAAAATATATTTGTTGTTCATTCAAAAATTCGCGTCAACTTTGATTATTTTGGTTATTACTGAAACCGAACCGAAATTAAATGGTTATTACCGAAACCGAATCGTATCTGTGTATAAAACTGTATAAACCGAAGTATAAAAACCGTATAAACCAAAAACTATATAAACCGAACTAAATCAATCTGAAAAAACCGAACGCACACTTTGAATCGCCTTGACCGATGAGGCGTCAGCAGTTCAGAGGCGAATAAGGTTGGGGGTGCCGTCGATGTGATCCTGCAGGTTATACTCACGAAAGAGGAGATTGAAGTATGTCTTCCAGGCATAAAAATTCTCCTCTTTGTGGGAGAGGATGACCGGAACGCGACGTTCGATGGGAACATCACAGATGTAGGCAGGCTCGGGGAGGGTGGCGGCGGAGGAACCGGCGGAGGAGTCAAAGGGGTTCGGCGGGCGCACTGCCGGAGGGGTGGAGGCGGCAGAGACGGTTGGAAAGATCAGAACCGAACATGGAGGAGGGTTCGGCTGGGGTAGGGTTAGGGTTTTGGGTGGCGGCGGGCGGCTAGCGGGAGCAGCGGGAGGCGGCGAGGGTTAGGGTTTGAGGTGGCAGCGGGCGGCTAGCGGCGAGGTGGGCAGAGGTGGTGAGCCGGGTGGGGGGAGGGATCGCGAGGCGGGGCTACGGCAGCGGCAGGGAGCCAGCGACACGCGGGGAGTAGCGGGAGGGGAGCTACGGCATCGGCGAGAGGATCGGCGGCGCGGGCGTAGCGAGGGAAGCTAGCGGCGGCGGCGAGACGGCTAGGGCACGGAGGATCGTAGGGAGGCTGATACCATGTATCTCACAATAGGACGAGTAAGAGTGAGGCTCTGATACCATGTAGAAGATTATGCAACTCACGATACTTTGATGGGGTGCAATATGCACGTATATATAAGTATATAGGGGAGCCACGTCCTCAACTATACATGGAAGGAGGAGGGCTTGCTGTACAAGAAATACACATGCAATATTTACATCTCACCAGTGTCCGCCGCCACCAAGAGCAAGTCTGGTCACTGTGAAGGATGTCATCTTCCGCAACATCATCGGCACATCATCCATGCCGAAGGTAGTTAGTCTGCTCTGTTCTGAAAAGCAGTGTGTAGCGGCGTCGACCTCATCGACGTCAATGTGGAGTGCAACGGGAAGAACAACAAGACCATTGGGGTGTGCAGCAATGCCAAGGGCACCACCAAGGACACCCTCCAGGCATTGGCCTGCCTCGCATGATCATGTGTGGTTCCTTCCTTCCATGAGCTCTCATTAGTATAAGGGAAACATATCGATCAACCATCTCTCTATTTCCCTAATTGATCGATCTATATGATACATGTGCTATCTTAACTAAACCGGCATGTCTATGTTCCTGTTTGAGTGAAGCTGGCCCAACGAGCTTATTGATGTGTATGATTAGTTCAGTTTTGTAACTACTAAATTATTCATTTTAATATTTTATAGGGTGTGTTTGTTTTGGGAAATAAGTGAAATGAAATGTCATGGTTACAGTCCAATTGAGTGCATCGGTTCCTTTTACGAGATGGCCCATTGTGTCATCTGGAACATTGTTAGACCTACGAACACGATGACTGCAAATGCCCGCTCCTAGGCTCCCCTCCTAGGTTCCCAGTGCTGCGGGCCACTCTGACCACGACGGCCAACTACTTGTCAGGGGGCACTCCGCCAACGACAACCACCTGCCTGGAGCTTCCATTGGCCGTCCATTGCCCACGTCATGGCGCTCTCTAACCTCAACTTCGAGCCAGGTCTGGCCTTCGAGGCCTTCATTTAGAAATAATATGGAGTGCTGGTTCAACTTCTTTCAGGGATCTAAATCAAGAGAATTTTTCATGTTGGTGGAAATCTTCCGAGCCAAATTCGTGTCAATCCAGATTCAGTTAGTCTCTTCCCCTAATCTTGCCTTCGGGGAGATGCATCAGGCTTCAATGTTGCCTGTCCCCAAAACTGGTCCTTCAAATTCAGTGTTTCCTCTCATGAAGTAAGTTTTGCTATCATGAAAGGGGGACATGTGATCAATGACATTTTTAACCTAGGTTTCTTCTTTTGGGGTAATGGAAGAGCAGATTTTCGTAAAGAACTCTAGCTCTATCACAAAGAACTAGAGCAGGAATGGACAGTCATTTCCCATTCTCCTCAGCGTCGTCCATATGCAAGTGTTCTTCAATCTCTGCATGTTTTCCGTGATTCCACTATTGGAACCAATCAAGATCCTCTTCATCACAGATCAATTCTTGAGTGATTGGGGGAAACTCAGCCTGCAGTTTGTTTTGTCTTAACTGCACCCAATAACATCACCCTCGAGGCGGGATCTGCGGATTTTCGAAGAACCGGGCCAGCCGAGTGAATCCACCTTAAGCCAACATGAATAATGGGCTTTTCCGCATTCGTTGCCTATTGTCAGGTCATTTGAGGCCCACGTGCACTAAGAAGATCCGCTGTATGGGATGCAAAAGATGGGGCCACATTCAGAGCAATTGTCGATGTAAATACGCTATTAACGATTCATCTCCCTCTTTGGTTCAGCCTACTAGGCAAGTCGTGACTCCTCATTTGGGAAATAGCTGTCACAACTGGTGATGCGGAGCATCCTTCCATCATCCCCATGGACTCTACACAAACACATCAAGCACCACGTGGACCTATGACAAGAGCTCGAGCACGCGCCATCAAAACCGAGGTGAACTCACTCCTACTCGAGATCGATATGGGTATAAATGGAACTTGGATGCTACTTCACGAAAACATGCTATCTGTTATTACTTAATAAAGACGAGCACCACCAAGTAGCTAAGGGACACCCCAAAGGAGTAGGAGAAGGATCCCAAGGCCACGAGGAAGAAGGAGGAGTCCAACAAGATCAAGACAACACCTCCCAGGCGGCCCCGTACGCACGGGCCATCCGGACCCCATGTCTACGGGCTCTGATGCGCACGACCTCCAGACCCGGTGCGCATGGACCCTCACCGCTGTAGCACACCATGCGCATGGGCATGTACCGTGCCCACGGAACCCCCGTGAGCACGGGCCCAACTTACCCCGTGTGCATGGGTCCATCAGGATTCTCTCCGAGAGCTCCTGTTTGGGCCTCCACTTCATCACCCTCCTCCACCTACCTATATATTTCATACCTAGACCATTTGTTAGGGTAAGCAAAGTATATGTGAGACATTGATAGAGCTTTGCTCCTTCTACCACTACTCTTGGAGATCAAGACCTCCTAGGGGAAGAACCCAAGTGGATATCAAGACCTCCTTTTGGAGAAGACTATCATGAAGACCTCACCTCCCTAGGAGTGGGAAGAACCTTACCTTTGTGCTTGTTTCCTCGGATTGTTCTTGTATTCTTGTGTATCTCAACTATGCTATTCTAGTGGATGTGTGATTGGGTTTTGTTTGAGTGAATTTCCTCTTTGTGTTATTGTGTTCATCCCTTTCCCTCTCCAAGTGTGAAAATATCTCCACTTAGGGTTCCACCCTACAACATCTTGCTATCATGAGCCATGGTTGATTCACATCTTGGAGTCCCTAGCCCCCATATTCTAGCCTAGTTTTTTTATTTTTTTTGTCCCAAATCGAAAATACCCACAAAATAGCCCCCAAAGTTTTCTTGCAATTTGTTGGATCTTGTGAGATCTGGTTGATTTGGCCACGAATTTCGTGTTTGACAAGTGGATCTACACCTTACCACCATCCCCCATCCATCCCACCATTGATTTTTGTTGAATTTTGGAGTTGACCCATGGATCGGGGCATGTTCTTACGCAGGTGGAACACCCCGTGCGCAGGGGCCATCGGGACCCCGTGCCCACGGGCACAACTTACCCCATGCGCAAGACCTCTTCTGCATAGTTCGGACACGACCCTATTTGCATATTTTTGCCATCTTACCACCGCCATTTGCCTTCAGCACTACATCCTATTGGTGTTTGATATATTGGGTTGCGGACTTGCGGTGCACCGTGTCCTAAGGTGTTTCGGCTACTTAGGGACGGTTCGACTTCGACATCATCGCCACTCATCATCGCCTCAGTCTCGACATCGACAACGACCACTTCATCTTTATACCACCCGTATGCAAGGACAGTAACCTCGACGACATCTTGTACTCATACCTTGCCATTACATTGATAGCCTCGAGCCTTTTCGCGTCACTTACCCATCGAGTCTAGTGAGTTTAGAATTTTCTAGCCATGCTCTTTGTGCACCGTTAGTAATAAGTCTCTACCGTGCATACCTTACTTGCTATCATATATTCCGGCTCCCATGAAGCATCGTGGCATAGTAAAAAAAAGCTTTTAAGCAATAGAAAAGAGAAACAAAGAGCTTGTAAGGAATAGCATTGAGCCATTTTGCATAGTTCCATCATCTTGGTCAATACATACATAAGCATACTTGGGATTGTAGACGACATGTTTATCTCATAGGTTGGTGCGCAAGCGTATCTAGCCCATTTGAGCAATCCAGCCAGCGTATCTCTAGTATCTGTACAACAAGAGCATCTTCCGTGGTTCCACATTTTTAGCTCACTCGTTGGTTGTGCAGATCCCATTTATCTTTTGTGTGTGTGTGTTCCTAGTGATACTTGGGTTTGATCTGTTTGTCTTACTTGCAATTTGTGCATCTTTTCAACATTATCGGTATCTTGCCTAACAATTGCTTGAATTTTGTGCCACTCTTCCTAACCAAGCTACTCCATAAGCCTTTACTTGTAGGTGTGAGAAACAAAACCTGGTATTATAGCATTCCGTTGAGTGATACTCAATACATCCTCACTCTCCGGAAAACGTAATGTTGGTACTGTTCTCTCATTTTCCTACTCACCACCACTTGGTTATGATGGATAGGCCAGGCGCTTCGGCGAACCCACTCTTCGAGGATGAAGATGACGAGCACGACTACGTCATCAAAAATCACTTCCTCATCACCCAACGAGCCCTCCATCAAGAAAGTGAAGCTTTGGGCGACGGCATCGAGCAACTCGCCACCGACCAATGCCAATTGAAAGCACGAAACCGGGACTACCTCGACACCAAGCTCACCACACAAATGGAAGAATTCCGCAACATGATCGTGAGCCGTGCATCCTCCACCACCTCTTCATCAAGACGGTGCCACTCAAGTCGCCACTGTTTGGCCTATTCTTCTACCGATGCAAGTCCTCCTCGAGCTCATTCTCATTGATGCGATGACCCTCAAGATCGCAGAGTTCAAGAAAATCCATTCCATGGCAATGGTTTGCAAGACAGTTCCAAGCACGTGAAAAAGCATGACACCAAGAATAAGACGCCATGGACCAAGAGCAACCTCAACAACCACAACGTCCACGTCAAGCACCTGAAGATGGTGACACACTCCGGCAAAAGCAACAAAGCCATGATGAACAAGCACTTGAAGCACAACGCGCACTCCAAGAGGCCACTAGAGCCATCAACGAACACAACTGTCAAGTGCGTGAATAAGAAGAAGCACTTCGGCAAGAATGACAAGATGAAACCACTCACCATGAAGAGCAACAAGAAGGAAGGAACCAGGCACAAATGCCTCGACCTAATCGGCAAGTCGATGACCCACAAGTATATGGGATCAATCGTAGTCGTTTCGATAAGTAAGAGTGTCGAACCCAACGAGGAGCAGAAGGAAATGTGTAACGACCCGAACCTGATAAGATTGGATGTCTCTGTGCTTACCGTGCTAGTCCCTGGATCGACTCGCTAGCACACACAGTACATATGAATATCAAATAACAAGTGCATCATTTACTATAACGTATGATCCGGAATTCATAAAGTATTACAACTGAGTAGCACATAGCTAACTTTTATTCAATAATAACAGTGGAAATGTAGCATAAGCAAATGATGAATCCCATCAATGCCCACTGGAGAAAATGCTGAGTGAACACTCGCGACCCTACTGTATCTTATTGATCATCTGAAAATCCTGCAACATGATAAGTTGCAGCCACAAGGGTCAATACATTGAATGTATTGGCAAATCACACAATATGATATAGCAAACCCACATCCACAAAGCAATGTATGACAAACAAAACACACAAGATAGTTAGGAGAAGAATTTATTCACCTACCTCCACTAACTGAATTACAATCGCCTCTAATTTTAATCGCCTAAGATAACCCAAAGATTCTAAGTAAACATGACAAGAACTTCAGAAGTCTCTCAAGTGCACTCTGTCAGTGGCACGTTCTCTAGGAACAATAGTGCGCTCTGCCAAGGACGCATTCACCTGATTTAAGTTCCGAAAACTATACCTCGCCTCAAGTGCGCTCTGTCAATGGCGCATTCTCTAGGGACAATAGAGCGCTCTGCCAGTGACAGATTCACCTGGTTAATAATCCCGAACCTACAGCTATAAACACTCACCACTTTCATGGATCACTCGGCACATGCCCACGTCTACCATAGCAAGTTGATCACACCATCACAAAACACAATCAATACCAAAACATGACAACACGGGATACACATATCAAGCCAGACATATATCATAGCATAAAATCACACATGCATAGCAGAATATAGGATGACCGTAATCAAAAGTGCAAACTTGCCTTGAACGCTATTGAAGTAGTCTAACACTCAATTCTGATCCGCTTCACACTCCAGACAATCTATACGATTGACGAAGGCACCGATAAATAAACCGTACTCCCATAACACCACAATAAAGTAAACAGCAACGAATTCAAATAAAAACTTAAATAACAGAACTTAACAATAGGTATATATCATCTACATGCTGGCAGGATCACAATGCAAAAAGAATTAACTAATTTGGATCAACCGTTTGAAAGATATGGCCTCCGGAAGTTTGAATTCAAATTTAAACAAATTAAAATTTGAAATGTTGAAAAATGTGAAATTTTGGTTCTACAATATTCTCCTTGTCACTAAGAGTACACAAGAAAAATAATCGGTGAATTTGGAGTTACGGATATCAAGATAAACCTAAATGAAAATTTGATATGGAATCTGCAAAGAAAAATTATGCCATAAAAGCGTTTTGGGAAGAACTGTCGCGGCACTGTGGATGTGCCATGTGGCGCACGCTGATTGGCTGGAGGGTGTTTGCTGCGGTGGCTAAAGAGCGGACGGCCACTAAACTGCACATACCAATTCGAGAGAAAAAACAGAACAAGATTTAATCTGTACCGTTAAAAAGAGAACGGGCGGTTGAGAATTGCTCACCGGAGAACAGAGGAGGGATTGTCGCCGGACTTGAAGAAGACGGCGGCGGCGCCTCGTGCGGCGATGGTGGCGCCTGCTCCGGTGGTCTCCGAACTCCATATGGTGGCGTACGAGACGCGCAGCGCGGCTCTGGCGATTCGAAAGGCGTCCTAGCAAGCGTCGATGGCGGCGGGGACGACGGCAGAAGGTGGTTGGAGTCGCGGCAGCGGTGTTCAGCGGGGCGAGGTCGAAGCACTTTGCTGGGTGGTTCCCTGTGTGATATAGATGGTAAGGGCGATAGAGGAGATCTAGGCGAATACAACTGTGACGCCCCCGATTCAATCGTACACTAATCATACACGCATAGCAGTATGCGATCAAGATCGAGGACTCACGGGAAGATATCACAACACAACTCTAAAACATAAATAAGTCATACAAGCATCATAATACAAGCCGAGGCCTCGAGGGCTCGAATACAAGTGCTTTCGATCATAGGCGAAGTCGTGGAAGCAACAATATCTCGACTACGGACATAAGTTAAACGAAGTTTGCCTTAAGAAGGCTAAGCGCATAATGGGATCTGGAATCGAAAAGGCGCGGGCCTCCTACAGGATCCTCCTAACTACTCCTGGTGAAATGCGTCGTGAAATGCTGCGTAGTAATGAGCACCTCAGGATTAGTAATGGTAAATCGTCATCGGACGGTGGCGTTTAGCTCTGGGCTCCATCGTGCAGTCGCAACAATCGAGTAGAGATAGGGGAAAAGGGGAACAAAGGCAACCGTGAGTACTCATCCAAAGTACTACTTAAGCAAGAGCTACACTACATATGCATGGATATATGTGTAAGGGCCATATCGGTGGACTGAGCTGTAAAGCCGTAATAAGAGGGGATAGCTAGTCTTATCGAAGACTACACTTCGGTCACCTCCGCCTTGCAACAGTAGAAGAGGGTAGGTTGAAGTCCTCCAAGTAGCATCACATAGCAATAATCCTACCCGGCGATCCCTCCTCGTATCCCTCGAGAGAGAGAGCGACCACACGGTTGTATCGGCACTTGGAAGGGTGTGTTTTATTAAGAATCCGGTTCTAGTTGTCATAAGGTCAAGGTACAACTCCAAGTCGTCACCATTACCGAAGATCACGGCTATTGAATAGATTAACTTCCTGAGGGGTGCACCACATAACCCAACACGCTTGATCCCATTTGGCCGGACACACTTTTTCGGGTCATGCCCGGCCGCTTAAGATCAACACGTCAGCAGCCCCACCTAGGCACAATAGAGAGGTCAGACGCCGGTCTAAACCTAAGCGCCTGAAGTGCAGGCCCATCGCTTAATGCACACTGCATGTTGCGTGGGCGGCCTGAAGCGCAGACCTAGCCTAACAGCGTTCCGGTCAATCCGGCGAGCTCCGCTCGATCGGCCGACGCTCACGGCAGTGCCGATACCACGTCGGGATACCCATAACTACTCCCACGTATAGACCAAATGGCCGACTCGGATCAAATACCAAGATCTCGTTAAAGCGTGTTAAGTATCCGCTTGAACGCCGATGACGAGGCCCACCTCTCTCCTAGGTGGTCTCAACCTGCCCTATCGCTCCGCCATACAAAAGTAACGGTCGGGGCCGTCGGGAACCAGGCCCACCTCTCAATGGGATGGAGCCACACGTCTTTCGACCCCCATCTCCGAAACAAGATCACGGTAATGTAACAAAGTGTAAAGTATATAGTATATGCCCGTGATCACCTCCGAAGTGATCACAGCCAAAGAGTATAGCATGGCCCACGGACAAGAGTGTAGGGCCACTGATGGAACACTAGCATCCTATACTAAGCATGTAGGATTGCGAGTAAAGGTAACAACAAGAGTAGCAAGGACAAAGCTATGCATCGGGATAGGTATAACGGAAAGCGGTAACATGCTACACTACTCTAATGCAAGCAGTATAGAGTAGAATAGGCGATATCTGGTGATCAAGGGGGGCTTGCCTGGTTGCTTTCGCAAGAGAGAGGGTCGTCAACTCCGTAGTCGTCTTGAAGCGGCCAGTCGGTCTCGTGTCTAAGCGGAAGAAGAGGGGGAAGAAACAATGAATACTTAAGCAAACAGATGCATGACTATGCATGACAAAGCAAAAGCGTGATGCTAAGCGTGCCCTAACGCGGTATGTGGTGATACTCACGGTGAAGAAACATCCAGGAAAGTATTCCGGTGTTTACGCTTTCAGAGGGAGCCGAGGAGGAAAGTTGCGAGTTCGATAGGTTAGGGGGGTGTGGCGGACGAGCAGGTTGCGTATCCGGAATCGTCTCGTCGCTCTACGAGCAACTTTCATGTTGAAAATATTTTAATCCGAGTTACGGATTAAAAGATATGATTTTCTAAGGATTTTATTAATTTCTGGGATTTAATTAATTATCTAATTAATTCGAAATTGGATTTATGACGTCAGCATTATGTCAGGGTGATGTAGTCAACTAGTCAGTTGACCTAGTCAAACTGACATGTGGTCCCCACTATCATTGTCTGTTAACTAATTAACCATGTTAATTAGATTAATTAACAGATTAGTTAGGTTAGTTATTTAATTAGGTTTATTAAACATAATTAATTAAGTTAATTAATCTAATTTAATTAATTAATTAATTAATTAATTAATTTAATTATATTTTTATTATTATTAATATATATATATTTTTTGTTTTGGGGGCTTGAGGCCCCACTTGTCATAGGCCCATAGGGGGTTATGCGGGTTACTGATTCTTGGGGGGCAGGCGTGCAAGGGCTGGGCCTTTGGGCCGGAGCCGTGAGGCGCCAACAAGGCAAACGAGAGGTGGAAGGCGCTGGCACAAGGGAAGGCCTGAGTGGGACGGAAGAGTGGCCATGAGTGTGGCGAGCAAGCGGCCGTGGGTGGTCGCGGCCGGGGCCGGACGAGCTAGGCGCCTGCCGGGAGGAGGAGGAGAGAGGTGCTCACGGGAGGGGCGCCAGAGGGTCTAAGCGGTGGGGGTGAGGAGGACGTCGGGGACGACGCGTCGTGGAGGAAGCCGACCGGCGAGGAGGTCCGGCAAGGCGACGATGATTTGGGGAAGACAGTGAGGGGCTCTGGCGGCGCGGTCCTCGCGCGGCGGGTGCGAGGTAGCTCCCGGAAGCGTCGGTGTGTTCGTGCTGGCGGCCCTGGGGCGGGAGGTGACGAGGCGGTCCGGGGGAGGTGGCGTATCGAGGTGGTGGCGAGACGAGGCGGCGGCGGAGGCGTAGGTGCTTGGTCGAGGTGAGCCCGATCCAGATCGGGAGAGGCGGAGGGACGAGGTGGGGTCTCCTCGATCCGCATTGGATCGAGAGGGGGGTGGGGCGGGGCTGACGGGGGTTAGGGTTTGCGGGTGTGAGGATAAAGGGGTGGGGTGGGTCGGCCCGGGTGGGCCGATGGGCTGCTTTGGTCACCGGTGGGCAGTTGGCCCATTAGAGTCCCTTTTCTTTTGTTTCGCTTTTTACCTTTTGTATTTTCTTTTTATTATTTGTCTTCTGTTTTAATTCATTTAAAAGTATTTAGGCATTTATATAAAATGTGTTTACTGCACTATAATTACCTATGCCATTTTTGGCACAGACCGAACATTTTGTTTTGATGTTTGAAAACTTTTGATGTTTGACAATATTTAAATTTTTAATTTGAAAAGTTTCGAACCGACGCGAGATTAGCAACAGTAAACGAGGTGACGTGGGATCATTAGCAGAGGTTCACTGTAGCTTAAATACCCGGGCGTCACAATTCCCCTCCACTACAAGAAATCTCGTCCCGAGATTTAGGAGGCGGGAGTAAGGGGAATGGATTTGGTTCTGAAATTTTAACGAATCTTCTCGGTCTTGGTTGCTCTTCTTGAAGCGGTAGATCCATAGCGTTGATGTCTTCATTCCTACGCATCAATACATCATGATGAGGTTGTCGTCCTTCCTTCAGGAACTCCATCGTACTTACGAAAATTATAAGGGTTAACTTCGGAAGAACGGGCCTCTACAAGGTTGCTTAGCGGTAGATAACAATAGGGAAGGTGGCGGAAAGTAACTCTCGAACTAAAACTTAAGAATATATCGAGAGCAAAGTAAGAAGGTACAACAAGGAGTTCCAAGCGGATAGACAATCGTTCGATGCCGGAAAAAGAGTGCGAAAGGGGTTCAAAGCATCAAGATTAAGTATTGCATCTGATATCGGAACAGATCACTTGGAAGGTGGCTCGTGAATTACACACGAAGCCAAGCGTGAGTATTGACTTTGGGAAAGAAGTGCAGGAGGGTCGTGTTTGATCACCGTGGGCCCATGGGTTATGGGCCCACCATGTGGGTTAAAAGTAGGAAAAGGCGTTGACGTCTTGCACAATCATGTAAGCAAGGAATGTCGGAGGATAGCCCGACAGGCTTATGTCGGCAACAATGTCGGTACCAAGGGCGAGGGACGAAGAGAACCATTTTCCTGCTCGTTGAACGAGGCGGACCAATAGGCAAAGTTCTCGTCCATCGGCGGCTACCGAAATGTCATCAATTATAGTAATAGGGTCTTACTGGCAGAGTTGTACCACGAGGTGCTTACCTAAGCGGGAATTACCACTACTTAGTTAAGTAGATTATAAGAAAGTTTGAACAAAACAATGGAAAGGAAAATGTGTTTAAACACATATATCGTGGGTATATCCTTCCCAAAGTCAAGCAGAGGATGATATCCAAGACAGGACATAAAGTAGAAAACCCTTTAGATAAGAGGAGAGAAATTTCATGACATTACCCATACAACGGTGTTTGGGTAATTTCAACAAGAAACATTAGCAGGGTGCTTCAAATGTTCTTATTGAAAATCGAATTACCATAGACATGCTTCGAGGTAGCACCGACATGGTGTTTCAATCAAGGGCCGACTTTGGATACACCAATGATCCATCAGAGTAACTTATAAAATAAGTCCTACAATTTCCTCCGGGAAGAATGGTTATCCTTGAAAAAGAAATTATAATGATAGGTCCTCCGGCCGGGGTGCTAGGCATGACATCATGTTACCGAGGTCATCAAAGGGCCAACATCATAACTCTTGGAAAGTTGTCCCAACCATCATATCGACCAAGATTCAGATCCGATTGGTGTCATGATACCTCGGACTCGGGATGCCCGAGAAGAAAAGGTGCAACACAAATAGACGAAATGACATTTCAATATTCTCGTGAAATGAACTATGGGAGCGAGTCCAAAACAAGAGTTCATCATTAAACCAAGGAGAGGATGGGGAGGTGGTTGTGAGCTCGTGACACTTCATTGAGATTTACAAGATGTATTTACACAAGTATGTGAGCAAGGATATAACATTTGTTAGAACAAAAGATCTAATGATGTATGCTCGAGGAAAACATACGCAATTAAACATTGGTTGAAAGGTGCGCCCGAAATATGGGTAGGGTTGCCCGACCAATGTCGGAATGGTGATTCAATAATCAATAGTCTAAGAATGAACGGCCAATCATTAACTTCAAAGCAATAGGGTTGCTAGAAGGGAAGAATCCAAACAACACCGTTCACTTGTTGGAATCAACACGGGGACCAAGAAAGAATGGTGATGGTGAGAAGTACCACTGTACCAAGAATTTTTAAGAGGTGATGAAATCTCCGACATTCTTGACATAAAAGATGGTAATACTCCAAGGTAATGGAGAACAATTGCTTTGGATAGTAAGGATCCCAAGGTATAACACAAAACACGAATAAGTTTGTGTTGATCGGAAGGCAATAAAGTGGTCGGCGATAACACAAACCATTGAGAAGCGAGGATGGTATTTCTTATCAAGAATTCGATATATATCTTGGAAGAGCTCGGGATGTTGATGACGACCATGACACATTTGTCGAGAGATTTCGTGAAGATGTAATCGATTAAAGCGATGACATCAAGTCAAATGATGATGCAGCGAAAGGTTACGGGAACCAAAGTGCGACACAAACTCGAAATCAAGTTTGTGGTTCAAAGCGAAATGATATGATGAGGAAAGTCGGCGTAAAGCTAGCTCAACGTCGAAAATTGTGCTTCGGAAAGAAGGACCAGATAGCACAATTTAAAATTTGCACGATAATGATATAGCCGATCAGGCTAGGAATGACTTCAAGGATTATTAAACTCATAAGCAACGAAATTACTTAGAGTTATCGTATCGGAGTGCGGAATCGATTCACTTATCGGTGTTCTCGAGTGACTAATAACTCAGAACCCGTGAAAAATTGGAATTAGTGGGAATGTAGCACTTGATGAAGAACTCATAAGAAGTTATGCAGTACCATGATAATCTCGAGATACCAGGGGGGTAATACTCGCCACAAGATCAAAGTAAAGGTTGGACTGGTGTATTGATCCATAGAAGACAATTGTTTTAACTTGTCCGAGAAATGGAATCAAAGAAGAACAATCATGGTCGGAACCATGGTTGCAAGGGATCAACTCACAGATACCATATGTTAGCTATCAAGGAAATAGTTATTATTACAAGAAGCTTCCATGATAGGATATACATCGCGTCCATGGGCATGAACACAAAGTTCGAGGTCGACTCCCACTTCCTCAATGTATAATCTTCCATTCACCTCTCGTATTTCAAAGATGACATTAGTTGTTGAAAGTTTTACTGGTGCAATACCGTATAAGTATGACTCGTGAAAACTTTCGAGGTTCACACACATATCAAGGAAGGCATAGGTTCAACCCATCGTGGCATCTTAGAATCATATACCGTAATCTTTAGAAGTAATTAACTCAAGCTCGAAGGCGTAGCATGGTTGAGAAAGTAGAGGATACAATTTACCAAAGGCATTATGTATCGGAGGAAAGGCTCACAAGGTTATTGAATATGAAGGCGTTGTCGGATAAAAATCCAACAAAGGATCTGGTGGTCCACAAGGGATCTGACGTGAGCATCGATACTCAACTAGAGGAAGAAGAATGCAAGGAGATCAGATTATAGAAACAACTGACTAACTCAATTGTCAAATGCAAAGGAATTATGATTTCCAAATCAAGGGATCAGAAGCAAGGCTCTGATTAGAGATGGATAAGTTGAATAGCCTTAGGGTACAATCAACGACAATTGGATTGGTCGAGAACCAATTCCAGTTAAAAGAATGGTAGCTTAGCCGGAAAGATAATTTATAAGGATCAATGATGATTGCGTGTATTCAGAAACATACCGAAGTCAACAGACTCAAAATGATAATGACAATGAATGTCAATAAGACTAGAGACTTATGGGATTAACCATAATGCAAGCAAGCAAGAATTTCAAGAGCAATAGGCTACTCAGGATTTTCGGAAGTTCAAATATTATTTTGAATACTTTTGTGAAATACATGAATCAACTGGGGATGAGCGGATACTCGACAAGTGCGAGGATTTATTTGAAGGGGTATTCATGTGGCAAAGAACTGCCAGGGAGTAGGCACAAAGTATTCTCGGAACAATAGAGAAAACTTTGGGGTATCTTGTAATAACAAGATCAATGGGGGATGATTGTATGAATGGCAAGTGTAAGTAGTTATCCATAAGGATTTATCGGTGGTCGGGAATAGCAAAAGTGATGGGCACAAAGTCTCGAGAGAATATCAAAGAGTATCTCCAAATCTTACAGTGCGATCGGTGATGCCTCTCCGGAGAAAGTATTTTCGAGAACCTAAAGTTAGATTTTAGTAAAAATCGTTTAACCTGAATAGAAGAGAGTTCGTAATACCGTAGTAAAGGTCGAGAGTAAAAGATCCTAGTACCACCCAATGGCGACATGGGCCCATGGGCGCACAACCATGTTAGTAAAAGTTTTGTAAAGTCTAGACTAGACTTGACAATGAGTGTGGAAGGGGATTCCTACAAAGCGTTAATGGCTACGATACCAACTTGTGATGCCCCGATTCAATCGTACACTAATCATACATGCAAACGCATTAATGATCAAGATCGAGGACTCACGGGAAGATATCACAACACAACTCTAAAACATAAATAAGTCATACAAGCATCATAATACAAGCCAGGGGCCTCGAGGGCTCGAATACAAGTGCTCGATCATAGACGAAGTCAGTGAAGCAACAATATCTGAGTACAGACATAAGTTAAACAAGTTTGCCTTAAGAAGGCTAAGCGCAAAGCTGGGATACAGATCGAAAGAGGCGCGAGGCCTCACCTCGAGATCCTCCTAACTACTCACAGTGTAAATCGGTCATTGGCATGCGTAGTAAGTAGGCACCTCCGA